>CM026324.1:11261785-11874642 GCA_014843725.1 Amphicarpaea edgeworthii
TTAGGCTAGCAAAAGAGATAGGAGTAAAAAGAGTAATTTGCTGGACGAATTCCGAAGTGGCCTCAGGATAGATAAACAGAGTGTACTAAGTTAAAGATCTAAAACTAATGTAGTATTTTCACACTTTCAAGAACCTGGCTGAAGATTTTGAAGAAGCAGAGATAAAATACACACCTTGGGTAAAGAATAATCAAGCTGATAAGCTAGCCAAGTTGGCCACCTGCAATAAACCAAGTAGGCTATGAATAGTTATTCAACAAAGGCTAAAAAAGCCAAGTATAGAAGTGGAGGAATGTGTAAATCTGCAGGTTGAGACCTTAAAAACTTGGATGATCGAGATTATAGATTATCTGACAAAAGGTCTTACGTCGAAGGGAAGAGAAGAAGTGAAAAGGCTGAAAGTGCATGCAACAAGATACAAGTCAGTTGAAAATGAGTTGTACATGATGGGTTTCACCACCCCTTTGCTCAAGTGCCTAGACTCGATCTAGGTTGACTACATCCTAAGAGAATTGCATGAAGGAATCTATGGAATGAAATCCATAAGTCAAACTATGGATTTACGGGTCCTTAGGGCGGGATACTACTAGTCGACCCTCCGAGAAGATTGCAAGTGTTTTGTAAAAAGATTTGAACCTTGCCAAAAGCATGGAAACCTGATAATTCAACTGGCACAGGAATTGCATTGCATAACTTCTCCCTGACCTTTCGCAATTTGGGGCATGGACATATTGGGACCATTCCCAATGGCAAAAGGGCAAGTAAAATTTATGATAGTAGCCATCAATCTCTTAACAAAATGGATGGAAGCCAAGCCCCTTACAACTATTTTGGCTGCCAACGTCCAAAAATTTACTTTGAAAAATATCATAATGAGATTTGCAATCCCCCATGCCTTGATCACGAACAACGAACTTCAATTTATTGATAAGAAATTTAATGAGTTCTTAGGAAGTCTTGGAATTCAACATCAAGTAACCTCGGTTGAGAATCCCTAGACGAACGACCAAGTAAAGTCAGGCAACAAGGTAATCTTGGTAGAGATGAAGAAACGACTGAGTGGAGCTAAGGGAGGATGGGAAGATGAATTTCTTGAAATCTTGTAGGGGTATTGGTGCACACCCAAAACAACTACAAGAGAAACACCATTTTGGCTAGCTTATGGGACCAACACCATGATCCCAGTAGAGGTTGGGGAACCATCGCTATGTAGAAAAAGTTTCAACTAGAGCGCTAATGCTTCAAAAATGATGGTAGAGTTATATACCATTGAAGAAAGTCGAGATAGGGCCAGAATCGCCATTGAGGTTGAGAAGTTGAGGATGATGAGGAAATTCAATTCAAAGGTAAATCTGAGAGAATTTGTAGAGGGAGACCTAGGTTGGAGAGCCTAGGGTAGTGCAAGGAAAGATCCGAAAGATGGCAGGTTGGCGGCCAATTGGGACGGATCTTTCAGAGTCCACTAGAACATGAAGAACGAAGCTTACAAGCTAGAATCCTTATCCCTAAAAATAGAGAATCAAGGGTTTTTCCGAGAAGGTTTTAATGAGGCACACTTTGAATTCAACAATAATATGAGATTTCTTCTATAACACTTGTTAACTTGATATTTATTTATAGTTTTCTTTCAGAACTAAAATTGAGGTCAGTCTCTCAAACACTAACATCGACTTAGGGCATACCTTTGAAGAAAAATTGAGGTCATCCTCTCGAACAATTAGTTCGACCTAGGGCATACTATCAGGATCAGCTAGTTACATCAAGATGGGGGGGTGAATTGATGTTTAAGAATTTTCAAATTGTTTTTCAAAGATAAAAGGTTTTCACCACCTCCCTTGAAGTTTTTCACAAAAGGGTTTTCATAAATATGTTGTTGATAGAATAAGACAAGACAAACTCAACAAAAATAGAGTCTTGTTAGAATAATTTCAACCAATTCATAAAGTACAAGACAGTAATAAAGAGATGAAAGAAGAGAGAATATAGCCTAAAGATTTATACTGGTTCGACCACAACTCAGTCTACATCCAGTTTTTCCTCACATTGAGGAGTTCCACTATGATTTTAAGTTACAAACACCATGCACATACAAATCACAGTAATCCTTGTTCATAACTTGAACAGGAACCTAAACGAGAATGTGAAACACCTTCACCATTCACGCACTACCTCTAGGAAACTCCCTTCCTAGAAACAAATGTTTAAGAAACCCTTTCCTAACACATTGCAGCACTTAGGAAACCCTTTCCTACAATGCCAAAAATCAAAACCAAGAAGAAAAGAATTAAAGAACAATAACACCAAGAATGTGCAAATTTCGCTAATATAGAGATCAATATGAAAACACCAAAGTGTGCAGATGTAGCTGGTAAAGAATAGATCTTAAACACCTAAATGTGCAGATGTAGTAGAAAGAAAACTTTTTCTACAAAAATGATTCATTTGTGTAGAAGGCTCAAAGATATTAACTCAAAAAGATATAACTATGAAGAAAAGAATGAATTCTATGTAACTAAGTTAATTCTCAAATGCAGAACCAAAAGGTCTTTTTTTAATAGTGTTTAGGAAATCTAATCTATTGAAAAAAAAAAAAACAAATCAAATATTTGGATAAGATTTTTAGAAGTATATGAGAAAAGATTTTGAGATAAAAGTCATACTGTTAAATATATGACTTGGGTTAAAAAGATAAAGATTGGGTCAAAAAGATTCGAGAGTTAATTGAAAAAGATTAGTTGTTAGAAATCTTTCAAAATGACCGTTATACCAGATGTAATTGATTGTTCACAGGTGTAATCGATTATCTCGTGTATCAGAAGATGATTTATATTAGTTGTCATCTATTGTAATCGATTGCAAGAATATGGTAATCGATTGCAGTTGGGACAGAGCCAATTCTGAGAATCAGAAATTGAATTGTAATCGATTGCAGGATTCTAGTAATCAATTACAATTGAAACAGGGCAAATTTTGAGATTGAATACTTGCATTGTAATTGATTAATACGATGCTAGAGATAGTTCTAAAAAGTGTTTGGCCATCTAGTAATTGATTCCAAGTTTGTGTAGTCGATTGCAAAGCTTAGAATATGTTTTCTAAGATTGCAAATCATCTTTTGATGCTAGAATAAAAGTTTTAAAAAGATTTGCAAGTATCCTAGGAAATATGTCTAACTCAGTCTAAAAAACACACAATACAAAACCACCATCCATTCATGTTATGGCTTAAGAAAATAGAAACTAAGACAAATGAACGGAAAAGACTTAAGGTATGAAAATATGAAAAATCTAGATGGAGAGGCATCAATCTTCACATATCTCTAAAGAAAAACTAAGGTCACCCTCTCGAGCAACTAGTTTGACCTAGGGAATACCTCTAAAGAAAAATTGAGGTCACCCTCTTGAACAATTAGTTCGACTTAGGGAATATCTTTTAAGGAAAACTAAGGTCACCCTCTTGAACAACCAGTTCAACCTAGGGCATACCTTTGAATAAAAACCAAGATCACCCTCTAAAACAACTAGTTTGACTTAGGGCATACCTCTAGAGACAAATCGAGGTCACCCTCTTGAACAACCAATTTGACACTTCGGCAGAAAAATCAGAGTCACTCTCTTAAAAATATTCTCTGGCATAAATACACATTCAAAGGTAAAGCTAAGGTAATCAACTTTAAACAACATAGCCAAAATAGTAATAAAAATGATATGTAAGAGCCAAGTAAACAAAAATCACACTGATTTCATTTAAGATCCAATTCTTTGAAGTTCAAAAAGAAGAAAAATAGCAAATTACATTAATCCCTATCTCGGGGAACATCGGTGTTAACATCAGGAGCACCTTCATCTTCATCTTCCTCATCTTCAACTTCTTCATCACTGAAGTCCTCATCCTCATCAGCCCAGTTCTAGGAGTGGGAGGAGGATCTAACTCGATAGCTTGAGCAGCAGCAATCTCATCAAGAGATTTTAGTTCCCTATTATGAACATCCAAGTCCATGTCAAAATGGGCATCCTTCGAAACCCCATGTGAAAATATCGCAAGATGAATGCATGCTTAAAGCCGGATAGGTGTTCAGCATAAATTTTATCCAAAGCACTGGCACGCAACTCCATGCATAAAGTATCAAGCTCTTGTTTGGCCTATTTTGATGCAGCAAGATCAGCTTTCATTGATAGGGTCTCGCCTCAAAGGAATTAAAAGCTGAAGATAGCTCAGAGAGAGACCCTTCTGGGGTCATAACCTTCTTGTTAGAAACTTTCAAAAGAGCTTGCAACTTAGCCTTTTTAGCCAAATGAACTAAAACATCATTCTTGGCCTTCTTGAAAGCCTCACGAGGCTCAGGAGGAGGATTCAGAGTCAAATGGCGAGCAAGGGCCATGGTCCTAGCATGAAACTCCAAGAAACAAGCCTAGTTGGTAGCATGATCAACATTCTCCATCATCTCGTGGCTAGTAGGAGAAATCATGGCTGGAGTGATCAACATCCTCAAATCAAAGCCTTTGGAAAAAAAGCTATTGTACGAAAAATCTTGGGAACTCCGTCGAGGGAATGGAGGAAGATAGGTTGAGGTAGAGCGATGTCTTTTGTTGTGACTGGTGCCGAAACCCCACTTAGAACTCCTTTTGTGGTGATGTTTCTTGTGCTTGTTTGTCTTGGACTTAGGCTTCGGAGGAATGGCTTCTCAGGACTTAGGCTGAGGTACTCAGGATGGTTGCCATCGTAGGCTACTTCTCAGACCTAGTGCGTTGAGCCATGTCAAAATCAATGTCTTTGAGTCCCCCCCCCCCCCCCGATGTGTTGCATTTCATATTAGATTTACATTGCATTTCATTTAGTTTGTTTATACATTTTTGCATTTAGGATTTAGTTTAAGATCATTTTCCTTTCTTTTCTGTATTTTTTTGGATTTTGTTGTACTTTGGGTGTTATTGTGTTTCAAGTAGCAATTTGAGAGTCCAAGGGCACTTTTCACTACATAAATTACACATTTGGAACTTGCATTTATCCTTTAGAGAATCACAACCGTGAGGCAAAGTTCATGCCCATGTTGTGCCACCAAAATTTCAAGTGATGTGCTCGAGACAACAACAATTATGGTCGTGATCCATATCTCACGAATGTGACCGGCGTTGAATGATTTATTTTGGGTGAGACAGCACAAGTCACGGCCATGAAGTGCGACAGATTAATTTTTTTAGTTTTTTTTATATTTTTTTATTTGTAATTGGGTTTGAACCTTTTAACCCATTGTCTTTAGATACCCTTTTGAACTTTAGAATAGGGTTTCACATTTTATTTTTATGTTGGACGACTACGAAGAGAGTGAGAGTTCTAATCATCTTCTTCTCCTTCGGTTGGTCATCTTCTTCTTCTTTAATTTCTAATTTGGATTTCATGGCTACCTACGAGTAGTCTCTTTATTTCTTGGATTGGGCATAGCCTTATTAACTTTGGATGAATTTATTTCTATAATCCTTGTGTTGTTCCTATTCTCTTTCAATTTCTTCCTATTGCTTTTTATGTGTTAAATGAATTGGCCAACGTTTAACGTATTCATAAGGGTTTTGGGATGTATTGAGAGGTGAACCCATAATTTCTGAACCATAGGAAGGGACTTAGGTGTAAAACCACGAGAGTAGGTTGAACTTAAGAGGATCAAAAGAATTAACATAGAACATAATGGGTTTAATTGAACATAGCCACCACGATAGTAGGGGTCAATTTGATTAGATACCTCTTTGTGTCTTGAAAGGGAACGAAGAGCACCTTAGGTTTATTCACCTTCAATAGAAACTTGCAAGAACACATGGGTAATTGATTTATTTTTGTTCATTGTCATAAAGTGAACCTCAATCTTGGAAATTATTATAAATTGATTTTCATCCTATTTTAATTACCTTCCTTTATTAATTTAAATTTCAAATATTGAGTTTCCTAAATTGAATTCCTATTTCAATTTTGAATATTGTCGTTTTAATTCCGTTTAATTAGTAATAATTACTTAGCCAAACACACGATCCTTGAAAAGAGAATGATTTATTACTTGACAACACTGTACACTTGTAGTTTTTGTCTATCAAATTTAATAGTCTCATCACCAATTGTCAAAGAAAGCATACCCTTCTTTGCACTTATATTCACATCAGTTGTAGCTAAGAAGGGTCTACCTAGGATAATTGGGATGTTGAGATTCTCCTCCATCTCTAAAATCACAAAGTCACAGGGTATGAGATTGTAGAGAATGTTCATGTTAAGGTAAGAGATTTACTCATGCCATGTGACTTTGTGGTTATAGAGATGGAGGAGAATCTCGACATCCCAATTATCCTAGGTAGACCCTTCTTAGCTATAGCCGATGTGAATATAAGTGTAAATAAAACTATAAGAATTTTGTGGATATGTGACAAGCATTTTCGTCATCGCAAATCCATAAAAAATCCTTTGCTAAAAAGCACTTGTGATAGATTTTTGACGATTTAGCGAGAGACATTTCCATCGGTATATTTAAATCGCTAATTAGCGGTGGAATATTTTCCTCGCTATTTCCATGCTAATAATTTATTAACTCTCGCTATTCCTTTGCTAAATCTCCTCACAAAATTCATTGCTCTAAATGAACTATTCTGTCGCTAATTTTTTAGAAAATATTTCTAGTTGATTTGTAATAATTCAGTCGCAAATTTCTCCTCGCAAAGTTGTTGCAATTCTCTCACTAAAAGTTCTGTAACAAATCCATCATAAATCCATCACTACTAAGTTCAAGTTTCCCTTGCCTTACTCTATTCCCTCGCACTTTTTAATTGCTAATCCATCGCAAATTCGCTGCTATGACATTCATTTCCTCCATTGATGATTTCTTACAAATCTCTCGCAAATATACTTTTGCTATTCTGCCACAAATGCATAGTTATTCCATTCATATTTTTCCTAGGTAGTTTCTCACAAATTTCTCACAAATATTCATTTGCTAATTTTTTGTTACTCACTTATTAATCTTGCAACTAGATCCAAAGTAATAATCATTTGTCACTCAAATTCAATGTTTTTTTTAAAATAATTATTGACTTGTATATTTAAAGTAATAATTATATATATGATAATGCAACAAACAAGAAATTTATAATAGTAATGAGTCAAGTTGACTCAAATTTAAAACTCAAGGTAGCAATATTAAAAGTAAAAATTACAAAAACAATTTAAATATTGTAAAAAAATCAAGTCTACTAAATAAACATTATCAACAAGTCCCATCTATTGTTGAAAGAGAAAATCAATTATCAAACTAAGATGTATCATTATTTTACTTTGATGGTGGTTTTGGTTTTTTGAAAGTAGGGACTATCTCTTTTCGAAAGAACTCTAATTGTGCTTGCGTTTGCATCTCCATCTATGCTTGCATCTGCAATTGCATGTACGCCATTTGTGTTTGCAATGATTGTTGAAATGCCTATGTTTGTACTTGTAACTGCGTTTGCATCTACTCTTGCATTTGATACATCTGTGTAGTTATTACATTGATGTCTTCTGTGGAACGTGTAGGATTTGTGGAAGATGAGCCTCCAACTATTGAAGATGAAAAATGTGAAGAACCATTAATAAGCTCTAAGCTATGACCCAGGCCATGAATTCTACCCTTTTTGTTTTCACCCGCCACTTGTAACCAAATGTCAAAGTCGACTCTAGGATGTTTTGATTTATCTTCTCCATATTTCTCTATTACATCATTTTCATAGGATTCCTACAAGATATTAAAAAAAAATTAGTGAGATAGTTATAACAAAATAAATTACAAAAACATCAATAATTAAAAAAAACAACATATTACTTACAATGAAGTTCTTAGATTTGCTAGAGACATATTCTCCATATTTTGTTTTATGCACTTTCGCGTACAATTCACTATAACTAATGGAACGCTTTGTGCTCTGCCTCCTATGATAACATAATAAGCAAACTCTTCTAAGATAATTTGTAAATTTTAACTCATTAGCAAAATACAACCCATATGTATGAAATTACTAGAAAACCTATACAGTTCAGTAATATCAATTCACTTAACAACTAGAAAAGTATCATACAAGGAAAGAATTTATTAACATTCTTTTCAAGGTTTTCCCAAAGCTTATTGATCCTCTAGTGTTCAACACGGCATTGGGCTTGGCATCCCTATTCATGTTTCCTTTAAGAGACTTATTCTTCCACTTTGGTGTATTCCAAATATCAACTAAACCATCCCATATCTCAGTTCTCATTCCTCTTGGTCCGTGACCCTTATAATCTGCAACACCACCTGACTCGGTTGCTTGTTTTGCCTTCTCCCTTGCTCTAGCCAAAGAATCAGAGAATGAATCCTTGCAAGTTCAATCCCAAATCGTTCTTGCCATATTGCAAACATCATTTGTTTTGAGTCTATATTTTTCCTACATCAATATAAGTCAAGTAAATTCATAGATAGATATTATATAATCATACAATAGAAAATACTACAAGCATAGTAGTTTACCATAAAATTATTGAATAAGAGTTCTTTCATTTCAAGACAATAATTTTTCCATTTTTCTGTAGGCTTGGGCATTCTCATGAGTAAATCGGCTACAATATCTTGCGTCACATTTGGTTCAAATCTCTTTCTGTAAATCCATTCATTTTACATAATCAATAATATAAATCATGAATTAGTAACATTAATTTGAAAAATAAATTAAATTCACATTTACTTATAGAATAATCATATCTTGCTACGAAATAATCATATCTTGCAAACCTAAAACAAGTCTCCTATCAACTTCGTCGTGGGAAAATACACTTGAAGGCTCCATTGTATGTTGTGGGTCACTCACTAGGTGTCAAGGAAGCATCATCAATCAATGGGGCGATAGCAGGTGATTGACCACCACCAACTAATTGATCACTATCAATGGGTAGATCATTGCTAAAAGTAGCACCTAAGATGAGAACAATGAAACAAAAACTCAACATATGCATTTAATTAAATTAAGATTTCACAAATTAAAATGTCATAGTACAAATATACCTGGTGCATGTGAAATAGGATCTTGCAATGAAGGATCAATAAGAGATTGAGTTGGTTGATGTGAATTAATGGTGTGACCTCAACCTCGACGTCTTCCTCTTCCTCGACTAGTCATGATCTACATATTAAAATACAATGAAATAATAAATCATATATAGGACAAATTGCATCTTTAAATCAATAACATTAAAATCAAATTAAGGTAATTAAATCATAACTAAATTCAGAATCATCGAATTCTTCCTCTTGAACTATTAACTCATCATTCTAAACTTCATCTATGAACTCATTATTATCATTTTCATACTCCTCATCTTCATTATCATTCATAAGTTCATCATGTTGCAAACTATTCAAGTCACGTATATCATTTATGTTTACTTCTTCCATTGAGCCATGTGCATCAAACAAGTGTATTGTCTCATCCTTAACAAAATTATTGGGCATTCTCGCAGATCCATCCTCTTGAAAATAATCAGTAGAAATTCTCTCATTTGAGATATCATCTCCATCATTCAATGTCTCGGGCATAAACAATTTTGCTCTAACCTTACAAGCTGCCCACCAATCACCGGTGTTTCTACCCCTATTTTGTGGGTATCTTGTGTAGTACACTTGTTGCGCTTGTTCAGCTAATACAAATGGCTCATTTGACAAAAGATTTGATTTGTGCTTGATATCAACCAATACATATTTTCCATCAACTTTAACACCATTATCTGGGTCAAACCAGTGACAACGTATAATAACGATTTTGTTTTCATGTCCAAGATATGACAATTGTAATATTTCCTCAACAATGCCATAATAGTCCAAATCATTTTCACCATATATATTTCCCCGAACAAATATTCCACTATTCATGGTGGTTTTATTTTGTCATATCTTGTATGAAACTTGTACCCATTAACTATTAAGCCATTATAAGAAGTCACGACCTTCAATGGACCATAACTTATTTCTCGAATTAATTGATCCTCAACTTGACTTATACTCACCTAAAAATGATTACAAAGAAAAAAATAAATAGTTAAATCACTCAATCAATTGAGTTTGAAATCATAAATTATATTATATTATTTCCCATTATAGAGGGAGACGATGACTTACTTGATGTTTCAACCACCTACTAAAGTTTCTATCTCGAGCTTCCAATATATCATTATCCAAGATATTAGGATTTGTTTCCCTTAGTGAATCTTAAAATAGTCTATTAAAAATAATAATTAGCATGGAGACTAATAAAATTAAATTACACAAATTGAGAAATTAAAAGCAAACTTACTAGAGATAGGGTTCTACTTCTTTGCAATTTACAACAACATACGTCTCAACAATTTGAAGTTCCTCATCTGTTAAGAATCTACTTTGACCTCTTCCAAGAAGCTGACATGGGTATTTAAAAATAGACAACTTTGTGTTAGACATATCTTCACCACCATCATCTTTCCGAGAAACTTTAGTGCGTCTTGTCTGAATGTTTGGATCAAAATACATAGAAGGAAAATTTGAAATTTCTTTCAAAATATATGCTTTGCAAATAGATCCTTCAACTTTTGCCTTATTACAAAATTTTCTTTTCAAATACAACATACATGTCTCAAATGGATACATCCATCTATAATGCACAGGTCCTCCAACCTTAGCTTCATACGTGAGATGTACAACTAAATGTTCCATTGAGTCAAAGAATGCTGGTGGAAAAATCTTTTCTAGTTTGCAAAGTGTTTGAATAATGGATACCCTAGCATTCTCCATGACAAAAGCATGTATTGTAGTTGTAGAAATCTCTTTAAAGAATAAGTTGATTTATGTTAATACACCGCATATAGGCTTTGGCAACATATCACAAAATGCCAAAGGAATTAGTCTTTGCATAAAGACATGACAATCAAGACTTTTCATACTATATATCTTCCCCTCTTCTATATTAATGCAAAGTGATATGTTATGAAATACACAAGAACACACTAGAAGGGGAAGTTGAATAGTGAGTTATAAAAACTTTTTGCAATGAATATAAGTTCACAAGTTGCCTTTGGAGATATATGTAGGTTTAAATAAGAAAATATATCCTTTAAAGACAAAGCTTTAGAAATGTTTTCAAAAGTGCACAATGTGTAAGATGAACAACTATAAACACAAGATAACAAAAGTAGAATGCTTATTTTATACTGGTTCACTCAAACTAAGTTACGTCCAGTTCTCCTTCAACAACTGTTAAAGGGTTCCACTATAATCAACTGATTACAAAACAAGTATTCTTCACTACTACTTCTGGCTAAAAGTATTCTCTATGCCACTACTGGCAACTAGTATTCTAAACCACTACTGGTTACAAGTATAAATCTCCCCCTGAGATTATACTTCCTAAGTATTCTTTAATCACTAAGTATTTGTGTTAGCTTTTCTCAGAATGCTTTTTGACTTATGTTTACTTGCTTGTTTTTATTTTCGTACTATGGTTTTTGATTTGTTTGTTGGTTTTATCGTTGCATGGAGGCATCTATTTATAGTATAGCTTCATGGATTTGAACGTTGGAGAAGAAAGGTTCTGTTGTCTCATAGTTAAGTGCTGAAGTTGCTTTAGCTTGAGTTTGATTGGATAGGAACATGTTCATGTCTTGTCACAACTTGCTTTAGCTGTAGGTGTGCTTCTTAAAGCTAATTAGCCTTTTTGTTATACCTACATGACTTCACTCTATTTGAGACATGTAAGCAATCATACAAGGAATAGAAAAAAGGTGTTGAGAGAGTATCTTCCTTTCTTTATGTATTAGACAGTGCGTTCTTAAAGTCAATTGGTGATAATTAAACGCATAGTCCACATTGCATTAAACAGTGCATGGTCTGGTCCGACGTAGACATAGTATGGTTTGACTTGTGCATGGTTTGGTCCAACTATCAGATAGTCTGGTCCAAGCTACATGCATGGCCTGGTCCAACACTTATGCATAGTCTGGTCTGAGACTTCTATCGTTTGGTCCGAGACTTCACATAGTTTGTTTCGAGACTATTGCATGGTCTAGTCTGAGACTTTGCATAGTTTGTTCCAAGATGTTGCTTAGTCTGTTCCAAGGACCTTTACATGGTCTAGTCCAATACTTAACGTAGTCTGTTTAGAAGCACTTTGGATGCTTGACTTATTATTAAGGCGTTATCAGACAGTTAAAGTAATAGAGTGAGATGGAGAGTTTATACCATTGTCTGTGATCATTTTGATTCCCTAAAATTACTCAATTTCAAATCATTAGTTGATCAAATATTATCACATTTTTTTTATCATCAAAATCAATCAAAAGATTAAGGGCTTAACATCATTCAATGTCTTGGTTCTAATAATCTCCCCCTTTTTGATGATGACAACACATGTTATAATTTTGATTAATAGACAATAAATCATAGATATTGATATATCATAGTACAAATTATTTCATGTTAACATTATGTGCAGTTATGAACATGAGAAACTCCCATTGAGTTTATCATATGCAAATCACAGATCATATAAGAAATAATGAAAGTGGATAAACAGATCATTATAAGAAAAAAATAGTGAACCTATCACTGCATTTATTGAGTTAAGCAATTATTGAGTCAAAATTTTATACAAGTTTCTCCCCCTTTGTCATCAACAAAAAAAATGGAGAAAAAAAGTAGAAAATGCCATCACAGTCAAGGTGGTGGAGGTTGGGTTGACTGCTTGGAAGAGGATTCTCTAACTTTTGATGGAGCAGTTAATTTAGGAGGATCTTCTGTTGGCAATGGTGGTGGAGCGTATGGTGAAGGTGGAGCAGTAGATCGTGGAGCTAAGAGAGCGACAAGAGATTGGTTAACACAAGAGTTACCTCTTTGATGATGCTCTTGCACTGCTGGTCCATCTTGGCTTCAATCCTGGCTGCAAGTCTAGCTTCTAGTGCATTCTCAAGAGCAACCAAGTCAAGTTGAGTGTTTGATTGGGTTGCAACATTAATTGGTGTAGCAGCAATTGGAGCACTTGAGCCAAATTGTGTGGACACCAAGTCCAAACACTTTAGGGCTGGTTGTGATTTTGTAGATTTTTCAACCAAGTTTGCAACTTGCACTACGGCAAGTGTAGTAGAATGAGCTACCTTAGCCTCTTGCTTTAGGGCTAACTCCTTGAGCCTTTTCTCTTCAGCTTCCTTCTCAAGGGCCAGGGCCTTGAGTCTTTTCTCTTCTTCTTGAGCTTCAAGCATAGCTCTGAGTCTCGCAACTTCTTCCAATTGACGTGCTGTTTTAGCTGCTTCTATCAGTGCTCGAGTAGCTTTGTATTCAGCATAGTGGTCAGCTAGCATCTGCTCAGCTTGATCTCTATCTCCAGGTGTGTGAGGGGTCAACAAAGTGGGTACTACCACAGTGTTAGACACATGAATGAAGCTACTAGAGGATGAGGTTCCTTCACCAACAGTTTCAATCTCATCCTTTCTAGCTTGAGAGAGATTGGACGAACCTGTGGTGTGAAGCACGTTGTGCATCATATTCTGCCAATAGATGCACACTCTGGTTGAGGAAGAGGCTCTATCTCTGAAATGAGCTTGGGCAGATGGTCTTCTACGTAGATTTGCTTCCCCTTCAACTTGTTGGGGTTGATAGTTGGTAGCCTTTGCATTATTCGGTTTGGAGCGGCATGTATATCAATTTCTTCTTTGATGTGTAGGCTTGGAGGATACAACTGTTGTGGCAATGAACTTTGAAATTCCAGCAGCACAAGGCCTTATATTCTGCATAGTTGGCCTTGAAGGAAGGATTGCTTGGAGGGACCCCTCATGTAATCAACCGAGAGGGTTTGTTGGAGACTCTAGGTCTCAAGAGTCTTTGCAATGCATCACAATGCATTGTGCGGAATGTGGTAGCCAACTTCTGCCTTTCGTCCATTGTCATGGGTTCTGGAATTGCTGGAGTGATAGAGAAGTAGTCCAAACCCTCTCTTACAAACTTATACTAGTGTGCTATCTCATAAACCAACTATCGCATGAGAGGGATGGCAGAGGTGAATTCTTCTTCTTGCAACCTCCTTGCAAGTTCAACATTATCTTCTACGTTTTGTAGAAGACTTGTGTTGCAGAGTGGCCTCTGAAAGGGAATGATCCCTTGATCAATTTACAGAGGAGGGAGCTGTACCACCTTGGCTACCTTTTGCACCTTAGCTTGCTACTCTATAGTGGACTCATGTTCAGTCTCTTCTCTATAAGTTGCGAACTTTGAATGCTCTACTACATACACTAGAGAGAATCTTTGCATCATTTTCTGATGCCATGAGCCGCTAGGAGGAGATGGTGGAGGAGTGCACTTTTGTTTGACTTTGTCTATCTAAACTTATTAGAAAAACTGAAAAATATAATTTTTTTTTAATAGAGAGCAATTTTAAGTCCAACCATTGATTTCATTTTGTCATTTATACTTGGTGATGAAAAAGTATACTTTAGTTCTCATACAACTTGTAAATCTGAAGGAGATAGTGAAATCCAAAGTGAATGGTTTAAAATAGAATATTTGAATGAGATTAAATGTTTAGGTATCCCAAATCATCAATAAGACTCAAAGTTGGAGTACGATTAATGCTTCTCAGAAATCTAGATCAATCTATTGGTTTGTGTAATAGAACAAAGTTGCAAGTAACTGATTTGGATCAAACGTAATTAAAGCCAATGTAATAACAGGTACAAATATTGGTTATACCATTCTCATTGCAAGGATGGATTTGGTTCCCTTTGATCCATGATTCCCTTTCAAATTTAAGGGTCCAAAATTTCCGATTTGTCTTTGTTTTGCAATGACAATTAATAAAAGTCCAGGACAAACTTTGTCTAAGGTTGAACTTGATCTTCCATGACTAGTTTTTACACATGGTCAACTCTATGATGTTGTTTCAAGAGTGAAATCAAAGGATATATGGCTTGAAAATTGTGATAGTGAATGACGATGGAAAAGTTTGTTCGTCAACAAAAAAATGTTGTCTATAGTGAAGTGTTTGAGGATTTATAGATACTATGAAATCAAGGTAAATTACTTACTTTTTTACTAACTATTATTGTCAGAATTTTTATTAAGCTGACATTTGAATTTTTATTTTGTTGGCAATTTAGATTTACTAGAGAATGATCACATATGTTTGCATCTTTCATTTTTCTACAAATTTAGACTCGGATGATCTATTTGTATTAATGGTTTAATAATTTTTATCTAAGTTATATCATATGAAACATGATCTATTTTGTTGACATTCATTTACTCAGAGATAATATGTATTTTTGTATTAATTGATTTACAAGTATAAATTAGATATATTAGCAATATTGATTTTTTCTTTTTTGCAGTAAGAAACAATAATTTGTTAGATTGTTTATATAACTATTAACTTATAACTGTACCACCCCAAGTTTTGGTTACTTGGAATATGCCTTGAGAATTCTTATTAGGACCATGTTACAATATTTGTAATTTATTTATTATTATTATTATTATTATTATTATTATTATTTTGCACTAATCGTGTTATCTCTATAGGCAACCTTATAACTAATATTTGTTGTGAAAAGTTTCATACTTTATCTAACCCATTATTCAACCCCCTTTCTAGTGTGTTCCTATGTATTTTAGTTGGTATCAGAGCACGGTCTCTGAAAAATATCTTCACAGATACAAAGCTAAAGATCCTACACAAGTCATGGAGAAGGGAAGCCCATTTATCCACAAGCCACTAGTATTCAAGGGTGAAAACTTCGGCTATTGGAAACAAAGAATGGAAGTATTCTTTGAGTCTTGCCACATAGATATGCTAGATGTGGTTGAAAATGGAAATTATATTCTACTTGATGAAGAGCTAAACGAGCTTCCAAGAAACCTTTGGACAGATGAACAAAGACAAAGATTCCTTCTCAACTCTTGAGCAAGGAATGCAATCTATGGTTGCATTTCAGAAATTGAGCACAAGAAAGTCAGTCAGTTCAAGTCAGCAAAAGAGATATGGGATACTTTCATAATGACTTATGAAGGTTCCATTCAGGTAAAGAGAAACAAAGTAAGTGTCTTAATAACACAATATGAACTTTTTACCATGGAAGAAAATGAATCTATTTCTGTTATGATGTCCAGATTTCAAACTATCTTAAACGAGCTTTGAAACCTTGGTAAAAGTTTTGAGTGTTAGAACCAAGACATTTGATGATGTGTGACCCCTAATACCTTGATAGGTTTTGATGATAACAAATGTAATAATATTTAATCAACTGATGATTTTAGACTAAGTGATTGTAGGAAATCAAAGTAAGAACAAACAATGGTAATTTCTCTCAACTTAAAACCTATGCTCTAATTGCTTGATAACTTATAATGGGTAAATCTAGCATTGGAATTGCTTATAAAGAGACTAAAATAAGCTCTTAACAAATCATGCAAAGTCTCTGGGCCAGACGATGTCTGATGCCAAGCCAAATGATGTTTGATGCAAGGCCAGATGATGTCTGATGCAAGGCCAGTCGATGTTTAAGGCCAAGCCAGATGATGTCTGATGCCAAGCCAGACGATGTCTAATGCAAGGCTAGACGATGTCTGAGGCTAGGCCAGATGATGTTTGATGCAAGGTCAGACGATGTCTAATGCTAAGCCAAACGATGCCTAAGGCTAGAACAAACCCTATTCCTCATTCCAAACCATAGTATGTCAGACCAGACTATATCTATTAAGCTAGACACTGTTTGTGCATGAATAGACCATAGTAAGTCAGACCAGACTATGTCTATTAAGCCAGACACTGTCTATGCAGAAACAAAATGAAATCTATCATATGTGCTGTATAATTAATTCTTTACTCAAATAAAGGCATTGCTACAATAGAAAGAAAGGGAGACTCTCTTTGACATTACTTTCTTTGATTCCTCGTATTACTTGTATGTCTTGTATTATGTGAAGTGTGTAGGTACAGCCAAAAGAACCAATCAGCATTGGGATGCACACTTTTAGCTTAAAGACAAATTGCAACAGAGACATAAACCTGCTCCTGTCACATCAAGCACAGTCAAAGCTACTTCAACACTCTACTGTGTGAGACAACGGAAAGAAGTCTTCTCCAATGTTCAAATTCATGAAGCTCACTTTATAAGGATGCCTCCATGCAACAAGAAGACAAATGAACTAGAACAGAATAACAAAAATCAATCTAGACAGCAAGAGAAAGCACTCTTAGACAAGGTCTTGAACACGAGCTGAGAGAAAAAGAATATCCATCATCTACAAGCTCACGTAGATTCAACATTTGTTTATATCCTCTCTTTGAGAGTTATCTGAATCTTATACATATTTGTATAGAAAGCCAAGAGTGGCTTAGTCATAAAAGAATACTTGAGAAGTATAATCTCAGGGGGAGATTCATACTTGTAACCAGAAGTGGTTTAGAATACTTGTAGCTAGGAGTGGCATAGAAAATACTTGTAGCCAGAAGTGGTAGTGAAGAATACTTGTTTTGTAATCAGTTGATTATAGTGGAACCCTTTAACAGTTGTTAAGGGAGAACTGGATGTAGCTTAGGTTGAGTGAACCAGTATAAAAACAAGCTCTCATCTGCTGTCTTGTGATTACATATATTTATCTTGCTCACTGTGTTCTTTTGGAAAGACTTTCTAAGCTTTTCCTTGCAAGGATATATTTGCTGATTTAAACTAACATATATCCGAGCTTCACCAAACCACTCAACTGAACTTACTGAGACATCGGGAGTGAGGTTGAGTAGTTTAGGCTTGATTTGATGAGATATCACGTTTTGAGCACTTCTAGATTGAAGTTAATCTGAATTATTGCTTTGAATAGAGAATATCTTTTGCATGTTTACATGGAACCAAACCGGTTGAACCAAAGCCTTAACATATCCGTCATCATCGTTCCACATCTACGCATTCCAACTACTCGATCCTTGTTCTGAATCAAGTTCCTTATCTTATTATTTATCTTTATAGTGTTTAGCTTATTTTCTGTTGTTATTCATGTTCTGCAAAACAAACCAATGCTAAAACCAAACTAGTGTTTAGGAACTGATAATCTTACTAGTAGTCAATATGGACAATTCCTTGTGGATTCAATACTGGGATCTTTCCTTTTAAACTACTTATGCGATATTTGGTACCCTTGCCAAAATATTTCATCACTCGTCTAATTTGGCGTTAAGTTGAGCTTCAACTTGAGCAGCAACTTGAGCTTTAGTTACCCATTTTGGAAATCTAGTTATTGAAATCTTTCTACAGTTTCTATTTTGCTTTTGCAAGGACAACTTTTAAGGGTGAAAGTTAACAAAACTTACATCACTTTTGGTATGCCTTTTTTTTTTTACATGTTCTAGTGTATATAAATTAAATTCATTCTATGGGATATTCTTGCAGTTCAAGGGTTCTAGCCACTTTTTGTGTTTCATCTAGTGGTTCATTGTTGGACTATTTTGGCAAGCGTACCAAATATCGCACAAGTAGTTTAAAAGGGAAGATCCCAGTATCGAATCCATAGGGAATTGTCCGTATTTGACTATCAGTAAAGTAATCAATTCCTAAACATTAGTTTGGTTTTTAAAGTTGGTTGTTCTTGAAACATCAATAATAACAGAAATTTAACTAAACACTACAGTTAACACTAACTATAAACAATAAAAACGACAATGTTGATTCGAGACTATGATCGAACAGGTTGGCGTGCTTGAGTTTTAGAATGGAATAATGGATATGTTGAGGATTTGGTTCAACCGGTTTGCTTCCCATGTAAACATATAAGATATATTCTCCATTCACATTAATAGTTCAGATTAACTTCGATCTAAAAGTGCTCAAAACGTGATCTCTCATCAAATCAAGCCTAAACTGCTCAACCTCACTTCCAATGTCTCGGTAAGTTCAGTTGAGTGGTTTGATGAAGCTTAGAGATCTTTGCGAAGCTAATGGAGTCTATCCTATGCCTAGAAATACACTTCATTAGAGTTCAAACTCAGTTCCAAGTTCAACAGCATCTGTCAATGGCAGGTAAACTCTAAAACATGCATATATAGCCAATCCAATCATATAACAAGAATAAAGATTGAGAAATGAACATTAAACTGAATATTTCAATGAATAAATATGAAGAATAGCGTTTACATGATCAACACCTAGTTCCAAGTCCTCAACACTAATAGATTAGCCTCTCATTGTCATGAGAAGCCTTGAAAAGGTTACAAAAGGGGATGAAGAGAACAGAGGAAAACAGAGAAGACAGAGGAAGCAGCTCAACCAAATCCACCAAAGTCTGAATGCTTCAAAATTCTTCAAGTGCAGCTTATATAGTCGAAGCCTCGCTTAGCGCAACCTTCCACTAAGCGCAAAACACTGCATAATGCATCTCAGAGCAGGTGTTCCACTAAGCGCAATCTTCCGCTCAGCGCATATTCAGTTCGAAAGCAACTTCCGCTAAGCTCGATGTCCCGCTAAGCGAGTCTTCTATTCGAATGAAAATGTTGCTTAGTGCAATGTGGCGCTCAGCGCGTCATAGGCCGCCTAGCTCGCATAGCTTGCTGTTGCGCTCAGCGAGTTAAGTGCTGAGCGAGATGTGTCGCTTAGCGAGTCATGTCTTCTTCTTGCATTCTCCCTTTACTGTTGAATCTAGGCCTGCACACATAAATTAGAGTATATTTCTCACAAAATAACTTCTTAGGGTTAGAATTATCAAACTATACAAATCTATATTAAATGATTTCAAACTAAGCTAAAAATCCTGAGAACATTAGATAATCACTACAAAATATGATGCAATATTTATGTATATAAAGCGATTATCATTCATCTATGTGTCCTTGTTGGAAATTAAAGAAATTGCATAAGACACACTTAAAATGAAGGCTGAAACTCTGATAATTATTTCATATTGTGCCAATCTTTAAATGCAAGTAATTCATAAACGAAAAATAATGGCTAATAAAGCTACTCATTAACCACATGTAACACCCATAAACTCCAATAAAAAATCCCAATAAAACATAAACTTGTAACAACAAACAATAGAAATTCAACCATAAACTCTAATAAAGTATAATAAAATAGATACTGATTCAATTTCTCAACACTCCTCCTTGCATTAGTAGCTATTAACTCCAATTCCCTCTCTCAAATTCTTGAACCTTCCTTTGAAAAATGGCTTATGTTTGCCAATGGGTCTTGTATCTTCCCAACATTTATAAAAGTATCAGCAATGAATTCCGCTTCTACCAAACTTTCAGGCTCTAACACAGCAACATTACATCTTTCATAAATATCAGAAAGCAATCTAGTTCCCCTAACAGGAGGATCATTAACATTTTCATTTTTTATAAAAGGAAAATCAGAAACTTGCTTTCATTCATCTTTCTTTCGCTCACTTACTCCATTTTGTTGTGGAGTGTAAGGAGTAGTAAGCTAGTGCTTAATCCCATCTTCTTCACATAAAGAATCAAATTGACTTACCTTTTAAGATAATTTAGGTAGCGGTCCTCCAAGGTCTATATGAATCAAGTGTAGCTTCTCAGTGTCATTAACTGAACTTGACATAGTAATCTACACCTCTTCCATAAGTTTAAAGAGAATTTCCCTTCATTTTGACCTTAAATGGATCATGTCATTTTGCATCTTGAATTATACACATTTTGTCCTCAAATAGTACTTTGTAGCCCTTTTCAAGTAGCTGGCCAACACTCAACAAATTTTGATTAATTTTAGGAACATAAAGAACATCAGTTATGATTTTAGTACCTGAGCAACTTTCAATTGCAATAATGCCTTTTCCTTTAACAATTATGCACTCTCCATTGCCTATTCTAACTTTTGAAGTGATTGTTCTGTCTATCTCCTTGAACAACTCCTCATCATAGGTCATATGGTTTGCACATCCACTGTCAATCAACCAACTTTCACCATTATTGTTGATGGCAAAACAGGTTGCTGTAAATAAATGCTCTTCCTCCTCCTCTTCTTGTTGATCAGCAACTTGAGCTTCAATTTGAGGCTACCAATTGTTGTTGCAAAATTTTGCAATATGACCAGATTGGTTGCATTTGTAGCAGCGTATATTAGGCCTTTTCTAGCATTTGAAGTGAGGATGATTCCTCTTTCCATAGTGTTGGCATGGAGGATATCCTGCCTTCTCATCTCCATTTATACTCCCTTTATTGGAACTCTCTCCTTTCTGAAAGTTGTTCCAATGTGTATTTTTATTTTTAATTGAGTTTCAATTTGGCTTGTAAAGCTCTTTTAATCGTGCCTTCCTCCCTCACTCCCTCATCAATCTTCTTTGTTCCTGGGCTTGTAAAGCATACACCAATTTTGCCAACGTAATTTGTGACAAATCTTTGGAATTTTCCAGAGATGATATAGTGGATTCAAACCTCTCAGGAATAGTTACAAGAATTTTTTGAACTATCCTTGTATCAAGAAATTCAGTTCCAAGCAACCTCACCCTGTTAACAAGGCTTAGAAGTTTGTCAGAATACTCCTTGATTATTTTGGACTCCTTCATCCGCTGCATCTCAAACTCCCGAATCAAATTCAACACTTGCATCCCTTTGATTTTCTCATTTCCTTCATCCTCCTGTTTGCGAAAATCCTAGATGGCCTTTGCTGACTTCAGAGTCACAATTTTGGTAAAGATTGCTTCAAAAACAGCAGAAAATAAAAGGGACTTTACCATCGATTTTTGCTGCTTTCTTTCCTTATGAGTCCTCATTTGTGCAATCGTTGGATTGTCTGAAAATGGATCAATCTCATAATCCTCTTCAGCAACCTCCTAAGATCACTAGCATCAAGATAAGCCCCCATTCTGATTGCCCATAACTGATAATTCTCACCCTTAAAAATTGGCAATGTAATGGCCAAGTTATCAAACTGCATTTTCTACTCTTAGGGTAGATGTTTAGTGAACTCTCTCCTTACCAGGTCCCTTAAGAACAATTAGCTCTTGATATAGCAAATATGAGATCAGTTCAAGAAACTCCAATATGAGCAAATTTAGCAGTCAAGAACAAATGTTGAATCACCTCAAATCATGAAAGAACAAGAGAGGGATATAGCTGTATAGGCTCAAAGGTTCAATTTCAATTGGGTATAGCAGTAAAAGAAATATTGAGTTTTTATGAAACTCAAGAGATTAGAGAATGTGCAGAAGAAAGAAGAGAATGTTCAAAGCAATATCAAATTTGAAAATCAAATCAAAGATTTGGATTTTGACAATAGAAGAAGTGAAAAGATATTGTGACTGTTGGTTGTTCGACAAAGAATGATATGGATTCAAATATATGGCATGGGTAAAAACGATTTGGAGTTAGTTAGACAAAGAATGAGTCTTGGAGATCTTTAAAAATGATTGTTATAATAGATATTGATGTGTTATTATTTTCTCCTATTTCTTACCCCTTTCTGTCATCATTTTAATTACTGATTAGCCTTAATTGTCAAATTAATTATGCAGTTTTATCATTTGGGCCTTTTCGACTAATTTTGTATTTTAATTTAATTTCAGGAGAATTATAAGCAATTGGGCTTGGATCTGGAATTGGGCTGAACCAGCTTGGGCTTGAAGAGAGGAGACTGTTTTAGTTTTATTTGTCGTCCAGTTTTATTTTATTTCATTTTATTGCTGTATTTTGTAATTGGGCCGCATCAGATTTTTATGGGCCCAAATCAGATTAGTAGCCTAGGGTTTTATGTGCCTAAGTGACTTTTAGTGAGACAAGAATAAGTCCAGCTGTCATTGAGAGGGGGCTGGTAGGTTTAGTTTCATTTTTCACTGTTGAGAAACTGTTAATGTCCCTAGCATGTTACTGTTCATGTAGAGCAGAGTTTTTTTTCATTTTCGGTTTTCCAGCTTCGTTTTCGATTGCAATTTCATTTTCTGCTTCTGTTTCCATTTTCGTTCTTCATTGTTGTTTTCAGTTTCCATTTCCAGTTTCGTTTTTTGTCTTCTATTCTTGTTTTTGTTTTTGTCTTCTATTCTTGTTTTCGTTTCTGTTTTCTAGTTTCGTTTACAGTCTGCTATTTAATTTGAATGGAAGGTTAAATTTCCAGTGTTGTTTTCTCTTGAGGACTAAGCACTAGCTCTCTTTGAGGTTTTGTTATTAATGTTAATTTCTTATCAGTTTTTCCCCTTCACCAATTATTTTGTGTTTGTTGCTGATATTAATCCATGCATGTTTAATGCTTGATTAATTGTCTCTGTGCTTAATTAATGTTCATGCTTAATGGACCTGTGAGAGGAATTAATTGGTGTATGTGTTGCTTAATCACATAATGAAAACCTTGTATTAATTTTCGCTTAGTAAATTAATCCCGGGTTGGATTAAGTGGCTGAATTGATTAGGGATAAATTCTCATAACCTAGGATAAGAGGCTTGCTTTTGAATCAAGGGGAAACAACACGTTTTAGTTCTGTTATTTTTAATTCAAGTTGCTTGTTGCTTAAATTATTAAAACAAAGAACCCCCCCCCCCCCCCCCCCCCATTTGTTACAGTTTTATTGTTGTTAAGTGTTATGAACGTTTGTTTGATCACTGCTCACTGGGAGACGACCTAGGATCACTTCCTAGTTACTGCATTTAATTGTTTTTATTTGGTTCGGGTACGGTCTCGACCAGTAAGAGCCTTGAGTAACGATGGAGCTGAAATTACTCAATTATGCAAGGCAGCTACATCTCTCAAGAGCACTCTAAGTAAATTTGTCAGTGGGTTTGAAAATTTAAATAAAATCATTTCATACAATAGACATCCACGTGACAATTTTGGCCTTAGATTCACAAACATGAAAGAAGTATCTAAAAATAAAGCTTCCATTAGTAAATCTCATTATGGAATTGGACATATGAAGTCTAAAAGCAAGAAATTGCCTACAAGAGGGAAATCATCTACCTCTAAGACTAACACCAAAAGACCCAAAAGAATATGGGTACCTAAAAGCAAAATAATTCATATTGCAGATGTCCTTGATGGCATGAAAAAAACACCAATCATGGTACCTGGACAATGGCTACTCACATCACATGACAGGCGTAAGGTCTATGTTCCTAAGCCTAACACCAATGAATGGTGGTACAGTCACTTTCGGAGGGAATCAGAAAGGGAAGATAAGGGGTACAGGTAAAGTAGGTATCCCTCCTAGTATCTCTATAGAGAATGTTTTATTTGTTGATGGACTAAAACACAATCTATTGAGCATAAGTCAATTTTGCGACAGTGGATATGATGTTTCCTTCAACAAAGAGTCATGCATAGTTAAAGACTTGGCTAGTTCACATCTTTTGTCTGCAAAGAGACAAGGCAACCTTTATAAGATTAACCTTGATGAACTATAGGATCAAAATATATCTTGTTTAATGTTTGACAAAGAAAGTCATTGGTTATGGCATAAGAAGCTTGGCCATGCAAGTTTGAGATTAATCTCAAAATTTCAAAGACATAGCCTCGTAAGAGGACTGCCAACTATGTCATATAAAGATGACTTACTTTGTGAGGCTTGTTAGGAAGGGAAACAAGTGAAAACCTCTTTTAAAAGTAAAAATATTGTTTCCACTTCTAGACCATTAGAACTGTTACATATTGATCTCTTTGGTCCAACAAGGACAACCTCTCTAAAAGGGAAAAGATATGGACTAGTAATACTTGATGACTATTCTAGATGGACATGGGTTATATTCCTCACTTAAAAGGATGAGGCTTTTAAGGTGTTCTATAAATTCTGCAAACGTCTTCAAAATGAAAAAGGTGTATGCATAACTTCTATCAGAAGTGACCATGGAGGAGAGTTTGAAAATGAAAATTTTCAGAGGTTTAGTGAAGAAAGTGGAATTCTTCACAACTTCTTAACACCAAGAACACTACAACAAAATGGTGTTGTTGAGAGGAAGAATAGGTCATTGCAAGAAATGGCCAGAACCATGTTGAATGATAACTCAACTCCTAAGCACTTCTGGGTAGAAGCTGTAAATACTTCTTGTTATTTGTAAAACAAAATTTATATTAGGCCTATCATTAAAAAGAATCCATATGAACTGTGGAGAGGAAGGAAACCCAGCATATCATACATCCATCCCTTTGGAAGTCAATGTTTCATTTTTAACACAAAAGACAACTTAGGTAAGTTTGATTTGAAGTGTGATACAAGCATCTTACTTGGATATTCTGAAACATCCAATGCATATGGAGTGTTTAACTCTAGAACCAAAAGTGTTGAAGAAGTTGTTCATGTAAGATTTAATGACACTCAACTTGATAAAAAACTTTCTTTTAAACACTATTAGTTCACAAATTTCTTTCTTGGATATATGTAGGTTCAAACCAACAAATATAACATTGTAAAGCAAAGTTTGAGAAAGCTTTACAAAAGAGCACATCAAGTAAGATGAATATAGTAATCACAAGACAGCAAATGAGAGCTTGTTTTTATACTGGTTCACTCAACCTGAGCTACGTCCAATTCTCCTTTAACAACTGTTAAAGGGTTCCACTATAATCAACTAATTACAAAACAAGTATTCTTCACTACCACTTTTGGCTACAAGTATTCTCTATGCCACTACTGGTTACAAGTATTCTAAACCACTTCTGGTTACAAGTATGAATTTCCCCCTGAGATTATACTTCCCAAGTATTCTTTTATCACTAAACCATTCTTGGCTTTCAATACAATTATGTATAAGATTTAGATAACTCTCAAGAGAGGATATGAACAAGTGTTGAATCTTTATGAGCATGTAGAAGATGGATATTCTCTTTTTCTCTTAGCTCGTGTTCAGGGCTTTTACTTAGAGTTCTTTTGCTTGCTATTTTTTGATTTGAAATAGTTTTGTTGTATATTCTCATTTTTTTCTTCTTGTTGCATGGAAGCATCCTTATATAGTGAGCTTCATGAATTTGAACGTTGAAGAAGACTTTTTTCCGTTGTCTCACAATAAAGTGTTGAAGTGGCTTTGACTGTGCTTGATGTGATAGGAGCAGGTTTCTGTCTCTATCATACTTGGCTTTTAGCATAAGGCGTGCATCTCAATGCTGATTTGTCTTTTAGCCGTACCTACACACTTTTCATAATTCAAGACATGCAAGCAATACGAGAAATAGAAGGTAATATCAAAAAGCATGTACCTTGCTTTCTGTTACAACAATGCCTTTATTTGTGTAAAGAATTAATTATAAAGCACGTATTCCTCAACACATATGACATACTTCATTCTGTTCCTTCACAGACAACGCTTGGCTTAACAGACATAGTCCAGTTCGACTTACTATGGTGCTTTAGCGTACGCATAGGCGTCGGCTTAATGTACATAGTTTGGTCTGACTAACTAAGATTTGAATGAAGAACATGGTCTGTCCTAGCCTTAGACATTGTCTGGCTCAGCTTCAGACATCGTCTGGCTTAGCATCAGACATCGTTTGGTCTGACTATGCATTGTCTGACGAGTTCCATACATGGTTTGGTCCAGTGCATATACATAGTTTGGTCCAAGACTCGTGTTGTCTATCCCAAGACTTCACATAGTCTATCCGAGACTGTTTGTATGGTCTGGTCTTAGACTTTGCATGAGTCTTTCCAGAACAATACCTTCTGAGCTTATGAACTATGCATGGTCCTTTTAGAGTTTATCTTCAGTATGATTAGAAGCAATTTTAGTGCTTGATTTAACCATTTCGATTTATCAGACAGTTAAAGTGTAAGATAGAGTTTGAGTGATTTTACCATTGTCTGTTCTTGCTTTGATTCCCTGAAATCACTTAGTCTTAAATCATTAGTTGATCAAATATTATTACATTTGTTATCATCAAAACTTATCAAAGTATTAGGGGTTAGACATCATCAAATGTCTTGGTTCTAACAAGCACAAGTACCTGTGAAAACAAGATCATCTTTTCAACAAAAAGCTTTACTATCTGAGATAGAACCAAACCACATTGATGATGCCATGGAAGATGAGAGCTGGGTGCAAGCAATGCAAGAAGAATTGGACCAATTTCAAAAGAATGATGTCCGAAAACTTGTGAAGTTGCCAGACAACAAGGAAGCTGTTGGTGCTAAGTGGGTCTTCAGAAACAGGCTAGATGAGAATGGTAAGGTTCTGAGGAACAAGGCTAGATTAGTGGCCAAAGGTTACTCACAACAATAACGTATTGATTATACTGAGACATACGCTCTTGTAGCTAGACTTGAGGCAATTAGAATTTTACTTTCATTTGTTGCTCATAGAAATATGAGACTTTATCAAATGGATGTAAAATGTGCATTCCTCAATGGTATAATCAAAGAAGAAGTTTATGTAGAACAAACCCTTGGGTTTGAGAGTACTATCTTTCCAAATCATGTGTTTAAATTAAAGAAAGCTTTGTATGGTCTTAAACAAGCTCCCAGAGCATGGTATGAAAAACTCAGTTTATTTTTAATTGAACATGATTTTATAAGAGGAAAGATAAATACTACATTATTTCGTAGAAACTACTTCTCTGATTTCATTATAGTTCAAATTTATGTAGATAATATAATCTTTAATGCTATTAGGGATGGCAAAATGGGTGGGCCAGTCCGGCCTAGTCCACCGAGCCAAGTAGTCAAAGTGGGCTGGCCCACACCCAACCCATATTCTTGCGGGCCTCAATTTCTTAGGCCCAGCTTGGCCCTATATCGGACCACTGAGCTTTCGAGCCAAAATGGACTATTTTAAAAATTAAAAATAAATAATAATAAAATAAGTTTTTGTAAAAACAACATGAAAAAAAACATTCTAACATGTTTTTTATGTTTTTTTTTAAGTGACTGAACTTAACTATATATATAATTGTTATATACGTTATAAAACATTTTAACTGTATATATAACATTCATATATATTATAAAACACAAAAATAATCATTCTAACATGAACATAAGGGTGATTACATTCATATAATATTTTCACATTAACGTTTTCTAACAAATTTATTAATTATGCAATTA
This sequence comes from Amphicarpaea edgeworthii, assembly GCA_014843725.1. Lineage (NCBI taxonomy): Eukaryota > Viridiplantae > Streptophyta > Magnoliopsida > Fabales > Fabaceae > Amphicarpaea > Amphicarpaea edgeworthii. The sequence goes on from CM026324.1 coordinate 11,289,795, forward strand.
TCAATTATGCCATTTTATTTTTTAGTATTGAATCATTAATATAATATTATATGATATGTTATATATTTAATTTTTAATATTAATTATCGGGCCAGCCCAAGCCCATTGGGGCAATTTGGGCCAGGCCTAATTAATCCACCAGCCTAAATGGATTGGGCCAAAAAGGCTCGCTTCTATTTGGGCCTCATTTTTTGAAGTCTAGCCTACCCCTAATTGTAGGCTGACTAGGCTGGCCCACTGGGCCAGCTCCATTTTACCACCCCTAGGTGCTACTAATGAAAAACTCTGTGAAGAGTTCTCCACTTTAATGCATACTAAATTTGAAATGAGCATGATGGGAGAACTGAAATTCTTCCTAGGGTTGCAGATGAAGCAAACTAATAAAGGAGTCTACATACATCAAACCAAGTATGTAAAGGAACTCTTGAAGAAATTCAAGATGGATGATGCCAAAACCATGAAAACTCCAATGCATCCAACCACATCACTTAGACTTGATGAAAAGTCAAAAAAAGTAGATGTCACTCAATTCAAAGGAATGATTAGGTCTCTACTACACTTGACTGCATCTAGACTAGATATAATGTTTAGTGTCTACCTCTGTTCCAAATTTCAGTTTGATCCAAGGGAAGTACATCTATCTGATGTTAAAATAATTTTTAAATACTTGCTTGGAACACCTAACCTTGGTCTTTGGTTTAAAAGGCAAAAAAAGTATAAGTTGGTAGGCTATTGTGATGTTGACTATGCTGGAGATAGAATTGAAAGAAAAAACACTAGTGGAGGTTGCCACTTTATTGGAGGCAACATGGTGTCATGGTTCAGCAAGAAGTAAGGAACAATAGCATTATCAATGGCAAAAGCAGAATACATCTCACATCTTGTGGATCAAGAATCAGCTTGAAGACTACAACACATTTGAGAGTAAGATTCCTATCTTCTATGATAATACTGTTGCCATATCTCTTTCTAAAAATCCAACCATGCACTCTAGAGCCAAGCATATAGAAATAAAACATCATTTCTTAAGAGACCATGTTCAGAAGGGGACCATTAATTTGGAATTTGTCGAGACAAACGATCGGCTTGCTGATAAATTTTTACAAAACCTTTTACTAATGATAGACTAATCTTTCTGAGAGAAAAGATTGGGATGATCTGTGTGACTTAATGTTTTATGACTGTCTGTTGTCCACTAGTAAAACTAAGGATAGACCGTTTGGTGTTTGACTTAAGTGGGGCATGTGCATGCCATGTGTTTCACGCTCAAGATATGAGCCAGACAATGTGGAATTTAAAACATTTTTGCAACTTAAGTATTTACTGGGTTCTAAGTCATTAAAAGCCAAAATGCACATTCAATATTTCATTAATGTGTCGTTTCAATCATTTTTAATCGTACCATCATATTTAATGGCCACTCATTACCTATATTTGCCTACTATTTCTTAAATGTACTCCACAAGCTTTCGAAACACTCATCTCTCTTAGCCCTCTCTACAACCAAGATTTTCCAAAACCCTAAACCTCTCCTCTCGCCATGGCCAAAGGTAACCCAACCAAGGGCTCCTCTTCACAGCAACCACCCTCTTCCTCAACCTCTCGAGCTTCTGATGAGCATCATGAGGAACCACAACCAAAGTCGACGACATACACGAACAACTCAACCTCCAACATTGTTCCAGAAATCAAAAGAGAAAGAAACCTCAATGACATTGAGCACATCCTCATCAAGCCACGGGGTTCCTACACTGGGAACATTCATGCGGAATACTTTGTTGATGTCCCTTATCTTGAGGAACGCAACCTCAAAAACTCAAAGTATTTTGAGTTTGTTGGTATTAGAGGCTATTTCAATGATAGCCAGAAGATAGCTCTTGGATTGATAAGGGAGTTCAAGAAAAAAGTCGAGTAATCAATCAAGGAGGGGGGGTGAATTGATTTAACGTAAAGTGACTAATGAAAACACCATTCACCATCCAATTTCTAAACACAATACTATAGAAAAAATTAGAAATAACATCTAATTTCAACACAACATTTAGGTATGAAATTCCCACAATGCTAATCAAACAAGATCAATGAAAACGATTAAAGAACGAAAACACCTTGATGTGCTGATTGATCAGTGCATCTTCATGCACATTCTTCTACTGTTATTCTTAGGCATTTCCTTAGTTTATTTCATTAGTTTCACCATTTTAGTGTGTTTTCATATTTAAGTTTGTTTCTAGCTTTATTTAATTTTCGTATTTTATTTTAAGCATTAGCAACTTTCAATGAAAAATTCATAACTGGAGCTACAGAAATCGGATTGAGGAGTTCTAATATACTTTGGAAAGCTAAGAGAAAGAGCTACAACTTTCATGTTGGAGTCAGAAGCTGATTCGGATTGTAGAAGGCTTGAATAATTCGTTGAAGTTGCAGACGTTAGGAAATAATTTGTTTTTGGTCAATTTTATGGGCTTGGTTTGTATTTTCCAACCCGGTTCGGATTGTTAGTGAAACTCTCATTCTATTAAAACGCTAGGGCCGGCACTGCACTCATTCACTATTCACGCAGCATTATTCATGAAATTATTTGGAGAGTTTTGAGCAATTGTAATGGAGAACTAATTTCTGAAGAATCGATCTACTGCAATCGGATTTCACTTTGAGGTTCTTTTATAAATTCCATGTCAATCTGTTTCCTTTGATTTATTCCAATAATCTCAATTATTTGCTTAATTTTATTGTTGTTATAGGATAAAATTCTTAAATTTGATTGGTTATTTGATCTTGAATCAATTTTGCGTTAACGTAGCTTTTGCATTATCGCGTTTGATCAGATTGCATTTGCTTAATTCGCAATAGTTTTTAATCCGTTTGCTTAATTCGGAATTCAAGAACATATGCCTTATAATTTCTATTGTGCTTGTCAGTGGTTATTATAGTCAAATAGGATCAGACCCGTTTAGGGAATTGGAATTTATAGGGATCAATGATAAGTCGAAAGTCGATACAGTAGGTTGATTCGCTTTAGCTTATTCGATAATCACAATTTATTTTAATTCCTTTTTCTTGAAATCGTAATCGAAACCCCCCATTAATCGTTACTGCATTGATTAATAATAATATAAGAATCCTTGAGAACGATACTCGAGTTGTCGTTGCCAAACCTATATTTTCAAAATCACTCGTTTTGATCTGTGCGCGACAGCGGATCATTGATATAGCAGATATGAGACCAGTTTAAGAAACTCCATGGTCGAGGCCGTACCCGAACCAAATAAAAACAATTAAATACAGTAACTAGGAAGTGATCCTAGGTCATCTCCCAGTGAGCAGTGATCAAACAAACATTCATAACACTTAACAACAATAAAACCGTAACAAATTGGGGGGGGGGGGTTTCTTTGTTTTAATAATTTAAACAGCAAGCAACTGGACTTAAAAATAACAGAACTAAAACGTGTTGTTTCCCCTTGATTCAAAAGCAAGCCTCTTATCCTAGGTTACGAGAATCTATCCCTAATCAATTCAGCCACTTAATCCAACCCGGGATTAATTTACTAAGTGAAAATTAATACAAGGTTTTCATTATGTGATTAAGCAACACATACACCAATTAATTCCTCTCACAGTCCATTAAGCATGAACATTAATTAAGCACGAGACAATTAATCAAGCATTAAACATGCATGGATTAATATCAAAGCAACAAACACAAAATAATTGGTGAAGGGGAAAAACTGATAAGAAATTAACATTAATAACAAAACCTCAAAGAGAGCTAGTGCTTAGTCCTCAAGAGAAAACAACACTGGAAATTTAACCTTCCATTCAAATTAAACAGCAGACTATAAACGAAACTAGAAAACAGAAACGAAAACAAGAATAGAAGACAAAAACGAAACTGGAAATGGAAACTGAAAACGAACCAACAATGAAGAACGAAAATGGAAACAGAAGCAGAAAATGAAATTGCAATTGAAAACGAAGCTGGAAAACCGAAAATGAAAACTCTGCTCTACATGAACAGTAGCATGCTAGGGACGTGAACAGTATTTTTTCCATAGTAAAAAATATCAAACTAAACCTAGCAGCCACCCCTCTCAATGACGGCTGCCCTTATTCTTGTCTCACTAAAAGTCACTTAGGCCCACAAAACCCTAGGCTACTAATCTGATTTTGGGCCCATAAAAATATGATGCGGCCCAATTACAAAATACAGCAATAAAATGAAATAAAATAAAACTGGACGACAAATAAAACTAAAACAGTCTCCTCTCTTCAAGCCCAAGCTGGTTCAACCCAATTCCAGATCCAAGCCCAATTGCTTATAATTCTCCTGAAATTAAATTAAAATACAGAATTAGTCGAAAAGGCCCAAATGATAAAACTGCATAATTAATTTGACAATTAAGGCTAATCAGTAATTAAAATGATGACAGAAAGGGGTAAGAAATAAGAGAAAATAATGACACATCAAATTCCCCCACACTTAGCCTTTTGCACTCCTGGGCAAAATCATGAAACAGAGCAAGGAACAAAGCCAGAGACATCAAAGAGAGAGAAACACAAAAAACATTTACATACTTTTCAATGAATCCAAAGGAATGAAAGGAATAGGCAACATCCAACACAACAAGAGTTAAAGAGTCAAGACAGTCAAGAAAGTTATCCAAACATTTCAAACATGGCAAGCAAGTTAATCTGCCCAAGAGGTAAATCAAAAGTGATAAAGCCTCACAAGATATATGCACTCAATCTCTCAAGTGTCTAGGCTACTATTTACTCTCAGAGCACCCATGAAAAACAAACACCACATAGACTTGGCAAGCCTCTAGAATTAACAATCAATACACATGCACAAAAGGATCAAAAGGTCTTTTAAGGTTGTAATGGGGCCAGGGACAAGGTGAGAAAATATATGGGATAAGTGACTAAAACCCAAGGGAATAGAGGAGCAATGGGGAATAAGTCAAAATTAAGCATAAAAAGCAAACTCAAAACCTCTAATATCAACAATATCAACCAAATCCTCAAACAAGTCCAAAAACAAATCCACTATTATTCAACTTCAATCTTTTCCTTTTCTTTTCTTTTTCTTTCCTTTTTTTTTTTTTTTTTTTTGAAATAGACATCATCAAACATTAAGCATGGCCAAAAATACATCATCCAATGAAACATACCCCCCCACACTTATTCCCAAAACAATTCCAAAGCTCCAAAATTCCTCAAGGGTAGGGTGATCATGGTTTTTCACTTAAGGCTTGTATTGAGCTTCAAAACAAAGAAAGGGGAACATAGGCTCAAAGGGGCTATCAAAGGAATTAATTCAAGGTAGGCTTATTTGGCTAGAGGCTTATAAGAACAAGAATGCCTAAATCATCTCCAAACATGCATGTGCAAGAAGTACCAAAAAGAGCCAAGCCAAGGCCACTGTGCAAGCAATCAATGGAGCAAAACACACAGAATAAAATAGATGCTGATGGCTCAAAATCTCACCAAGGGTAAATCTATCACTCAATTCAACCTCTCAAACTTCAGAACTAGCTTGACATGCACAAAAAAACAAGGATCAACTTCAAAACTAACTTGACATATATAGAAAAACAAAGATTTCAATCCATAAAATGTGAAGAATGTGCCCATAACCTATACAAAACCTAAAAATCAAAGAAAAGCATGCAATGTTGTACACAAAACATAAAACAGACAAACCTAAAAATCCTAAACAAAGAACAGTCTCCCCCCCACACTTAAATCACACATTGTCCTCAATGTAGCGCAATCATAAGATCAAGAAAACAAAGCAACCAATGGAATTGGACACGTGAAACAAAAGTAGAGAAGGAAGGAGAAAAAGAAAACTCCCTAAGTCATGATGGGAGAGAAGCAGGGTCAAGCAAGGAAGCCTCCTCCACCATTACATTCACCAAAGAAGGATTTGTGAGGAATGGCTTCAGCCGGTGGCCATTAACTTTGAAAGTCTTATCTGTGGATTCACTTTTGATCTCAATTGCACCATAAGGAAAAACATTAGTCACAACAAAAGGACCAATCCACTTAGACCTAAGCTTACCACCCATAAGACCGAGTCTAGAGTTATACAACAACACCTTTTGCCCAACCACGAAGTCCTTCCTAGCTATCAAGCTATCATGGAACTTCTTGGTTTTCTCCTTGTAGAACTTTGAGTTCTCATAGGCCTCAAGACGGATCTCATCAAGTTCATTCAGTTGCAACTTTCTTTCCTCTCCGCCCGATCAATAGAGAAGTTGCAGGTCTTCACAGACCCAATAGGCACGGTGCTCTATCTCTACGAGAAGATGACATGCCTTGCCAAAGACAACCCGATAAGGAGACATCCCTATGGGTGCTTTGTAAGCAGTCCTATGTGCCCAAAGAGCATCATCCAGCCTGGTGCTCCAATCTTTTCTCGTTCAGCTGCACAATCTTCTCCAAGATCCTCTTGATCTCCCCCTGTTTGAAATTTCAGCCTGCCCATTAGTTTGGGGGTGGTAAGGTGTAGAAACCCTATGAACAACCCCATATTTCTTGAGCAAAGCTTGCATGGATCTGTTACAAAAATGGGTGCCTTGATCACTAACAATGGCTCTGGGTACTCCAAACCTGCAAAACAGATTAGACCTAACAAAATCCACAACGATCCTAGCATCATTAGTTCTGGTGGCTTTAGCTTCCACCCACTTTGAAACATAATCAACAACAAGGAGAATATAGGAAAAACCAAAAGAAACAGGAAAGGGACCCATAAAATCAATACCCCAGACATCAAACACCTCACAAAACAACATGGGCTGCTAAGGCATCTGCTGTCTCCAAGAAAGGGATCCTCCTGCTCTCTAACAAGGCTCACAAGTGCTACAAATCCTCCACGCATCCTTAAAGATGGTGGGCCAGTAAAATCCACAATCAAGCACCTTGCGAGCTGTCCTCTGAATACCAAGATGGCCACCAAGTGCAGAAGAATGACAGAACTGTAGGACCGAGTCAATCTCATGGTCGGGAATACATCTCTTAATAACCTGGTCACTGCACAACTTCCATGAGATAAGGGTCATCCCAAATATAATGCTTAGCATCACTCTTAATTTTATCAATCTGAGCTCTAGATGCTAAGGGAGGAAAACAGAAGCAACTAAATAGTTAACAATGTTTGCAAACCAAGGGGTGGGGGAAGAAATAGAAACAATCAACAAATTTTCATCGAGAAAACAATCCCGGATAGGCAAAGCATCCGCTTCCTCGGCTCTCTCAATCCCGCCGAGATGGTTTGCCACCAAATTCCGAGCTCCACTCCCGTCACGAATGTCCAAATCAAACTCTTGGAACCAGAGCATCCACTCCTCGATCAATCTAGGCTTTGACTCAGCCTTCTTTAATGAGATACTTTAGAGCTGCATGGTCAGTATAGACAATAACACGAGTGCCAAGCAAATATGATCTAAATTTATCAAGAGCAAAAACAATAGCCAGAAGCTCTTTCTCTGTGGTGGTGTAGTTTGCTTGGGCAGCATCTAAAGTCCTGGAAGCATAGTAAATCACCCTAGGAAGTTTGTCAATCCTCTGAGCAAGAACAGCCCCCAATGCATAGTTAGATGCATCACACATCAACTCAAATGGAGCTGTCCAGTCGGGTGCCTGAATAATGGGGGTGGTGGTTAGGGCTTGCTTAAGGCAATCAAAAGCCTTCTTGCACCTGTCATCAAAGTTAAAGTCCACATCCTTTTGCAGCAAGTTGGATAGTGGAAGGGCCACCTTACTAAAATCTTTGATAAAGTGCCTGTAAAACCCTGCATGGCCAAGAAAAGAATGAACCTCTCACACGCAAGAGGGGTAAGGCAATTGTGAAATAACAGCTATCTTGGCAGGGTCTACCTCTATGCCCTTACTAGAAATGATATGCCCTAAAACTATACCTTGTTCAACCATGAAGTGACATTTTTCAAAATTCAGAACAAGGTTAGTTTCAATGCATCTATTAAGAACTCTATCCAGAGTATCCAAACATGCATCAAAAGAGGATCCATAAACAGTAAAATCATCCATAAACACCTCTATGCAACTCTCTAAAAAGTCACTGAAAATGCTAAGCATACACTGCTGGAAGGTACCAGGGGCGTTGCATAGGCCGAAAGGCATCCTCCTATAGGCAAAAGTGCCAAAGGGGCAGGTGAATGTGATTTTTTCTTGATCCTCAGGGGCAATGTGAATTTGAAAATATCTAGAAAATCCATCAAGAAAGCAATAATGGGATTTACCTGCCAGTTGCTCAAGCATTTGATCAATGAATGGGAGTGGGAAGTGGTCTTTTCTTGTTGCCTGATTCAGCCTCCTGTAGTCAATGCAGACCCTCCAACTATTCAGCACTTTGGTGGGAATCAGCTCATCCCTCTCATTCTTTACAACAGTGAGGCCTGTCTTCTTTGGAACCACTTGGACTGGACTCACCCACTAACTGTCAGAAATGGGGTAGATGATCCTAGCTTGCAGAAGCTTGGTCACCTCTTTCTTTACTACATCTAGAATGACTAGGTTGAGTCTCCTCTGTGGCTGTCTCACTGGTTTGGCTCCATCCTCTAAAAGTATCCTATGCATGCAGGTGGATGGGCTAATACCAGAAATGTCTGCCAAGGTCCAACCGATGGCTTTCTTATGCTTTCTAAGCACTTACAACAACTTCTCCTCTTGAACAGCATCAAGGGAGGTAGAAATAATCACAGGCAATTTCTCCTCATTCTCCAAGTAAGCATACTTGAGGTTTTCTAGTAATGGTTTCAGCTCTGGTGTGGGTGGTGGCTGTATATCAGAAGGAACCAGAGAAGGGGAAAGAATGGGTTCCACAGCCTGTACCTCAACCTGTAAGTCAGATGTATATGTACTTCCTGCAACATGGTTAGTGCATTCTGACTCTATAAAATCCAGATCAAGAGGTAACACCCCCAAAGTACCAGACTGAAATTCAAATTTACTCTCAGCACAAAAATCAGATACAGGATCAAATTCAAACTTAGATTCAGATTCAATGCATGAGGAATGACAAGTATGCATATCAGATGAAAATGGGTGCTTCCTAACATGAAGAGAATCAGAATCAAACATATAGTCATCAACAATCTGATCAAGTATCTCAGCACGAAAGACAGAATGATCCTCAGATGGATGTTTCATGGCATCAAGAATGTTAAAATGGACAACAATATCACCAAATTCCATAGACAATGTGCCAGCATAAACATCTATCTTGGTTCGGGCTGTTTTCAAAAATGGCTTGCCTAAAATAATTGGGACAGATCCATGGGAGAATCCCTCTTCCATATCAAGAACATAAAAATCAGCAGGAAAAATAATTTCGCCAACCCGAACCAACACATCCTCTATGAAACCTGTAGGGTGAGCAACACTTCTATTTGCCAATTGAATCACCACACCCGTAGGTTGCAAAGGTCCAAGAGATAAGCAAAGGTCCAAGAGATAAAGATTTGAAAATGGACAGAGGCATAACATTAATTGATGCTCCTAAATCTAGCATGGCATTTTCAAATTTGCTGTTCCCAATAATGCAAGGTATACAAAAAGTACCTGGGTCCTTACATTTCTTAGGAATGTGAGGGACAGATTTACCTATGAGTGTAGACACGTTTCTGCCCATGCTGATTCTCTCATTACCCTTCATCTTCCTCTTGTGGGTGCACAGCTCCTTCAAGAATTTTGCATATCTGGGAATTTGTTTGATGGCATCAAGCAGAGGTATGTTTACCTGCACTTTCCTGAAGGTGTCCAGGATCTCCCTATCCACTTCTTCCATCTTTTTGTTTGGAATTGCTCTAGGTGGGAATGGAAGGGGAATAGGCTGCTGCAAATCAGTGCTGTTGGAAGAAGGTCCACCTGCATGGAATTTTCTGCTACCAAGTGGCTGCTCCTCCTCTTGGTCAGGTATTGGTTGGTGCAGTGCAGTGCATCAATTTTCTTGCCCGACCTCAAAGTGATGGCACTCACATTTTTCAGATTCTCGGACAGTCCGAGAGGGTAATTTATCAAAATTTTGGGACCGTGTGCTCGGTTCAACCGAGTGGCCATCTCGCCCCATCCGATTTGTCGGACTGCGAATGGAGGCTCTGGTCTCTTCTTTGGAACTGCATATTTTGAAGAGTCATCTGCCTCACTAGCTCCTCTAAGGAGGGTTGAGAAGGAGCCTCGGATGCTTTTTGTCTTTGTTGCTGCTTTGTTGCATTGGAGGAGGAACATATGACTTGCTTGGACCCAGCAAAGATTTCGGAATGGAGGAGGGGCAGGTTGTTGTTGCTGGTATTGTGGAGGATTTGTCCATCTCAAATTTGGATGATTCCTCCAAGTCGGGTTGTATTTGTTGCTTGAAAGATCATAATTATTCTGTTGTTCCTGGTTTTGCTGCTGAGGTGGTCTATTATAAATGTTTGCAGCATAGGCTTCAGGTTGCTCATTGACTCCAGATTGCTGCAGAGAAGGACAGAGATCTGTATGGTGATCGTGAGAAGAGCATAGGCCATGAGACTCTTGCAATGAAGAATAAAGTGCAGATGCAGATTTCTGATTTATGGCAAGCTGAGTTACTAGGTTGACCAAGGCATCAAGTTTTCCCTCAAGCTTCCTATTTTCAGCAGATGGAGATGAATTCGTGGCCACATCATGGACTCCCCTAATGACAATAGCATCATTTCTTGCACTGAATTGTTGGGAGTTGGAGGCCATCTTCTCAATCAGGTTTCTAGCCTCAGTAGGGGTCATATCACCAAGAGCTCCACCACTAGCAGCATCAATCATGCTCCTTTCAATGCTATTTAGACCTTCATAAAAATACTGGAGCAACAGTTGCTCAGAAATCTGGTGGTGAGGGCAGCTTGCACACAATTTCTTAAACCTCTCCCAGTACTCATACAAGCTCTCTCCACTAAGTTGCCTGATGCTTGAAATGTCTTTTCTGATTGCAGTGGTTCTGGATGCAGGAAAGAATTTCTCCAAGAACATCCTCTTGAGGTCATTCCAACCAGTGATAGACCTGGGAGCAAGGTAGACAACCAATCCTTTGCCACTCCCTCCAGAGAGTGAGGAAAAGCCTTCAGAAAGATATGATCTTCTTGGACATCAGGAGGCTTCATGGTTGAACATACTATGTGAAATTCCTTCAGATGTTTATGCAGATCCTCAACTGCATGGCCATGAAACTTAGGAAGCAAATGTATCAGTCCAGTCTTGAGAACATATGGGACATCCTCATCAGGGTTTTGAATGCACAAGCTTTCATAAGTGAAATCAGGTGCAGCCATCTCCCTAAGTGTCCTCTCACGAGGTGGAGGTTGAGCCATGTTCTCAATATGAATATTAGCAGCAGAATGCTCAGAATCAGAATGCACAGAATGGACAGAAACATAATGCTCAGAAATTGCAACAGAATGTTCAGAGTTGCTTAAACTAAGACTATCTATATGCTCACTATGCCTAACTAATCTATGAAAGGTCCTATCTATTTAAGGATCAAAAGGTAGTAAATTATCCGGATTTCCCCTAGTCATGCACTATATGCAGCAAATCATGTATTTTCCAGACAAGCACAAGTAGGGGTAAAACTGGAACTGTACTCAAACAATATCCAAATGAGCTGAAATTTTGTGAGTAACTCCCTAAAATCATAAAAAGATAGCACAAAAAATATCAGACAAAAATTCAAAGTCTAACTATATAAACTAAAAATTCAAAGTTTGAAAAAATAGGGCAATAATACTTAAAAAAAAAAAAAAACTTAGTAAACAGCCTCTTTTTGGAATTCTGAGAACCTGCAACAGCTTTAGCAGTTGGGTTGCATGGTAAATTCAATTCTACCCCAAATTCATATATAATAATACTCATTCTGATACCCGGAGCAAAAGTTATGACTGTTTTGAGTTTTGCTTAACACAAATTCCCAAAATTTTTGTATCTCTCAAATTCAGCCACACCAAGTGCTTCTAGTATTTTTCACACAAAATATGGATCAAAAGAAACTACCACAAAAAAAATCAGCCAAAAAGGACAACTCTAGCTACCAAAACAAAAATCGGCAATTAATTAGAAAAGTCTGACACTATTCACAACAAAAACAGAGGACTAGTAGAAATAAATCCTCACAACAGCAGCAAATTGAAGTTCAAACACAGACAGAAACAGAGCAATACAATGCATAGTTACTGTTCCATTGGATTGAAGTTTCATTTGCTGTTCAATTCAAAATTTGTTGTTCAACTTGCTGCAGGGGAAACACACAACAATAGAAACACACAATTTAACAGACAGAGGACAAACAAACACAACACTACACACCTGAACACAATAACACTAAGCAACAGAAATGAACTACACACAACCACAAAACACAAACACAAACACAAACACAAAACACAAACACAATTATGAACCTTTGATTGGAACTACTGCTCCCCGGCAACGGCGCCAAATTTGGTCGAGGCCGTACCCGAACCAAATAAAAACAATTAAATGCAGTAACTAGGAAGTGATCCTAGGTCGTCTCCCAGTGAGCAGTGATCAAACAAACGTTCATAACACTTAACAACAATAAAACCGTAACTTGACTTAAAAATAATAGAACTAAAACGTGTTGTTTCCCCTTGATTCAAAAGCAAGCCTCTTATCCTAGGTTACGAGAATCTATCCCTAATCAATTCAGCCACTTAATCCAACCCCCGGGATTAATTTACTAAGCGAAAATTAATACAAGGTTTTCATTATGTGATTAAGCAACACATACACCAATTAATTCCTCTCACAGGTCCATTAAGCATGAACATTAATTAAGCACAGAGACAATTAATCAAGCATTAAACATGCATGGATTAATATCAGCAACAAACACAGAATAATTGGTGAAGGGGAAAAACTTATAAGAAATTAACATTAATAACAAAACCTCAAAGAGAGCTAGTGCTTAGTCCTCAAGAGAAAACAACACTGGAAATTTAACCTTCCATTCAAATTAAACAGCAGACTGTAAACGAAACTAGAAAACAGAAATGAAAACAAGAATAGAAGACAAAAACGAAACTGGAAATGGAAACTGAAAACGAACCAACAATGAAGAACGAAAATGGAAACAGAAGCAGAAAATGAAATTGCAATTGAAAACGAAGCTGGAAAACCGAAAATGAAAACTCTGCTCTACATGAACAGTAGCATGCTAGGGACGTGAACAGTATTTTTTCCACAATAAAAAATATCAAACTAAACCTAGCAGCCACCCCTCTCAATGACGGCTGCCCTTATTCTTGTCTCACTAAAAGTCACTTAGGCCCACAAAACCTTAGGCTACTAATCTGATTTTGGGCCCATAAAAATTTGATGCGGCCCAATTACAAAATACAGCAATAAAATGAAATAAAATAAAACTGGACGACAAATAAAATTAAAACAGTCTCCTCTCTTGAAGCCCAAGCTGGTTCAGCCCAATTCCAGATCCAAGCCCAATTGCTTATAATTCTCCTGAAATTAAATTAAAATACAGAATTAGTCGAAAAGGCCCAAATGATAAAACTGCATAATTAATTTGACAATTAAGACTAATCAGTAATTAAAATGATGACAGAAAGGGGTAAGAAATAGGAGAAAATAATGACACATCACTCCAATATGAGCAAATTTAGCAGTCAAGAACAAATGTTGAATCGCTTCAATTCATGAAAGAACAAGAGAGGGATATAGCTATATAGGCTCAGAGGTTTAATCTAAAATGGGTATAGCAGTAAAAGCAATATTGAGTTTTTCTGAAACTCAAGAGATTAGAGAATGTGCAGAAGAAAGAAGAGAATGTTCAAAGCAATATCAAATCTGAAAATCAAATCAAAGATTTTAATTTTGACAATTGAAGGAATGAAAAGATATTGTGACTGTTAGTTGTTATGCATAGAATGCTATGGGTTCAAATATATGGCATGGGTCAAAAATATTCAGAGTTAGTTAGACAAAGAATGAATCTTTGAGATCTTTAAAAATGACCGTTATACCAGATATAATCGATTGCAACAAGGTGTAATCGATTATCTTGTGTATCAAAATATAATTTACACTTATTGTCAGCTATTGTAATTGATTGCAGAAGACTTGTAATCGATTACACACAAGACAGTGCCAATTCTGAATATCAGAGATCATCTGGTAATCAATTGCCATAGGATGGTAATCGATTGCAAATGAAATAGAGCAATTTCTAAATCTCAGAGATTGTCTTGTAATCGATTGCAGCTCGATGGAAATCGATTACAATGGATACAGGGCAATATCTGAACTCTGAAACTAACATTGTAATCGATTGCAATGGTTGGTAATCGAATAACCTGATACCAGAGATGGTTTCAAAACAGATTAGGCCATCTGGTAATCGATTCCTACAACTTGTAATCGATTGCAATCACTTAGAATTAGTTCCTAAGAAGTAAGTCATCTGGTGATGCTAGAGATAATAGAAAACAGGGCAAATCAAAACATCAAGCAAGAATGATATGGCTTAGTCTATAACAAACAATACAATGCCATCATCCATACATGTTATGGCATAAAAAGAAAATACTAGACTAAGAGAATGGAGAAGACTTAAGGTATGAGGATACCAAAAATCTAAATGAAGTGGTGAGGCATCAATCTTCAGTCTCCCCCTTTTTGGTTTTGAATACCCAAGAAAAATGTGCTTAAGTCTTTGACGTGTTTTTGTCTAAAAGGTTTGCTAGATATAAAACTTTGGTTAGCATAAAACAGGACAACAAAGATTGGTAAACTTTCTCCCACTTTTTGGTTTTCAAATCACCAAAAGGTTAAGAATTGAAACAAATATAAATCTTGGAGAAAATAAATGAGTTATATATATATATATATATATATATATATATATATATATCAAATATAAGCATTGTTCAGATTAATAACAAAATATTAAAACATAAACAAAATATGAAATGTTCAGAAATGCAATAAAGAAAATATGAAATGAAATGCTAAAAGATTAATGACACGTCGTCAGTGTCAATCTACATCGCCATCAGAGTCACTAGGATGCATTGCTTCCAATTTAGCATAAATCTCGTTGAGATTGTAGCGAAGCTCCAAGTAGTACTCGTTTTCTCTTTTGGAGAGTTCCTCATGTTGTCTGGCGAGCTCTTGTTGTGTCTTCATTATCTGATTTAGCTTGTCCAGCATTGATACCTCGAATGTAGATGCTTGAGGAGGTTGCTCAACTTGTGCTTCTGGCGATGCAACATGTTGATCATCTTCTTTAATTGCTACATGACCTTCTTTGTGTTGCCAACCATCATTAGTTTCAACTAAATCCATTTGCTTTAGATGCTTGGCTGAGAGTTCACCTTCAGGTCGTGCAAAATCAATGACCACATCATCAGTCTTTTAAGCCCAAAACGCACATTCAAGTCTATCATAAATGTGTCGTTTCAATCATTCCTCAACCATACCATCATATTTAATGCACACTCATTACCTATTCTAGCTCATTGTTGTAAAATGTATACCCCAAGCTTTCGAGACTCTCCTCTCTCAAACCTCCTCTATGCAACCAAGAAATCCAAGAAACCCTAAACACAAATCCTCACCATGGCCAAAGGTAACCTATCTAAGGGTTCTTCCTCTTCCTAACAACCTGCCTCACCCTCATCCTTTAGAGCTTCTGATGAGTGTCTTGGAGACATAATGCCAGAGTCTACCACAGACACCAACAGTTCAACGTCCAACATTGATCCAGAGGTCAGGATAGAATGCAACCCCAATGACATGGAGAACATTCTGATCAAGCCACGAGGTTCCTACACTAGGAACATTCACATGGAATACTACATTGACATTCCTTACCTTGAGGAACGTGATCATAACATCTCAAGGTACTTTGAGTTTGCTAGGATCAGAGGCTTCTTCAATGATCGTCAGAAGATCGCTCCAAGACTTATCAGAGAGTTCTGGACGAATGCTACGATAAAGGAAAACGAGATTGTCAGCAAAGTCTTTGGGTGCAACATCTCTATCCCTCCTCCATTGCTCAAGCAATAGGGTGAGAACTGCACTCTAACTACTTTACAGAGGCATGGGACACCGACATTGCTGAAGGGATAGTAGAAAGGTTCATTCTTGGACCTAACTACGAGGTGGCCAAGAACATCAAGAAGTTGAATCCCGCCAACTTCCCACCTTTTTCCAATCTACTATTGAACATCATCAACAAGACCATCTTGCACAAGATTGGGTCTAGTGATCATGTGTCTGCCCTCCACAAGTTCATCCTCTATCACATCATCAAAGGAATCCCAGAATCCCATTCAACCTTCCACACACACTCTTCTACAACTTGACCAGCCACATCCAATATCTATTAACTTCTGTGGCCACATACTACACAACCCTGATAAACAAGATTCTATGGGATGTTCACTGCTACAACAAACTGTACAAAGAAATTCAATCAAGACATCTTGATGAGCTAGAGTATGTAAATGTAGAAGGCCCATTCGTTCAACAAAGGATATTGACATCCTCCAGTTTGCTTAAGTTGAACATGGGATTTGAAATTACTAAGGGCTCACCTAACAGGTTCCCTAAGCTTTTTGATGATGAAGATGAAGGTCAGAAGAAGTAGACCAAGAAAAAGAAGGGTGGAAAAGGAAAGAGTTTGGTGATCTATGATGAGGTTGCTTCCATCCAGCCCCTTGCAAGCAAGATGAGGAGACTTGCTATTGCAAACCAGCAGACCATTCGAACAACATGCAAGGCCGCAACACAATTTGCTGAAGAGTCACTTGTCAAGAAGGCTAAGCAGACGATCCAACAAGCACCACCCAGACCACCCACTTTGAGGATCAAGACAAGAGCTCAACAGAAGGGTAAGAGTGCTGCTAGAATGTCTACTGATCCTCATGTTAGAACCAAGACATTTGATGATGTTTGACCTCTAATACCTTGATAGGTTTTGATGATAACAAATGTAATAATATTTGATCAACTAATAATTTGAGACTAAGTGATTTCAGGAAATCAAAGTAAGAATAGACAATGGTATAATCTCTCAACTCAAATCCTACGCTTTAACTGTCTGAGAACTTATAATGGTTAAATTTAGCACTAAAATTGGCTATAAACAAATTTAAATAAGTTCTTAACTGGCCAAACAATGTCTGATGCCAAGTGCCAGACGACGTCTGATGCCAAGCGCTAAACGATGTCTGAAGCCAAGGCCAGACGATGTTTGATCCCAAGCGCCAGATGATGTCTAATGCCAAGCACTAGACGATGTCTGATGCCTAGTTCCAGACAATGTCTAAGGCTAGAACAGACCATGTCTTTTAATTAAGAATGTGTTTGTT
This sequence comes from Amphicarpaea edgeworthii, assembly GCA_014843725.1. NCBI lineage: Eukaryota > Viridiplantae > Streptophyta > Magnoliopsida > Fabales > Fabaceae > Amphicarpaea > Amphicarpaea edgeworthii. Next base: position 11,307,185 of record CM026324.1, read on the forward strand.
AAGCTAGATGATGTCTAAGGCTAGAACAGACCATGTCTTTTCAATAAGAATGTGTTTGTTAAAGCCAGATACTATCTATGCACGAACATACCATACTTAATCAAGACCATACTATGTTTGTTAAGCCAGACTTTGTCTATGCTAGATCAGAACATAATATGTCATATGTGTTGAGGAATACGTACTTTATAATTAATTCTCTACTCAAATAAAGGCACTACTGCAACAAAAACAAAATCAGTGACCACATCATCAGTTTTGACACCAAAATGGAATAAGCAATTTTTATGTCATTTGGCTTGCTGATTTTCTGCATATGGTCAGTGATAGCGAAAATCCAGCCCACTTGGTAGTTGTTCTTCATCAGAAACAGTAGTAGCAAATCATCTTCTAAGAGGGTTTCGTGATTACTCCCCCGTGGTAGGATAATCCATGAGAGGATGTAGGCTAGCATTTAGTCCTCTATCTTCATTCATCCAACAGGAAATCTGTTACGAATGGGATTATCAGGATCACGAACCATGTCCCTATAGACTTCTGTTTTGCTATATTCTATACCTTCATATCCTTTATAGACCTTAACGTAGGTTCTATTTCATCATTCACTCTTTCAATGCCTGCAATGGAGAACCACAGCTCTTGATTCATCTAAATATCCTTGCCATGGACATGAGATTGAGTGTACCCAGTATCCCCATTGATACTCAGGTTATAGTAGAAAACTTTAACCAGATCAAGATAGTAGGTACCTTTCAATTCAGCCAAGTCAACTAGTCCTTGGTCATCAAGAATGCTATGAAAAGTAAAGTCTTGCTGAACCAACCATTCTTCTCTAAGATAGCGTGGTTTCATAATCTCTTTCCTTGAGAAATCCCGAGCAAACCCCAGTTCTTCACTTCTGGTGTGGAACCAGTCGCAAAGTGGTAGAGGATGTTGTTGAGGAGGAGAGGAGGAGGAGCGAGCACCTGAACGTCAAGGGCGCTTGGTGGGTGCCTTCCGAGGGTTGGATGACCCTTCCATTGCTGTTTTCCTTTCTCTTGTGAGAGCTTTCTCTCAATCCGTTGTTGAATCCAAGCGGAGTTAGGGCGTACGACGTAAGATTTCGTGCGTGGTTGATGTTGAGAGGAGGAGTCAACCATTTAAACTTGAATGCAGAGGTAGGGCACATTGTGGAAGTTGAGCAGTTTTTCAGAGAGTGGGTCTTCTAAAAATGGAGGGAATGAATTGCTGTTATGCCTCGTAATATTCCAAATTGTAACGTGGTAATTGATTGGCACTTCCTATAATCGATTGCTATAGAGTCAGAGAGTCTGGACTTGGTCAGTCTGATACTGGTAATCGATTGGCATGGGCTGCAATAGATTAACCGATGGTCTGAATAGAGCAGTGTAGACAATCTGAATTTGGTAATCGATTGGTATGGGCTGCAATCGATTAATACGATGGTCTGAGCAGAATGAATTGTGCTGTCTTGAAGTTGGTAATCGATTGATGATTTCTGGTAATCTATTGGATTGTTGACAGAGAGGATCTTGAGACTTCAGATGTCTCATGGTAATTGATTGGCTTACCTTGCAATCGATTAACCCGTGTTTTTATGCAAAAGATTTTGAATGCAGAGTGGAATGTAATTGATTGATGCAAATGGTAATCGATTGATGATTATGATAGATAAAAAAAAATTATGTAGAAAAACAGAGTTATTAGTTTTAAAAGATTTTTGCACAGACACTCAACAGTTATATAGTAAACTAATATTCAAGTACAAGATATGGAACGAAAAGCACAAAAGGATCTACAATATATGAGTAAGCAACATTACTCCCTCATAATGTAAGATTCCATGTAGATTAAAGAGGTTGCCTCCTATGGTCATTCTCTTAAAAGAGCAAATACCAATTAAGCTTCATGGACTTGAGGCATACTTGCAAAACAATTTAAGTGCTTGTCTTTGGTACCCAAATAGTTCTGGGTCCTTTCTTGTTAATGCCCTCAAGAGTGCCCTTTGGGATCCATATATATTTTCCCATAGGTACACCATTCTTCTTAATAATGCAATTATTTGAAGTATGTCCCTTATGCATGCAATAATTGCAAATAACAAATGAAACTTGGGATGACTTTACAAAGTTTCTAAAAGGTTTCTCATTCAAGCGATTTGAAAATCCAATCCCAGTTTTGTTAAGTGCTCTCTTTTGCAATCTTAGCAAAGCATCAAGATTATCTCTTCCAACTGTGAACTTTGCCAAAGTTTTCAAAAGATATTCATTTTTCAGCTTTAAATATTTGCAAAGCTCACATGAAATCGAATGACTTGTAGAAGCAACATTGGCTTTGCAAAAGGAATGTTCAAAAGTTTTTCTTTTTCAGATTTAACTTCTGAAAGGTCCTCCAATGTCTAGGTTTGCCACATTCGAAGCATGTGTTGGTAGCTGTGGTGGATTCTCCTTTTCTAAAGACATTCTTTGAAGATTGATCTTTGTCTTTGGAGCTCTTGACCTTACTCTTCTTCTTGAGGAATTTTTTGAATTTCTTCACTGTTGAGGCTAGATTTTCTGAATCTGTATTGCTTTCTTCCTCTTCATTGTTGTCACTATTATCATCATTATCATCTTGGTCTAAAGATGATCTCTTAACTTTCAAGGCGATGCTTTTTATCTTCTTTTCCTTATTCTCTTCTTCATTCATCCAAATCATATCCATTTCGTGTTCTCTCAGCTTTCCGAACAGCTTAGCACTTGTCATGGTGGCCAAGTCTTGTGTCTTTGAAATTGCTGTGACTTTTGGCTGTCATGTTCTGTTCATGTTCTTTAGGATTTTGACATTCATCTCCTCATCTTCGAACATTTTTCCAAGGCCTTTGAGATGGTTTACTATATGAGTAAATCGCATTTGAAAGCTGGATATGGATTCACCAAGCAGCATCCGAAATGTCTCATATTCTTGTATAAGTGTATTCTTCCTTGAGCGTCTCACTTTCGGAGTGCCTTCATGGATTACCTCTATCGTATCCTAGATTTCCTTAGCGGTAGAGCAAGCTGAAATCCTAAAAAACTCATTAGAATTCAAAGTTGTGTGTCATATGTTCATGGCTCTTGGATCATAGTTAGCTTTTTTTGTTTCTAATTCAATCCAATCATCAGCTAGTTTTATAATGGTTTTTCCATCAATAATAATGGTTGGAAGCATAGGTCCGTTATTACCGCTTGCCTGACGCCTCGATTAATTGACTCCATGAAAATCTTCATACGGACTTTCCAAAACAGATAGTTATCTTCGTAGAAAAGGGGAGGCCGATTGATTGAGCCACCTTCAGCAAATGGTAATCGGTTTCCAGCCATATTACAAATCCTTGATTAAAAAACAAGAACCAGCTCTTGATACCAATTGTTAGGATCAGCCGGGTAATCAATCAAGAGGGGGGTGAATTGATTTAACGTAAAGTGACAAATTCTTCTCTTCAAAAAGATTTTTCACCACCACTCTTAAGGTTTTAATGAAAACGTTTTCAAAGAATGTTATATTGATTAAATAAACTAGAAAAACAACCTCAGCTTAAGATAGAAATGATTTAGAACAAATTATCTTGATAAAGATCAAATGCTAAATTGAAATAGCTCAAGGGATAGAGAGATAGAGCTTGTTGATTTATACTGGTTCGATCAACCACCGATCTACATCCAGTTCTCCCTTTCACCAAGGGGTTCCACTATGAATATGATTACATACACCATGCACACACAATTCACAGCAAATCTTGATTTCACAACCTGAAATAGGAACCTAGAAGATTGAATGTGAAAACACCATTCATCATCCAATTTCTAAACACAAAACTCCACACAAAATTAGAAATACCATCTAATTTCAACACAACATTTAGGAACGAAATTCCCACAATGCTAATCAAACATGATTCATGAAAAAGATTAAAGAATGAAAACACCTTGATGTGCTGATATAGCATATATGAGATCAGATCAAGAAACTCCAATATGAGCAGATTTAGTAGTCAAGAACTAATGTTGTATCATCTCAATTCATGAAGGAACAAGACAGAGATATAGCTGTATATGCTCAAGGGTTCAATCTCAAATGGGTATAGTAGTAAAAGCAATATTGAGTTTTTTGAAACTCAAGAGATTAGAGAATGTGTAGAAGAAAGAAGAGAGTGATCAAAATAATATCAAATCTGGAAAACAAATTAAAGATTTGGATTTTGACAAATGAAGGAATGAAAAGATATTGTAACTGTTTGTTCTTGTTATTCTGCACAGAATGATATGGGTTCAAATATATGGCATGGGTCAAAAAGATTCGGAGTTAGTTAGACAAAGAATGAGTCTTGGAGATCTTTAAAAATGACTGTTATACTAGATATAATTGATTGGAACGAGGTGTAATCGATTATCCCGTGTATCAGAATATGATTTACACTTACTGTTAGCTGTTGTAATCGATTGCACACAAGACAGAGCCAATTCTGAATATTAGAGATCATCTGGTAATCAATTGCCATAGGATGGTAATCGATTGCAAATGAAATAGAGCAATTTCTAAATCTCAGAGATTGCTTGTAATCGATTGCAACTCGATGGTAATCGATTGCAATGGATACAAGGCAATATCTGAACTTTGAAACTAACATTGTAATCGATTGTAATGGTTGGTAATAGATTAACCCGTTACTAGAGATGGTTTCAAAACTGATTAGGCCATCTGGTAATTGATTCCTACAACTTGTAATCGATTGCAATCACACAGAATTAGTTCCTAAGAAGTAAATCATCTAGTGATGCTAGAGATAATAGAAAATAGGGCAAATCAAAAACATCAAACATAGCTTAGCCTATAACAAACAATACAATGCCATCATCCATACATGTTATGGCATAAAAAGAAAATATTAGACTAAGAGAATGAAAAAGACTTAAGGTATGAAGATACCAAAAATCTAAATGAAGAGGCGAGGCGTCAATTTTCACAATCGATTACCATCGATTACAATACAATCCTTGAACTTAGAATTGGCTCTGTCTCATTTGCAATCGGTTACATGTCTACTACAATCGATTACAATAGATGACAGTAAATTAAAATCATCCTCTGATACACGGGATAATCGATTACACATTTACTATAATCGATTATATCTGGTATAACAGTCATTTTGAAAGACTCTCAAGATTCATTCTTTGTCTAACTAACTCCAAATCTTTTTTATCCATCCTATATATTTGAACCCACAACATTCTGTGCAAAGAGACCAATATTCACAATATCTTTTCATTCTTTCATTTGTCAAAAATCCAAATCCTTTGATTTGATTTTCAGATTTGATATTGCTCTGAACATTCTCTGTCTTTCTTCTGCACATCACTTAATCTCTTGAGGTTTAGAAAAACTCAATATTGCTTTTACTGCTATACCCATTTGAGATTGAACCTTTGAGCCCATACAACCATATTCCTTTCTTGTTCTTTCATGAACTGAGGTGATTCAACATTTGTTCTTGACTGCTAAATTTGCTAAAATTGGAGTTTGCTCTTTGCTTTTCTACACATCTCTTAATCTCTTGAGTTTCAGAAAAACTCATTCTTGTTCTTACTACTAAACCCTTTTGAGATTAAACCTCTAAGCCTATACAACTATATTTCTCTCTTGTTCTTTCATGAATTGAGGTGATTCAAATGCTTGTTCTTAACAGCTAAACTTACTCATATTGGAGTTTCTCAACTGACCTTACATCAGCTATATCAGCACACAAAGGTGTTTTCGTTCTTGAATCTTTTTATTAATCTTGTTTGATTTGCATTGTAGGAATTTCGTTCCTAGATGCTGTGTTGGAATTAGAATTGTGTTTCTAATCTTTGTTTCTAGAATTGTGTTGTTCTAGTGTTTAGAAATTGAATGGTGAATGGTATTTTTCATATTCAATTTTCTAGGTTCCTGTTTCAGGTTGTGATTTAGGATTTGCTGTGAATTGTGTGTGCATGGTGTATGTAATCAAATTCATAGTGGAACCCCTTGGTGAAAGGGAGAACTGGATGTAGATCGGTGGTTGATCAAACCAGTATAAAATCAACAGGCTCATTCTCTCTATCTCTTAAACTCTTTGAATTTAGATTTTGATCTTTATCAAGTTTATTTGTTCTAATCAATTTTATCATAAGCTGAGGTTGTTTTCTGGTTTATTAATTCAATATCACAATTTTTGAAAAATGTTTTTATCAAAACTTCAACAATGGTGGTGAAAAGCTTTTATTGGAAAAAGAATCTAGCATTTTACGTTATATCAATTCACCCCCCACCCCCTCTTGATGTAACTGGATGATCTTAACAGAGGAGAGTGTGGAGGACCTTTCTTTGGTCAAACCCACCTTGGTGCTTGCATGCTTTCCTTTAGATTCTTGATTTGCTTGATTGTGAGAAGTTATATCATTCTTGGTTGAGAGGTTTCATTCTTGGCCACCACTGTGAACCACTTGTAGTCACAAGGCTTAGGCAATATTCCTTCCCAAGCAGTCCCCCCTCCCAAGGGGAATGTGAGTGCCATGACTTTAAGGGGAGGCAAGGAGCTGAACTCTAGTGTAGTGGATTCAGGACCTCGGAAGACTAGTGATGATGTTGCTGCAACAAGCTCTTAGAAGCGAAGTGATGTGGATGCAACCATTCCACAAAAGACTCCTCCTCTACCCTTTCCATCCAGAGTGGCTCAACCTAAGAGATTGGAACTGGATAGTGAGTTGATGGAGACCTTCAAAAAGGTTGAGATCAACATTCCTCTCCTTGATGCCATTAAGTAGATTTTGAAGTATGCAAAGTTTCTCAAGGAGTTGTGCACGTGCAAGAGGAATTTGAGGAGCGACAAGTAAGTGAAGATCAGAAGAAATGGATCTGTACTCATTCAGAGCACAAATGCTTCTGCCATTCTACAGTCTCCCATGCCTCAGGGGTGCAAGGATCCTGGCACTTTCAGCATCCCATACACCATAAGCAATTGCACATTTGCAAATGCTATGTTGGATTTGGGTGCCTCAATCAACATCATGCCTTCATCTGTGTATAGATCATTAAACCTTGGGGATTTGAAGCCAACCAATATGGTCATTTAGTTGGCAAATTGGAGCACTGTGCAGTGACTTGGAGTCTTGGAGGATGTGCTTGTCCAGGTTGACAAGTTAATTTTCCATGCGGACATCTACATTTTGGATATGGAGCATGAGTCTTCCATTCATGGCTCCACTTTGATATTTGGTAGACCCTTCTTGATGACAGTTAGGACGAAGATTGGCGTGCATGTAGGAACACATTCCATGGAGTTTGGTGATGATGTGGCGCCGTTTAACATTTTTTATGCCATGAAGCATCCAACAGAGAACCATTCTCTTTTCTGTTTAGATGTGATTGATTATATGGTTGACAGCTGCACAAATTTGCCTTATGATTTGGAGGAACTAGCTGAGTTTGCTGATTTTGATTGTGGTTGTAATGATGCATCTGTTTGTGCCATTTGTTTAGAGATCATAATTGTTATTGCTGCGAGTACAGATTCAATGGTAGATGATGATGTTATTATTCTAGATGTCGTGTTGGCTGATATCATGGTGGCTGCAAGCAAGCCTCCTTTGCCCTCCATTGTGTAGCCATCAACATTTGAGCTAAAGCCCTTGTTGGATCATCTGAAGTATGCCTATTTAAAGGCAGATGTCCAGCTCCCTATGATCATTTCAAGCACTCTCCAGCCTAACCAAGAGGAGAAGTTGATGAAAATCTTGAGAGATCATAGGAGAGCCATTGGGTGGACGCTAGCTGACCTCCCTAGAATTAATCTAGCCATCTGCATGGACAGAATTTTGTTGGAGGAAGAGTTCAAGCTAGTGAGACAGCCACAAAGACGTCTCAATCCCACCATCCAGGATGTGGTGAAGAAGGAGGTCACAAAGTTGTTGGTGACAGGGATCATTTATCCCATCTCAAATAGCAAGTGGGTCAGTCCTATTCAAGTAGTTCTTAAGAAGTCTAACATTACTGTTGTGAAGAACCAAGACAATGAGTTGGTTCCGACTAGAGTGCAAAACAACTGGAGAGTATGCATAGACTATAGGAGACTCAACTTGGCCACTTGCAAAGACCACTATCCTCTTCCATTCATTAACTGGGTCTTGGATAGACTAATAGGGAAGACCCATTATTGCTTCCTAGCTGGGTTTTCAGGCTACATGCAGATTCACATTGCACCAGAGGAGACCAACACAAGACCACATTCACCTATCCATTTGGGACTTATGCCTACACCAAGATGTCATTCGGCCTATGCAACACCCTAGGCACCTTTCAGAGGTGCATGGTGAGCATTTTTTCTGATTTACTAGAGAATTGCATGGTAGTGTTTATGGATGATTTTACTGTTTGTGGTTCTTCATTTGATACATGCTCAGAGAGCCTGATTAGAGTTTTGAATAGGTGCCTTGAGACTAACCATGTGTTGAACTTTGAAAAATGTCATTTTATGGTATTTGAGGGGATAGACTTGGGTCACCTAGTGTCTAGCAAGGGTCTTATGGTTGATAAGGCCAAGATAGATGTCATTTCTTTTCTCCCTTACCCCGTACCTGTGTGGGAAGTTCATTCCTTTCTTTGACATGCAAGTTTCTATAAAAGGTTCATTCAGGATTTCAGCAAAGTTGCCTTGCCCTTGTCCAACCTACTTCGGAAGGATGTGGAGTTTCTCTTTGACCAGTCACATCAGGATGCTTTCTTGAATCTGAAGAAGAAGCTTACCATAGCTCCCATCATCCAGCCACCTAATTGGGACCTTCCATTTGAGCTTATGTATGACGCCTCCAATTTTGCACTTGGGGCAGTCCTAGCTTAGTGAATGGGCAAACTTTCACATGTCATAGCCTATGCCTCTCACACCTTGGATGTCGCATAGGTTAATTATACCACCATAGAGAAGGAGCTTCTAGCTTTGGTATTTGCACTAGACAAGTTTTGTTCATACCTGTTGGGCTCCAAGGTCACTGTCTTCTCTGACCATGTGGCTTGGAGATACCTATGGAAGAAGCCTAATGCCAAACCTAGATTGATTAGGTGGATGCTTCTTCTTCAAGAGTTTGACATAGAGATCAAACACGAGAGTGGTGAAGAAAACCTGGTGACTGATCATTTGAGAAGGATTGAGAGAGACCTTGAGTCTCTTCCTATTAGGGATGATTTTCCTTATGAGCACTTGATGAGGGTGGAGACACAACATGGATCTCCACCATGGTTTGTTGATATTGTGAATTACTTGGTTGCTAGTGTTTTACCCCCACAGGCATCTCGAAATTAGATTGCTAGGTTGAAGAGTGATGCCAAGTATTATGTGTGGGATGATCCTTATCTGTGAAGATTTGGTAGTGATCAGGTGATTTGTAGATGCATACTAGATCAGGACATCCAGTCACTCCTGTAGTTTTTGTCATGCCTCCCCTTTGGGAGGACACTATGGACCATACTAGACCACAAGGAAGGTGTTGGACTCTTGGTCCTACTTGCCCACCATTTTCATAGATGCCTAGGAGGTCATCTTGACATGTGAGCAATGTTAAAGAGTGGGAGTAGCCATCACCCACAGGCATGAGATACCTCAGCAACCCATCCTCTTTTGTGAGGTTTTTGATGTTTGGGGTATTGATTTTATGGGACCTTTCCCTCCTTCTTTTGATTATTCTTATATCTTGCTTGTTGTGGACTATTTCTCCAAATGGGTGGAGACTAATGACTTGCGAGTTGTTGTGGATTTTGTCAAGTCTAATATCTTTTGCAGGTTTGGTATGCCTAGAGCCATCATTAGTGACCAAGGGACCCACTGTTGCAATAAGACCATGGAAACTTTGCTTCATAAGTATGGGGTTATGCATAGAGAACATAGAGATAAAGCATATTTTGTAGAAGCTGGTGCACCCCAACAAGAAGGATTGGAGCAAGGTTCTTGAGGATGCTTTATGGGCTCATAAGACAGCTTACCAAGCACCGATTGGAATGTCTCCTTATTGGACTGTCTTTGGTAAGGGTTGTCATCTACTTATGGAGATTGAGCATTGTGCATATTGGGCTGTGAAGAGTACAAACCTAGCATTTGACCAAGCGAGACTTGAGAGAAAGTTTCAATTGCAAGAGATTGAGGAGCTTCGCTTGGAGGCAGCCTATGAAAACTCCAAGAACTACAAGGAGAAGGTGAAGCATTTCCATGATAGCTTGATTATGAGGAAGGAGTTCAAAGTGAGCCAGAAGGTGTTTTTGTTTAATTCTCGCCTGAAGCTCATAGTCGGCAAGCTTTGTTCTAGATGGGATGGACCATATATGTGTTTCCCTATGGAACTATGGAGATCAAGGATGAGTCTACAGGTAAGATTTGGAAGGTCAATAGTCACCAAGTGAAGGAATTCCATGAGAATCCTAGAGTGGAGGAGAGTGTGGAGGACCTTTCTTTAGTCAAACCCACCTTTTGAGAAGTGAAGATCTTTGCACCTTGATGTGCCCTCTTACCTTACTTTATACTTGTTCTTTTTTTCTTTATTGATTTACTTTCATTGAGGACAATGTGTGATTTAAGTGTGGGGGCTGTGGGTTTTGAGTTTTGGTTTTTTTTTTTTTTTTTTTTTTTTGCTGTTTAGTGGGTGTGTTTACATTTTCTTTCATTTGGTGTATGCATGCTTTCATTTAGATTCTTGATTTTCTTGATTGTGAGAAGTTGTACCATTCTTGGTTGAGAGGTTTCATGACTTGATTTGTATACAGTTTTGCATCTTTAGTTTTATGAGTAGATTTGGAAATTTTGATTGTGAACTCATTTGTGATAGATTGCTTACCTTTGTGAGTTTTGACCTTTGTGTGATTGCACTCATGTTGAAGTTACTCTGGATTTTGTCTTGTCTCTTTTTTATGTTTCTTATTACAAATGCATTATTGAGATGATTTAGGCCTTCTTTCTTTTAACTACTAGCCAAATAGACCCACCTTGCCTACTTTCCACTTGTTTCCCCCTTTGTGCCATTTTACCTTTGTTTCTTTTGTATTACAAGCCTTGGCTTGAAAAACCATGATTCATCCCTTTCCTTAGGGATTTGAGGTGCTTTGAAATTGTTTTGGGAATGGTTCATAAATAAGTGTGGGAGGGTGTCTCATGTTTTTGTGCTCTAAACCATGAATTTTGATTTTTGAGTAAGTGGTTGGTTAGTTTGACAATTTTGTTATTGGAAGGTGAGAAAAAAATACATATACATACACATATGCAGCAAAGTAAAAAAAAAAAAAAAAAGAAAAGAAAAAGAAATAGAAACAAAGAACAAAAAAATGGAGAAAATGAGAGAATTGAAGTGGTTTTGGTTCTTTGGTTTGGGATAATTTTCTTATGCTTATTGATTCATTCCCCATTGCTGCTCTTTTCTCTTTGGTTTTTAGCCTAAAAATCCTTCCCTCATCCACTCTTCACCTTTGCCACATAACATCCCTTAATAAAGTCCTTTTAATCTTTAAATTGCATGTGTTTCAAGTATGGAAATTAGGGACTTGCCAAGATTTGGGTGTGCTATTTGCATGATATATTGAGAGTAGACACAAGCCCATACACATGAGAGTTCATTCCATATCATCATATCATGTGAATGTGTACCTTGAGAGGATTCTATCATTGTTGGTTCATTTTCTATTTTTGCTTGTCTCTTGCTTGCTTAAGGTGTTGGAAGTGTGTTCATTAATTGTTTGTTTGATCCCTTGATTCTTTGAGAGTTTGTCTTCTATCTCACTTTTGTGCATTTTGGGATTCATTGGAAAGTGATCTTTGTTTTGCTTTTGCTTCTTGAGAATCTTTTTCCTCTTTTGGTCTTAGTTCAATAATTTAGTTTTTCCTAAGAGTGCAATTTCTCAAATGTGGGGGTATTTGATAGTGTATTTTAACATAGTCTAGAGTTGCATTTGGCATATCTAGACATGTTTTTATACCTTATTTTGACCCTTTTATCTGAGTTTAGTGAGATTGGGTCGTTTTGGGTCCAAGTGTCTAACATTGATATTTGTCACGTTTTATTGATATTTTTGACACTGTTCCTTGTGCAGCTCATAACGCTTGACACAGGTCTCTGATTTTGATGATTTTTGTCCCGTCTGAAAGCTAAGGAGGAGAGCTAAAATTTCATGCTCACAAGGATTTGTCAATTTGGACTTTTCAGGGGTCAAATAAGGGATTCAATGTTATGGTCCTACACTTGTATAATTCCGCGTTTTAGTTTGTAATTAAGGACCCTTTGGGAATTTTAATTAGTTAAGGTAGCATTTTATTGAGTGGGTTTCAATTCTCTTTTGGAAACCTACGTTTTTAGTCCATCATATATATAGTTTTTCCCCTTTGTAAAAGGGGACACACTACTTCATTTTATGAAATTTCACCTTCAGAATTAAAAGTGCTCTCTTCTCTCTCCTCTCTTTTCTTCTCTTTTCTCCCATTTCTTCTCCATTTTCGTGCAACCCATTTGGAGCTTCCATGAAGATCTTCATGGAGGGCTAAATCCATTTGCAACCCAAGGATCATGTACTTGTGGGTAAATATGAGTTTCTCTATTTTCAATTTCGAATTATGCTCATGAAAACCCTTTTCCCCTTTTTCTGATTTTCAATTTCCTTGTTTAATGTATGATAATGATTAGATTAGGAAATTGAAATCTGAATTTGGGTCAATTGCAATCAATTGATTGTAATTTAATACGATACGTGCGTGAATTTGGGAAAATTAGGAATGCAATAGTAATTCAAATTTTTCTGAATAAGTGTTTAGGTGATTGCCTTAAATTTCGTATTTCCATGAGCATGAATTTGACTTATCCTTGTTGGAACTGTGGTTATTTCTCCATAAGCATAGATTCTTGAGTTGTATCTCTTGAAGATTGATGCCTCGCCTCTTCTTTTAGATTTTGGTATCCTCATACCTTAAGTCTTCTCCGTTCTCTTAGTCTAGTATTTTCTTTTTATGCCATAACATGTATGGATGATGACATTGTATATTGTTTGTTATAGACTAAGCCATATAATTCTTGCTTGATGTTTTGATTTTCCCTATTTTCTATTATCTCTCGCATCATTAGATGATTTACTTCTTAGGAACTAATTCTGAGTGATTGCAATCATTACAAGTTGTAGGAATCGATTACCAGATCGCCAAATCAGTTTTGAACCATCTCTGGTATCGGGTTAATCAATTACCAACCATTGCAATCGATTACAATGCTAATTTCAGATATCAGATATTGTTCTGTTTTAATTGCAATCAATTACCATCGAACTGCAATCAATTACAAGACAATCTCTAAGGTTTAGAAATTGCTCTGTTTCATTTGCAATCGATTAGCATCTTGTGGCAATCGATTTTTCCAGATGATTTTTGATATTCAGAATTGGTTCTGTCTTGTTTGAAATCGATTACAACTTTACTGCAATCGATTACAATAGCTGACAGCAAGTGTAAATCATATTCTGATACACGGGATAATCGATTACACCTTATTGAAATCGATTATATATGGGATAATGGTCATTTTAAAAGATCTCCAAGACTCATTCTTTATCTAACTAACTCTGAATCTTTTTGACCCATGCTATATATTTGAACCCATAGCATCCTATGCAGAACAACCAACTTTCACAATGTCTTTTCATTCTTTCATTTGTCCAAATCCAAATCTTTGATTTGATTTTCAAATTTGATATTGCTCTAAACATTCTCTTCTTTCTTCTACACATTTCTCTAATCTCTTAAGTTTCAGAAAAACTCAATATTGTTTTTATTGCTATACTCATTTGAGATTAAACCTCTGAGCCTATACAGCTATATCCCTCTCTTGTTCTTTCATGAACTGAGGTGATTCAACATTTGTTCTTGACTGTTAAATTTGCTCAAATTGGAGAACTAGATGTAGATTGGTGGTTGATCGAACAGGCTCAATCTCTCTATCCCTTGAGCTATTTCAATTTAGTATTTGATCTTTATCAAGATTATTTGTTCTAAATCATTTCTATCATAATCTGAGGTTGTTTTTTTGGTTTATTCAATCAATATAACATTCTCTGAAAACGCTTTTATTAAAACCTCAAGAGTGGTGGTGAAAAATCTTTTTGAGGAAAAGAATCTATCACTTTACATTAAATCAATTCACCCTCCCCCCCCCCCCCCCCCCCCATCTTGATTGATTACTCGGCTGATCCTAACAATTGGTATTAGAGTTGGTTCTTATTTTTTAATCAAGGATTCGTAATATGGCCGGAAATCGATTACCATTTGCTGAAGGCGGCTCAATCAATTGGCCTCCTCTCTTCTACGGAGATAACTATTTGTTTTGGAAAGTCCGTATAAAAATTTTCATGGAGTCGATTGATTGAGGCGTCTAGCAAACGGTAATCAACGAACCTATGCTTCCAACTGTTATTATTGATGGAAAAACTATTATAAAACCAACTGGTGATTGGACTGAATTAGAAACAAAAAAAGCTAACTATGATCCAAGAGCCATGAACATATTACACTCAACTTTGAACTCTGATGAGTTTTTCAATATTTCAGCTTGCTCTACCGTTAAGGAAATCTGGGATACGATAGAAGTAACCCATGAAGGCACTCTGGAAGTGAGATGCTTAAGGAAGAATACACTCATACAAGAATATGAGACATTTCGGATGCTACCTGGTGAATCCATATCCAGCTTTCAAATGAGATTCACTCATATAGTAAACCATCTCAAAGGCCTCGGAAAAATGTTCGAAGATGAGGTAATGAATGTCAAAATCCTAAAGAACATGAATAGAACATGGCAACCAAAGGTCATAGCAATTTCAAAAATATGAGACATGACCACCATGATGAGTGCTGAGCTGTTCAGAAAGCTGAGAGAACACGAAATGGATATGACCCGGGTGAACGAAGAAGACCATAAAGAAAAGAAGTCGAAAGGGATAGCCCTAAAAGTTGAAAAACATCAGTTAGACCAAAGCAACGATGATGATGATGAAGAAACCAATTTAGATTCAGAAAACTTAACTCTAATTGTAAGGAAATTCAAAAAGTTTCTGAAGAAGAAGAAGGATTTCAGAACCAACAAAAGCAAAGGATACCCTACCAAGAAGATTGTGAAGAAAGGCGAAGTATCCCCAAATAATTACATATGCTCTAAATGTGGTAAACCAGGACACATCAAGGCTGACTGTCCAGACATAAAAAAGAAGCATAGTGAAGAAAGAAAGAAATTCAAAGGAAGCTCAAAGAAAAAGACAGCATACATAGCTTGGGAAGACAATGCATCCACCACTTCATCCGACAGTTCTGAAAGTGAAGAAGCCAACATATGCTTGATGGCTAATGAAGAATCGAATAAAGAAAGCAATGTAAGTATTTCAAATCATGAATCTTCTTCAGATTGGGAAACTGAAATAGATTCCGATATTGAAGATAATTCTGAACTGCATAATGCTTTCAATGAATTAGTTGAAGAGTCCAAATGCCTAGCCAAAGCTAATAGTCTTCTCAAAGGCAAAATTAAATGGCTTGTAGACAAATTGGCTCAAATGGAAAAGGATCTTTTAAAGGATAAATCTGAAAAGGAAAAACTTGACTTTGAACATTGCTTTTACAAAGCCAATATTGCTTCTACAAGTCATTCAATTCCATGTGAGTTTTACAATGATTTAAAATTGAAAAATGAATATCTTTTGAAAACCTTGGCAAAGTTCACAACTGGAAGAGATAATCTTGATGCTTTGCTAAGATTGCAAAAAAGAGCTCTTAACAAAATTGGGATTGGATTTACAAATGGTTTGAATGAAAGACCTTTTAGAAACTTTGTAAAGTCATCCCAAGTCTCATTTGTTATTTGCAATTACTGCATGCATAAAGGACATACTTCAAATAATTGTATCATCAAGAAACATGGAGTACCTAAAGGAAAATTTGAATGGATTCCCAAGGTTACTCATGTCAACACTAACAAAAAAGGACCCAAGAAAATCTGGGTACCTAAGACCAACACCTAATCTGTTTTGTAGGTATATCTGAAAGCCATGGAATCACAATGGTATCTCGACAACGGCTGTTCAAGGCATATGACAGGTGACAAGAGAAAATTTGTCACTCTTATTGAAAAACAAGGTGGTTGGGTCACTTATGGAGACAACAAAGGGAGAATTTCAGGTAAAGGTAACATAGGTAACTTCTCCTCAACTATAATTGAAAAGGTCTTGTTTATTGATGGGTTGAAGCATAACCTTCTTAGCATTAGTCAACTTTGTGACAAAGGGTATGAAGTATCTTTTGATCATTCAAAGTGCTTGATTAATGATAAGCAAGGCAATGTTAAACTTGTTGGCAAGAGAATTTAGAATGTATATGTGCTTGACTTTGAAAAATATATTCCTTTTGAAAACTGCCTCATGAGTAAGGTTGGTACTTCATGGCTATGGCACCTATACATATGAATCATCTCAACAAGCTCATTTCAAGGGACCTAGTGATTGGTCTCCCTAAGCAAAAATATTCATAAGAAAGCTTATGTAAAGCTTGCCAAAGAGGGAAACAAACTAAAACTTCTTTCAAAGCTAAAAACATTGTTTCAACTGTTAAACCTCTTGAGCTTTTACATTTAGATCTCTTTGGCCCTTCTAGGACAATGAGTATTGGAGGAAATCTCTATGCTCTGGTTATAGTTGATGATTTCTCTAGATTTACTTGGATCTACTTTCTAAAGCATAAGAATGATGCTGTAAAGTCTTTTATTAAATTTGCCAAACAGATTCAAATAGAGAAAAATCTTTCAATTATTTCATTAAGAAGTGACCATTGGGGTGAGTTTCAAAATGAAATATTTTCTGAATTTTGTGAAAATTATGGTATTAAATAATGGCAAAGAATCACTTGGCAAGTTTAATCCAAAGGCTGATGAGACTATATTCTTAGAATCTTTTCAGACAGTCCTTCTTGAAATTGAAATTGGATCATTTCAAACCAATCAGCATAGTTCAGCCCATTGAACTTGATCATTAAGTTTCCCAAAGCAAAACATATTAGTCATAGTTGATACATTCAAACAAACTCACACATTAATGTTGAGTATGTCCAATGAATTCGAACTATATAGACTTTAATCATGCATCTAAGTTCACCTTTGGGTGATAAATAAACACATTTCCATATCAATAATGATGCCAAACAAATATACTTGGGCAATAAACCATGCTATTCTTGACATACATGATATCTCTGGATATACACATACTCAACAAGCATGAAAACAAATACTTAATATCATTAATTATAAGCAATGGTTCACCTTTGGGTAATCCATATGTGTCTTATAATTAAAAATTTCATTTAGCCCAAACATAAATTTTGTTATAGCATTAGTATACTGATCAATTATATATTTTGGAAATACAAAATTCAATAGATTTGATCACTTTGGTGATTAACAAATTCTTCTTTAATATGTAATTTCAAAATAATTCATTTTTGTAAAACAATTTTATAAATCAAAATTTTAAAACAACACATAAAGGAACCTTCATGGAACTAAATTATGTAAAATTTCACATATAAACAATATTCATAACTTTTCAATTCATGCAAATATATATCAAAATGCCATAACTATTTGTTGATTGACATACATATTACGAGAACCATTATGTGTACACTTTTCACATACACATATTACAAAACCAATCCAAACTTATAAAGGCAATGCATCGAAAAAGCCAAGTAATGTCAATATGTATCGGGTTCCATGAAAAGTTTCTTTGCAACGGAAATAAATCAAAGTATTATTTTAATGGAGAAAAATGATATCCATAACCAATGCTCTGATACCAATTGTTAGCATAATTTTACTCTCATGTGTAATTTCTTAAGAGTCATCATATAAGAAATTTTAACATAGGATCTTGGATATTATTATTTTTCACTTCAATCATACTCTGTTAATTCTTTAAGAGAGTCCAGAAGACTTACCCGAATCCATAATGTTTGCAGAAATAATTCTACAAGAGTTTCTCTCTTGAGCATTGTCGTTAATCATCGATGCCACAATACTACTCCAAGTTACCACTACATATTGTTAATTGTCAATATATGGTGAAAATTAATATATATGATACTTCATAATATTCTTAAGTTAAACTCATAAATATGTGTATTAATGACTAGAGGGAAAATCACATATAATATTAATGACATACCAAAAGGAAAAAATAAAAATAAATGCATATGTGTGAGATAATTAATTTGTCGTTTGGTCCTGAAGTACTACAACTTGCACAATTTTTTTTTATTCCTCTACACAATCAACAAAACTGAAGAGAAAGTTAATAAATATTACAAAAATAATAAAGAGAGAGCATATGAATAATAATTAATGAACCAATATTTTCTAAGAAAGTAACATAGTGGATGTGAATGATGCCAAAAATAAAATTGAGTAAATTAAAGAATCATTATAAACAAGTGACATATACAAGAGGTGACACATATTATTATCTTTATGCATTCACACATTGTGCGACATTGTGTGAATAATCTCTGTCATGTGTGAAAACTCCCCAAAAAGTTAGTGACAGTCACAATATCGCGAGCAAGATTAGTATTTGGCCTAGTCAATCAAAAGATACTCGTGGTAAGACAAAAATAATATTAATTCTTAAGAGAATGATAAGAATATATGAAAAATGTGAATGAAATTAACCTTGGTTGAGAACACCGCTTTCTTTTTTGTATTTTTCTACAATTTCCTCCTTGCGATTGGAGTGTAAAACACATCAGCCTCATTGTGAACCTCCTCATAATCACTTAGGTGTAGTATCATCCTTGAGATTATACTACCCAAGTATTCTAAATCACTCCTAGTAACAAGTATAAATCTCCCCTTGAGATTATACTACCCAAGTATTCTTTAATCACTAAGCCACTCCTGACTTTCTATTCAAGAATGAATAAGATTCAAATAACTCTCTACCAGAGGATATGAATAAGAGTATTTTTTAAGTTTAATTTTAGTCTCTAAATTTTTATTATTTTAGTCATTTCCATCCGTGCTTTGTTAAACGTCTTTTTTTCTTTGACATTTTAATTAACTTTCTAATACATATACATTTTCAATTTTTTTCAATTTTTTTAATTGGAATTTTTTTTTAAAAAAATTAAAAAATATACTCATGTATTCACAGTTATAAAAATTTAATTTTAAAAAGGTATAATTAATCTATGTGTATATATTTACTTTTTAAAATAAATTTCCAACTAAAAAATTTGAGAAAATTAAAAAAATTTATTAAAAATGTACATATGACAAAAAATTAATTAAAAAATAAAAAATAATATTTAATAAAGCCACGATGAAAATGACTAAAACGCATAACAAAATAAAAATTTAGAGATTAAAACCAGACTTAAAACAAGAATCAGTAAGTAATACTTCATCCATCTCATATAAAACTCAACACAAGCTTAAACTCCTATTTTCATCCAACATATTAATTAAATTTTATAACATTAGTTAATTTCGTTCGTCTATATTGTCATATTGAACAATTATGTTTTTTTATTTACGACTAAATATCTAATCTAAACTTATTAAAATTTTATTTCCTTTTTTTATACAAAGATTTGATTTGATGACCTTTATTGAAAATTGTATGTTTCTTTCTTAATTATTTTTCAAGTTTTGTCAGACTACTAAAACTTTCTTCATCAATATTTTTCAATGATATATTTATTTATGTTTTAAACTTGATACATTGGTATTATTGTTAGTTTGCAAAAGAAAAAATTATTTATGATTTAAATATGATACACTAGTATATTTATAAATAATTTTATTTATTTTTAACATATTTTATTATTTACTTTGTCTCACTTGATGCAGCTAAACACCACTTCATCCTATATTTTGCATCATTTATTTTTTTGTTGCATCTGGATTTTCATTTATTGGATTTTTTTTAGTTATCTTTATTGTGAAGCTTTTTTTAATGTATAATTTTATTTTTATGTTTATTGGGCTTTGTCTAGTGCACACACTTCTAACAAAGCACAGTTTTCCATCACAAGGTCTTGCAGACGCCTTATGGAACAATCTCTCCCAAATTTGAAATGTTAAACCCACATGCCACCGAAACAACATTGCAATGTTAAACCCACATGCATGGTGCTTGGACACATCCATGGCTGATTTGTTAAACTTGCCTGCTAAATTAAAGAAGGATCTCACCTCTCAAGTTTGCAGCTTTGTTTTTCATAATGATTGGAACATCCCGAATCAAATTATGTAAATGGTTCATTCCATATTTATCTACTTCCATTGCCCATGTCCCTCCTCAGACCCTGAGAGTCTACTTTCGGACTAGCCTGTTTGGAAACCCTCCCTTCACGGTACACTCACTCTCAAGGAGGCCTATACTCACATCTCAGGTCTGGACGAGTAGCTCCCCTAGGCCAAAAACTTATGGTCCCGAGCCATCGTTGTGTGTTGGTTTCCATGTGCAGCCATTGTGGCGCACAAGAGGAAACTGTGGAACACCTTTTCTTGCATTGCCAATTTGCCAAGCACTTATGGAATTGGCTCAAGCTTGCTTCCCCAAGGCAGCTGGACTGCACCTCCTTTACTATCTTAACTGCAGTTAGCCAAGTACATAGCACTCAAGCCAAGGATCTCTCCTCTCAACCATCACCCATGTCTTTTGGGTCATATGGAGAAGCCACAATGGCCTTCGCTATAGGAACACACGAATGCCCGCGAACCAGGCCACTAGTCTCATCACTACTAATGCCTCTATCTTTGGCAACATCTCAATAAGCTGTGCCTCTAACTCTATACTCAATTTCTCCCTTCTGAAGAAATTTGACGTTTCTTTGCACCCCTCTAGGGCCCCTATCATCAAGAGGGTGGATTGGTTCCTCTCCTTGCGATTTCATTAAATGCAACACTGATAGAGCAGATAGTGGATCCCCTAGTCATGCAGTTGTTGGTGGTAATTTTAGATATCATTTTGGGGTCTTCTGAGGTAGTTTTGCAGCATACATTGGCATCACGACGGCCTTCATGATGAACTACTTGCAGTAATCTATGCCATTTAGCAAGCGCACAGGATTGGTTGGCCCAACCTTTGGATTGAGAGTGACTCCACACTAGTCATAGATGCATTCACCAACCCCTCCCGGTTCCGTGGACCCTTCATGGAAGGTGGAACTGTGCCATGTTGATAGGTCAAAGGCTCTAAGCTCATACAACACATGTCTTTCGTGAAGTGCAAACAGCCTTGCCAACCAAGCGATAAATAAAAGATTAGATTTTACTTGGTGGCGCTCTATTCTAGTTTTTCTTTCTGTTTCTTTTGATCTTTTGATAAAAATCGTTGTAGGTTTCCTAATATTCATTTTTTTATGTTATTATAGGTTTTGGTCTAATCTTTCATGTATTATTTTTGTTGGAATTTAACTTTACTAGTGAAGGGATATTTGAGAATAAAAGGTTTAGAAATATGGAGGAAGGGGTTATTTGTACAAGATAACACTTCTTGTTTTGGCTTGATGATGTGTATTTTTTTTTTTGTTACAAACTCTAAGACATCACTCCTATTTATACTAGTGGCTCCTCCTAAACCAATGGCTAGGATTTTGCCAACACATGATTAATCTAATGGCTACAAATAAGTTTCTAGAACTTTCTACATAGTTACAAATATTCTCCCACATTCTAGATAATTATATATTCTACTCTAGAACATAAAAGAACTTTCTAGAACATGCTTCTAGACTTATATCTAAAGATGTTTCTAGATATTGGGCTATGTTTTGACACATATGGCCCAAAATCAAGTTTATATTTCAACACCCCCACTTAAACTTGATTTTGTTACTCCAGTCAAACTTCTCAATCTTGTGAAGTCTTCTTTTTTGAGTGGCTTGGTGAAAATATTGGCTACTTGATCATGAATCTTCACGTACTCCAAATGCACATCCTTTCTTGTGATGCATTCTCTAATGTAGTGGTAGCGTGTATCAATGTGTTTACTTCGGTCATGGAAAACTGGATTCTTAGCCAAAGCTATTGCTGACTTGTTATCCACACAAATCTTGGTCGGCTCTTCTTGGAACAAGCCCAACTCCTTTAGTAGATTTCGTAACCAAATTGCATGGCAAACACATGAGGTAGCAGCTACATACTCTGCTTCACATGTAGAAAGAGTAACAATTGATTGCTTCTTTGATATATGTGAATGCAGTGTTTCCCATGTAGAACACAAAGCCAGTTGTGCTCTTGCGATCATCCACATCTCCACTCCAATCACTATAACTGTATCCAACAAGCTTATAGTCATCAGAAATGGAATAGTACCTTTGATGTATCAAAGAATTCTCTTTGCTGCCTTCAAATAAGTGGTTGTTGGATTCTCCATGTAGAGACTAACAACTCCAACCGTATAGAGAATATTAGGCCTTGTGCATGTTAAATATCGTAAACTACCAACCAAGCTTTTAAAGAGTGTTGGATCTACTATTTCTCCTTCCTCATGCTTTGATAGCTTGTTTCCACATTCCATTGGTGTGTCAACCGAATTAGAGTCATCCATTTTGAATTTCTTAATCACCTCCATAGCATAGCCTTCTTGAGTGATGAAGATGCCTTTTTCTTCTTGCTTCACTTCAATGCTGAGGTAGTAAGACATGAGACCAATGTCGGTCATCTCAAACTCTTTCGTCATCTCTTTCTTAAACTCATCGAACATGCTTGGATTACTACCTGTAAATATCAAGTCATCTACGTACAAGCACACAATCAAAAGATCATTATTTTGGGCTTTGATGTAGAGTGCATGCTCATATGGACACTTGACGAAGTTTCTCTCATGTAGGTACTTGTCAATTCGAGCATTCCAAGCTCTTGGAGCTTGCTTTAACCCGTAAAGTGCCTTTTTTAACTTTAAAACCTTATCTTCTTTTCCCTTGACTTCATACCCTTGAGGTTGCTCGATGTATACTTCTTCTTCAAGGACCCCATTAAGGAAGGCAGATTTCACGTCCATTTGATGTATCTTCCAATTATTTTGAGTTGCTAATGAAATAATTAGTCTAATAATTTCTAGTCGAGCAACAAGAGCAAATACCTCATCATAATCAATACCAACTCTTTGGCTATAGCCTTTTTGCCACTAATCTTGCTTTGAATAGAAAAGAGAAGAGAGAGAAGAGAGCAAAGGTGAGATTTTTATTCAATGTAGAAGTGTTGTGTTGCATAATTTTTGTCTTGCAAAACGAGAAAAACTTAAAAAAAAAAAGTCAATCCTTGTGAGATAAGAAATTGTAGATATCCTCCTTAGCTTTCAAACAAGACAAGAATAATCAAAATCATAGATCTGTGTCAAACGTTATGGGTTGCACAAGAGATAATGTCAAAAGCATCAATAAAACATGACAAATAGTAATTTTCGACACTTGGGCCCAAAACAACCCAATCTCACAAAACTCAACTAAAATGGTCAAAATGAGGTATAAAACATGTCTAGACTATGCTAAATGCAACTCTAAACTATGCTAAAATATACTCTATCAGGGCTCGATTTTGACAACTAATTTTCATCAAACGAATTTAGGAAAAATTGGACAAAGTCTCTTTTATATTTAGAGCACCTCCCATTTCCGAAATCAATTCAAAATCAAAATGCATCTCAATTTTAGCCCTAAAACAGCCACAGTTTCCATCAATTCAAACACAATTAGCAATTATAATCCAACCCCACATTTACATGTGTGATTTTCAACACACAAGGGACAATCATGCATGTTCATGGTTGAGTCTCCCTCAATTCAACCATCATTTGAGTTCACAAGAAGAGTACTCCTTACCTCTAATTTTAAGAAAGAACGAAAATCCTAACAGCTTGCTCCTAGGTTTGATGGAGCTCATGGCCTCAACGAGGATGAAAGGGAATTAGGGCTTTTGATCCGCTGGCTTGCATGAAGAGGATGAAGTGAAATGGGGCTGCTTTGGTGCTTGGAGGTGAGTGGGACAATGGTTGGAGTTACTTCCGCAAAAGGGAGAAGAGAAGGGGTGAGAGAAGAGAGAAAATTGAGATAAGGAATTGTGTTTTTGTTGTTGTTGCTGAGACGGTGGGTCTTAGAGAAGGAGAAGGGATTTGCAATTGGAATTATGAGGATGAAATCAGGACCATACTCTACATGCAAAAGGGGAAAAATGAGCATTTGGGAAGACATAAAAATCTGAGAAGGAATGGGTTCATGGGTGTGAGAATAGAGGCCTTGAATGTCATTCACGATGGAGCAAGGTGAGGGCTCGTGCGATGCATACTTGCTAGCTTTGTACCAAGCGGAAAAGAAAAGGGATCAGAGGATTTTTCTTGTTGCTTCCGTTAATAGTGGAGAGGATGAAAGGAAGAATGGCTTGCAAGTTGCTAATGTGTTAGCAGTGAAGTGGTGTTGTAGTGGAGAGAAGAAAATTTTAATGAGTGTAGAGGGAGGGGGATGACCATGAATTAGGGAGAAGAAAAATAATTGTATTAGTAGGATAACATATTTGATTATATATTGAGGTTATAAGTACCCAGAGTACAGGGTTCTAGTTTATGCTTTCTCAGATAGCAAAATACAAAATTCACGTGCCAATTTGAAATTTCAAATGGGACCTAAATTTATTTTATCGGTTATCAAAAATAATTCTACTGTAAAAATGAGTAAGTCTTTCTAATTAAGTGAACCCTATCATATGCGTAAATATTACCTTCATTACTTGCTTTCCATTTTTCAAGTTTCGTTATATATAGTAAATCATTTTGGAAAATAATTTGTAAGACAAAATTTTATTTAGGACTTATCATGTAATTAAAATAAATTAAAATGAATTGACTTGTGTGTACACCTCTGTTAATTTTTCACGTTTTAGGATGAATGAGTTGTGATAGCTCAAAAATCTTAAATAAAAATAATATTTATCCTTATTTCTTATCATAAAAAATGATCTTTTATAATTAAATAGTTCACAAATAAAAAACAAATTTCTTTAGAGAAAAGATTATTTGATTGCGACATCTTTTTAATTTCAAGATTTCAAGGTATAAGTTGTGACAACTTGATAGCCTTAAAAAACTCCTCTCTAAAGATGAATAATTTTAAATTAAAGTCATTTCAAAAATTAAAATGGATTGGCTTGGATGCATACCTCTATCAATCTTTCATGTAATGGATAAATGAGTTGTGACACCTTAAAAGTCTTAAATTAAAATAGTAATAAAAAATAAAAATAATATATTTCCTTCTCTCCTATAATAAAATTGATCTTTGTGACGAACGTTGTAGGGTGCTAATGCCTTCCCTACGCATAATGGACTCCCAAACTCAAATTTGATCTCAAAGACCATTTTTCTATTCTTAAAAAGGTTTTTCTGATGTTTTCCTTAATAAACATTGATGGTGACTCCTCTAATTTTGTTTTATTAGTTCATTTTGCCGTCCCATCATGACCCATGTTGCGATAGAATGAAAGTGAGATTTTGGAAGGACCGTTGGCTAGGTGAGGAGAGGCTCAAAGACAAATTCGATAGGTTACTGTAATTCTTTACAACAAAACATATTCTTATCAGAGATGGGGGCTTAGAGAAATGGAGTGTGGGAATGAGAATTTCTATGGAGAAGGAATAGATTTGAATGGGAGAAAGACCTAGAGGAGGAACTAAAGGCAAAACTAGCATATCACACAAGGAACCTGGAAGAGATAAACAAACTAGTGTGGAAACTAGACAATGAACCTTATAAGGTGGCAACAACATAGAATTGGCTTAACAAATCTGAGGAAGTGGAAAGCAAGGTTTTTTTCAAGAGTATGTGGGGGATCAAAGCTCCAAAATCTATATTACATTTTATCTGGAGGTTGGCCCATAACAGATTACTGACTAGAGCTAACTTGGAGAAAAGGGGAATTCTAATACAAAACAATCATTGCCCGTTTTGTGGAAAGGAAGTGGAAACAAAGAAACATGTGTTCTTTTCTTGTTATGTGGTGGATAGGGTTTGGAATGAATGCTATGGGTGGGTAAACCTATAAGTGGTTTTACCTAATGACATACAAGAACATTTATCCTATCACTCAAGTTTTATAAAAGGGACAGTTAATGTAGTGGCATGAAAGATGGTTTAGGCCTCAATTCTCTCATCTATGTGGAAAATGAGGAATGATATGGTATTCAATGAGGGTATACTCTCTTTTTTATAAATTGAGGGTTTCAGATACATAGACTCGATTGAAGAGGATCACAAAGGAAAGTAAAAACCTTACTCTCTAAAATAATTCACAGACTTGGTTGAAGAGGATAAAAAAAATGTTTAATTGGTTTCTTCCAAACTATAATTTAGAAAATTGAGTTAGTCAAATACCTTAACTAAATTGTGTATTCAACAATCAAATTATATAAATCTCGCAAGTTAGACCATCTATCAGTCTTGGATCTTCAATATTTTGATTATATGAAACAATGTGCTCATTAAACTTGTGATCAATGACTCTCATTGACATGTGATTGAATGATGAATACATGACCAAATTCAATGTTGATGATATAATGAATGTAAATACATATACAAACAAAAATTATGAGAAGAAAAAGATGAAAAATAAGAAGAAAACGAAGAAGAAGATATTAAATAATAATTAAGTAAATAATAAAGCAAATCCAAAGGGTAAACACTGAAAACTAAAAAAAATGTAAATGTTCTATCAACACAGTTAATCTTCTTCAAAACAAATTTGAAGAGAATACTCTTTAATCAATATCTCGATCATAGAAAATTGGTTTATGCCTTTGGAGATGAAAGAAAGTGTATGCATAGAAGTAAAAATAAAATAAAAAAGCAGAAAAAGGAAGAAAAAATAGGTACTCGAAAAGAATGAAATAACCTACAACATAGATATATATAGACGACAGATACAAATAAAAGATCAAAAGAATACTAAAACATCATATCTGCGATAGAATGTAGCAAACTCCCAAACAGTGCATTAGAGCATTATTTCTTTGGTTTTTGTCATTGTTGAACCGTGAGAGGATTTCAATAGTGATATTCTAAGAGGTTTACAACTCTATATAAAGGATGAAAGTGAAGGGTTCCAAGCAATTAACCGTTACACGAAACGATAAGACTCTTATGTATTATTAAGTATAAAAGAATGGTCTATTGGATTTCCAGAAGACCATTTATTGTTTTAAATCTCTAAGATCAAGACTGTGGAGATGGACACGATTAGTTTAAAAACAACATGGCCCAAAAAGGGATACTTAAAAGGGTCCAAATATACACTTGAATTATTCATGGTTAAATATAAAAAACAGTTAGTCTTGATTGCACATTGGAATATTCCAAAGGATTAGGAAAAAATGGTAGAAATAATATCTTTGAAGGCACGACCTATAAATAGATTAAAAAAATGGGTGATAAAATACAATATTATAAAAGAGAAATAATATCTCTTTAAATACAAAACTTAAATAGAATGTTGGATCTAACTAAAAAAAAATAGATGAAAGAGTCAATTATTATGCTTACATAGATTTTGCCATTAACATGGGTACATAGGTGGAATTGTAGGATTGATATACAAATTGGTAATAGATTTATAGTTATGAATAACAATATTAGCTACAAATAAATCAAGTACAAAATTTGAATATAATTTCTAATTGTAAAAGACAAAAGATAGATAAAGAGAAAACAATATAAATAAAAAGTGAATTTCGAAAATTAATATATAGACATTTATTTGAATAAATAGAAGTAAATTATTTTTTCTAAACATGGTGAAGATATATATATGTTCAAAATGTTGGACAACCAAATGTAAAAGAACATTACTATTTTGTAATATATAAAAAAAAGACATAAAAAATATCATAAAATAGTTACTGATATAGAAGGGTAGCTTAAACTCATGAAACAGATAAAAAAAAAAATACCATAAATTCTGATAGAGTAGTAATTATGCATAATTTGTTTCTTAATTACGTATACTAGCAAAAATAAATTTATTTCACTACAAGAAAAATGACTTATGCCTATGGACCAAAATTGTCATTATAAGTTATAAATGCGTAGGTAAATGTACCATAAACTTTGTCCTACGAACCATTTGCCCGTCAACTCTGAGGGGGTGTATAGTGGTGGATAATAGTCCGTCACTATAAATTTTACCTATGGATTTATTTTTGCCTACGGTTATATTTGATCATCACTATATGTAATTCTTACAATTCAAAATATGCATAGGTAAAAGTGATAACTTATAGACACAATCTCTTTCTGTAGGTAAAAGTATTAACTTGTTCTTACAGTTAAAAACTATAGGTAAAATTCATTAGCTTGTACTTATGGCCTCCAACTGTAGGTAAAAGTCATAAACTTATACCTACGATTGAAGGCTGATTGTAAGTAAAAGTCATTACTATTATTATTATTATTATTAATGATATTTTTTTATAATTAAAAATAACATTGACTAATATTTTTATTGGATTTTATAATTAAAACCCAATAAAGAACTAACATGAGCTTAAAACAGGTTAATCCAAACCTTTAATATGGCAAAATATTTGGCCAACTATACAATCCAAAAAAATGGCAAATGAGTAGTGTTAACAAAGTTGGGGAACCAAAACCACACCTCAATGTAGAACTAACATGAGATTCAAATCTAAAATCTAACAATACAATCCAAATACTATCTAAGTCCATGCATAGGGTAACCCAAGCTATCTACCACTCTACAAATGTTCTGCGAATACAATCCTGAAGACTTTGCAGCTAGGCAATATAAAGTATTGTGGACAATTTTCACTACTGTAAAATAGAAAAGATAGCACACATTTCAGTAATAATTCAACAAATGAAATCATGTTGCAGCCTAGTACATGTAACTAGAAATTCAAACCAAATCAACAGTAATAGGTAAAACAATCCAAATTAGAACCCTACAACCAGGATTTTGCTTATACTAATTCAATTGATGTATGACATAAAATAATTGTCTTACTTTAAAATAAAAGTTTTAGTAATGGCAGAACATTGATAAACTAGTCATGTGTCAATCATCATAAAAGAAAATTAATCAAGGATAAACTAGTCAAGTGTCAATCATCATAACCTCCATAATCAAGAAGGAAAACAAATTTATTGAAGTTCATTTCTACTAGTAAGAAAACAGTTTCAACTCACCACTATTTGGGATCACTTGTAGTTTGATGATTTTCACCAAAAGAATCATTTGCAGGCACCTAAATATATATATATAAAAATATTTGTCAAATATCATATAGTTGATTTCTTTTAATAAGTTGAATTACTAGAATTTATACCTCTTGATCTATAGCTTCTAAAACTTGATTGATTTGTGGATCTTCCGCAAATCGTACTTTCAAAACAGCAACAAGATTTCCTAGCAAATTCTCTAATTTCTTAATTCTATTGTTTGCACAAGAGCTTTGAGATGAATTTGTTTGACATGGAAGCTTGCCAAGACAACGCACACGTCCTCTTTTTTCAGGTCCTTTAACTTTTGAGTATATATCATTTTTCCAATTTGTAGAATCTTGTGAAGTTTGTGAACTCTCTGCTTCAACCATATGCTTTTTCAATTCATCCTATATAAATAGAAAGAAAAGGTAAATAATAAGCAAGTCATAACACAAAAGATAACCCATGAATGTTCAACAACTAGATTTACATCCCTAAAATAATTCTTATTATGACAAAAAGGAATAATTTGAACACCAATATTGTAAAACAAAGGAATAATTAAGAAACTTAAGAAATAGAGAGCACAAGTAGGTTAGAAGAAATCTTCTTCACTCTCATCATCCTCTATATAATTATCATCCTGGTCATGTGGTACAATGTTTTCCATGGGTATTGTAACTTCAATGATATCATTATTATCATCAACTTCAGGTCTGATCAAATTATTATCATGTATCTCTTGTAAGACTTGTTCATTCCCTTGATCTATGTCATTGGACTGCTCATCACCCATATCATATACATCTCTGATTTTAGCATGCACAACAACAAGCCAGTCATTTTGTGTTTTATTCTCCACGTAGAATACTTTCTTAGCTTGAGAGGCAAAAACAAATGGATCATCACATATATCATTCCTTGTATGTTGTAAATAATGGAAATTTACTAATGTCATGCCAAAATTATCAATTTTGTAGCCCCTATTTATATCAACCCAATCACACTTGAAAAGTACAACCTTGTGTCTTCCTAAATAATCCAATTGAATTATATCTGTTAGTGCACCATAGTAGTTGATTTCTCCTTCTTTAGGGTGTTTATCTCTTGAACTCACGTTACTTCTTGTCTTAACAATTACAACAATGCCACTGTTTTGAGTCTTTAAACACTTTTCATGCGTCTTTGTATGAAATCTAACTCCATTAACAATGTACCCATTATATCGTCTCACTATTTCTAGTGGACCACGTGCTAACCACTTGATATCATCTATCACTAGAGTGCTACCTTGCTCTTCCAATCGAGTAACCTACCACAATTTTATTTCAAATGGTTAAAATTTTAAATGAATGTAAAACTTAATATTATTGATGCTAACACTTACTTGTTTGCGGAACCAATCAGGAAATTTGTTACTATGAATTTTGTCAACTTCATATGGAGATAGCCAACGATTCTATCTCTTAATCATATCAGTATGTTCTCTATGTAAAATTAATAGAAATATATTAAACAAAACTTCAATAACTAAATATAAACATGAAAGAAATTGTCTTACCTCTAATAGGAGTCAATATTATTGCTATTAAAAAGCACATATCTATGTGCTTGAAGCAATGTTTTCTTATCAAGAGAAATCCGAGAAGCTCTTTTTCTCTTCTTCACATTGAACCCAACTTGTTTCTTTCTCCCCAGTGGTCTACCTCTAGGATTTAAAATGCTTGTATTTTCCACATAAGAATCATCATTCCAAATAGATCGATTAAAACGAGTTTCCACCCCAGAGAGATATCTTGAACAAAATATTAAACATTCATGAGCTAGATATCCTTCTGCAATAGATCCTTCTAGATGTGCTCGATTATGAACAAATGACTTTAGAGTCAAAAGGAACCTAAAAATAAATTTTAGGTAACAAATTAAGATAATATAGTTTATAACTTTAGAATTTTATTTAAATGATTAAAGAAATCCATACCTTTCAATAGGATATATCCATCGGTAATGTACAGGACCTCCAACTCTTGCCTCATGTGCCAAGTGAATTACCAAATGTAGCATTATAGTGAAAAAAGAAGGAGGAAAAATTCTTTCTTGAGCTACTTGATGTTCTAAGTGCTCTAAATTACGCTCATGGAACACCTTTCCACACAACTCTTTGAAGAAACAACAAAGATTGGATATAGCTAAACTCACTTGGTCAGGCAAACAACCTTTCATAGCTATAGGAAGGAACTCTTGCATTAAAAGATGACAATCATAACTTTTGAGACCAAATATTTTGTGTTCCTTCACTTGTACACATCTTGAAATATTAGACAAATATTCATCTGGAGCTTTGATTTTTTTTAGGACTTCCAAAAATGATTCTTTCTCCTTTGAAGTCATTTCGTAACAAGCTCTGGGAATATATTGTTTACCTTTACTTGGATGCATCTTTGGATGTAATTGTCTTCTTATGTTCATATCTACAAAATCATAACGTGCCTTATCATTATCCTTTGTCTTTCCTTCCAAATGCAACAACATCCCAATAATGTTATCACAAACATTCTTTTCTATATGCATCACATCAAGATTGTGACGAAGAATGTTATGTTGCCAATAAGGCAACGAGAACAAAATACTTTTCTTCTTCCATGGTGACCAACTCCCAACTCCATGATCTTCCATTTGTCTCAAAATAGAAGCTCCACTAGGTAGATTAGGTAGAGCTCTAAACTCTTGGGTTCCATCAAAATCTCCTTTATTGTATCTCCACTTATGGCTAGGCTTTAACCAACGACGATGACACATATAGCAAAACATTCTACCATAACATAGCCATTTTGAGGGAGTCTCCAAACCGCAACATGGGCATGCATGTTTACCTTTAGTGCTCCAACCAGACAAATTTGCATATGTAGGAAAATCATTAATAGTCCACATAACTGCACCACGCATTTGGAATGACTCTTTTTTATGTGCATCAAAAGTCCTCACCCCAATTTCCCATAATTCCTTTAATTCTTCCACAAGAGGTTGCATATAAACATCAAGGTTCATACTTGGACCTTTTGGACTAGGAATAAGCAATGAAAGTATAAAATTAGGTTGCTTCATACACATCCATGGAGGAAGATTATACGGAATCAAGACAACAGGCCAAGTGCTATGGGAAATTGTCCTAGTTTTGAAAGGATTAAAGCCATCAGAAGCTAAACCTAGTCTAACATTACGAGCATCATGAGAAAAATCAAGATATTGACGATTAAAATCCTTCCAAGCAAATGAATCAGCTGGATGCCTCAAGAGTCCATCTTTTTTTCGACCATCTTCATGCCATGTCATAGAAGAAGCTATTTTTGATGATCCAAAAAGCCTCTGTAGTCTAGGTATAAGAGGAAACCAACGAAGAATCTTTGTAGGTATCTTTTTTCTACATTCAACGTTATCGGGGTTGCATTTCCATCTTGAGAACTTGCATTTGGGGCAAATTTCAGCATTAACCAAATCCCTCCTATATAGTATGCATTCATTGGGACAAACATGAATTTTTTCATATGATAGACCCAATCTTGAAATAATCTTCTTTGTATCATAAAATGATTTAGGCAAAGTATTTTCTTCAGGTAATGCATCACTTAATAATTCTAACAACATTGACAAACTTTTATTAGTCCACCCATTTAGACACTTTAAGTGATATAAATGTACAAGGAATGACAATTTTGTAAACTTCTTACAACCAAGATAAAGACTTTGGTCTGCCTCCCTTAACAACTTATAAAACTTATCTGAATTATTACCCTCTTCAAATTGTTGAACATTTGGTTCAGTCATGAATGTTTTAGAATCTCCATCCTCCATGTTGACATTTGTATCATCACTCTCATTAATGGCATGCATTGCAAATGCATCATGAATTAGTGTGTCCATATCATGATCAAACTCCTCTTCTACTTGGGATGTACCCATAGAACTAGAAGAGTTAGCTTGTTCACCATGAAAGATCCAAGTAACATATCCTTTTAGGAATCCATTACTAATGATGTGTTCATAAACATTCATTCGAGAGCACCACTTGCAATTGACACATTTGGTACAAGGGCATAAAACTTTTCCATCCTTGGATGATTTTTCAAATGCAAAATCCAAAAAATTTAGAATCCCTCTAATGTACTTTTCTTTATTGAGAGAGTTGTCATGTATCCAACTCTTATCCATTTGATAAAATAAACTACAAAAAAGTATAATGAAATAAACATAATAAATTAGTGCAACTAGTTATTAATATGAACTCTTGGCTATTTTGATATAACTAGTGCAACTAATTCTCCTAAATATAATAATGGTCCTGAATTCTAACAAGGTGCAAAACAATAATAGTCTAAAATGTGCATATACAGACACACACCTGCCACTCTTCAATGCTCACGTGCTTCACTAATCTGAGAACATAAAGATCAGAATCATCATCAAATTCTGTAGGAAATAGTAAAGGAATGTATGCATGTAAAGAGAGAGAGAAAAGAAAACAAAAAGTATACTATATAAAAAAGATAGTAAACAAATCCATAGTATATATGTATGTAAAAAAAATAAAATACAGAGCCAAAATCTAGCCTTGCTTAGGAAGATACTAACTAAATAAGGATTTTTAATCAAATATAAGTAACTAAAGCAATGAGAAATGAAATTGGGATGTTGAAGAGGTGGGGGTGATATAATAGATAGATAGAGAGTAATGGATCTCTAACTATAGAGTCTTGATGATTAAGTAGGAGACTTTGTCTCTACTCAGTCTACCTCTAAATTCTAGCTACCTCTCCACCACCTTTTTATGGCCTCCAAAGAGAGAGAAATTGAAAAAAAAAAAAAAAGCAACATCAATTTAAAGCTAGAAAAAAAATACAAATTAATATAGGTTATGAACATTCCAAGTTTTTACCCTATTGTACTACAATATTGTCTATACACGATAGACACCTAGTATATGTCAATCGACATGAAAAAATAGAATTTCACAAAGCTGCATTTAAATGGTCAATGCACATATAGTCATTAAAGTTATAAAATATACATTGTATTTATAATATCTATATTATTTATTATCATAATTAAGCACATAGTTATAAATCATTTAAAATTTATATTTTAAAAAAATAATTTAATTTAATTTATTTATTTTTGCTTCTATTAATGCTTAAATGTTGATTGAATTTGATATCTTTGATTTAGCACTTGGGATTAATGTCTCTGTCAATATCATGAGGGTCACAAAAAGTTAGTAAATCAGTGACAGCATGGCTTAAGCAAATTGATTACGTGGGACCACCATCATATGAAGCTACGGAAAAAACAAGTTTTATGACTCTTTCTTTCAGCCAAGTGTTAGGTTGCACATTCAATGATAAAGAGAGTTGCTATTCCTATTCCCATTTAGAGGGATTGAAAGTCTTTTTTTCTCAGAAAGAAAACAAGGAGAGAAAAATCAAAATAGAGTATATGGGTGGTGGTTTTGATTTGCAGGTTAAACTTCTAATGAGAGTTCATCATAAAAACTTGACCTCCCTTGTTGGTTATTGTAATGAAGGAACCAATAAGGGTGTCTCATATATTAGTACATGGCTAATGGAAACTTACAAGAACATCTCTCTGGTTAGTTCCATATAAAATTAACTTCTTCCAAAAATTTGTGGAAATAAATTTCTAAACTAGTTTTGTATAGTGACACCATGGATATGAATCATAAGAATGACTTCTAAGTCAACAAAAAACAACACAAAGAATAAGTTATATAACTTGTTAGTTGTTTCTGCAAGTAAACACAGCAAAACAAAATTCTTTACCTGGGAAGAAAGACTTCGTATAGCAGTGGATGTAGCTTTAGGTTAGAAAATAAACTTCAAAATATGTGCTTTGACAGTTTTGTTAACTCTTATTTTCCCCTCACATCATATTAGCCATAAATTTAATCACAGGATTGGAGTATCTACAAAATGGTTGCAAGCCACCTATAATTCATAGAGACATAAAATCTACAAACATATTGTTGAATGAACACTTCCAAGCAAAATTATATGATTTTGGTCTATCCAAAATTATCCCAACTGAAGGGGAAACTCATGTGTCAACTGTTGTTGTTGGTACTCCTAGTTATCTAGACCATGAGTGAGTACTTGAGTTATATTATCCCATTCCTATCTTGAATTTTCTTTGAAAATGTAGTGATTCTATGTGGATGTTTATGTCTAGAAATTCTGACATAAAATAAATTGAACTACAATTTTTTTCTTGCAAGTACTTCATAACAAATAGATTAATAGAGAAGAACGATGTTTATAGTTTTGGTGTTGTTCTTTTAGAGATAATAACAAGTCAACCAAAAATAGCGAGGAATGAAGAAAATATTCACATAAGTGAATGGTTAGCTCTTTGATTGTGAAAAGGGATATCGAGGCTATTGTTGACTCAAGATTAAAAGGAGACTTTGATACGAATTCAGTTTGGAAAGTAGTAGAATTAGCAACATCTTGTGTGTCTCCAAATCTCAACAAAAGGCCAATCAC
Source organism: Amphicarpaea edgeworthii (assembly GCA_014843725.1). NCBI lineage: Eukaryota > Viridiplantae > Streptophyta > Magnoliopsida > Fabales > Fabaceae > Amphicarpaea > Amphicarpaea edgeworthii. The sequence continues at coordinate 11,343,047 of CM026324.1, forward strand.
AAGCGTCATAGCGATTGAATTGAAGGAGTCTTCAGTAATGGAATTAGCTCAAACTAAATATAGAGATAACGATACAAGAGATTCAATTAGTTTTGTCAACATGAATCTCAATACTGAATTTACTCCCCAGGCCAAGTTTAATTTTTATTTTTATATATTATCATTGCAAAATTTTATACACCCACCCCTTTATTATTATTATTAGAATTAGAATTATAATGAAAATAAAGTCCAAGACAATGTAGCTATTATCATGCAAATAAATACATCAGTATCTTAAATGGACCTAATGTCTCCTTTAATTATATTAGAACCTTCATCCATGTCCCACTAATTCTCAAAAGAATTTGGATTTAGAACTTGCATCTTAGAATAAAGTAAACAACTCCACATGACTCAACTAGTGAATATTACAAGAAGATCATGAAAAGTTCATCCAATAGTACATGGGAACCACAAAATCCATGCTTACCTCCATTATTTTTGAATCATGCAGTACAGAGAACAAGGTCAATGGCATAAAGAGTTCATGTCTTGTACAATAGTACTTGACTATCTTAACATGTGACTTGGGCTCCATTTGCAAAATGAAGGCTGCTGCATTGCAAATTTGGTTCATAGAGGATCTGGTTGTGACTCCCTTCTGAATGTCTCCTAGAATATTGTCAATAGAGAGATCTTTTGGCTACTTCCACTCTGTTGGTAGACCATGAATGGTTGGAGAGGCAACAGGTACACTTGAATCTTCAGTGGAAGTAGATGGAGATGGTCCTTGTGCTTAAGGCTCAGTCAAGTCACTATAAATAGATCTTGCATAATCATCAAAAGACACATCTTCCTCCAACTTGGAGTCAGACTCATCAAACGCAATGTGTACAGATTCTTCAACAACTAAAGTTCTTTTATTATAAACACGATAGGCTTTACTAGACAAAGAATAACCTAAGAATATAGCCTCATCAACCTTTGGATCAAACTTGCCAAGTGATTCTTTTCCATTGTTTAAAACAAAACACTTACAGCTAAAGACTCGTAAGTGACTAATATTTGGTTTTCTTTCATTGAAAAGTTCATAAGGGGTCTTTTTCAAAATTGGTCTTATTAAAACACGATCCAAAATGTAGCAAGTAGTTGACACGGCATCAGCCCAAAAGTATTTTGGAAGACCGGCTTCATTTAAAATAGTTCTAGCCAATTCTTCTAAAGATCGATTTTTTCGTTCAACAACACCATTTTGTTGTGGTGTTCTTGGAGCAGAAAAGTTGTGCTTAATACCATGATTTTCACAATATTCAGAAAGTATTTCATGTTGAAACTCTCCCCCATGGTCACTTAATGAAATAATTGAAAGATTTTTCTCTTTTTGAATCTGTTTGGAAAATTTAATAAAAGACTTTATAGCATCATTCTTATGCTTTAGAAAGTAGGTCCAAGTAAATCTAGAAAAATCATCAACTATAACCATAGCATAGAGGTTTCCTCCAATACTCATTGTCCTAGAAGGACCAAAAGAGTTCTAAATGTAAAAGCTCAAGAGGTTTAACAATTGAAACAATGTTTTTAGCTTTGAAAGAAGTTTTAGTTTGTTTCCCTCTTTGTCAAGCTTTACAAAAGCTCTCTTGTGAATATTTTTGCTTAGGGAGGCCAATCACTAGGTCCCTTGAAATGAGCTTGTTGAGATGGTTCATATGTATATGTGCCATTCTCTTGTGCCACAGCCATGAGGTATCAACCTTACTCATGAGGCAGTTTTCAAAAGGAATATAATTTTCAAAGTCAAGAACATATACATTCTAAATTCTCTAGCCAACAAGTTTAACATTGCCTTGCTTATCACTAATCAAGCACTTTGAATGATCAAAAGATACTCCATACCCTTTGTCACAAAGTTGACTAATGCTAAGAAGGTTATGCATTAACCCATCAACAAACAAGACCTTTTCAATTATAGTTGAGGAGAAGTTACCTATGTTACCTTCACCTGAAATTCTCCCTTTGTTGTTGTCTCCATAAGTGACCCAACCACCTAGTTTCTTAGTGAGAGTGACAAATTTCCTCTTGTCACATGTCATATGCCTTGAACAGCCGCTATCAAGATACCATTATGATTCCATGGCTTTCAGGCATACCTACAAAACATATTAGGTGTTGGTCTTAGGTACCCAGATTTTCTTGGGTCCTTTTTTGTTAGTGCTAACATGAGTAACCTTTGGAATCCATTCAAATTTCCCTTTAGGTACTCCATGTTTCTTAATGATGCAATTATTTGAAGTATGTCCTTTATGCATGCAGTAATTGCAAATAACAAATGATACTTGGGATGACTTTACAAAGTTTCTAAAAGGTTGTTCATTCAAGCCATTTGTAAATCCAATCCCAATTTTGTTAAGAGCTCTTTTTTGCAATCTTAGCAAAGTGTTAAGATTATCTCTTCCAACTGTGAACTTTGCCAAGGTTTTCAGAAGATATTCATTTTTAAGTTTTAAATCATTGCAAAGCTCACATGGAATTGAATGACTTGTAGAAGCAATGTTGGCTATGCAAAAGGAATGTTCAAAATCAAGGTTTTCCTTTGAGAAGACTATTTGCTTTGGCTAGGTATTTGGATTTTTCAACTAATTCATTGAAAGCATTATGCAGTTCAAAATTGTCTTCAATATCGGAATCTGTTTCAGTTTCACAATTTGAAGTATGTCCTTTATGCATGCAGTAATTGCAAATAACAAATGTTACTTGGGATGACTTTACAAATTTCTAAAAGGTTTTTCATTCAAGCCATTTGTAAATCCAATCCCAGTTTTGTTAAGAGCTCTTTTTTGCAATCTTAGTAAAGCGTCAAGATTATCTCTTCCAGCTATGAACTTTGCCATGGTTTTCAAAAGATATTCATTTTTCAGTTTTAAATCATTGTAAAGCTCACATGGAATTGAATGACTTGTAGAAGCAATGATGGCTTTGCAAAAGGAATGTTCAAAATCAAGTTTTTCCTTTTCAGATTTAACCTCTGTTGGACTATTTTGGCAAGCGTACCAAATATCGCACAAGTAGTTTAAAAGGGAAGATCCCAGTATCGAATCCACAGGGAATTGTCCGTATTTGACTATCAGTAAAGTAATCAATTCCTAAACATTAGTTTGGTTTTTATAGTTGGTTGTTCTTGAAACATCAATAATAACAGAAATTTAACTAAACACTACAGTTAACACTAACTATGAGCAATAAAAACAACAATGTTGATTCAGGACTATGATCGAATAGTTGGCATGCTTGAGTTTTAGAATGGAATAATGGATATGTTGAGGATTTGGTTCAACCGGTTTGCTTCCCATGTAAACATATAAGATATATTCTCCATTCACATTAATAGTTCAGATTAACTTCGATCTAAAAGTGCTCAAAACGTGATCTCTCATCAAATCAAGCCTAAACTGCTCAACCTCACTTTTGATGTCTCGGTAAGTTCAGTTGAGTGGTTTGATGAAGCTAATGGAGTCTATCCTATGTCTAGAAATACACTCCATTAGTGTTCAAACTCAGTTCCAAGTTCAACAGCATCTGTCAATGGCAGGTAAACTCTAAAACATGCATATATAATTGATCCAATCATATAACAAGAATAAAGATAGAGAAATGAACATTAAACTGAATATTTCAATTAATAGATATGAAGAATAACGTTTACATGATCAGCACCTAGTTCCAAGTCCTCAACACTAATAGATTAGCCTCTCATTGTCATGAGAAGCCTTGAAAAGGTTACAAAAGGGGATGAAGAGAACAAAGGAAAACAGAGAAAACAGAGGAAGCAGCTCAACCAAATCCACCAAAGTCTGAATGCTTCAAAATTCTTCAAGTGCAGCTTATATAGTCGAAGTCTCGCTTAGCGCAACCTTCCGCTAAGCGCAAAACACTGCATAATGCATATCAGAGCAGGTGTTCCACTAAGCGCAATCTTCCGCTCAGCGCATATTTAGTTCGAAAGCAACTTCCGCTAAGCTCGATGTCCCGCTAAGCGAGTCTTCTGTTCGAATGAACATGTCGCTTAGCGCAATGTGGCACTCAGCACGTCATACCGCCTAGCTCGCGTAGCTTGATGTTGCGCTCAGCGAGTGAAGCGTTGAGCGAGATGGGTCGCTTAGTGAGATCTACCTTCTTCTTGTATTCTCCCTTTACTTTGAATCTAGGCCTGCACACATAAATTAGAGTATATTTCTCACAAAATAACTTCCTAGGGTTAGAGTTATCAAACTATACAAATCTATATTAAATGATTTCAAACTAAGCTAAAATTCCTAAGAAAGTTGGATAATCACTAAAAAATCTGATGCAATATTTACGTATATAAAGCGATTATCAAACTCCCCCAAATTAAAGCTTTGCTTGTCCTTAAGCAAAAGAATATCTACATAACAACAAAGTGGATGCAGAGGAACAATTGGCAGGATCATAATCAAGTTTTAGACCAATGACACTTGCAAAAAGTGTTCTCAATTGAGATTAAACGCATTAAGGTCACAACGAGAGTTTTCAACATGCACACAAATTCAGCAAACCAACAAAGGAGCATTCAACAATTCGAAGTTCAAGTGAACACTATGATTCTCACAAGGCCATTGTTTCACTCAGCACTTAGTGTATAAAGTATAAGATGGTTAAAACATTCCAATTGAAATTGTGAACTTAACTTTTGAATTTCTTCTCAATTTATTGCAGATGTACAAACAATGTGGATCATTAAGGTCTTAGTCAAGGTTGAATCACGGCTGGGCTATAAAGAACATTGGTTTTTCTTGAATTACAATTCCTAAGGATTGAAGAAAACATATCTTTATCTCCCTTCTTGATTATCAATTTCCTCTATATGCCTCAATACTTTCCACAGTTGGACAACAACTACTTCCTGCTTGAATCACAATTGATTGAATTTTCAATTATTCCATTTTTTTTTCCGGAGGCTTTGCCTCTTATGATTCATATTGCAGCAGTTGTGTTGCTATCATTTCTTCTTTTTAATGTGGATCTTCACCTGACTCCCCAAAATTTGGAACAATTTTGTCTCAAACCATAAAAGATATGCTTTCCTATTCCCTAAGGCAAGGTAGGCAATTCTTGTTTAGGTTCTAGGTTCACAAGACAAAATAGTTATCTATTTGGCTCAATGGTTTAGCAGAGAATTCTCTCAACCTTACTGGATTGACTTTTTGGCTTTGGGAATCGCTCTAAGCAAACAAGGCCTTAATCATTTCCACATTAATTATGCACACAACAATTCAGAGAATCATTCAAAAATTAGTGGAACAACTCAATTGTTCTCTCACAGTATAATTCTCACACTTATCGGTTAATTTTCACAATGTTCACAAGTCCTTCAAAAGTCAAATGCTCACAGTTATTAATTCCCCAAACTCACATGCATGCATCGTCCTCAAAACTAAGCATCCTAACAACACGCTCTCACCCAATTCGAAAACAATTGTGTCATAGGTTCAAAACAAACAATAATTCAAACATAGACTGAACCAAATGTTCACAAGACATCCAACATTGCACAAAAATAATTACCACATTAATGCTAAACTATATAAAACTATTAAATATGTAACGTAAAATAAATAGAAACAATAAAATAGTTCAGATGACGAAACATTTAAAACACTTGGCCTCTTGTAGACGGCCATGATTCACATCTACTAATCCTCCTCCAGGTCGGCCTCCATGTTGTCATCTCCTGTTGCCTCTATGTTGTCCCCTCCTTCAGTATCCTCTTGGTTCCCTTCTTCAGTATCCTCCTGGTTCCCTTCTTCCTCAACTACTTCGTCACCACCACCATCACCCCCTTGAGAAAAGGAAGGTCTGTCCGCAAGCCATTGCATTTGGGCCTGGAAGGCCTCCAAAGACATGACTGGTTGTTGGAGGGAGAGGTGGTGTAGATTGTCAATGATTGTACATTGACCCCGGTATAGTGCATTGGTTCGTTCTTCTATCTGCTGACTAAGTGACAGTTGCAGACCATTGAGAGCGGTCTGTAGCATGTCTTCAGTGACAGTTGCAGGGGTAGATGAAGAACTCCCAAAAACTGTCTTCGTGCGAGGTCGCTTCCGAGTGTTGGGAGGGAGCTCAGGTCTGTTAGGATCGGCCTCATTGTAGCAGAAGGTGCAGATGTACTTGAAAGTGATTGGAGGGCTCAGCTTAAGCAAGATTGGAGTGTTGGAGCTAGCCCTTTTTGTGTTGCATAATGCCGAAATGAGAGCCGGAAAACCCAATCGGCTGACGCTGGAGTGAGCCATGACAGAAATCTGATTGGATATGAAACTACCCACATTCATATCCATCTTCATAATAAGGGCATATATCCATTCGGCTCTCTCCACTGTAACGTCAGAGGTGTGCGAGGTGGGCGCCAATGTGTAGTAGGAGAAAGCGAACCACGCTTGAGTCAGGGTGGTCATATCTGGCCGCACAATCTTCGTAATGGCTCCCTCTTTGTTCTTGACATATCCCTTGCCTGGTATGCACTGCATTGCTGTGATAACCTTGGGGTCTTTGTATTGGCTGAGGAAAATGTCAAATTGAGTTTTCCCAGTGTCGCCTACGAGGATCGGAGGGGTTTGCAGAATGCGGTTGATAGCTACACCATCCCAGCGAATAGTCTTCCCCCGAACCTTGCATTGCTGGTTGGCCACCTTGTATTCTCCCTCCGGTTCATAAATGTTGGTGTAGAATTCCTTGACCAGAGGCTCATCAATGGACTTATTTGGCAGGCAGCATAGCTTTTTGAGCCAGCCCCAGCGATGCAGCTCATTGCGGAAGACATCATAGTCACCCGGAGCAATCTTTACAAGCTGCTCTGCAATGAGTCCCCAACCCATGAGTTCATTCTCAAATCTCTCTTGGGCTTCAAAGGAAGAGAAACGGTCGGCGTCATAGGGATAGATAACCCTTTCGTGCGTGGCAGTAGGTGCAGGAGATGTAGGTGGCACAAGTGGTGTAGGTGGTGTTCTAGAAGAAGACGCGCTGCGGTTGTTGCGAAATTTAGGAGCCATCTGTACTCAAAATGAAAATTACAACAACAAAGCAAATCAATTAGAACAAAGGTGTTTGCTAAGCGTTGTGTCGCACTCAGTAAACACCTGTCACTACATGGAAATTGAAAGCAAAAAGGAAAACATACATAATAATACAGAGCAAAGGTGAAAAGGAAAACAGAGTAAAAACATAGCAAAAATTGAAAGGAAAACAGAGCAAAATAGGGCTCAAGCGCTAAGCGCAAGCTTGCGCTTAGTGAGCCTCTAGTTCGAGGTAAACTTTCGCTAAGCGCAAGTGTGTGCTTAGTGAGCCTCCTAGATGCTTTAGTTCAAAGCTAATGTTCGCGCAGCAAGACTTCCCGCTAAGCAAATTACAAAAACAATAGTCGCACTTAGCGAGAATACTCGCTTAGCGGCGCATGAATCTGGAAAATTCCCAAATCCATGAACACAGAAACAGCAAGATGAACATCCAATGAATTTGCGCTGAGCGCTAGTTAGTGCTAAGTGCGTATCAAGCAACTGAAGAACAAAAACCCAGTATGCATGTTCTCGCTTAGCGCACAGACGCGCTTAGCGCAAAAATCAAAAATCCCAACAGGGAAACCTCAAAAATGCTAGACCCACAACGCAAATCAAACGGAGAGAAAGCGAAAACGAAACCTAATCTACTCAGCACACAACCCAGAATCAATAACACTAAACACACAACAATGCTACAATTAAAACAGAAAACAAAATTAAAAAGGAGTTGGAGTGCTTACCTGGCGTGGAGAGTGAAGAAGAATGGGATCCAAGAAGATGCAGATGCAATGTGTGAGTGAGTGAATGAAAGTGAAAAGTGAGAGTGAAGAAAACAGAAGGGGACGGCGTGAGAGAGGAATGGAATTAGGTTTGAGTGAGAGAGAAAATTTAATTTCGGAAAGAGGGAGAGTGGGCGATTTCAAAACTGCCCAATAGTTACGAACGTCGCGCTTAGCGCAATATCTCGTGCCCCTTCATTTCATTTTATAAATATTTTTTTTTTTTTAAACTTCCGCTAAGCGACGATATGCACTTAGCGCGATCTGCATAATTATGTAGATACCGCTTAGCGCGAACATACGCTCAGCGAGTAATGTGTTCGAACCAAATAACCGCTGAGCGCTGTCCTGCGCTTAGCAACATTCTGAGTCGAACCAAAACTGCGCTTAGCGAGAATTTCATTCGAACTAAACTTGCGCTAAGTTGCAAAGCGCGCTTAGTGAGAATTTCATTCGAACTAAACTTGCGCTAAGCTGCATAGTGCGCTTAGCGAAACTTTACTTCGAATTGAGTTTGCGCTAAGCGTGAACATGAGCTTAGCGCAAAAATAGTACGAGCCAAAGTTGCGCGCAGCGAAGAGAAGCGCTAAGCGAACTATGCAGAGATTTATTATTGATGCCAAAAAATTGAAAAAAATTGAAGTGACAAACCTGGGTTGCCTCCCAGCTAGCGCTTCTTTAACGTCAATAGCTTGACGGTTGACAAGATCAAGGATCTTGTAGATGTATGATTGTTGTAAGCCTCTCAATTTCTCCACCATGATAGCCTTTGAGTCTTTGGCCATTCACCACCTAGCTTGTTTGTGGGTTTTCCGCTGATGGATCCATGATCTCAATTGCTCTGTAAGATTTGACATCTTTGATGGTGAAGGGACCGAACCACTTGGACTTCAATTTCCCAGGGAAAAGCCAGAGTCTTGAGTTGAATAGGAGCACTCGCTGCCCTATATGAAATTCCCTCTTCAGTAGCTTCTTATCATGATATCTCTTGGTTTTCTCTTTGTAGAGCTTTGAGGATTCATAGGCTTGATTTCTCATTTCCTCTAGTTCTAATAACTGCAGCTTTCTCTTGTCGGCCGCCAATGTTGGATCAAAATTTAGCAATTTAATTGCCCACCAAGCTTTGTGAGCCATTTCCACTGGAAGGTGACAGGCCTTGCCATACACCATCTGAAATGGTGTGAGACCAATTGGAGTCTTTAATGCAGTCCTATAGGCCCAGAGGGAATCATCCAGCTTATGTGCCCAATCCTTCCTTGATGCTGCCACTGTCTTTTCCAGGATTTTCTTGATTTCTCTATTGGAAACTTCTGCTTGGCCATTGGTTTGCGGATGATAGGGCGATGCTACCTTGTGTCGTACTTCATAATGTTGGAGGACTTTTGAAAGAGCTTCATTGTAGAAATGTGTTCCTCCATCACTTATCAAGACGCGAGGTACTCCAAACCTTGTGAAAATTTGCCGCTTTAGGAATTTGATGACGGTCTTGGCATCACTTTTCTGACATGCCATAGCCTCAACCCACTTGCTCACATAGTCTACGGCTACCAATATGTATTCATTTGAAAATGAAGGAGGGAGAGGGCCAACGAAGTCAATGCCCCGACAATCAAAAACCTCTACTTCCAGGATATTTTGGAGAGGCATTTCATGCCTTTTTTATATGCTCCCTGTCCTTTGGCATTTATCACACGCTTGAGCATGTTCGAAAGCATCCTTGAATAAGGTTGGCCAGTAGAAGCCTGATTGAAGTACCTTGGCAGCTGTACGTCCACCATTATAGTGACCTCCATAAGGTGAATTATGGCAATGCCATAGAATATTCTTGGCCTCTTCTTGTGGAACACATCGCCTTAGAAGTTGATCGGCCCCAATCCTAAACAGGAAGGGATCATCCCAGACATAGTAAGTGCAGTCCCTCAAGAATTTCTTCTTTTGATGCCAATTCATTCCTTCTGGCATCACATGGGCAGCTCTATAATTGGCGATGTCTGCAAACCAAGGTCTCTCTTGTACCATCATGAGGAATTCATCAGGAAACTCCTCTCTGATCTCCAACTCTTTGTTGGTGACTTCTTCATTTATTAGGCGAGATAGATGGTCTGCAACTGAATTTTCACTCCCCTTCTTGTCTTTGATCTCAATATCAAATTCTTGCAGAAGTAGCACCCATCGGATCAATCTGGGTTTGGAGTCTATTTTATGGCTGCATGGTCAGTATAAATAATCACCTTAGATCCTACCAAATAGGATCTAAACTTTTCCAGAGCGTATACTATGGCCAACAACTCTTTTTCTGTGGTAGCGTAGTTGAGTTGAGCGTCATTGATCACCTTGGAAGCGTAGTGGATGGAGTGAAAGACTTTGTTCCTCCGTTGTCCTAGAACAGCTCCTATTGCATAATCACTGGCGTCGCACATCAGCTCAAAATCTTGACTCCAATCAGCAGCAATTATCACTGGCGCAGAGATAAGCTTATCCTTTAAGGCGTAAAAGGCAGTTAAGCATTCTGTGCTCATGCTGAATTTGACTTCGTTTGCTAACAAGGAGCTAAGTGGTCTGGCTAAAACAATAGTAAGCTTGCCCAGCTAACCTTTCTAGCATTTGGTCCATGAAAGGCAGGGGAAAATGGTCTTTTCTTGTGGCGTCATTCAGCTTCCTGTAGTCTATACACATTCTCCACCCTATGACAGTCTGAGTGGGTATCAACTCGTTTTTATCATTGCGGATCATTGTCATTCCGCCTTTCTTTGGCACTACTTGCACTGGACTCACCCAACTACTGTCAGAGATGGGGTAAATCATCCCAACCTCTAGAAGCTTCAGCACTTCCTTCCTCACCTCTTCCTTCATGGTGGGGTTGAGTCGCCTCTGAGGTTGTCGCACTGGCTTGTAGTCGGCTTCCATCATGATTTTGTGCATACAATAAGATGGACTAATTCCCTTGAGATCAGAGATGTGCCAACCTACAGCTTCTTGATAACGCTTGAGAAGTTCCAATAGTTGCGTTTCTTCCTCAGAAGACAGAGAATTGCTGATGATTATTGGTTTGCCTTCCTCCTCATCCAAAAAAATGTATTTAAGATAAGAAGGTAAGGTCTTCAACTCAAGCTTGGGCCTCTCTGCCTTGTCATTATTCAACTTTTCATAGATATTATCATTTGGAGGAATTTCTTTTAGCTTTTCCAAATGATGTCTGTACTCTTGGACTTCATTTTCCTCCTCTATAGTAAGGCAGTCCATGGAATTAACCAGGACTCGCTCTAGAGGAGAGTGTAAAGTCGGTTGTTGAGTAGCTTCTACCACTTCCTCTTCATAAGCATCAATGCGGAGGCAATCCTTGGTGTCATTCTGGTGGTGCATGGCTTCAAAGATGTTGAAGGTGACTTTTTGATCGGCCACGCTCAACTGGAGATGTCCTTTTCCCATATCTACCACCACATTAGCCGTCATCATAAAGGGTCTTCCTAGAATTAAGGGCACCTCCTTATCCTCCTCCATGTCCATGATGACAAAATCAACAGGGAAGGTGAATTCTCCCACCTTAACTATGACATCCTCAATGACACCATAAGGATATTTGATGGAGCGATCTGCAAGTTGGAGAGTCATCCGAGTAGGTTTTAATTCCAAGTCTCCAATCCTCCGAAGCACTAAGAGTGGCATTAAATTGATGCTTGCACCTAAGTCAATTAGGGCTTTCCCTATGGAAATCTCTCCAATGGTGCAAGGAATTGTGAAACTACCCGGATCTTTGAACTTTGGCGGAAGGGTCCGTTGGATGATGGCACTACAATTGCCCTAAACGTTGATGGTCTCCTCTTCAATGTACTTCCTCTTCTTAGTAACCAGATCCTTCATGAACTTGGCATATAAAGGCATCTGTTGTAGCGCTTCACTGAAGGGAATGGTGATCTCCAATTTCTTGAAGACTTCTAGAAATCTAGTGAAATACCTCTCCTTGTCTTTCCTTGACGGAATTAGAGGATAAGGTAGATTCTTGGTGACCTCTTGTTCTGGAGCTTCCTTTGCCTTCTTCGCCAATTGGTGCTTGGGCTTGTGCATTGGTAATGCCTCTTCAGTCACAATTCCACCATTTTTGCTTGTGCCATCTTCCTGGTCAACTGCTATCCCTTCTTCCTGATCTTTATCAGCCTCTTCCTCACTTAACACATCTTCTGTCACTCCATTGGGGGCATTAGCTTCTGCTGCTGTCGGTTCTGGTGTGTCAAGGGCAGCGTCTTCTATGCATTTGCTTCTAGTCATTACAGCATTGCATTGTTCCTTTGGGTTCACCTCCATGTTGGCAATGAATTTCCCATTGAATTTTTCGGCCACTTGATTGGCCAACTGCCCCAATTGGACTTCTAAGTTCTTAATGGAGGCTTGAGTGCTCTTGTGGTTGGAAGCAGTCACATCTAAGAACCGTGCGAAAGAGTCTTCCAGCTTGTTCTGCCTCTCATACACAGAGGGTCCTTGATGCTGAGGTCTATTTGACGAGCCTCCTGAGTCCTTGTTATAGTTGTTACCGGGATGTGATTGCCATTCCTGGTTGTAGCTTCCACCTTGGTTTCCCCCTTGACCCTGATTGTACCCACTGTAATTACCTCCACGATTGTTGTTGTTGTTGGCCATGTAGTTCATTTCTTCATGTGGCCCTTTTGAGGTCATACAAACACCGTTTCCATGGTCTCCTCCACATACTTGACAGCAGAAATTCCTTGGAGGAGGGTGTTGGTTGTGAAGCCTCTTCATTTGTTGTGGAAGGTTGCTCAGTTTCTTTGTAAGAGCCTCAATTTGCTGGGTTAGGATTTTGTTTTGAGCTAAGACGGCATCTTGAGAATGCAACTCCAAAATGCCCTTCCTTGGAGGAATATGAGTCCTATCATGAGTGATAGAATGATCGCCTGCAGCCATATTTTCAATCAGTGCTATGGCATCCTCCACGGTCTTCATCTTGACCTTCCCTCCGGCTGAAGCATCCAACAATTGCTTGGTATGGTTCTTCAACCCATCAATGAACATGATAATTTGTATTGGCTCCTCAAAGCCATGGGTTGGTGTCTTCCTTAGCAATCCTCTAAAGCGATCCCACGCTTCACCTAGAGATTCCTCGGCCCTTTGAGTGAAAGAGGAAATCTCTGTCTTCCCTTGTGTAGTCTTGGACTCTGGAAAGTATTTGTTAAGGAATTTAGCAACAATTTCATCCCAAGTTTGGAATGTGTTACCCTTGAAGGAATGGAGCCATTGCTTGGCATTTCCTGCCAGAGAGAATGAGAATAAATTGAGACGGATGGCATGATCAGGAACTCCTGCTAGTTTAACCGTGTTGCAAATTTCCATATAGGTGGACAGATGAGCATAGGGGTCTTCATTAGGCAAGCCATGGAACACATTAGCTTGTATGAGATGGATGAGAGAAGATGGATATGAGACACTTGCGGCTTGTACCTCTGGTCTCATGATACTTGTGAAGTGAGCTGGAATAGCAGGAGCCACATAGTCTTCCAGAGTGCGTTTTTGTTGATTGTCTTCCATGATTGGCTCTTCGGCACTGGAAGGAATCTCAATGTGTGGTTGTACGGAGGAAGAAGCTTTTTGAGCCGCTTGTCTTTCTCTTTTTCTTCTTGCGGCCTTGATCTTCCGACAGGTATTTTCTATCTCCGAATCCAATGGAATTAGATCAGCTTCTAAACTCCTACCTCGCATACACTTCAAGTACTCAAAAGTGGGTTAGCAACACTCAAGAATGACAATTATGCAGAATTTTCTACATGAAAATTATGCAGTAACTCCAATTATGCAGCAGAGCACATGCAGCAATGTATTTCTAGATTATGCAGCAATTGAAAGCAAGTTCTACCAATCAGTGTTCCAAATTTATGCAGACTTTTCTGCTGCAAATTATGCAGCAACTCCTATTATGCAGCAGAGAATATGTAGAACAGAGGCAGAGGCAGATTTCTTTGAAATAACAAACTATAAACAAAGCATACAATGAATATAAACTAAGTACAATTATACAATAGACAAAATTGAACTAATGATTAAGATTGACATAAATACTAATCGCCGAATACCATGAACAATTCCCCCGACAACGGCGCCAAATAACTTGTTGAACTATTTTGGCAAGCGTACCAAATATCGCACAAGTAGTTTAAAAGGGAAGATCCCAGTATCGAATCCACAGGGAATTGTCCGTATTTGACTATCAGTAAAGTAATCAATTCCTAAACATTAGTTTGGTTTTTATAGTTGGTTGTTCTTGAAACATCAATAATAACAGAAATTTAACTAAACACTACAGTTAACAATAACTATGAACAATAAAAACGACAATGTTGATTCAGGAATATGATCGAACAGTTGGTGTGCTTGAGTTTTAGAATGGAATAATGGATATGTTGAGGATTTGGTTCAACCGGTTTGCTTCCCATGTAAACATATAAGATATATTCTCCATTCACATTAATAGTTTAGATTAACTTCGATCTAAAAGTGCTCAAAACGTGATCTCTCATCAAATCAAGCCTAAACTGCTCAACCTCACTTCCGATGTCTCGGTAAGTTCAGTTGAGTGGTTTGATGAAGCTTAGAGATCTTTGTGAAGCTAATGGAGTCTATCCTATGTCTAGAAATACACTCCATTAGTGTTCAAACTCAGTTCCAAGTTCAATAGCATCTGTCAATGGCAGGTAAACTCTAAAACATGCATATATAACTGATCCAATCATATAATAAGAATAAAGATAGAGAAATGAACATTAAATTGAATATTTCAATGAATAGATATGAAGAATAGCGTTTACATGATCAGCACCTAGTTCCAAGTCCTCAACACTAATAGATTAGCCTCTCATTGTCATGAGAAGCCTTGAAAAGGTTACAAAAGGGGATGAAGAGAATAGAGGAAAACAGAGAAAACAGAGGAAGCAGCTCAACCAAATCCACCAAAGTCTGAATGCTTCAAAATTCTTCAAGTGAAGCTTATATAGTCGAAGTCTTGCTTAGCACAACCTTCCGCTAAGCACAAAACACTACATAATGCATATAAGAGCAGGTGTTCCGCTAAGCGCAATCTTCCGCTCAGCGCATATTCAGTTCGAAAGCAACTTCCGCTAAGCTCGATGTCCCGCTAAGCGAGTCTTCTATTCGAATGAACATGTCGCTTAGCGCAATGTGGCGCTCAGCGCATCATACCGCCTAGCTCGCGTAGCTTGATGTTGCGCTCAGCGAGTGAAGCGTTGAGCGAGATGGGTCGCTTAGCGAGATCTGTCTTCTTCTTGTATTCTCCATTTACTTTGAATCTAGGCCTACACACATAAATTAGAGTATATTTCTCACAAAATAACTTCCTAGGGTTAGAGTTATCAAACTATACAAATTTATATTAAATGATTTCAAACTAAGCTAAAATTCCTGAGAATGTTGGATAATCACTACAAAATCTGATGCAATATTTACGTATATAAAGCGATTATCAACCTCTAAAGGATCCTTTTCCATTTGAGCCAATTTGTCTACATGCCATTTAATTTTGCCTTTGAGAAGACTATTTGCTTTGGCTAGGCATTTGGACTCTTCAACTAATTCATTGAAAGCATTATGCAGTTCAGAATTATCTTCAATATCGGAATCTGTTTTAGTTTCCCAATCTGAAGAAGATTCATAATTTGAAATACTTACATTGCTTTCTTTATCCGATTCCTCATTAGCCATCAAGCATATGTTGGCTTCATCATTTTCAGAACTGTCGGATGAAGTGGTGGAAGCATTGTCTTCCCAAGCTATGTATGTTGTCTTTTTCTTTGAGCTTTGTTTGAATTTCTTTCTTTCTTTCTTCACTATGCTTCTTTTTTATGTCTAGATAGTCAGCCTTGATGTGTCCTAGTTTACCACATTCGAAGCATATGTAATTATTTGAGGATACTTCACCTTTCTTCACCATCTTCTTGGCAGGGTATCCTTTGCTTCTATTGGTACTAAAATCCTTCTTCTTCTTCAAAATTTTTTTGAATTTCCTTACAATGAGAGTTAAGTTTTCTAAATCTGAATTGGTTTCTTCATCATCATCATCGTTGCTTTGATCTGACTGATGCTTTTCAGCTTTCAGGGCTATCCCTTTTGTCTTCTTTTCTTTATGCTCTTCTTCGTTCATCCGAGTCATATCCATTTCGGGTTCTCTCAGCTTTCCGAACAGCTCAGCACTCATCATGGTGGCCATGTCTCATGTTCTTGAAATTACTATGACTTTTAGCTGCCATGTTCTGTTCATGTTCTTTAGGATTTTGACATTCATCTCCTCATCTTCGAACGTTTTTCTGAGGCCTTTGAGATGGTTTACTATATGAGTAAATCTCATTTGAAAGCTGGATATGGATTCACTAAGCAGCATCCAAAATGTCTCATATTCTTGTATGAGTGTATTCTTCCTTGAGCGTCTCACTTTCGGAGTGCCTTCATGGGTTACCTCTATTGTATCCTAGATTTCCTTAGCGGTAGAGCAAGCTAAAATCCTGAAAAACTCATCAGAATTCAAAGCTAAGTGTAATATGTTCATGGCTCTTGGATCATAGTTAGGTTTTTTTGTTTCTAATTCAGTCCATTTTGTAATGGTTTTTCCATCAATAACAACGGTTGGAAGCATAGGTCCGTTGATTATCGCTTGCCAGACGTCTCGATCAATCGACTCCATGAAAATTTTCATACGGACTTTCCAAAATGGATGGTTATCTCCGCAGAAAAGAGGAGGCCGATTGATTGAGCCACCTTCAGCAAATGGTAATCGATTTCTGGCCATATTACAAATCCTTTATTAAAAACAAGAACCAGCTCTTGATACCAATTGTTAGGATCAGCCAAGTAATCAATCAAGAGGGGGGGGGGGGTTGAATTGATTTAACATAAAGTGACTGATTCTTTTTCCTTAAAAAGATTTTTCACCACCACTCTTGAGGTTTTAATAAAAGCATTTTCAGAGAATGTTATATTGACTGAATAAACTAGAAAAACAACCTCAGCTTAAGATAGAAATGATTTAGAATAAATTATCTTAATGAAGATCAAATACTGAATTGAAATAGATCAAGGGATAGAGAGATTGAGCTTGTTGATTTATACTGGTTTGATCAACCACCGATTTACATCTAGTTCTCCCTTTCACCAAGGGGTTCCACTATGAATTTGATTATAGACTTGCATACACAATTCACAGCAAATACTAATTTCACAACCTGAAACAGAAACCTAGAAGATTGAATGTGAAAACACCATTCACCATCCAATTTCTAAACACAATACTACACACAAAATTAGAAATACCATCTAATTTCAACACAACATTTAGGAATGAAATTCCCACAATGCTAATCAAACAAGATTAATGAAAAGATTAAAGAACGAAAACACCTTGATGTGCTAATATAGCAGATGAGATCAGTTCAAGAAACTCCAATATGAGCAAGTTTAGCAGTCAAGAACAAATGTTGAATCACCTTAGTTCATGAAAGAACAAGAGGGATATAGCTGTATAGGCTTAGAGGTTCAATCTTAATTGGGTATAGTAGTAAAAGCAATATTGATTTTTCTTGAAAACTCAAGAGATTAGAGAATGTGCATAAGAAAGAAGAGAAAGTTCAAAGCAATATCAAAGATTTGGATTTTGACAATTGAAGGAATGAAAAGATATTGTGACTGTTGGTTGTTCTGCACAAAATGATATGGATTCAAATATATAACATGGGTCAAAAAGATTCGGAGTTAGTTAGACAAAGAATGAGTCTTGGAGATCTTTAAAAATGACTGTTATATTAGATATAATCGATTGCAACAAGGTGTAATTGATTATCCCATGTATCAGAATATGATTTACACTTGCTGTCAGCTATTGTAATCGATTGCAGCACACATGTAATCGATTGCAAACAAGACAAAGCCTATTCTGAATATCAAAGATCATCTGGTAATCGATTGCCACAGGATGGTAATCGATTGCAAATGAAACATAGCAATTTCTAAATCTCAAAGATTGTCTTATAATCGATTGCAGTTCGATGGTAATTGATTGCAATGGATACAAAGCAATATCTGAAATTTGAAATCAGCATTGTAATTGATTGCAATGGTTGGTAATCGATTAACCCAATACTAGAGATGGTTTCAAAATAGATTAGGTCATCTGGTAATCGATTCCTACAACTTGTAATTGATTGCAATCACTCAAAATTAGTTCCTAAGAAGTAAACCATCTGGTGATGCTTGAGATAATAGAAAATAGGACAAATCAAAACATCAAGCAAGAATGATATGGCTTAGT
This sequence comes from Amphicarpaea edgeworthii, assembly GCA_014843725.1. NCBI lineage: Eukaryota > Viridiplantae > Streptophyta > Magnoliopsida > Fabales > Fabaceae > Amphicarpaea > Amphicarpaea edgeworthii. The sequence goes on from CM026324.1 coordinate 11,361,193, forward strand.
CTATAACAAACAATACAATGCCATCATCCATACATGTTATGGCATAAAAAGAAAATACTAGACTAAGAGAATGGAGAAGACTCAAGGTATGAAGATATCAAAAATCTAAATGAAGAGACGAGGTGTCAATCTTCAACAGATATATTTTCATAGTTGGTTCAATGCCAAGGTTCCCCTTATTCCCAACTCTTTAATTAATAAAAGGACATGATAGAGAACCTAATCAAATAAAATCAAACACCGTAGCAATTTGGTATAGAGGACTAGCTACTGTGTAACCACCAACACAGTTTGACTAACCTTTCATAAATTTTATTAATATCATATCATACATTATTTCTAACATGTTCATTTCAAAAGCAAGCTACACATGTTCTGGCATCAAGGTATAATTGTAATCAAACAGTACATAAAACCCAAAGTAAGAAGAATTGAAATCATTCATAGACAACCTTCTCTGATCGAGGGCTCCACACTTTCGAGATCAACACCCTGCAGCTGTCCAAACCTACCACACAAGACAATTCAATCCAGATTCACAACTCAAAAGTTGATGATAATTTATCACTTTTTTAATTCCTTCCTAATTTCATCAAACAAATGATAAAAATAAGGGTTTTGACTTACCATTCTACAACCTGTTGAATTTCGGGAGCAATTTCTTCCCCTTACAACAACATTTTTATTAGTATTTCAAATTTATTAATAGTTTGAAAAAATAGAAAGCAAAGAAAGAACTCATTTGGGGTGAGTGAAATTTGAGCTGTTATTGCCAAATGAGACAAATCCAAAAGTGACTCACAGCCTCATATGAGCCCAGATCCTCGCTCACCGTTCAAACTTTGTGGATTCCATGGATTCTATTGAAGTTAGCATGGCTAGAGCAAGGAGAAGAGAATGAGATGCAGACTTGGATGGAGAATAGTGTCTAGCAGTGTAGAAACGAGAACAAGAACGAGGTAGCATTGTAGATGCAAAGACTCTCAATCTCAACCCTAATCAAATTTAAAAAATTACCAATTTGCCATTAATGAAAACTAAAAAATACCTCTTCTCCGCATGTTTTCAAATTTTCTTAGTTTAAAAAGAAAAATAAACTGAAAACAAAAACTAGTAAAATCTCTTTTTGTTTTTTAGATTTAAAAAGTAAAGTTAAGAGGAGTTTCTAAAAACAGTTCTACAAAACTTAGACATCAAACAAGTTTTATTTTTTTTTAATTTTAAAATAGTAATCAAACAAGCCCTTACTAACTAAGAAATATATCCTCCATCATGCCCTATTAATATCAACACACTTCATGCAATCCGAGCCAATAACATATAGGATATCATTGAAAGTCAATTTAACATCTGTGGATACACAAAAGTACAATTGGAAATTGTGGGTTGTTTCTCTATAGCTACCATTGTTTGACACCACAAAAAAGTTTCTAAAATAGTAAACATAGTCTAAAATCAAGTTGAACTTCCTATGCAATAGGTAATCGGAGGGAATAGAAGCCTGGATCTTGATCCCCTAATTTTAAGTAAAACATACAAACCCATTTGTCAAAAATTGTGAAAATGTGGTTAAAAAATAGAGAATAGTAGATTGTGAGTGAAGTAACAAACCAAAATAAATGAGGATGCTTTGCTTTCAAAAGAAATAAATTAGTGTGAGTAGCAAACGTGAATCATAAAAGACTTAAAAATAGATACATACATAAGAATCCAATAATACAACATCCAATGACTCGTATTCCCCGAAGGAGATGTATCAAGGGTACTCCACATTTTTATCTGATGCATGCTTGATGCAGTTCCAAGCCACACAAGCTTGGTTTGGATCGTCCGGAAGCAAATCAAAAGAGCTCCATTGAAGCCAAATTAAGAACTCAAACCAAAAGGGAAAAGCGGAAAGAAGAAGAAGATGAATTAGAATGACACCACGATCCGCATGGAACGATAAGCCGAGGAGAATTCGCCACAAGGAAAGCTTCCTTGATAAGAATCAATTTGGTTCCACTCAAGAACCAAGAAGAGACTAAGCTCTCAAACTAAGCCAAAGCTTGTTTCATTCACAAATGAGTTATATGATATATATTTTACAAATGAGGTTCTCCTCTACTATTTATAGAGCCAGGCCTTAGAAGAGGGTTATGTAACTAATCTCCACTTAAACATAATATTTTAAGGCCTAATTACACAATTAAGAACCCCCTTACACAAGTAAACAAGGTTTTCAAAAATTCCCGCGCCAAACCTTCCGCTAAGTGCAAATTGCATTGAGCTCAACGTTGAGCTGAGCGAGATGCTTGATCGAAGCAAATCTCCGCTAAGCTCAATCGTGCACTGAGCGAGATGCTTGATCGAGGCAAAACTTCGCTGAGCCCAAGCTTGTGCTGAGCGAGATATCAGCAAATTTCCAAGTGCTCCAATTTAGCTCCTTTGGGCTTCTTCCTTCTTGGCCTTTGATGAATAACCCTTCCTTTAGTCTCTTGGTCATTTCTTCTTGAAGAATCTTGGCCTTGGATCTTATCATTGGTCCCTTTAATTCTTGAAGTGCCCCTAGGTCTTCATGTGCCTTAGACAGTCCTCTATCATCACTCTACATTTTATCCACCATTTTTTTGATACATTAGTAATATGACCAACAGGGTGACAAATCAAAGAAGCATTGGAGGTTGTCATTTCTGTAGAAAAAAAACAATGCAGACTCATACAACAATAGAAGAAAGAGATTCAAAGTAAAATGAAACAATGTTTTACAAAGCTAAAGAACAAAAGATGGTAGACTTTGAAACTATGTTGCTATATATAAATAGCAATGGGAATGGTGATGTATAATATATCCAACATTGGGAACCACAATCCAAATCAGAGTCAATTTTATATGTAGTGAGAGTAGTTGAATGAGTCCATTAAACAACATAAAAATCAATTGAACTAAAATAAGTAAGATTGTTTTATATAAAATATAACTACACTAAAAGGGTAAAATAAAGAACTTTATATTACAAACAAATGATGCTGAATATTTCCCCTTTAATAAATAAAACATCAAATTGTATATAATATTTGTAAGCTATACTTAAGATTAATTAGAAAATGTAAATACAAATCATATAGCATCAACTCAGCTAATAATTAAATATAAAAAAACAAATTAAATCAAATCACAAATTCCAAAAACGTAATAAACTTAAAAGTTTTTCATAATTTAGAGTAAAAGAATGTTCGTAACAAAATTCCTTGAAAGCCTAAATTATAAAAATTAGTGATAAACATCATGGAAATATGGAAATAGTAAAAAATAAAACAAATATAAAGTTTTAAAAAAAAAAAAAAATGTGAACATGTGACAAAAAATTGATAGAACTATATCAAAGTTAGTATTCTGCATATTTTTTTTATAATATGTCTATAAAAAATGAGAATTAACTCAACCAACTGATATTATTTAAATTGTAAAATAGTTATTATATCATTGGACAAATACAAAAATGGAAAACAGTTAATCCTCATAAAATTTACACAAACGACCTAAATATTTTGCTTTGTAAATAAGAATAAATTTACTAAATTAACAATAATAAAAAAAATTATAATACATAGTAATTATGCAGAAACATACCTATTGTATTCATACTTGATACTTTATTTTAATTAAACTAAATTACATTTATAGATATCATACACAGGGTAGAATAATAAATATAATTAAAATCATTTTTTTTCAAGAAAACAACAATTTGTTTAAAAAAGAAGGGGAACTTAAACAACAAAATTGACTACGTGAGAATGAGCTAAAATGAACAATTAGTCTCATGCACCAAAACATGATACATGCACCATCATCAACGAACATCATTGCCTGACAAAAATCATTTTTCAGTTCAAATTAGCAATGGTGGAGCAAAGTACCAAAACACTATACATTTTACCATACAAATTATTATAAAACAAAAAAAAAAAAAAAAACAAAAACCAGCCAATTTTTTTACAGGGACGTGATCTATAAGATTGGTGAGTAGATTATGAAAATCCTAAATGATGTTAATTAGGGAAGGAAGCATAGCAAGCTAAAATATAATGATTAAGTATGCATATAACAAAATGTATTCTGAACGTAAAATGAGAGTTTATCAAATAGAAATTTGTTTAGTAAACAAAAAATAATTGAATTGAAATGGTTGTTTCAGAAATCATTGGATTATTTTTCGAAATTGTTGAATCTTTTTTGCTTTCGCTCAATTCATCTATCTTTTTGAATTTTAATTTATTAAATAGAAATTTGAAAAATTGTTTTATTTTCATTAGGACTAGAATACTTTTGATAATACTTTTACTGATCCGTTTTACTTTTTCTATTAAGATAGATAGAAACAATTTCAATTTTTCACTTAAAACTTTTAGAATTTGAAAAGTGAAAAATTGAAATTGTTTCGTTTTTTTTTTTAGTTCGTTAAAAATAGGGTCAAAAAATGATGAAAATCTATTTTTTTGGGTATTGTGAATTCATAAATATACAAACATATATGATAACATGGTAATACACTATCATATAAATGTAAATGTTAATAACTAAGTATTAAATTAAAAAGATATACAAAAAAAATTACAACAGTGTCAAAAATTAAAATATTCACCAACTATTAACTAATATATATAATAAATCAATATGTAACTTCTTTTTAATATACGTAAAGGATAAAAATTTCAAATAAAAACCAGTCTATTTATTTCTAAATAACTAAATTAGATATAGATAATAAACAAAGCATAATAAAAAATAAAAATTAATTATGTCAATTAGTTTTTAACAACTAATAGTTATGTTAAACATCATAACATATGGTATATGACGAAACATTAAGCAAAACAATTAAAATTAATATTACATTTCTTAGCTGGTATAATAACATATTTTTAGTACCAATTAATTTCTTATTTTGAGATTAAAAATAATAACATAATACAAATCATGTGTAGTGTACAAATGTGTATCAAATGCTGAGGTAAGGTTAGGGATAACATTTTCCTACAATTAATAGTTGTGTGAAGTGGCATTACGCGAATCAAAAATAGATACATAAGTAAAATAAAATATTATAATTATAGACTATAAAAATATTATATTATATTAAAACTCTATGTTTGTGAGTTAACACGCGTCAAAAACAAACTCAAAATGTCTACCACATGAATATCCACTATCTCTAGGATAGAGAAGGTGGGTGAAAGTGGTGTTACATGGAAATATGTACTTTAAGATGAGATTTGGTACTTTGTATAAAGCATGCTAGAGTCATTAGTGGATTAGTTAAAACGCCTCGCAATGATAAAGTGAAACTGAGCAGCATACAAAATTAGAGTTGTGCATGAAGTTACCTTTTGTCAGTTACGCTCGAAATGGGTATTGAAGATTGACGCCTCTCCATCTAGATTTTTGGTATTTTCATACCTTAAGTCTTTTCCGTTCGTTTATCTTAGTCTATCTTTTTTAAGCCATAACATGTATGGATGATGGCTTTGTATTGTGTTTTAGACTGAGTTGGACATATATGCTAGGATGCTTGCAAATCTTTTAAAACTTTTATTCTCACATCAAAAGATGATTTGCTATCTTAGAGAACATATTTTGAGCTTTGCAATTGATTACACAAACTTCGAATCGATTACTAGATGGCCAAACACTTTTAGAACTATATCTGGTATCATATTAATCAATTACAAGTAGTTTCAATCGATTACAATGCAAGTTTTCAAATCTCAAAAATTGCTTGGTTTCAATTGCAATCGATTACCATTTTCTTGCAATCAATTACAATTCAATTTCTGATACTCAGAATTGGCTCTGTCTCAATTGCAATCGATTACCATTTTCTTGCAATCAATTACAATTCAATTTCTGATACTCAGAATTGGCTCTGTCTCAATTGCAATCGATTACCATTTTCCTGCAATTAATTACAGTGGATGTTAGCTAGTATAAATCATCTTCTGATATACGGGATAATCGATTACACCTGTGAACAATCAATTACATCTGGTATAACGGTCATTTTTAAAGATTTCCAAGAACTGATCTTTATCTAACAACCCTCGAATCTTTCTGACCTACTCTTTATATTGTGAACCTAAGTCATTTAGTGCAGAGAGAGACTTTTATCTCAATATCTTTTCTCATATTCCTCTACAAGTCATATCCAAATCATTGATTTGATTTTTCAGATTAGATAAAATTCTGAGAACAACTCTTTGGTTCTACATCTTTGAGATTCATTCAGTAACAGAAAACTCATTCTCTCTACACAGCTATATCTTTCTAAGTTCATATCTTGAGCCTATACAACTATATCATTTTTGTAGAGAAAGTTTCTTTCTTCTTCTACACATTTAGGTGTTCAAAATCTATTCTTTACTTGCTACATCTACACACATTGGTGTTTTCAAACTGATCTTTATATCAGCAAAATCTGCCCATTCTAGGTGTTATCGTTCTTTAAATCTTTTCTTTATGATTCTGATTTTTTGGCATTGTAGGAATGTGTTCCTAAGTGCTCTAATGTTGTAGGAAAAGGTTTTCCTAAACTTTTGTTTCTAAGAAGGGTGTATCCTAGAGGTAGTGCGTGAATGGTGAAGGTGTTTCACATTCTCGTTTAGGTTCTTATTCAAGTTGTAAATTAGGATTATTGTGATTTGTGTGTGCATAGTATTTGTAGCTCAATTCATAGTGGAACTCCTTGGTAAGAGGAAGAACTGGATGTAGATCGTGGTATGATCAAACCAGTATAAATCTTCAAGCTATATTCTCTTTCCTTTCATCTCTTTATTACAGTCTTGAGTTTTATCATTGGTAGAAATTGATCTAACAAAAATCTATTTTCGTTGTGTATTGTATTGTGTTATTCCTTCAACAACATATCTCTGAAAACTCTTTTATTAAAATTTGAAGAAAGGCAGTCAAAACTTTTTAACCATGAAAAAGAATTTGAAATTTTATGAAACATCAATTTCCTCCTCTTAATGTAACCAACTGATCCTAACAGGTACTATACATATAATAATATATTTTAATATGTTACGTGCATGACTTGTGAAAAACTCCCGTATAGATCACGAGATTTGAGCAAAAAAGGGAAAAAGCCAAAGATGACATGATGTTTACAACTCAAAACAATAAAAGTCAAGGTAATTATTAGGTGCAAACAAATGATACTACTAGATTAATATTTTAAACAATATACAATCATGTATTTATAAAAATGTATTTAATAATTCAAACAGGATCACGTAAAAATAAAAAAATAAAAATTGACAATTTATATATAAAAACATAACAATTATCAAAATAAAAGCAACACTAGTCTATAGGTAAATATATATAATTTATCAAATAGGTATAGAAATTGACAATATTATTTTATACGAATGATATGTTAAATCGATATTAGCCAAATTCAAAATTATTACCAATTTTTTGAATAATCACAAAATTATTTTAAATGTTAATCCGATGTAGAAACATAGATATAGTTTTAATGATATTAACCAAATTCAAAAATATTATCAATTTGTTGTTGTGTACAACATTATATCATTTTATAAAACCTAGAACATGTAAAAAAATATATTAGTTAAGATAATAAACCAAACTATATGACCAATAAACAATTAATATATAAATAGACATGTTTAAACATACAAATACATAAATTTAACCAAAACAAAATACAAACCACACCATAACTTCAATCCCAAAAGAAAAATAATTCAAGATAAAAGACAAATTATTCTTTATATCTAATTTATAAATCATCTTCAACCAAAATGCAAACTAACAAACTATTGTGCATGACTCATATTGGGAAGATGCTAAAGCATAGTGGAGCGGAGCAAAGTGATAGCATCTACCTTTTGGGCTTGAGTCACCTATTGTTGGGTTACTACTTGGGTCGGGGGTGTAGGGGCAAAGCCCCTTGCGGTACGGTACAGGGATGATATTGTAAATTGTATCATAGGCTTATGTTATAAATAAGGATGTAACCCTATTTGCCAAAATGAATAAAATAGAAATAGTCACTTTGCTCTCGAGGACAGAGGCACACTTGCCAAACCTCGTTAAATCTTGTGATTTGCCTATACATTTTACTCTAATCTTTAGATTTTCAGTTACTTTTGCTAACAACTAGTATCAAAGCCTTAAGGTTTGGGTTAAAGGTGGTGTCAAGTTCACTTATGTGGTGTACTCAGGCCCATTGGTTAAATCTCCCTAGTGTATAACCCCCTCAGATGTATAACAATTAGTATCAAAGCCGATGGTTTGATGGCTCAGATGAGTTAGATGGATGAATGGATCCAAACATGGACATGGGGATTCCATGCAACGAAAGTCTTCCTAGCGGTGGGTCCATATATGGAGGTCAAGCAATGTGTCCCATGGCCGTGGAACGGTGGAGCACGATGGTGCAAGGTACTAGAGCATGCAGCTCTAGAGGCCATCATTGAATACTCGTGGCTTTCGCTTGAGGGGGAGCTATTATGTGGAAGAGACTCACACTTGAGGGGGAGATTGTTGAGTACAAGTGTGAAGGTGAAGTCCCACATCGGATAGGAATGAGAGAGTTGAGCACCATATAGGTGAGGAAAAAGACCCATAAACTCGAGCCTTAAGGTTTTGGGTTAAAGTGTGGTGTCTAGTTTGCTTATGTGATGTGCTCGAAAGTCCATTGGTTAAATCTCCCTAAAGATAACCCCCTCAAATGCTCAACACATACACCTCCATTCTACAGATCTCCTATGAATCAATAAAAACATCAACATAATAAATAAATTACAAATAAAAAATAATAAAAAATATAAATCAACTCAATAAAGATCAAAAGGTGAATGTATGAATACCTCATCAGAGAGTGATGTTAATCTTCAAAAGGAAAACGAAGACATATGACAGGAACTAACTATATCGATGTCAATTTCCACATTGACAATGTTTACATACACATTGATGGCTCTGGCCACAACGATCTCCTATTAAAACATGTAGCAGTTTAATAAGGAAGTTACTTAAATATTTATATGAGAAAATCTAATCAGGCAAATAAAACTATTTAAACTCAAATAATAAAATATTGATTAGAAAGAAAAATAATCATAGGAGTAGTCAATTTATTAACTCATCTAATTGAACAATTAAAACACAAGTAAAGACTCTAAGATAGATGATCTAAACCTATCATGGTCCACCACATGATTTATAAGTGCAGGTTCTGTAGACAACAAATTCCAACTACAAATTCTTATATCAAAGGGATTCATATTCTAAATGGTATCTAACTAATATCCAAATGAATGCATTGGGTTGAGAATCATGTTAAATATACAATAAATCATTTTATAATAACAAAGACCCCAAAATCTAAATAGAAACTACCATCGAATATATAAATGGTCATTCATATGAATGACATATAATACCATTGTTAAAGGACCAAGAAAAATGGCAATACTAAAGCTATGGGTTGTTACTCTAAACAAAACAACGCAATAAAAAAAAACAAATGAAGGTAAACTATAGCAATAGGGCAAACTAGTTTGCTAAGGGTTTCACTTGTAAATTCCTCATCATATTCCTAAAAAAGTGAAAATGTTGATAAAAATATTATTTCAAAACAAAGTAGACTAATAGATAATAAAAGCACTATTGGGCTGGTGTAGATTCTACAAATTGAGTAGACACCAAATCAATGCACTATTGGGCTGGTGTAGATTCTGCAGACTAAGTAAACACCAAATCAGTGCACTATTGGGCTGGTGTAAATTCTGCAGACTTTTCGGCCAAGGCGACAACTTGCTTAGCAGCAAGTTGAGCATCCTAAGCTACTTCAGCCTCTTGCTTCAGGACCAACTCCCTGAGCCTTCTTTCTTCTTCTTCCTTGGCCTTCTTCTCTTGAGCCAGTTCATTAATTCTTCTATCCTCTTCTTGAGTAGCTAACATAGCTCTCAATCTGGTAGCCTCCTCTAAGATTCTTGCTTCTTCAGCTGCTTTAGCTACTACCTTGGTTGCAACTATCAGTGCCTAAGCAACTTTGTACTTAGCATAGTACTCAACAAGCATCTTTTTAGCTTCAACTTCATTTCTAGGGGTATGAGGAGTCAACAAAGTGGGAACAACCACAGTGTCTGACACATGAATGAAGTTGCTAGAGGAAGAGGAGCCTTCACCAACAATGTTAGTCTTCTGCTTTTCTTCATTAGTGAGATTGGATGATCTTGTGGTGTGAAGCATGTTACTCATCACGTTCTGCCAGTAGATGCCAGTGTCTGATTATGTGTTCTCTGGTGGCAGTGCATGCTCTGGTTGAAGTAGTGGCTCAATGTCTGGTATGTACTGTGCAAGATTGTCTGCTCTTACAATCTTCTTCCCCTTGAGCTTGTTGGGGTTGACAGTTGGTAGCCTAGGTACTATACGGTCCATAGCAACCCATATGTCAATTTCTTCAGAAATATGTAAGCTTGGAGGATATAACTGTCTGGGGGCTGTGCCTTGAAACTTCAACTGACACAGGGCCCTATATTCAGCACAGGTGGCCTTGAAGGAAGGATGACTAGGGCCAACTCCTTGTGTGATCAGCCGAGGAGGTCGAACAGAGACCATTGGTCTTGACAAGTGACGCAGGGCATCACGATGCATAGTTCTAACAGTGGCATCCAGTTGCTTCTTCCCATCTTCTGTTAGCTCAATTGGCATGGGTAGTTCCACTATGAAGTAGTCCAATCCCTATCGTACACAATTGTACCAATGTGCAATCTCATGCACTAGCTGACACATCTGAAGGATGGTAGAGGCATATTCTTCCTGCTGTAGCCTTCTTGCAAGATTTACATCATCTTCAGCAGCAACCAGAAGAATAGTGTTGTGAATTGGCATCTAGAAGGGAATTATCCCTTGATCAATCTACAGAGGAGGAAGCTTCTTCATCTTTGCTTCCTTGACAGCAACTACATCAGAGTGCTTTGCAAATGGCTCCATCTGAGTCTCTTCTCTATATGCAACAAATTCAACATTCTCTCCTACATAATATAAGGAGAATATTTACATCATCTTCTGATGCCAGGAACCTGAGGGAGGAGGAGGAGGAGGTGTGTCTTCTCTGTATTTGGATAGAGGTGTTGTGGCATCTAGACTGGATGGTCTGTTGTTCCATGAGGGAGCATCAGATGCCTCAAGAGATAGAATGACTATCTCTTCATCTGTATCAGACCTAGAAAATATGTGGACAGACTCTAAGTGGTGGTAGGAAACCAATGCGTCTGACATCTCAAGAATGGTTATAGGTGAGGGGGATTGATATGGTGGAATGGTGGTGTCTAGTGGAGTTTGTGGGGATGTTGTACGAACAACAATTTGAGTTATGGGTTCAGACTGTGTCTCAGATTGAATAGTGGGCTCAGTCTATTGGGTAACCATCTGTCTAGTGGGGGCGGACACAGGTTGATCTTTTGTTTGAATAGTGGGTTCAGACAGTGACCTTTGCATAGTCTGTGCTTGGGCATCAAACTATGCAGCTACTGTTTGGCTTACTAAGGTCTGTGTCGGTGACAGACGATAGGGGTTCAACAGACAATGTGTCTGTTGTGGTTTTTGCTTGGGCTAGAGATGGTGTAGTCTGAGGAATATTCTTCCTTAGACGTTTGTAGGTTGAGCAAGGGTGAGTAGGAAGTGTGAAGGTAGGAATGGTGATAATTGGATTAACAGAAGATGTGGTTGTGGTTTGTTTAGGTCTGTCTTCTTCCAACACAACTTTCCTCTTCATAGTCAGCTTCCTGGCTGTGGTGCTGGGTGGTCTGATAGTCAAACTCTTTGACTCAATGGTCTGTTGTGCACTGAGTTGTCTCCTTGTCCTCTTGAAGACCAATCCTTCATCTAATGCTTCCTCTTCAGCCTTAGCAACATTAACAGCTACTTGTTCGATGTCTGCTATGTCCTTTAGAGACACTTGAGGTTTAGCAGACATTATGGCAACACCCTTGCCCTTTTGTTGAGCTCTTGTCTTTATCCTCATAGTGGGTGATCTGGGTGGTGCTTGTTGGACTGTCTGCTTTGTCTTCTTGGAAAATGTCTCCTCAACAGACTATGTTGAAGCCTTGTGAGTGGTCCGGACGGTTTGCTGGTCCGCTACTGCAAGTCTCCTCATCTTGCTTACAAAGGGCTAGATTGAGGCAGCCTCATCATAGATGACTAGAGCCTTTCCTTTTCCACCCTTCTTCTTCTTAGTCTACTTCTTCTGACCTTCATTTTCATCATCAAAGAGTTTAGGGAACCTGTAAGGTGATCCCTTGGTGATTTCAAATCCCATGTTCAACTTGAGCAAATTGGAGGATGTCAACATCCTCTAATGAACAAATGGACCTTTTGCATTGACATAGTCCAGTTCATCAAGTTTTCCTAATTGAATTTCTCTATACAGTCTGTTGTAGCAGTGAGCATCCCAGAGAATCTTGTTTATCAAGGTTATGTAGTAGGTGACTATAGAAGTAGACAGATACTGAATGTGGCTTATCATGTTGTAGAATAGGGTGTGTGGAAGGTTGAATGGGATCCCTCTAATGATGTGGTAGAGGATGAACCTATGGAGGGTAGACACATGATCCCTAGACCCAATCTTGTGCAAGATGGTCTTATTGATGATGTTTAGTAGCATCTTGGACAAAGGTGGGAAGTTGGCTGGATGCAACTTCTTGACATTCTTGGCCACCTCGTAGTTAGGTCCAAGAATGAACCTTTCTATTGTCCCTTCAGCAAGGTTGGAGTCTCATCCCTCTACAAGGTAGTTAGAGTGCAACTCACACCCTATCGCTTGAGCAATGGAGGAGGGAGAGATGGAAACATCACATCCAAACACCTTGTTGGCTATCTCGTTTCCTTTGATCGTGGCATTCATCCAGAACTCTTTGATCATTCCAAGAGTGATCTTTTGGCAATCATTAAAGAAGCCCCTTATTCTAGCAAACTCAAAGTACCTTGAGATGTTGAGGCCACATTCCTCAAGGTAGGGAATGTCAATGTAGTACTCCATGTGGATGTTCCTAGTGTAGAAACCCCGTGACTTGATTAAATTGTTCTCCACGTCGTTGAGGTTTCTTTCTCTCCTAACCTCTGGATCAATGTTAGAGGCGGAGCAGTTTGTATCAGTTGTAGACTTTGGCATTGCATCACCGAGACGCTCATCAAAAGCTCGAGAGGATGAGGGTGAAGCAGGTTATTGGGAGGAGGAAGAACCCTTGAACAAGTTACCTTTGGCCATGGAGAGGGTTTGTGTTTAGGTTTTCTTGGAGTTCTTGGTTGTAGAGAGGAGAGGTGAGAGAGATGAGTGTTTTTGAAAGCTTGGGGTATACCTTTTGCAATTGTGGGCTAGAATAAGTAATGAGTGTGCATTAAATATGATGGTACGGTTAGGGAATGATTGAAACGACACATTAATGAAAGAATTGAATTGAGTGACATCTACTTTCTTTGAATCTTCATCAGGTCCAAGTGATGTTGTTGGATGCATTGGTGTCTTCATAATTTTGGCATCGTTCATCTTGAATTTCTTCAAGAGTTCTTTCATGTACTTGGTCTAATGTATGAAGATCCCTTTGTTAGTTTGCTTGATCTGCAATCCTAGGAAGAATTTCAATTCTCCCATCATGCTCATTTCGAACTCAATCTGCATCAATTTTGAGAACTCTTCACAGATTTTTTCATTAGTGGCACCAAAGATAATATCATCCACATAAATTGTTAGAACCAAGACATATGATGATGTTTGACCTCTAATACCTTGATAGGTTTTGATGATAACAAATGTGATAATACTTTGATCAACTAATGATTTCAGATTAAGTAATTTCAGGAAATAAAGTAAGAACAACAATGGTATAATCACTCTAACTCTCACTTTTGTCTTAACTATCTAATAACTGATGATGATTAAGTCACACACTATAAATGCTTGAAATCAGACTAAAATAAAGTTCTTAAAAACATCATGAATATCTTGGAAGGACTCATGCAAGTCTAAGACCAAACCATACAACAATCTTGGACAAACCATGTGAAGTTTAAGACCAAACTATGCATATGTACTGGACCAGACCATGTATGGAACACAGTCAGACAATGCATTGCTAAGACAGACGATGTCTGATGCTAAGCTAGACGATGTCTGATGCTAAGCCAGAGGATGTCTAAGGCTAGGACAGACCATGTTCTTCATTCTAGACCATAGTAAGTCAAACCAGACTATGTTTGTTAAGCCAGACATTGTCTGTGCAAAAACAGAACATAATTTGTCATATGTGCTTTATAATTAATTCCTTACACTAATAAGGAACTGTTGTAACAAAAAGAAAAGGAGACTCTCTTTTACATTAATTTCTTTGATTCCTCGTATTGCTTATATGTCTCGAATTATGTGAAGTTTGTAGGTATAGCTAAAGGACAAATCAGCATCGAGATACACAACTTATGCTAAAAGCTAAGTATGACAGAGACAGAAACCTGCTCTTGTTACATCAAGCACAGTCAAAGCTACTTCAACACTTTACTATGTGAGACAACGGAAAGAAGTCTTCTCCAACGTTCAAATTCATGAAGCTCACTATATAAGGATGCCTTCATGCAACGAGAAAAATAAAATGAACAAGAATGGAATAATTCAAATCAATCGAGACAGCAAGCAAAAGCACTCTAAGAAAAAGCCTTGAACACGAGCTGAGATAAAAGGAGAACACTATCTTCTACAAGCTCATAAAGATTCAAATTTTGTTTATATCCTCTCTTTGAGAGTTATCTAAATCTTATACATAATTGTATAGAAAGAAAGGAGTGGCTTAGTGATAAAAGAATACTTGGGAAGTATAATCTTAGGGGGAGATTCATACTTGTAACCAGGAGTGGTTTATAATACTTGTAGCCAGTAGTAGCATAGAGAATACTTGTAGCCAAAAGTGGCAGTGAAGAATACTTTTTTTGTAATCAATTGATTATAGTGGAACCCTTTAACAGTTATTAAAGGAGAACTGGACGTAGCTCAGGTTGAGTGAACCAGTATAAAAACAAGCTCTCATTTGCTGCCTTGTGATTACTATATTCATATTACTTGTTGTGCTCTTTTGAAAAGATTTCTCAAACTTTGCTTTACAAGGATATATTTATTGATTTGAACTTACATACATCGAAGAAAGCAATTTGTAAACTAATAGCTTTCAAAAGAGTTTTTTTTTTTTAACACACTATTCAATCCCCTCTTCTAGTGTGTTCTTATGTATTTCATAAATTTGAACAATAATAAAATTAGAGGAGTAGTTTTTGCGAAACAGTGTAGTATATATCTTTCCTCTTGTAAAATTGTGTTCAATTAAAAATGAACTGAGTTTTTCATACGATGCTCTAGGAGCTTGTTTAAGACCATACAATGCTTTTTTAATTTAAATACATGGTCTAGAAAGATAGTACTCTCAAACCTAGGGGGTTGTTCTACATAAACTTCTTCTTTGATTACACCATTGAGGAATTCACATTTTATATCCATTTGATAAAGTCTCATATTTCTATGAGCAGCAAATGAAAGCAAAATCCTAATTGCCTCAAGTCTTTCTACTAGAGCATATGTCTTCGTATAATCAATACCTTCCTATTGTGAGTAACCTTTGGCCACTAGTCAAGCCTTGTTCCTCACAACCTTACCATTCTCATCTAGTTTGTTTCTGAAGACCCACTTAGTACCAACAACCTCCTTGTTGTCTGGCAGCTTTACATGTTTCCAAACATCATTCTTTTGAAATTGGTCCAACTCTTCTTGCATTGCTTGGACCCAGCTTTCATCTTCCATGGCATCATCAATGTGCTTGGGTTCTATCTCAGACAATAAAGTTGTTTGTTGGAAGGATGATTTTGTCTTTACTGGTGCTTGAACCTCTCCAATGATCTGGGAAGGAGGATGGTTCTTGATCATCATTCTATTGTTGTTATGTGGTTCTCTAACTTCTTCTTCATCTGAGATGGTCTAGTAGCGAGCAAACAATCTGGGAGCAGACGATGATGTGCTAGACGTAGAAGGTGGTGTATCAGACGATGGTCTGATCTTTGTTGCTGCATCTTCTAGTCTAATATCTACAAATGAGTCTTCTAACTTTGATAGTTTCCTATCAGGTTGAGTGTCATTAAATCTCACATGAATGGCTTCTTTAACATTTTTGGTTCTAGAGTTAAACACTCTATATGCCTTAGATGTTTCAGAATATCCAAGTAAGATGCCTGTTTCAAACTTTGAATCAAACTTACCCAAATTATCTTTTGTGTTAAGAATGAAACATTAACATCCAAAAGGATGGAAGTATGATATGTTTGGTTTCCTTCCTCTCCACAGTTCATATGGAGTTTTTTTAATGATAGGCCTAATATAAATTCTGTTTTACAAATAACAAGTATTTACAACTTTTGCCCAGAAGTGCTTAGGAGTCAAGTTATCATTCAACATGGTTATGGCCATTTCTTGTAATGACCTATTCTTCCTCTCAACAACACCATTTTGCTATGGTGTTCTAGGTGTTGAGAAGTTGTGAAGAATTCCATTCTCTTCACTGAACCTCTGAAAACTTTCATTTTTGAACTCTCCTCCATGGTCACTTCTAATAGAAATTATACATATACCTTTTTCATTTTGAACACGTTTGCAAAATCTATAAAATTCCTTAAAAGCCTCATCCTTGTGAGTGAGGAATATAACCCATGTCCATCTAGAATAGTCATCAACTATTACTAGTCCATATCTCTTCCCTCTAAGAGAGGTTGTCCTTGTTGGACCAAAGAGATCAATATGTAACAATTCTAATGGTCTAGTAGTGGAAATAGTGTTTTTACTTTTAAAAGAGGTTTTCACATGTTTCCCTTTCTAACATGCCTCACAAAGTAAGTCATCTTTATATGACATTGTTGGTAGTCCTCTTACAAGGTTGTATCTTTGCAGTTTTGAGATTAATCTCAAACTTGCATGGCCAAGCTTCTTATGCCATAACCAGTGACTTTCTTTGACAAACAGTAAGCATGATACATTTTGATCCTTTAGTTCACCAAGGTTGATCTTATAAAGATTGCCTTGTCTCTTTGTAGAGAAAAGATGTGAACCATTATAGTCTTTGATTATGCATGATTCCTTGTTGAAGAAAACATCATATCCACTGTCGCAAAATTGACTTGTGTTTAGTAGATTGTGTTTTAGCCCTTCAACAAATAACACATTCTCAATAGAGAGACTAGGAGGAATACCTATCTTACCAATACCCATGATTCTCCCTTTCTAATTACCTTTGAAAGTGACTGTACCACCATGCATTGGTGTCAAGTCTAGGAACATAGACCTTGCGCTCGTCATGTGATGTGAGCAACCACTATCCAGGTACCATGATTGGTGTTTCTTTCCTGCCATCAAGGACATCTGCAACAAGAATTATTTTGTTTTTAGGTACCCATATTCTTTTAAGTCCTTTGATGTTAGTCTTAGAAGCAGATGATTTGCT
Organism: Amphicarpaea edgeworthii; assembly: GCA_014843725.1. Lineage (NCBI taxonomy): Eukaryota > Viridiplantae > Streptophyta > Magnoliopsida > Fabales > Fabaceae > Amphicarpaea > Amphicarpaea edgeworthii. Next base: position 11,378,740 of record CM026324.1, read on the forward strand.
TCTTGTAGGCAATTTCTTGCTTTTGGACTTTACATGTCCATTTTCATAATGTGATCTACTAGAAGAAGCTTTATTCTCAGTTGCTTCTTTCTTTCCTATGAATCCAAGGTTGGATTTGTCATTTGGATGTCTGTTGTATGAAAGATTTTTCTTTAAATTTTCAGACCCACTGACAAATTTGCTTAGAGTGTCATTGAGAGATGCAACTTTGTTGCATAACTGAGCAATTTCAGCTTCATCTTTACTCAAGGCTCTCACCTTGTTTAATTCATCAATTTCCTTAATCAATTCATTCAATTGCCTTATATGTTGTTCCTTTTCTATCCAGAGTTCACTTCTACTTTTAATTAAGCATTGGTGATTGATGTGTCATTACTTTCTCCTATTTCTTACCCCTTTCTGTCATCATTTTAATTACTGATTAGCCTTAATTGTCAAATTAATTATGCAATTTTATCATTTGGGCCTTTTTGACTAATTCTGTATTTTAATTTGATTTCAGGAGAATTATAAGCAATTGGGCTTGGATCTGGAATTGGGCTGAACCAGCTTGGGCTTGAAGAGAGGAGACTGTTTTTGTTTTATTTGTCGTCCAGTTTTATTTTATTTCATTTTATTGCTGTATTTTGTAATTGGGCCGCATCAGATTTTTATGGGCCCAAATCAGATTAGTAGCCTAGGGTTTCGTGTAAGTGACTTGGAGTGAGACAAAATTTAAGGCCCAGCCATCATTGAGAGGGGGGGCTGTTAGGTTTAGTTTCATTTCACTATTCAGAAAAGGGTTTCACGTCCCCAAAGATGCTCTTTGTTCATGTAGAGCAGCGTTTTTGTTTATCTCTCCGCTTCGTTTCCATTTTCGTTCTTCATTGTTGGTTCGTTTTCAGTTTCTATTTCCAGTTTCGTTTTTGTCTTCTATTCTTGTTTTCGTTTCTGTTTTGCATTTTGCTATTTACGTTTTCGATTCTTTGTTTAATTTGAATGGAAGGTTAAATTTCCAAAGTGTTGTTTTCTCTTGAGGACTAAGCACTAGCTCTCTTTGAGGGTTTGTTATTAATGTTAATTTTCGATCAGTTTTCCCCTTCACCAATTATTCTCGTAATGGACCTGTGAGAGAAGTTAATTGGTGTATGTGTTGCTTAATCACATAATGAAAACCTTGTATTAATTTTCGCTTAGTAAATTAATTCGGGTTGGATTAAGTGGCCGAATTGATTAGGGATAGATTCTCGTAACCTAGGATAAGAGGCTTGCTTTTGAATCAAGGGGAAACAACACGTTTTAGTTCTGTTATTTTTAATTCAAGTTGCTTGCTGTTTAAATTATTAAAGCAAAGAAACACCCCCCCATTTACTATTGTTTTATTGTTGTTAAGTGTTATGAACGTTTGTTTGATCACTGCTCACTGGAAGACGACCTAGGATCACTTCCTAGTACTGCATTTAATTGTTTTTATTTGGTTTGGGTACAGCCTCGATCAGTGATCTATGGTTAGTTTTTGAAAATCATCTGTTAGAGCATTACTAGCTATGACCAATGTAAAACATTTGTCAGATAGCTCAGTAAATGAGGACCCAAGTTCTTCATGCTCTTTTGAGAGTTTTTTTAATTTCTTTTTCATATATAAATAGGCTTTTGAAAGAATAGATGAATTGGAAAGAAGTTCTTGATAAGCTTTTTGAAGAGAAATAAGATCATTAAGGTCTACCTCTTGTTCTTCATCATCTGATGCCTCGAACGTAGACGTTGAGGGAGTGCTGTCTAGTGCATTTTCACCATCAGACGTAGATGATGTGGAGGTTGCATCTACCATCAAACAGAGATTAGCCTCTTGATCTGATGCTTCAAATCCTTCTTCATCAGTTGAATCATTTAGATCTTCCCATGTGGACATTAGTCCTTTCTTCTTCTTGGAAAATCTCCTCTTGACTTTTTCTTTTCCTTTGCTTAGCTTTGGACATTCTGACTTGAAGTGTCCAAGCTTCTTACATTCATAGCAGACAATAGGATTCTTCTCTTTCTTCTCATGGTCTGTTGATTATTTCTTATTGTAGTTCTTCCATCTCGAACCACCTTTCTTTCTCCACATTTTGTGGATTCTTTTTGAGATGAAGGATAGCTCATCATCTTCTCTTGATTCTTCTTCACTTGAAGAGGTGGACTCTACTTCTGACTCTTCTGCCTTTAGAGCTTTGGTAGTTGATGAACTATTTTGGCAAGCGTACCAAATATCACACAAGTAGTTTAAAAGGGAAGATCCCAGTATCGAATCCATAAGGAATTGTCCGTATTTGACTATCAGTAAAGTAATCAATTCCTAAACATTAGTTTGGTTTTTAAGGTTGGTTGTTCTTGAAACATCAATAATAACAGAAATTTAACTATACACTACAGTTAACACTAACTATAAACAATAAAAACGACAATGTTGATTCAGGACTATGATCGAACAGTTGGCGTGCTTGAGTTTTAGAATGGAATAATGGATATGTTGAGGATTTGGTTCAACCGGTTTGCTTCCCATGTAAACATATAAGATATATTCTCCATTCACATTAATAGTTCAGATTAACTTCGATCTAAAAGTGCTCAAAACGTGATCTCTCATCAAATCAAGCCTAAACTGCTCAACCTCACTTCCGATGTCTCGGTAAGTTCAGTTGAGTGGTTTAATGAAGCTTAGAGATCTTTGCGAAGCTAATGGAGTCTATCCTATGTCTAGAAATACACTCCATTAGAGTTCAAACTCAGTTCCAAGTTCAACAACATTTGTCAATGGCAGGTAAACTCTAAAACATGCATATATAACTGATCCAATCATATAACAAGAATAAAGATAGAGAAATGAACATTAAATTGAATATTTCAATGAATAGATATGAAGAATAGCGTTTACATGATCAACACCTAGTTCCAAGTCCTCAACACTAATAGATTAGCCTCTCATTGTCATGAGAAGCCTTGAAAAGGTTACAAAAGGGGATGAAGAGAACAGAGGAAAACAGAGAAAACAGAGGAAACAGCTCAACCAAATCCACCAAAGTCTGAATGCTTCAAAATTCTTCAAGTGCAGCTTATATAGTCAAAGCCTCGCTTAGCGCAACCTTCCGCTAAGCGCAAAACACTGCATAATGCATCTCAGAACAAGTGTTCCGCTAAGCGCAATCTTCCGCTCAGTGCATATTCAGTTCGAAAGCAACTTCTGCTAAGCTCGATGTCCCGCTAAGCGAGTCTTCTGTTCGAATGAAAATGTCGCTTAGCGCAATGTGGCGCTCAGTGCGTCATAAGCCGCCTAGCTCGCGTAGCTTTCTGTTGCGCTCAGCGAGTGAAGCGCTGAGCGAGATGTGTCGCTTAGCGAGTCATGTCTTCTTCTTGCATTCTCCCTTTATTGTTGAATCTAGGCCTGCACACATAAATTAGAGTATATTTCTCACAAAATAACTTCTTAGGATTAGAATTATCAAACTATACAAATCTATATTAAATGATTTCAAACTAAGCTAAAAATCCTGAGAACATTAGATAATCACTACAAAATATGATGCAATATTTACGTATATAAAGCGATTATCAGTAGTCCATCCTTTGGGTGGTCTGGAAGACTAACTTTTTGAAGATGACTCTTTTGGTGTTATCTGATTTGGCTTATGAGCCTTCAAAGCTAGAAACTTGCCCTTCTTTAACTTAGCATCTCCTTGCAGCTCTTACTCATGTAGCATTAGGATTCCCACGAGCTCTTCTAAAGGCATATAGTCTAAGTCCTTAAAAGCTATAATGGTTGTGACCTGAGGTCTCTATTGTCTGGGCAAGCTGCGAAGAATTTTGTCAACATGTTCAAAGTTTTCAAAACTTTTACCAAGGTTTCAAAGCTCATTTAAAATAGTTTGAAATCTAGACATCATACTGATAATGGTTTCATTTTCTTCCATGGCAAACAATTCATATTCTCTAGTGAGAACACTTACCTTGTTTCTTTTTACCTCTAAGGACCCTTCATAAGTTATTATGAATGTGTCCCATATATCCTTGGCAGATTTAAACTGGCTTATCTTTCTGTGCTTAGTTTCTGAGATGCATGCATGTATTGCGTTCCTTGCTCTTGAGTTGAGGACGAATCTATTCTTCTATGCCTCAATCCATTGTTCCTTTGGAATCTCAACTTCATTATCATCAACTGTAATATAATCTCCATTTTCTACGACATCCAGCATGTCTATGTGACATGATTCAAAGTATGTCTCCATTCTTTGTCTCAAATATGTGAAGTTTTCTCCCTTGAAGATTGGAGGTTTGTGTAGACCCTTCTCCATCCTTATGTAGGATCTTTAGCTATGTATCTATGAAGATAGTTATCAAAGATCAAGCTCTGATACCAATTGAAATACACAAGAACACACTAGAAGGGGGGGTTGAATAGTGGGTTAAAAAACTTTTTCGCAAACACTATTAGTTCACAAGTTGCCTTCTTGGATATATGTAAGTTTAAACTAGCAAATATATCCTTGCAAAGCAAAGCTTTGAAAATCTTTCCAAAAGAGCACAGTAGGCAAGATGAATATATGTAATCACAAGACAGCAAATGAAAGCTTGTTTTTATACTAGTTCACTCAACCTGAGCTATGTCTAGTTCTCCTTTAACAGCTGTTAAAGGGTTCCACTATAATCAACTGATTACAAAACAAGTATTCTTCACTACCACTTCTGGCTACAAGTATTCTCTATGCCACTACTAGCTACAAGTATTCTAAACCATTCCTAGTTATAAGTATGAACCTCCCCCTGAGATTATACTTCCCAAGTATTCTTTTATCACTAAGCCACTCCTGGCTTTTTATACAAATATGTATAAGATTCAAATAACTATCAAAGAGAGGATATGAACAAGTTTTGAATCTGTATGAGCTTGTAGAAGATGGGTATTCTCTTTTCTCTCAGCCCGTGTTTCTTAGCTCTTTCTTAAGGTGCTTTTCTTACTGTACAGATTGCTTTGAATGGTTTCATTGTAGTTCATTTATTCATTCATTCATTAGTCTTCTCGTTGCGTGGAAGCATCTTTTTATAGTGAGCTTCATTGATTTGAATGTTGGAGAAGATAGGTTTCCGTTGTCTCACAAAAGAGTGTTGAAGTTGCTTTGACTGTGCTTGATGTGACTAGAGCAGGTTTCTATCTCTGTCATAGTTAGTTTTTAGCTTAAGGTGTGCATCTCAATGCTGATTAGTCTTTTGGTTGTACTTACACACTTCACACAATTCGAGACATGCAAGCAATACAAGGAATAGAAGAAAGTAAGTTCAGAGAGTATCTCCCTTTCTTTTTGTAACAACAGTGCCTTTATTTGTGTAAAGAATTAATTATAAAGCACATATTCCTCAACACATATGACAGATCATGTTCTGTTCCTACATAGACAATGTCTAGCTTAACAGACACAATCTGGTCTGACTAAGCATGGTTTGGAATGACAGACATGGTCTGGCCTATCTTCAAACATCGTCTGGCCTGGCTTAATCATAGTCTGTCTTGACTATGCATTGTTTGACCGTGTTCCATACATGGTCTGGTATAGTACATATGCGTAGTTTGGTCCTAGACTTGTGTTGTCTGTCCCAAGACTTCACATAGTCTGTCTGAGACTATTGTATGGTCTAGTCTTAGACTTTGTATGAGTCTTTCCAAGACTTAGCATGGTCTGTTCCAAGACTGTACCGTTTCATCTTATGAACTTTGCATGGTCTTCTCCAGAGCTTATTTTAGTTTGATTAAAAGCATTTATAGTGCTTGATAAATTGTTACAAGTTATCAAACAATTAAGATAGAGGGTGCTATGGAGAGATTATACCATTTGTCTGTTGATCAATTTTGATTCCCTGAAATTACTTAATTTCAAATCATTAGTTGATCAAATATTATTACATTTGTTATCATCAAAACCCATTAAAGGATTAAGGGCCAAACATCATCCAATGTCTTGGTTCTAACATCTTCTTTGAGTTATACTTGCATATTTTGATTTCATCCCAATTAGTTATCCTAATTCGTTCTTTATTCTTCACATTTTCTGGGTTGGAATCAATCAATCAAAAACACCATTGATAGCTAAAAGAAACCTTCAAGATTGTTTGTATCCTCTCTTTAGCTATTCATGCATGTATTGAGTGTTGTTCGTTCAAATCACTTACTACTACATTTGCACTTTGAGGTGTACTCATTCCATAATCTTTTCATTCTTTATAATTGTTTGATTGAAATCTATTTTCTAAGATAGGTTTTCCTAGTGGTATTGTTAATGATTTGTGATAGGTTTTCACATTCATGCTTAGGACCTTGTTTAGGTTGTGAACAAGTGTTGATTGCTATGATTTGTGTGTGCAAGGTGTTTGTAACTCAAAATCATAGTGGAACTCCTCATGTTTAGAGGAAGAACTGGATATAGACCAGGTTGAGTTCGAACTAGTATAAGCCCAGATCAAGTTTTCTGAAATCTAATTGTAACAAGAACTTTCATTTGGTGTTTTCAATTTTAGATTAATATCAATAACATTAGATGTTGAAAACTCTTATGAAAATCTTTAAGAAAAAGGGTGAAAAAGTTTTATTTGAAAAGGGGAATCAAAAGTTTTTTTATAATCAATACACTCCCCCCTCCCTTGATTAACCGGCTATTCCAACAAGACTGACCTCCATTTGATGAACCAGACATGATGGAACAATCAATAAAGCTATCCTCAATAAGAATGGGACAATCAAATGAATTGGACCCTACTTCAAATGATTTCCCTCCATGCAATGCAATTCTTTGACTACGATGGAGAGATCGTTTTTCAACTGGATACTTCCTATTGGTTGAACCTCTGGGTCTACCCATGTTAGAAATGGAGTAAGGTCTACATGTAATGCACAGTAGTCTAATTGATATCCTATAAAAAAAAAAATAAGAAGATCAGAACTAATGGGTTGTGTGATAAATAAAGGCTGAAATTCAAAAAACACAAATGGGCCTTGTACTTTGTGTGGTTAAGGCAAGATCATGTAGCATTGCTTAATTATTTAATTAATATATTATACCGATTAGTAAACATGCAACACAATATAGTTCATAAATATAGAAAAATATGATGATGCACTACTGAGTATATATTCTAGCAATAACTATATATATGAATGCAGTCACTAATTTATATAATCATGGGGAAAATATCCATTTGAGTATAGGAAAAATATAATAACAAAATAAAAATGTAAAAGTTTTAGAATAAAAAAATTGGAAATGATTCAAATGTATAACTCAATTGATTATGTAGAAGAGGAACCAAACAAATTTTGTGTCTTGATGGTTAATGCTAAAAAAAAAAAACAAAATGCAATTTTGTAGTGTTAAACACTACCAAAACACTCAAGTATAATTAAATCAAACCAACTTTCTCATTATTGCGCTGTTTTTGAAAAGTTCGTTGTAATGGCAACAAAATTTGAAAGTATGTGAATGATATATCAAAAATTTTAGATGCAAAATAAGTAAGCATACATAATTACTAGTCAATTACTGCTTATAATTTCAATATATGTTACAAACAAATCATGTATGGTTGTATGAATACCATAACATAATCATTTCAGATAAACAACAAAGGATTGAAATCAAATTATAGGAGATAATAAATAACTTGATGAATTAGAAGATGGAAATAGAAGGTTGGTAGAAAATCCTAACACATGCATAAAAAATTAATTTGACAATATATATCCATTACCAAGTCGCCTAACAAAATATTTCTACACAGAAGATATAAAAAATAAAATCCCAACATACTGACCCAGCAAATATCACACACAATCTCCAATCAATATAATTCAAGAAAATGAAAGATCACTCAAGCATGTTCAAATGTACTTAAAAATCTTGATTTGCCACCTCAAGCTTAATGATGCAAACCATGATGTTGCTAACAACAATAGTTTGAATGAACAATGGAAACAGATAAGTAGAGTATGAGCGTGTAAACCTACCAAACATAATGTGTGTAAGAAGCAAGGGGGAGATAAATGGATAAGCAACATTTTAAAAAAATAATAGTGAAAACCAAATATGAAAGAAAAAAAACAATTGATATCAAACAATGGGGAAACATTGAATGTGTGTGGGAAAATCATTACGAATATCTAGGATTTTCTCTAATTTAAATCCACATTCATCTATATTGAAACACTATTTTATTTTGTTATATTATAAAATATCAAATTGGTTATTGCGGAAGCATATATTGTTGTACATAATATCAAAATAATTATTACAAATTATAAGTACGTTCAAAATGATTAGTTGAGCACAAAGTACAATGCTATTTGAAATGCAAGGTATGCTACATAAAAAAAAATAAAAAATACATACTCATACGGGAAAATAAATTAAAAAATAACAACATTATCGTAAAACTAATGGAAACAAATAAAGTACATTCGTATTAAAATGACAAAGTAAAAGAACAATGTTATATATATACATAGCCTAATTACAACAAACTACTTTGTAAAGTACTAATAAACTATAAATCGAATTGACCGAGAAAAGCACCAAATCTGTTATCCTTACCTGATAATAAAAATTGAGAAGGAAAACATTAATACATTATTTAATAACAATAACGAAACAATCCTTGCTTAATACTAACTGATAGTAAATTTATTACCTCAAAGGCTATAAATTAGTTGAAGAGTAGGAACTGATAACATCCTCATTATCATATGAGTGCATCTTATATTGGGACTTAAAACAACAATTACACACTTTCAAAGGTGTGTATGATATCTCAATCCCAAATATAGAAAAGATATGAATAAATCCTTCAGATTTAGAAGTAAATTTAATACTTAACAAATGCGGTTCAACAATTTGGTAGAATTCGATCAAGTGACGCAATCCATTTGACAAATATCCATAGTAGTTAACAAAATCAATATCAAACCAGAAACGGTTTGACTCAATGTCTTTCAAGACAAAAGATTCAACTTGATGATTGGAAAAATAGAGTCTACGTGGCATGTCAAATGGAAGCTTAAGACAAAACTGCAAACAAATACATAAACGATTAATTTTATGAAGAATATAAAACCAAATAAAATCTATAAACAACAATAACACACCATGTTAAAATCAATCTCAACATTGACTGTTGAATTATTGATAAACACAGCTTCAACATCAAGTTTCACCTACAAGATCAACACACTAGTACAAAAAAGACTTTTTAGATTAGACTAAAAAGACTTTTTAGATTGAATTTACGGTTGATTGATAAACCCCTTTTTAGTCTTTGTTTCTAAGGGATTTCTCGCACCATTTTATTGATTTCTGCATACCATAATGAGATATTTGATTCAAATGTGTGTTGAGTTACTGTAGAACAATTAAGACATTGGAAAAGGGGAGAAATAACTTCAAAAAGCAAATTTGGTCTTATTTTAAGTATGCACGGCCTCAAGCTCTAAGTCGTGCATAAGCTAATGAAGCACGGCCTCCAGCACAAGGGAGTGCAGAAGGACCTCCGTTTCGTAAAGTATGCACGGCCTCAAGCACCAGGCCATGCATAACAGCCTTCGTTTCTTAAAATATGCACGGCCTTGCACTTGAGGCTATGCATACCTCCACGAGACAACTGCACTTTATTTTCTATAAATAGCCTAGTTTTCATCTTTTTTTGGGAACGAATCTTTTCATCTTTTATCTACTTTTCTTTGGAGTATTTTGAGAATTCCTGAGGGAACTACAAGGCAAGGAACATCGCGGGATTAATTTTTGTAAAGTTCTTCTCCTATAATGTCTCTATTGCTTTCTTTTGTGAATTGTTGCTTCCCTATGTCTATGGCTAGCTAATTCCTAATCTAGGATTGTGATGTAGGACCTATCATGTGAACCCTATTTTTCTACTTTCAATAAAGTCTCTCAATTGTTCTTTCAATTATATCTTTGTGTTATTCTTAATGCTATTTGGGATCGATCACCCCATAATCCAAATTGATTAATTGTGATGATCAACACTTTTAATTGATAGATCTACGCATAGATTGAATTTTAGGGATTTGCATGACCAAACTAATACATAAATTCCCAATCTAACTAACATTGGTTAATTAACCTCTCTAAACTTAAAACACTCTCTTTAATTTATTCTTTCATGACCAACAAGGGAATAAATTAGGGAGAAGAGGATTTTCAATGAATGACCAAACTTTGATTATTATTTTAAGAGGCATGATTGGTAATTGAACAAATAATTAGGGTTTAATTGAAATAGAAAAATAGGGGGAACGTAAAGATTGGTCTGAATTCACAACCCTAGGTCTTTTAATCTGTTAGAACCTTCATTATTCTCAAGTGCTTCTTTCTTTATTTCTTTTTTCAATTAAATTGCAACTCAAACCAACCTTTTAATCACTTGTCCTTTATAGATTTATTATTTGGGAACCACTTCTAATCTCTAAGGTACGATATCCGGACTTAAGTCCACTATTACTACTACTATGTAGGGTACGCTTGCCCTTAAGCGTTCGTATTTTACGCATCAAGTTTTTGGCGCCATTGCCGAGGATTAGTTACGTAGGTTCCAAAATAATTAAATTTGTTTAGAATCAAGTTTTTATTGTTTTTCTCTATTCTTCTCACCTTAATTCTTTTTTTTATATTTGTTTACAAAAATCCCTCTTATTGTTGACTTGTGGTTTATGCTAACTCATTCTAAGCAACCAAATCTACAGTATATTCCTGAAATTGAAAAGGTTTCTCACAAGAACAACACAGTTAGGAGACAAAGAGACAGAATGGCTGAACGTGCACTAGAAAACCATGTCAACAATGAGAAGGAGGAGGAGGAGGAAGTGTTGGAGGAAACACTACAAGATTTTTTCACTCCCGCTATTGGGATAGCCAGCATCCTCCTCCTCCAAAACCTGGGAAACACTAATTTTGAATTGAAGCCTGCCCTTCTCCAGATGATTGAAAAACAATTCAATGGCAAGCCAAGTGAAGACCCTATGGAGCATCTAAAGAGATTTATGAGAATTACAAACATAGTTCACTACCGAGGTGTTGCTCAGGAGGTCATCCAATTGGCTGCTTTCTCGTTTTCTTTGAATGAAAAACCATTAAGGTGGCTTTGTTCCCTGCCCCAACACAGTATCAAAAGTTGGGATGATTGTTCCATAAAGTTTTTTAGAAAATACTTCTCTACACCCAAATTTGATAAGTTACAAAGAGATATTGCAAACTTTGCTCAACTTGAATCAGAATCATTAGCAGAAGCCTGGGAGAGATACCAAGAGTTATTAGAGAAGTGTCCACAACATGGATTACCCGATGGTAGGGTCATTCAATTTTTTTATAGCAGCTTGTCTTCGCACAACAGAACAAGTATTGATGCTACTTGTGGAGGCACCATAAACGAGAAATCTCCCGCTATTGCTTATGAGATTATTAAAGACATGGCCTCAAATTCCTATCATGCTACTAATGATAGACGCATTTTGAAAAGGCTATTGAAGTGAACCAGGTAGAGACTAGAATAGCTAGTTCAATTATCACTACCAAACTGGATGCCATGGCAAAACAAATAGAGACTTTGATGAAGGCACAAGCACAACCCTCACGACCTCCACCACCACCCGTTGTTTGTGATTAATGTGGGGAGGCAAGTCACTCTGAAGATGACTGTCAGATAGGTAACTATTTTGCTAAAGCTATGGAGGAGGTGAACTATGCCGGAGGTAAAAGCATAGGATATGATCCTTACTCCAACACCTATAACCTAGGATGGAAGGACCACCCTAATTTTTCCTTGAGGGACCAAAAGAATCAAGGGGAGAATCAAGGACAGAGTCATAATGTCTATAGGCCACCTCACATACAACATCAAGGGCCTAGACAAGAGGATAGGGGACCCACACTACGAGAGACTGTAACTCAGTACTTCACTAAAAATGATCACTAGATGAAGTCCTTAAAGACACAGTTGGCCAATTTGACAACTCTATTATCTCAGAGAATCCCTAGTTCCCTTCCTACTCAAACAGAGCCCAACCCCAAGGGAGACCCTAAAGATGTGTGATGTGAGCACCAGGAGTGGAAGACAATTGATAGAGCTTAAAAAGAAGAAGAAAGTCACACCACCACCCCAAAATGAGACCTCTACTAAAGGGGATCAAGAAAAGGAAAATGAGGGTGAAAAGGAGGTACCGACACCTCCTGAGGTAAGTGTTCCATTCCCTCAAAGGATCACAAATGAGAATAAAGATAAGCAGTTTAACAAATTTGTTTCCATGTTAAAAAAACTGCATATCAATATTCCCTTTGATGAGGCCATTGCCGAAATGCCAAAGTATGCTAAATTTATAAAAGAAATTCTTTCAAGCAAAATGAAATTAGCGAACTTTGCCACCATTTGTCTCAACGAAGAATGCTCTGTTGTGATTCTGAAAAAGCTACCCCGTAAGCTCAAAACTGTACTATTGGCACATTACATTTTGATAGAGCATTATGTGATTTGGGTGCTAGCATTAATTTAATGTCTTATTATACTTATAAGAAAATGGGGTTACAAGAACCCCAAACCACTAACATTTCTCTTATGCTTGCGAGACAGAACCCTTACCCATCCACGTGGGATAGTGGAGAACCTACTAGTCAAATTCAAAAATTTATTTTCCCTATTGACTTTGTAATTCTAGACATGGAGGAGGATGAAGAAATCCCAATTATTTTGGGACACCCCTTCCTCAACAAAGGAGGGGCCTTGATTGATGTCCGACAAGGGAAATTGACCTGGAGGCTAGGTGATGAGGAGGAAGTGTTTAAAGTGTTTGATCCTGCAAAGAGCTCCTCCTCTTCCCCTTCTTGTTATTTTGTGCAAGCCACTAAAAAGATGAAGAAAGTTGTGGCTAGGCCTCACCCAAGCGTGAGAAGGGAAGACCGTTTGGTACGGAATGTCATTCCAATGGACCCAAGAAAGGGTATGAGAGGTAAGAAAGGAGATGATACCACTATTCATGCTCCTAGCTACACATTGCATAACCATGTTGAAGGCCTACTAAAAGAAGAGAGCATTACCATATTCAACAATGGTTGATTCAACCCAAGAGGGATTCTTGTCAGGCTCGTGACGTTAAACAAGCGCTTTCAAGAGGCAACCTACATTTAGACTTCTTTCCTCTTGGTTCACTTCAATAAGGGAAGTCAATTTATGTTTATTTGCTTTTAATTTTTGTTTTGGCTACTTAAGATATTTTAATCCTCATTGTTATGCATTTTTCATTTCCCACATGGAGACCATGCTCTATTTTAGTATGGGGAGGGTTGTTTCAAACTAATGTACTCTGCACTTATTTTTGAGTGATACATGATGTGTGGTCCTCTTGCATTTACTATGGCTATTCTAATTTCATCTTTGCTTTTACTTGTGTTTTGGAAATAAATGAGATCACAAAAAAAAAATATGGGGAGAGACAAAGTGGGCAACTACACCTTGGGAAATTCTATTAGGGGAAGCTAATAGTTAGCATTGTTGTTTAGATTGAAAATTTCCTATTAAGATTAACATTCTAAATTGAGGCAAAGTCATAACAAGGTAGGACCTTAGAGAATCCCATGAATTTGATGTGTGTGATTACCTCTCAATTCTGTGTTTTGGAACTTGTGCTGAGATGCATTTTCATATTACTTAATTGCTTGCATGTGACAAATATGTGAATATTTAAGCTTTCGTTTTCTTAACCTCTAGAGCATGCAATTCATTGTCCCACTAGTTGCCCCCTTTGAGCCTAAATGATTTTCTTTTTACTAGCCCTGTGTTTCAAAGATTATTATGTTGAGGTGATTTTTGCAAGTAAGAAAAGACAAGTTGAGAGATAAAATACCCTCTTAAAAACTTAGAATTTGGAACACCAACCAAAGGTAATCTTGATGATTTTCTCTCATAAAAAAAAGAAGAAGAAGAAGAAGAAAAAGAAAAAGAAAAAGAGAGAGAGAAAGAAAGAGGGGGTGGGTTGATAAGGTAACAACAAAAAGGAATATTTTGTGACTTGAGAGATCACCTCAACATATTTTGTGAAACCTCTTGTATGTCCTTCTCTTTTAAGAACATACCTACTGAACCTTTTCCCCATTACATCCCATGAGTTTCCCCATTTGTGCATGTTTGCTGATTTTGTGATTTGATTTTGATTGAAATACAAGTTTATGGTAACACATTTGCTGATGTACTTGAGTGTATGGTTTCCTTACCTATAAACACTAAGAGATGTGAGTTGTGAGTAACTATGGTCTTAGCAAGAAATTGATTTCAAAACACTTTAAGTCTAATTGGACACTTAGACAATAATGGACTTGGTGGGGTTGTTTTTGTTTTGTCTCTCATTGGTTACCATCTTCTAAGGCAATGGGTGATCTCATATTTTTATTAATTTGAGATTTTTATCTTCACCTATGAGCCAGAATAATTGCTTGAGGGTAAGCAATTCTCAAGTGTAGGGAGGTTGCTAATATATATGCAAGAGATATAGAAAGTCATGACTTTTAAATCTATCACAAGGCCGATTTAAAAAGTAACATTTTAGATCATTAATCACTTCATCTGATCTAAAAAATATGATATTTTAGATCATCGGTGGCTTCATCTAATCTAAAAAGTGAACATTTTAGATTATCAATCACTTCATCTGATATATAATCGCTTCTTCTAGTCTAAAAGGTGAACACTTTAGATCGTCAACCACTTCATCCGATTGAAAAGGTGAACATTTTAGATCATTCATGTCTCTAGAAAATCTAAAAATGTTTACTTTATAGATCCATTATGACCATAATCTACCTTGAAAGTTTTTTTTTTATGGATTGTGCGTTTTATTTATTATTTTCTTCATTACAAACATACACGACAACACAAACAAATTGATCCCAACTGTATTCCGTAACATATAAAAATAATATATTCATTCTAAACAACACACCACAAAAAGGTTTATCACAATCTTATATATGTGTCAATATAAAAACATAAGTACTCATTGTAATTTAGGTTTATCACACTACAAAATATAAGTTTACAAATTACTAATTTGAAGAAAGAAATTTGCCCAACATTGTTGAATGCTAGCAATATCCTCCTTAGGCATTGAACCAAGATTGTTGAAGATCTACAATTTCAAATAAATATGATAAAATATTAGTTCAAGAACTAGAAACAAAACATAATTAATCTAAGTTTGTTGATAATTGTGTTACATCTTTCCATGAATCAACAATATTTGTGGTGACATAATATCCACACTCATAACCCCAGGTTGCATTTCACACTACAAAATAATATCAAATTTGAATATGATTAGTAATTATTTAAGTAAGTAATTAATTGATTTGAAAACTACTTACATCGGGAAAAATTCATGTGGCTTCCTTTCAATTTGTTGTCGAGAACTCCTCAACCTTTGACATTCGTCCATAGTTCTAAGATAAGAAAACAATCATGTGAGTTACATATCATAGGTTTTAGAGTAATAAATACATGAAAAAAATAAATTTTTAGAAATCTAAGCTTACAAATCAACTATGTTTCTCATGTCTTTGTTGATCTTCTTTTTGAATAATGAACACAATAACACCACAACATTTTGCTCAGGACAAATAATCAACAATTGTCAATGACTCCTACATTGGAGAACAATGTCTGACCCCTAATACTTTGATAAGTTTTGACGATAACAAATGTGGTAATATTTGATCAACTAATGATTTCAAACTAAGTGATTTTAGGAAATCAAAGTGAGAACAGACAATGGTATTATCACTTAAACTCTCACTCACGTCTTAACTATCTAATATCTAGTAACAATTTATCAAGCACTATAATTGCTTCTAATCAGACTAAAATAAGCTTTGGAACTTGTTAGAATATATATTATCTTTATACTATCTTATTAGTTATTATTTATCTTTTATTTTTATATTATGATGTAATCAATTACTAAAGGTTTCCTCAATATAAATAGAGATGAGGTGTGATTTTCAAAAACACACATTCAGTAAAATACATCATTCTAATAGAACTATCCATGCAAAATTCATAAGATCAAACAGTACAGTCTTGGAACAGACCATGCTAAGTCTTAGAAAGACTCATGCAAAGTCTAAGACCAGACTATACAACAGTCTCGGACAGACTATGTGAAGTCTTGGGACAGACAACACAAGTCTAGGACTAGATTATGCAAGTCTAGGACTAGATTATGCATATGTACTGGACCAGACCATGTATGGAATACGGTAAGACAACACATAGTCAAGATAGACCATGATTAAGCCAGGCCAGACGATGTCTGAAGCTAGGCCAGACCATGGCTTTCATTCGAGACCATGCTTAGTCAGACCAGACTGTGTCTATTAAGCCAGAAGACGTTGTATGTGCGGGAACAAAATATGATCTGTCATATGTGCTAAGGAATATGTGTTTTATAATTAATTCTTTACACAAATAAAGACATTGTTGTTATAGAAAGAAAGGGAGATACTCTCTGAACTTACTTTCTTCTATTCCTTGTATTGCTTGCATGTCTCAAATTGTGTGAAGTGTGTAGGTACAACCAAAAGACTAATCAGCATTGAGATGCACACCTTAAGCTAAAAGCCAACTGTGACAGAGACAAAAACTTGCTTCAGTCACATCAAGCACAGTCAAGGCAACTTCAACACTCTTCTGGGAGACAACGAAAACCTATCTTCTCCAATGTTCAAATCCATGAAGCTCACTATATAAAGATGCTTCCATGCAACGAGAAGAGGATGATGAAATGCTAAGGAACAAAACGAAACCATTCAAAGAAATCAAAAAAGCAAGCAAAGCACCTTGAGAAAAAGAAAAAGAAACACAAGCTAAGAGAAAAGAGAATACCTATCTTCTACAAGCTCATACAGATTCAACACTTGTTCTTATCCTCTCTTTGAGAGTTATTTGAATCTTATACATATTTGTATAGAAAGACAGGAGTGGCTTAGTGATAAAAGAATACTTGGGAAGTATAATCTTAGGGGGAGATTCATACTCATAACCAGTAGTGGTATAGAATACTTGTAGCTAGTAGTGGCATAGAGAATACTTATAGCCAAAAGTGGCAGTGAAGAATACTTGTTTTGTAATCAGTTGATTATAGTGGAACCCTTTAATAGTTGTTAAAGGAGAACTGGACATAGCTCAGGTTGAGTGAATCAGTATAAAAACAAGCTCTCATTTGCTATCTTGTGATTACATATATTTATCTTGTCTACTGTGCTCTTTTGGAAAGGTTTTCAAAGCTTTGCTTTGTAAGGATATATTTGTTTATTTAAACTTACATATATCCAAGAAGGCAAATTGTGAACTAATAGTATATGCAAAAAAAAATTTGAACCCATTATTCAACCCCCTCCCCCTAATAGTGACAGGAGTTCACATGTAACAAATCTAGTTCAAAATGATAAGTATTCTAATGTAGAAATGAATTTGAAATTTGTTCACAGCCAAACTTATTCGATGTGACAATGGTTCTTGCAGACCAAGACTACTTTCTGTCAAAAGAAGAGGAAGAGAATGTAGTAAGTTGATAAATCTACCAAAATTCTTTTCTATAAGCAAATTATAAACTACAATTTCATCGTTAATAGTGTCTTAGGATTAAAATATATGTTATGAGTTGACATGTATATCTTGATTTAATTCCACATGATCAAGTTATTCTAATTAGTTATATCAATTTATCTTAATTAAATATAACTATTTCATTTTAATATAATTTTTTAATTTTTTGAAAAATATAATAAAAATAAATCTTATATTAAAAAAAGACACCCACATCAAGAAGCACACGTTCTAACATGTACCACTTCTTTCCCCAAAACCATATACACGTATGTGTCTCTTTCCCTCCCCCACCCACTCAACCTTTCTCCTTCGCTACCCACCTCCTCCACTTTCCTCTTCCCCTACCTCCCATCCTTTATTCTCCTGCTAGTTACTATTCTTCTACCTCCTCGACTTATTTTTCTTTTCATTATAGAGTTAGTAATATATGAAATTTTCATCATTACTTGTAGATTATTTATACTTTCTTGTTTTCCTTTTTCTCTCCTAAACATCCCAATCGTTTGATTCCCTCCTCTCGCCCCTCAATTATAATATCTTATCTCGTATTATTCCCTAAGATTCAATATTGAATTGAGTTTTAAGTTCTATTTTGAACTCTAATTTGATTCAAATGGGGAATTATGATGTTTTTAATGGGGTGAATACTACAAGTAATTATTTCCAAGCCTATGATATGTATTTTTTATCCACATGCTTCTAGTTAGTATTTAATATTATTCTTTCATGCATGACTGGTAATTAAAAACTTGCTTCGCAAATTGGATTTCATGAACAAAAAAATCTTCAAAATGATTTATGATATCAATTCAATTGTAGTCAAAATTGTTTAGAATAATTTATAGTTTTGGATGGGAAGATTGCAATGTAAAGGTTTTAGTAGAACTTAAGTGGTTGCATTTTCAATAGTTACATATTGTACTATGGGTTTATGGCCTTCTTTTGTGTGAATAATATTGTACTCATTTTATGTTCTTAGTAAAATTTTATTTGGTTTGGTTGTTAAAAAGTAATTAACATTTCTTTGGTTGAATTGACCATTAATTTTAATTTGATTTAATTTCAAATTTTTAACCTAATTAAATAAATTAATTTTGTTAATATTAATTTTAAAAAGTAATATATAATTATTATTAAAATAAAAATTAATATTTATATAAATTTTGAAAATGATACTAGCGAAGAAATTGTATTATAATAGTTAATGTGAGTTCAAAAATATTTTTGTAATGGCTTTAATTGTTGTGAAATAAAAAAAAAATAGCAACAACAATAGTTGTTAAGACATGTAAAAATATGGCAACGACTTTATTCATTCTCACAAATTACTTATAACAACAATAAATGTATAAATATGACAGTGACAATTATCGTTAGTAAAACATAAATAATGACAATGACATTAAATGTCATTGTAAAACTTTTCGAGCTTTTTAGGCAGCAACCTCCGGTGACAATTTTTCCACTGACATAAGTTGTTTTTGCAATGACAATTTAGATTTGCCAATAATAAATGTCGTTACGAATAACCTTTTTTCTTGTAGTGCACAATAGTATCCACTGGCCCCAACCTATATTTGGATACTACAAAACTACACTTGATCATAAATTTTGAGAAGGTCAGTATTGGCAATTGTTTAATTGTAATAAATTATTGAATGCAATTAATGAAATTAACTATAATTTATTTATGATACATTATTTAAGTAAATAATAGAACTCCCCTTCTCAATGTTCATGCCGCTCTCACTAGACAACCTACCATTAGGAAGATTTGGAATGGAAGACAAAAATAGGAATCTACACTGGGTAAATGTAGATTTGGACAACGATGTGGCTTACTTGTCAAATGGTCTATCAAACATGTGGAATTGCTACAATCTTAAGGGGAAACATTTGATGAAGATTCAATTAGAAAAGGATTACATCTCTCAAATAGAAATATTCAAACTCAATGGAGACAAAATTAACTATCCTCTATGGAAGAGAAGCAGCAAACAACAAAAGTGATAGCTCAGCTGGGTAGCGGAGCAAGAAGATAATGGGAAGGTAATTTATAACGCACTAAGATATTACTCTTATTTGATGATAACTATGAGCTTATTTAACATGCTTGCTTCCTAATTTATATAACAATGATAATTTCAGATAATTTGAACGTGGGCTTGACATATTGGGAAACAACATATTTTGATGTCTATATTTTGCTTTCTTGATGTCTATATTTTACTATATAAGAGCTCCTCTAGTACCTAATCATGAACTATACGCAGTAAGTATCACCAAGGAGATATCAATGTGAACCTATATTCAAATTGGCAGTCTATCAAACTTATGTTACTATAAGTATACAATGTATTGTATCTTATGTTGGTAAAGTCTACCATATTCCAATTTTTTTTATCTAAATTCTATACACATTATATACAAAATGATGATTACACCATATTAATTAATAATTAAATTTTGAAAATAAACATTAAGATAGAGTATGCTTACTATTCATAGTAATTATAGTAATCAATTTAGTGTTATAGAATAGTAAAAAATATTTATTTGATCAAGGTTCTAGTAAACAATTTTAGAACGTAATGGTTGAATATTAAATTTTAATAAAGGTTTTAATTAATAAAAGTCTTACAAGGACCGAAACGAATCTCATATCAATCATATAAAAAATTGCACTTATTTATAATTTACTACTAAAATCATTATCAAAATGCTTTAATTTTTCATTCTAATTTCACCAGCATGGGATTAGATCCATTTATCAACTCTCATTACCCAAACCGAATAAATATGAGATGGACTTTTTGAAAAAAAAAATTCTAACAACCTCTCTTCTCAACATTAATTAACTACTATTTAATATTTAAATTAACAAAGACTATAATGATTCAACAACATTTCTTTTTTAATAAAGTGGACAATACTATCATACCTATGTTAAAATTAGCATATCACAAGATCATCATAATAATAAAAACACTCAGATTGTTATACATTAAACAACCTATTCAAGTATAAAACATACTATACTTCAACATACAACCTAAGAGGAGCCGACGTAAATAAAACAAAATTACAATAGGAAAGATAAAATAAAGATAAAGATAATAACACGAACACATTGATATAATAAAAACATATTTAGCTAAACAACATAGTCCCACTATTTCCCAAACTTGATCTTATCCAATTTGATCCTTTTCTTGCAACCAACGATACAACCCGCACCATCCTTAATGCATGATGAGTTATCAAATAAATCGTTAACCAAATTAGAAGATGTACACTCCAACACCTCCTTTCCCTTAACATTCTTAATAGCATCATATGTATCAACTACAAAATTACCAGACAGCCTAGTATAGTCTTCACCGAATAAGTTAACTCCTTTAACTGCATGGTTGTTGTTGGATCTCAATGACACGTCAGTGACAAATTCAATATGACTAATTTCAAATTTCAATTGGGAAGAGCACATACTAGAGTAAAAACAATGATCAATACCCAAACACAGTAGCAAAAAACATACATTTTTAGGCATTTTTAGATTTACATTATCTTTGAAATCAACACAATAAACACATTTGACTTTATAAAAATCGTCAAAGCGAAAGCAATATTTTGCATCATTTTCAACCTTGAACAATAACTCACGACCAACAACCTTCTCGAACTCTATAGGGTTCTCAGTCATAATGACTCTAGCACCACAATATCATGACCAAAAAACACCATGGATAGAATAATTCACCTTATACTTGTATACAAGTGATTCACATGACTAATCCAACAATAAAACACAATCTAAGCCAAAAAAAAAATAAAGGCAACATCGTCATGCCCATCAAAGACTTCAAGCTTAAGTTTATACTAATACGTAAAAACATGACTCAACTTAACACATATATTACTTAATAAAGATAAAATTATAATTAACCTAGGTGTAACTTGACCAACATTTTTGTCACATTCTAGTCACTAATTAGAACCCTCTTTAACAACAACAGCTCTACGACACTTGCATGCTTCGTAAAATCAATTTTCACTACTAAACACAACAACAGTAGCAAGAACAACAAATGTACCATCATGTATTAGAAACGTCAAGATTACAAAGTGACATTAATAACAACACACTTCCAAACAAAACCAAATAAACAAACAAAAGGAATTAACGTTATACATAATGAAAATAATCTACTTGGATGTATTATTAAATATAAATAAACCTCAGATATACGCAACTGAAGAATAATTTTTGGTGGAAACATCTGCAAAAATTCTTTTTCCATTGGAACACTAGAAGCAGGTCTAGAAATTAGTGACACCACAATCCAAATAAAGTCCAGCCTGGATCATCCTATGTGCATATATATATATATATATATATATATATATATATATATATACATAGAAAACAAAACATAATAAGATATAAGAGAATCAAAAGAAATTTGAAACACAGATAAAAAAAATTTAGTTAAAATCAACATTGTTACATAATGAAACATTAGAGTATATCCACCTTTTCTTAAGATCGGGTGATGAATCGATTCCCGGATCAACCAAAATATGGAAGGTCTCCATAACATTCTGAAGAACAACAAATCTTGCATTTCAAGTACATGTAAAAAATAATTAATTAACGTACACATGAAAGAAAATATGTTTGGAAAGGAACATTGTTATTTTGATAAAGTCTTAAATACCACGGTTGGTTTTGATCTTGGCAAACTGAGACACAACAATTGGTAATACAAACTGCCCACCAACATTTAAGTTTATGAGATTATTAACTAGATAACCAAAAACAGTACACAAAACCTTACCCTTGAATTTTTTAACACAATAAACATCCAACCATGCAACAAAACAGAATGGTCATATTAAAGAAAAAAAAAAAGAATCAACAAATACTTGTCATCTACTAATTCAAACTAAATCCAACATGTTATTTTGTTTGCTTTAAGAGTCTTCATTTCAGAAGACATGGCAATGATCACACCAAGAAGATAATAATAAGCTTAAATTAGTTAAACACAGATAAGTTTGACAGTTTTGACTAATCAGTAAGGAAAACACAAAAAAAAATACCAATCAAATAGAAACATTGGCCATTAGTGGCAATGATTTCTTCAGAATTCATTTATGAAAACCCATTAAAATGTATAGTTATATCACCTACGTGCATCACTAAACAGTGGTCTGTAGCACGAAATGATCCCCCGATTACAAATGACTCCAAAAAAATTCATATGATAAACCTCATTTTCACATATTGACTTAGCAAATCGACGCATGGTTGCTTTGTGAATAGAGGTCTATATCTTATTACCCTGTAATAATCAAATACATATTCCAAAATAAACACCCAACATGTATGGTAAGGCATAAACAAAAAATCAAAGTTTAAGAGTTCAGTAAGACAATACATCAGCATCAATCAAGATCATTTCGATGGAATATGGATGTGCAGGATCATCAATGGGATACATACTCCATAAGTGAATAACACAAACTCTGACCATCCAATTTTTCTTTTCATTAGTAATGCCCTAAACATTATAAAAAATACCAACCATATTATTATGAAGAAAAAAGAATACAATTTAGAAGTTAGGAGCAAGATTTGACAATATCATTAACAACTACAATCTATTTATAGGTCGTTCAAAATAATCTAAATGTTAGATTACTATAGATAAAATATAAAATATGATCGAGAGTGGAAAAAATGGACAAATTCAAATTTAGCTATTTCAAACTAAAAACGTATGGTACTTGCTGCACAACTATGATACGTTATGCACAGAAAACATACAAAAGTTAGTGCCTACAACCACAGTGATGCTAGCGACCTACAAACCTAAATATATAATCAAGGTCAATTAACAATGACAAATATCCCTAGTATAAAGCCACATATGTGATATATCTCTAAATAACTAAATCTAACTATATTTAAGCACACATCCACACAATGGCATCCTCCTCTACACAACTACAAAAATCAGTGTATAGCATATTGCTATATCCATACATAACCCCATTCACTTCCCAAAAGTAAACCAAATATGCGAAACAGAAGATTTTACATACATAATACATCGTAAAACCACAGGTTAAGGAAAAGGTACTTAAAAAGGAACTTTCAACAAACGTAGTCCACGTGCAATATATGCATGCATGCTACAAAATAAAATACGAACATGTAACTGATGAGGATGACTCTATTATGGAAATAGTGTTAATGGGTTTGGAGATATTTGTTGGTTGTTTAAGGATGGAATACAAGCTGCAAGAGAGGCCTTGATAACCCCTGGTTCCTGCCAAAAATCCAGCCACCCATTGTCAATCTTGATTCGAAACCCATCCTTAAGAACTTCTAGTGCTTTGAGTAAATTATAGAGCCATGCATCTTTTTACTCTTAAACAAATGCCCCTCCTTCAAATACTTGTTTGTCACCTACCAATGTCCACAATTGGCCAGTCAAGTAGAGCAAGTCCCATATTGATTTATCAAGCAATGTTGTATTTTTTTCTCTAACCTTGTGCACTCCAAGTCCTCCTAGCTTCCTTGGTTTCATAACCTTGTACAACACCACGTGTAGACCTTTATTTTAATTTTCTCTCCAAATGAAACCTCTTATGTTCCTGTCCACAAATTCACACAGACACACACACACACACACATATATATATATATATACACCTGAGATACCAATGAACTTGCATACCATAGGATGGTAATGATGCGATGATTGAGTTAGCCAACGTTACTCTTCTAGGCTTATTCAGTAATCTACCCTTCCATGCAACCAAATAATTAAACAAAGCACTCAATTATTTAATTTTATATAAATAAGTAAAATAATTAATGGGAATAATTTATAGCATTTATTATATATGATATTTTTATATAAAGTTTAGTTTTATTTTATGAATAAAATTATATATTGAGATGTTATAATTTTAGTTTTTTAATTAATTTTAAACTTTGTAATTTTTTATTTGTAGATAAATTATTATTTTTTTACTTCTTTAGGTTCAATTATTACATGTTTTTGTATCATGTATTCTATTTTAATCTTATACTAAACTAAAACTATTTTAAAATCAAATTTAAAATAAAGTAAAAAAAAAAAACTTAAATAGACATTATACTTTTATTATGTTAATTAACATAATAGTTTTGTCTAATGTATAAAATTATTCAAAATAAATATAACAACTATCATTTTTATTTTCCTTAATAAGAGTGAAATTATTATAAATGAGACCAAAGGGATTAGTATTTATTAAGAGAGAGTTTTACTAAAATATTTTGATTGTCTTTCTTAATTTCAATAAATATATTAGTTTTTGGTAACCATATCTATTGACTTTGACGATAACTAATATTTGTTCTGAAAACATGTCTAGTCAATCACATTTAAGATTAAGATTTAAGGGCCTGACTCTATTTCCACCTAGATCAACAATAATATATTATTAAATTTTTCTAAGACAACAATATTTATTAGAGGATAAAATTGAAATAGATGTTTGAATATTTTAGTAAAAAATGAGTGATATCAATCAATTTTTTTTTTCAAATGCTAAAACAAAAGTCAATTTAGTACGAAGAGAGTATAAATACAAATAAATTTAATACTATAATAACTAAATTAAATAATTATAAATTAGTTATAACATGACTTATATTTAGAGATAGAGAAAATAATTTGAAACATTTTTTTTTCTAAAATGTCTATACAAAGTAGAACGAAGAGAAATTCAAAATATTAATTGCATGTTTTAATGAGTAAATTTAACTACTTTTAATGATATCATATAAACAATATCTTTCAATTAATTATGATTCTAATTCTAATGATTCTTTTTTTTTATATCAAGTTTTAATGATTTTTTTTTAAATATGATCAATAAAATTGAATAACATTATAAATTATTTAAATTTACTTATATTTATTGATGGAGTTTAACTGATTTGATTTTTTATTTTTTTTGCTGAACGAATTGGGCAAATAACACCCCAGACCAAGATTATATTAATTTCATAGCTGGATTAACATCAGGATACATCTCCATGAAGGAGCTTACAGCAAAAGATAGTATAGAGTTAAAGAAACTACAATCAATATTCAAAGACAATCAAAATTTTGAAAATCAATCAACTACTAGGTTTAGTTCCCTACAAACAAAACTAAAAGCACAACATTGGAAACCATCCCTCCACTTGTGAATTTCATGAACAAGATCATCATAGAGAGTCTCGTCACTTGAATCCCGAATTGACTAACCATTCTCAATCCATACAATATATCCATTAACTCAGCTTCCAAAATGGAGCAATGTCCCAATCTCCTCGAATATGCTTTAAAGAAATTCCCCTCTGATGTTCCGAATGAGAGCGCCGGATGCTGCAACTGAAGCATGCTGAAAGAATGCGCCATCACAATTCATCATATAGCAATCAGGCACTGGTTGTTGCCTTTCAGAATTATTCCTTCCATTTGGCTCAATGTCACTAGCATGCATGACAGTCTTGAGAGATATTGCACACTTGAATGTCTTTCACTAGGGCATGAATACTAGCTATAACAATAGTAGATGGCCACCAGTTCTCCTGAAACAAACTCATTTCTCCTCCACCACAAACGATCCAAGATCAC
This sequence comes from Amphicarpaea edgeworthii, assembly GCA_014843725.1. NCBI lineage: Eukaryota > Viridiplantae > Streptophyta > Magnoliopsida > Fabales > Fabaceae > Amphicarpaea > Amphicarpaea edgeworthii. The sequence goes on from CM026324.1 coordinate 11,405,079, forward strand.
TCCAAAGGTAGTACTCTAGCAATTTCCTTCCCATCTTTTTGCACTCTTAAGATTTGCACTCATCCATGCATGCAAATCCTGTTGGTAGAATCTTGAATGTTTAGACCCCTCAAATGATTGCCATATATATTTAACCCATTTGCAATCCCTTAATACATGCAGTAAACTCTCTGTGTTGACTTTGCATAAGGGGCATTTATCATTCTTAGTCATATGCCCTTTATGCCTTAGCTCATTTGTTGCCAAAATCTGTTGAGAATTTTCCACATGTGCAGGCAGATACACTACGGCCCATCCCACTTCTAAATGGTCGAGTAAATATTGGTAATTGGTAGTGTATCATGCATAGCAATTCTGCTATATGCATCCCTCGTTGTGAAAACACCAGTGGTCGATCTGTCCCATTCCAACCTATCATCAAGCCTAGAGCTACAGGGTGGCTTCAAGCTTCTAATACTATGAATTACATGGGGAAGGAGCCATTGCCTCAATCTATTCATATTCCACTCTCCATTTTTTGCTACAAAAAAGAAGCTTGGGATGTTTCGCGCATCATCAATGAGTGCAGTTGTATATTGAGACAGGCATCCTATCCTTGGGACCCAATGGTCCTCCCAAAAGCACACGCGCCTCCCATTACCAATACTCCAGATCATATTATCAGTTATGTTGCTCCAGCATTTCACTATTCCATGACAGAGATTTGTGCTGGTTCTTCTAAAGTCAATATGGGGTAGGATATCCTCCCCACATTTGTATTTTCTACGCAGCACCCTTACCCATAAGTCTTGTGGTTTTGTGCACATACCCCACCCCACATTGGTTAGTAAGGCTTGGTTCATAGTTGTGTTAGCAAAATTTTACTCTCATATGTAATTTCTTAAGAGTCATCATATAAGAAATCACACCATAGGATCTTGGATATTATTATTTCTCACTTCAATCATAATCTGATAAGAGAGTCTAGAAGACTTACCCAGATCCATAATGTCTGCAAAAATATCTACAAGAATTTCTCCCTTATCTGACTTCCTTTACTTGATCTCTTTGATGGTATAGAAATCTCTTTAATCACTTTTGGCTTTTCTCTCCACAGTTTCCTTATGTGAGAGACTTTTCAGAAGTTGAGAAAAGATACAAAGGAAGCGTCTGAAGAAGAGAGAGAAGTCATCATTTTGTATTGTTGAGACAACAATAACTTCCATAACTTCTCCAACTTCTCCAACTTCCATAACTTCCTTTAATTTTTCTTCAATGCCAAAAATAACCCTTAACGAAGTAAGAAGAGAATGACTTATTTTAATAACTTAAAAATAATTCTCAATGACTTTAACATAATTTCAAGTCTAACAACCATCACATTAGACTTCTTTTCATTCAAGTCATTGATCGAGGTCGTACCCAAACCAAATAAAAACAATTAAATGTAGTACTAGGAAGTGATCCTAGGTCGTCTCCCAGTGAGCAGTGATCAAACAAACGTTCATAACACTTAACAACAATAAAACAATAGCAAATGGGGGTTTCTTTGCTTTAATAATTTAAACAACAAGCAACTTGAATTAAAAATAACAGAACTAAAACGTGTTGTTTCCCCTTGATTCAAAAGCAAGCCTCTTATCCTAGGTTACGAGAATCTATCCCTAATCAATTCAACCACTTAATCCAACCGGAATTAATTTACTAAGCGAAAATTAATACAAGGTTTTCATTATGTGATTAAGCAACACATACACCAATTAATTCCTCTCACAGGTCCATTCTGAGAATAATTGGTGAAGGGGAAAAAACTGATCGGAAATTAACATTAATAACAAAACCTCAAAGAGAGCTAGTGCTTAGTCCTCAAGAGAAAACAACACTTTGGAAATTTAACATTCCATTCAAATTAAACAAAGAATCGAAACGTAAATAGCAAAATGCAAAACAGAAACGAAAACAAGAATAGAAGACAAAAACGAAACTGGAAATGGAAGCGAAAACAAACCAACAATGAAGAACGAAAATGGAAACTGAAGTAGAAAATGAACAAAAACGCTGCTCTACATGAACAGTAGCATGCTGGGGACGTGAAACCCTTTTCTGAATAGTAAAAATGAAACCTAAACTTCCCAGCCCCCCTTCTCTGTGATGGCTGGGGCTTAAATTTTGTCTCACTCCAAGTCACTTACACAAAACCCTAGGCTACTAATCTGATTTGGGCCCATAAAAATCTGATGCAGCCCAATTACAAAATACAGCAATAAAATGAAATAAAATAAAACTGGACGACAAATAAAACTAAAACAGTCTCCTCTCTTCAAGCCCAAGCTGGTTCAACCCAATTCCAGATCCAAGCCCAATTGCTTATAATTCTCCTGAAATCAAATTAAAATACAGAATTAGCCAAAAAAGCCCAAATGATAAAACTGCATAATTAATTTGACAATTAAGGCTAATCAGTAATTAAAATGATGACAGAAAGGGGTAAGAAATAGGAGAAAATAATGACACATCAGTCATTCCATAATTACATGAGTCATTATTAGATTAAGTAATCTAACAAGTTGTTGCCTTACAAAGACCAAGGTCACCACTTCTCTTAGGAGTACAAATCGAGTCTCACTTTCGCCAATGGACCTTGCGCAAGTTAGCAGTATCTCCCCATACAAAGTTGCGACATTGCTTATCAATTTCATCACTCACTAAGGCAGGCAAGAGGTTTGTTTGCATGACATAAGTAGGGAGAGCCTAAACAAAGGCTTGTGCTAACATCACTCTTCCTGCCAAAGATAGCTTTGACAACTTCTAGTTACTGAGGCGTTGATTGACTTTATCAAGAAGAAATTGGTAGTTGTCCTTAGAAACTCATTCATGGTGGAAGGGTAAGCCTAAGTATTTGTCAAGCCTTAGATATCCAAGCTTGTTAACTTCTTGGTCTCTAGTCTACCAATGCACATTTAAGGAAAAGAAAATTCTGGTCTTGTCCACATTTATCTTTAGGCTGGAGCTGTAAGAAAAGGTCTCCATGATTCCTTTTATCACTTATGCTTGGTCTATGGTAGCTTCTACAAATAATCAAAGATCATTTGCAACTGCTAGGTGGGAATGTTTGGGTCCCCCTCTAGATAGTTGAATTGGTTTCCATGCTTCCTGGTGCACATCAAGGTTGATCAAGTGAAAAAGTTGTTCAATAAAAAGAACAAACAAGTAAGGGGATATGGGATCACCCTGTCGAACTCTTCTAGATGAGCTGAATTTCTCTAGTGCTTCACCATTTCACAATACCTGAAAAGTAGGAGAGGAAATGCAACATTTCACAATATTAATAAAACCAATGTCTTGTAAAGTTTCAATCACAGATTCCCATATGATCCTGTCATATGCTCTCTCCATATCCACTTTAATAGCCATCCACCCACCTTGGCCCTTCTTTTTCTTCATAGAGTGAATGACTTCTTAAGCAATAATAATATTATCGATAATATTTTTGTTAGGAATAAAACTACATTGACACAAGTCAACAAGTTCCTCCATAACCTTTCTTAATCTAGAAGACAATATTTTAGTCACGGTCTTATAAGAAACATTATATGAACTAATAGGCCTGAAATGCTTCATACCATTAACCATCTCTGTCTTAAGAATAAGCACTATTAGAGTATCATTAAGCCTAACAAATTTATTAGGATCTGAAAAAATACTTTTAATGAGAGAGAAAAATGACTCACCAACCACATCCCAATTGCTTTTGCAAAAGATAGCTTGTAATTCATCCACCCCTGTTGCCCTATAGTTATCCATGGAGAATAGTGCCCTTCTGACTTCCTCATTTGTCACCTCCACTTTAAACAACTCAAACTTCTCCTCAGGAAGCCAAGGGAATGCCCCTTTCAAATAAAGAGGAGTAAAACCTTAATCATTTGTGAACAAGGTAGTTTAGTAGCCAATTACCATCCTTTCTAAAGCCTCCTCATCAACAATCCACTTGGATAGCTTCATAGGTGTTTCTCCTCCTTCTAATGGCAGTAATTCCATGGAAATAATGCGTATTGCAGTCTCCAAAGGATAGCCATTTCGCTCTAGACCGTTGAAATCAGAGAACTTCCTCTTATCTCAACACCTCTTGATACTCATCCCAAACATCCTTTTGTCGCTCCTCCAAGTATACATCACCAACATTTCTTATACAAGTGGAGATATTATCCAACTGTCTAAGTAGCTTTTGCTTCCAATTGAAAATATGACCAAATACATCTTTGTTCCAAGTGCGCAGCGCACCTTGAAACTCACTAATCTTCTTCGTCCACTTCATTTCCTTGCTCCAAAAATTCTCCAGGAACGGTCTAAACTCATCATGCATCATCCATGAGGCCATAAATCTAAACTCCTTCTACTATTCACAACCTTCTTGTTGGTCATCTTAATAAGAATTGCCCTATGATCAGATTTGAAGAAAGGTAGGTGAAAAACAACAACATTCTGGAATTGAATCCTTCACTCCATGTTTTTAAGAACTTGGTCTAGTCGCTCTAACAAGGTCCCTCTCTTTCGGGTAAAAATTGGTCCATGAAAATCGACATCAATAAAAAAACGTCATTTGATTGAATTGAGTGAGTGTTATGAACCTCTAAGTCTATTAATAAATAAAAAATACATATATTCATGTACGGAAGAAGTAAATCAAAAGTAAAAACCCATATAAAATAGGATTGAAGGAGTACATAAGAAATGCATCGAAACTCAAAATGAATTTAATATGATGTTTGACATTCAAGAACTCGTCAATTTGTCTATACTTAAAGAAATAAATGATTCATGAATGGGCACATTTCCTTAAGCTTTTGGATGACAACAAAAAGTCAAACAAGGAAAAGGATACTACACTACTAGGAGTTCAGAAAGAAAGAAAAAAAAAACTGGAGCGTTAACTCGATTTATTATTTATAATATTTTCTTATATACTCTAAGGATAATATAGGAGTTCACATAAAGAAAAAAAACTTGGAGTACACTGTATATTACTAAAAAAAAAAAATAATACATTCTCTTGAATCTAATAAAATAAGAGTAAAGTTTACTATTTTAATTTTTTTTTCACTTTATAATAAATACATGTATAAATTAATTAAAGATTAAAAAACAAATAAATGTATATATAATTGATAAAACAAAAAATTAATAATATTTTGAACTGTACACATAACAAATAAATAAAAAATAAAAACAAAATTTATTACAAAATCCGAATTAAAAAAAAAAAGGTAACTGAGGAAGTAATAAATTACGGTTTTTAATATTCTCTCAATTTACGTCAAAGCATTAAATACTCTTAATTTAAATCTCCACAGTCCACACAGCAACGGTTAATTTTTAGGGGTGTTTAAGATCGAACTAAAGCTACTGTGGATAAAAACCACATTTTTTTTTATGTTTAGTTTAATTTTTGGATTTAATATAAAAACTAAATCAAACCGTATATTATAATTATATTAATTTATTTTTAAATGTTTAGTATTACACAATTAATAATATTTTAATTTTTCTTATGAAATATGATTTATAATATACTCTTTTTATAAGAAAATTTATAATATATGAAATACATATCTTAAAAATTAATATACTAATATTATTAAATAGCATTAATATCAAGTAAAATATGATTTATTATTATTATTATTATTATATTATAAAAGAATTTGATAATATCATTTTATAATAATGTTAAATAGAGATAAAAATAATATATTTTAACTAAAATATATTAAATAAAATTTAATAAAAAATAATACAACATAATAATTATATATGTAAAGTTTAATTATAAAAATTTAAATTATGCTAATAAATTTTTTAAAAAAATTAAATTGAACCAAATTAAACTATAACCAAATTAATTTGATTTGGTTTAAATTTGAGATTATATTAAAATTAAATCAAATTGAATAGCGTATTTATTTTAAATTTTGATGAATTTTTGTCGTAAAAATCACATCGCCAACACCATAGCTAATTCTCAGTTTCTCCTTGTCCACAGTCAAAGTCGTTCGCCAGTTTATTGCTAGTTGACCTGTCTCAAATTTCTCTGTCCACGTTTACTTGGTTACATTATTATTACGCGTCTGATCTTTTTTATTATCAATTATACGAAGAAGAGTAATTAATTTAGTTGTTTTTAATAAACTTTTTATTTATTATTTCAAATATATATCTTTATTAATAATCATTAATATTATGTATCACATTTAATAAAATCATAAATACTAAAAGAAAAAAATAAATGCTTCAAAATTTCTAAAATATTTTATAAAAAAAAAATCATTTTTTTTAAACTATGTGTTGTCATAAGGAACAGAGAGAAGGAATGCATGTTAAAGCCACACATGTGCTCAAATACCGTAATTCTTGTTATAACCAAGAGGAAAATAAAAATGGTTTCAAAATGTAGTACAACAACTAATGTGATGTGACATAAAAGCTAAAGTCCATGATCAGATGGATGTCCCATTTTTTTCAGGTTCGTTTTGTACGTTTTACGTATTCATTTTGAGTGTTTCTTGATCCTAAATTGCAGTTCAAAACGTCATCTTTCTCCTCGATTTGAAATCACTTCAATTTGAATTCCATCCTAAAAGATCCAATTTGAACCAAGCATGTGATTTTCCCATTATAATGCATTAAATCTTTTTGCCTTTTGCTTTTTCTATTTTTACACTTTGTAGTACCGCACACTTCAATTGTGTTGTACCACAATGCAAGTTGGTGAAGTGTTGAACGATTTGTCATGTACTTTTTTTTTCCTTTTTTAGCAATGGCATAAATATCGGACTGTGTGTTGTTGCAAATCTTTGCTCAGAAGCCTCTCTTTTGATATTGAATCTGACAAGATTTTCAAAGCCTTTGGTGGATTTGTGAGATTTTAATCTCACCTATTTGCTCATTTTTTGAGTTTACTCATCCATCACTTGGTTGTCACTCAAACCATGCACACCAGAATCCTTTTGTGTAATTGAAGGTCTTTGGCGGCATTTGGAGGTTTCGGATTCTTCAATTGGGGAAGGTGATGCAGGTCGCTTTTGTCTTCTCTGAAACATTTGGGGATTAGGTTTTTGCTGCCACATAGTTTTCAATTTGTATCCCCTCTTATTGAGCTCCATTCTCTTATCATCCCAAGGAAAGTTTGAGGTATGGCATTTGATTTAGTTTATTTTCAAAAAGGCTTTATGACTCAATAGATTTTTTTTGTTTTGTTTTAATATCCGGATTATATAATAACATATAATCTTATTTGTCATATAATAAAAAAAGTCTGATAAGACTAATAATCATATTTAAAACACAATTATCATCACATCATAAAAAAAAAAATGTCATAATAATACATATAATTACGTGTCACATTTTTATTGATTGTGAATAGAAATATCAAAATAGTTAAATCCCTATGCTAATCTAACTCACCATAGGTTTAAACCATGTTGAGTTGAAAAAAAAATGTCATTCCAATTATTTCTCAAATCTAATCTCATTCTAAAACATGGTATTCCAATTTTTCACATATTACACTATCTTTGTTTTTAGATTTTTTATTTGAATAAATTGAGATGTCATATATCATGATTACTATTTCCACTTAAAAAAATAGTTGTCTTATTTTATATTAGCTTTTTGATAGATTTTTTTAAAATAAGTCTATCTATTTCAAGGCATGTGTGTACATATGGCACAAAAGAAATATTTTTTTCTCATTCCTTTTGTTTTTATTTTTTCTCAAAAGAAAGTATATCACGGGTGAGTCGAATCTATATGACTATATATATAGATAGCTACAAATTATAACTTGTTATCCAATTTGGATTAGAAGTTCTCTGTTTGCAATTTGGATACTTCTTCATTCCTCTTGTTTTCTATCACTTCAGCTTTTATAATGAAGTATTAACTTGGTATAATGGGTGACTCAAATCTACGTTTACAAATTTTAACTTGTTATCCAGTTTTGATTACAAGTTCTCTCTTTGCAATTTGGATACATTCTAAAATAGAGATGCTAAGTGAGATGTAGCAGTGGAGAGAGTTCTAGCTATCCTTGGTTACAATTGTTTACTTCCCTCATTGTTTTTCTCCTTAGAAGAATGATTCAATGGGCACAATGAACAACGAAGAACTCGAAGAAATTCAGAATTGTGACAATGATGACATTCAGAAACATGGACTTGAGGAGCAGGGTGGCATAGCATCATGGACAAAACAGATCACAATTCGAGGACTAACAACCAGCCTCCTCATTGGTATCATCTATAGTGTGATTGTGATGAAGCTGAACCTCTCAACCGGGCTTGTTCCAAATCTGAATGTTTCCGCGGCTCTCCTTGGCTTTGTGCTGGTTCGAGGTTGGACTATGCTTCTTGAGAAAGCTAATGTTGTTTCAACACCATTCACTAGACATGAGAACACCATCATTCAGACTTGTGCTGTTGCATGCTATAGCACATCTTATGGAGGTGAGTCTTCTCTTATACTTCTATGGGCCTGTTTGGGTAAGCTTTTCCGAAAGCACTTCTAGGAGGAAAAAGTAAGAAGAAAAAATGAAATGAACTCTCTATTGGTTAAAATTAATTTCTTAATTTGTAGAAATTATCTTATCTTTTGGAGAAATTATGAGAGAATTTTTATAAATTAACTAATGCAGAAGTTAATTTCAGCTTATGGATTCTAGGAAGAGAAAGTAAGAAGAAAAATGAAATGAACTTCTCTATCAACTGAAACTAATTTCTGTATTGGCTAGTTTGTAAAAGTTCTTTCCTCTTTTAGAGAAATTATATGAAATCTTTTACAAATTAGTTAATGTAAAAGTTAATTTCAAAGCTTATGAAGAAGCCCATTTCATTTTCTCTTCTTAGTTTCTTCTCTTAGACATGTTTTATGGAGAAACTTACCCATTCAGGTGTTATGTTTACAATGTCAATTGAATTCTTTAATTTGTTTCTGTATATATAAATGAATAGCTGATAGTGTTTGTTTGTACATGTAGTTTTGAAATTTGACTTGTTTTATTTGTAGGTGGTTTTGGGTCTCAACTCTTGGGTTTGAATAGGAAGACATATGAGCAAGCAGGGGTTGATACAGAGAGGAATACTCCCATCACCAAGGAACCTGGAATAGGCTGGATGACAGCCGTTCTCTTTGTCACATACTTCGTCGGGCTATCGGCATTGATTCCCCTTAGGAAGGTACTATTTCTTATGGCTTTCACTTGATTAATTGATCATAGAGAAATGTTAAAATGACTCTTCTAAGGATTCTCTTTAAAAAATACAAATTTTGGTAAATCCCAAGTGAGAAAGTCGTTAAATTGGGATTCATCAAAATTCGTGTTTTTCAATTAATTTCGACCAATCAAAAAAAGAGTATCTGAAATGGAGTCTTTGGGAGTCATCTTAGCCTTCTTCATTGATCATATGTGATGAAAAGTCCATTTCAGACAAAATTGGTTGGGAGTGAGTAACTTGATTGTAATAACTTGCATGGTTTGTGTTGCTGCTTGATGCAATGTGTTATTTAACAGATGATGATCATAGACTACAAATTGACTTATCCAAGTGGAACTGCCACAGCCGTTCTTATTAATGGGTTCCATACTCCCAAAGGAGATGGCATGGCAAAGTATGAATCAGTTTTTATTTATTTTTTTATCCGCAAATATTAGTCATTAATATGTTAGTTTATTTTGTTAGTCGAAGAGAGTTCAACCTATGTTATAAGTCTTGTATGAATAAACTTTTATTCTGTATTGTTTGTCTTTTCCAAGTTAAACAGGGTGAAACTCTTAACACAATATAAAACTTGTTTACTTCTTTCACAGGAAGCAGGTCAATGGTTTCATGAAATTCTTCTCATTCAGTTTCCTTTGGTCTTTCTTCCAATGGTTCTATGCCGGTGGCGATCAATGTGGATTCACTCAGTTTCCTACTTTTGGATTGAAAGCATGGAAAAACTCGTGTGTGCTTCGATTTCATCTTTCTTCTACAGTTACAAGCCTAGTCTGAACTCTGAACCATGAAATAATTGTCCATCATTGACTAAAAATGTTTGGATTTTGCAGATTTTACTTTGATTTCAGCATGACTTATGTTGGAGCAGGAATGATTTGTTCCCATCTTGTCGACTTATTGTTGCTTCTTGGTGCTGTGCTCTCTTGGGGCGTTATGTGGCCGTTGATCAGAGGACTAAAGGGACAATGGTTCCCTGAGAGTTTACCAGAAAGTAGCATGAAGAGTCTTAATGGTTAAGGTCTGAAATGAACTACAATGAAGCACTCTCGTAGCTAATTTGATTTAAGTTCTTTCATTTCAAGCCTTAAGTAAAGTAACCTTATTCTATTTTATTCATGCAGGTTTTTATTTCCATTGCCTTAATCCTTGGCGATGGACTCTACAATTTTGCCAAAATTTTGCTTTTTTACTGCCACAAATATTCATGCCAGCATGGAAAGGAGGAATCGGAGATCACGTAAATAACTTGCCTCTTATCAATTTTCCAATTTTTTGGGTTATTTTATTTTTGTTCTATATTAGGCCTCACAACTACTACTTTGAGGGCAATGTGAGTATGGGAAAATGAGGGAATTGATTAAGGAGGAATAGAGTAAGGTGGTTAGCCTCCTTATTCTACTCTAATTCTAAATTCAATTTTTGTTTTTTTTTAATAGAAATAGCTTTCAATTAGAAGTAACAGTACGTTTGATTTTCAAGTGAAAAAATATGTTTGAGACAAAAATACTTTTAAAAAAGGATCAAAATCATACTTTTATAAGTTAAATTAACATTGAAATACAAGCTGTGTGGTATTTTTAACTTTAAATCAAACATACACGACTCTTGCAACATTTTTTTAATAAGCTTTTCAACATTTTCCTACAAGATATATCCTTAATTACTATTTACTTAAGCCACGTTTGGTGTTTAACCAACCAAAAGTGATCTAAGCTGAAGAGTGGTTTGTAATATCAGCAAGTCACAAAATGAATTGAAAATTTGAAATCTAATATTCACTGCAGTTTTGATTTCAGATAACCAGAAGCAGCAGCAGGCTCCTGATGATCTTAAACGCAACGAAGTGTTCATAAGAGAAAGCATTCCGGTATGGTTAGCAATTACAGGGTACACACTGCTCTCTGCAATTTCCAAAATGAATTGAAAGCATTCCCTTTGATTTTCCCTGAGGTGAAGTGTTACTATGTGGTGGTAGCCTATCTGCTAGCACCAACACTTAGCTTCTGCAATGCTTATGGCTCCGGCTTAACCAACATGAACATGGCCTACAACTACGGCAAAGTGGCTCTCTTTGTGCTAGCGGCCCTAGGTGGGAAGAGCCTCAGCGTGGTGGCCGGACTCGTCAGCTGTGGTGTGATCAAGTCTCTTGTCTCCACCTCGTCCGACTTGATGCAGGATTTCAAGACCGGCCACCTCACCTTCACCTCCCTGCGGTCGATGCTTGTCTCGCAAGCTATCGGGACAGAGATAGGATGTGTCGTCACTCCACTCACATTTTACCTCTTCTATATGTCCTTTGATGAGGGAAATCCTGACGGCGAGTACAAAGCCCCATATGCCATCATTTACAGAAACATGGCGATTCTCGGCGTGGAGGGCTTTTTGGTGTGGAGGGCAATGGCCGTGCCCTTTGTGGTTGGTGGATACTTTGCAATTGACATGTGTGTGGGTAGTTTGGTTGTGTATGTGTGGCACAAACTGAAAAGCAAGGAGGCAAGATTCATGGTACCGGCTGTTGCTTCTGGTTTGATTTGTGGAGATGGACTCTGGATTCTCCCTTCATCTGTTCTTGCTTTGTTTAAGGTTAATCCCCCAATATGTATGAGATTCTTGCCATTCAAGTAGAATAAGATGTAGCCAAATTATGAGTTTCACACATGATTAGTTTAGGTGGCAAGGGAAGAATAAGTATGAAAATATTAGAAAAGAGTTATGACAGATTACTTTGGAATTTGAACAGAGTGAATAACCAGATCGTGTATACTTTCCATCACACCATGTGGTTGATGTAAATAGCTTTGTTAGCCTTCTTATAAATTTATTGATCTTACAACTCAAAACTATGCCTATTAATGCTAAAATATAACTTTCGTCATTAATTCTTTTTTATTTAGGACATAATTTGTGTTTCTATTATCTTGGTGTAAATTGTGTTTTTAGTCTATGAACTTTTATCAGTTTTTGTTTTTAGCTCCCAAACTGTACAAGCATACAATAGGACTTATAACACTTTTGTGGATATGTGTTGGTAGTTAGAAATTATAAATAAAAAACCTTAATCCCCCAATTGAAGAGGGTGGATACAATAAACCCCTAAACCCTCAAATCTCAATTACACATCCTGAGGGTGGAAAGCAGCATGAGGATGGAGAATATCATTTCATACGAGATCTTCCTTCTTAAAAAACTTAGGATTTATGGAGTTCTTTCTTCCTCTCGATGTTTGTTTTGTACAATGGGGAGCTTGAAACTGAAAAGGGGTTGGGGAAAACGAAAACTAGAAGAGGGTAGGGAAAATGCGAATCGGGGTAGGGAAAACGCAAAGTGGAAGATGGGTTAGGAAAAAATGCGAACTGAAAGAGGGGTTAGGGTTTGAATTTTATATGGAATAGGGAGAAGAAGAAGGAGGTGGCTTATGAGATTAGGGAGAAGAAAAAGAATGTGTGGGTTATAGGTTCTTAATTCTAATTTTTATTATTATTAATATAACTAATTAATTATAAGTAAATATAATTAAATAATTGTTAATGTCTAAAATTAACAGCGATACCAAAGTGCAAAAAAAATAATTTTGGAGAACCAAAAACAATAAAAAAATAAAATTGAGAGACCAAAATCGTAAAAGATTTAATTTTGGACCAAAATGTGCGATCAAGCCTAAATATTTTTAAATATTGTATTTGAAAGTATCAATTTCAAATACAAAGTCTCTTTCAATTTGCTTGCTTGCTTGCATACATCTTGTGGTTTGAGAAAAGCACATCTAGAGGAACTATCTACCACACCGTGTGCAAATGTGGATGCTACTAAAAACCAAATTTCACCACATGCCCATGAATATGCCTACCAAAACGAACGCAAACCTGACTAAGATAGTCGATAACACAATCCAATTCAAAATGAATGACCCATATTGCAGCATTCGGTTGAGGCATTTAGTCGAACACCCTACAGGCATAAGTGTTGTCCTTTAAGTCGATGCCTTGATCCCGACAAGTCCGGCTTCCACTTCACCACACCTTCAAGCACGTCGTCGATGCTTGGGCCCTCCTCTCCGACACCTTGGCACTCCTCAGCGACCTCGTCGTGTGCCTCAAAACGACGATAGCCTTGGAATCTCTTTGGTTTCATTTCCGTTGTTCATGAAATAGAAATACAAAGTTCGATGGCGTAGTTTTGTTTGTGTGAATTAGTCCCTGAATTTGTTATGGAGCTTCACGATTTGCGGTATAGAGGAAAAGAATCTTTTCGATATTTATCCCTAAAAAATCTAAGGGAAGCAATTTCTGACGGCTATTTAGCCGCCAGAAATGGTTAAATACATTCTAAATAATTACAAAGCAATTTTGGGTGGCTTAAAAATAAACCGCCACACATTATGACCGAAGAGGCTAAGAACTTATTGGAATAACTAGCACGATAACGGCCTTCGCACGGGTACTTGAAAAAAATTAATAATGGATCAAAGTACTTTTTAATTTAGAAAATAAAATTAAAATAAAAATTAACAATTAAAAGATAAAAAATATTTTAATCATATCTAAATATGTAATTATTTAAAAAAAATTGTATGATGATGATTGTGAATATACATGGTAGCGGAGCAAGACGTGAACATATATGTATATGTTATTTTTTGTCTTGTTTTCATTTTCACTCAATAAAATTAAAATAAAAAATAAAATAATTAAAAATTACTTTTTTTTTTTTGGGAAAGATTAAAATATCAAAATATGTAATTTTTTTTTATAGAGTAGACATGATAACCGAGTAAGGTAAGAATGAGTATGTTGTCCCGTGTTTAGTCGTGGTAAGAATAAGTATGTTGTCCCGCATCTGATTGTCCCCATTTCAGTCCCCATCATCATTTTCACTCTCATCTTTTTTTACCTGTGATTTTCATCGTGAATAAAATTTTATATTTACTCATTCAAAGTTGGATAAATTCACCCCGTCCTTAACCTATCTTTATTCACTAAAAATTGCTAGTTATTATTTCAAAAAAATATATTTGTAGATCTTTTTTTCTAATTTTAAATTTAAAACTATTTTTAGATGACATTAAATTAAACCATAAAAATGAAATGATTTAAATATATATATATATATATATATATATATATATAATATAATATTAAAAAAATATATAAAAAAAAGTAAAATGAAAGAAAAAAATAAAATAATGTAAAAGAAAATTTTTTGGTATAACATAAAGAAAATTTCTATACAAAGTAGATATATAATAGAAAATAAAATTAGAGTTTTTGACACAAAAAATATAAAATAAATAAAATTTTACACAAATAATACATCTAAAAAATTATTCACCTAAATGATACAAATCACTATTTAATTAAAAAATTGATCATCCGTCCTGATTTCTCATTGTCAGGATATTTATTTTGTATATAATAATAAAATATTAAACAATAAATTGACTTAACAAAGACGTGTAATGGATCAAAGTATTTTTTTAATTAAAAAAAAAATTAAAATAAAAAATAATAATTAAAAGACAAAAGATATTTTAATCGTACCTAAATATGTAATTATTTTAAACAAAAAAAAAATGTATGATGATGATTATGAATATGCACGGTAACAGAGCAAGACGTGAATATATATGTATATGTTATTTCTTTTCTCGTTTCCATCTTCACTCAATAAAATTAAAACAAAAAATAAAATAATTAAAAATTATCCTTTTTTTTGGAAAGATTAAAATATCAAAATATGTAATTTTTTTATTGAGTAAACATGATAACTGAATAAGGTAAGAATGAGTATGTTGTCCCGTGTCTGGTCGTCCCCATCTCAGTCCTCGTCATCATTTCCACTCCCATCTCTTTATATATGTGATTTTTATCATGGATAAAATTTTATATTTACCTAGTACTCATTCAGAGTTAGATAAATTCACCTTGTGCTCGGCCCATCCTAATTCACTAAAAAATGCTAGTTATTATTTAAAAAATATATATTTGTAGATATTGTTTTCTATTTTTAAATTTAAAATATTTTTAGATGAGATTAAATTAAATTATAATGATGCAATGATTTAAAATATATACATATATAATATTAAAAAAATATAATATAAAAAATAAAGTAAAGTGAAATAAAAAAAGAAAATAATGTAAAATAAAATTTTAAAAAAAGAATTTTTTTAGTATAACATAGAGAAGATTTCTATATAAAGTAGATATATAATAGAAAAGGAAATTAGAGTTTTTGACACAAAAAATATAAAATAAATAAAATTTTACACAAATAATACATCTAAAAAATTATTTACCTAAATGATACAAATCACTATTCAATTAACAAATTGGTCCCCCGGCCCGATTTCTCACTGTTAGGATAAATTATTCTGTATATAATAATAAAATATTAAACAATAAATTGACTTAATCAAGATGTGTAATGGATCAAAGTACTTTTTAATTTAGAAAACAAAATTAAAATAAAAAATAACAATTAAAAGACAAAAGATATTTTAATCATATCTAAATATGTAATTATTTTAAACGAAAAAAAATGTATGATGATGATTGTGAATACACATGGCAATGGAGTAATACGTGAACATATATGTTATTTATTCTCTTGTTTTCATCTTTACTCAATAAAATTTAAAAAAAAAATTAAAAATTACTTTTTTTTTAGGAAAGATTAAAATATATATTAATCTTATCAAAATATGTAATTTTTTTTATTGAGTTGACATGATAACCGAGTAAAGTAAAAATGAGTATGTTGTTCCATGTCCGGTCACCTTCATCCCAATCCTTGTCATCATTTCCATTTTCATCTCCTTTTGTCTGTGATTTTTATCGTGAAGAAAATTTTATATTTACCTAGTACTCGTTCAGAGTTGAGTAAATTCACCTCGTTCTCGGCTCATCCTTATTCACAATGTTTTAGAACAAAAATCATAAATCTTGATTGTGAGAAATTAGGGTGGGAATCAATTTCTCAATTGAATAGAAATTTGTATCATTTAAAAAATAAAACAAAAATGTAAAAGAAAGATAAAAAGGAATATAAGCATTTTGTAGAAAAAATAAAAATGAGAGAGAGGGAGAACAAAAATAAAAAAAACAAAAAAAAACAAAGGAAGGGTGATATAGGGAAGGAGACAATAGAGGGAGAGAAAGATGAGGAAAAAAATACTTTGATATATTTTAGAAGTTACGTCCAAATTAAGAGTGAAAAGATAATAATGAAAAAAAAAAAGAACTTATGAGAGGATGACACTTATTCTGGTGTACATCCTTTTATTAATTTTTTTTTGAAGGAACATCCTTTTATTAATAGTAATAGATAGATTGTGTTAAAAAAATGCAAAAATAATAATTTTGAATAAGCATGGTAATAAAACACAATAAACATGTAAGTCATTCTCCGTCATTGTTCATGGTCTCGTCCTCAACTTTTAGCGACAATAAATTTTTTTACATGTAATTTTTATTTTTAATTTCGAAAACCAAAAATAAAATAAAAGATTAAAAGTATATTTTAAATCTAACTGTGTATATAAAACATAAGAATAAAAAAAAATTTAATGATATAAGGAAAAAAAATTAAAAGGGTTAAAATGATAACTAAATAAAAAAAATCTAAAAAATAGTCATAATTTTAAATGAATAAAAAATAATGGAAAATATATAATTATTCAAAATTTGTATTACTTTTTCAATATAAATAATAAGATATTTTTTAGAAATAATAATTATTCAAAAACATAAAACAGTAATATAATAATAACATAAATATATAAAAAGTCTAAAGTTGTAAAAAAATTATAAAAGAAAAAAAAGTTATAAGAAAATAAAAAAAATAGAAAAAAAAAGAAGAAGAAGAAGAAAGAAGTAAACGTAAGAGGAAAGATTTAAAAAAAAAAACTCCAAAAAGAAGAGAAAAATATTAAATGATCTAAGAAAAAAAATTTAAAAGGGTAAAAATAATAATTAAGTAAAAAAATAAATCTAAGAAATACTCATAATTTTAAATGAATAAAAAATAATGGAAAAGATCTAAGAAAAAAATATATTAAAAATAGACATAATTTTAAAATAATAAAAAATAATGAAAAAATATGTAATCATTTAAAAATTTGTATCACTTATTTAATATAAATAATAATATAAAAAATAAAACAGTAATATAATAATAAAATAAAATATATAAAGTAGATTCTTCGTTAACGTCGAGGACTCATGTCTAATTATTAGCCATATGACATATATTTCTTTAATTATTTAATTATCGATAATTTTAATATAGTATCTATTATTTCTATTATCTATTAATCTATTATGTATTAATTCTATAATCTATTAATTCTATCAATGAAGGTTTTGCTTGGCTAACTGTCATCCTCTCTTAAAAAAAATATTCTCCAAATTTTTTTTTTTCTCTTCCTCCTTCCCTTTATCCTGGTCTCCTGTATCATATTTATACTTACTAGTGAAAACACAGGCGTTGCCACGTCTGTGTGTCCGCATTTTTTATATCACTATTGTCTGAGTTAATTGTTATATTAATGTCAATTTCATTGTATTTGACAAATGTGCATTTGTCAAAGCTAAAGATGATAGAATTAGTGTATTATTTGACATTTCAATTGTTCTATAAATATAATAATTATTTGGAAAAAAAAGTTAAATTACATGATATTTACACTTGTTTTCCCCTTTCTCTCATTTGTTGGTAATCTGTTCGTCTTTTAGATAATTCTTGTTCTCTTTGCTCCATGCTTTGTTCACTCTATTTTTATAGTTTTGCCTCCATCTTTGTCGTTGTTGTTCTATTGATTGTCGACTTGAATTTTGCATATTGTTATATACTTGTAGATTGTCATATTGTTTCATGATCATAATATACACATTAAAGATATAAATGTTAAAATTGAAACATGTATAGGAATATTCTAATATATAACATATATATTATTATATTATAAAATAAAAGAGACTTTTTTTATATATATTTATTAAAAAATGCTAAATGATAACTGGTTTATTTTTAACATAATTTTTCAAAAGTCATACCTACCATGATTTTTTAGAAATTAAACTCATTAAATATTTTGTTAAAGATAAATTAAAGCAAACAATAACTAAACAGATAGATATTTATGAAATGGAATCATAACATCTCTTAATAAAAAAAAAAAGTACACAATTTACTAATTTAAATGACAGTCTTTAAAAGTGATACTTATATGTTGAATGTAATTTTATGGTAACCATTTTAAGATTACATGATATAAACAATATATCAATACTTATAATTTGAAGAGGATTGGTATGAGAGAGAGTGATCTTGTAAAATTATAATATTCAACTATTCACGCGCATTTTAAATTTTGACTTATTGATTTAAATTGATTTAAATGAATAATAAATTTATGTATTTATATACCTAATTTAAATGTGAAATAATATTATGATTTATAATGTGGACATTGAATAAAATTAGCTTGCTAACTAGAATAATTTGAATGTAAAAAAAAAACATTCAAATTCTTTTTTTTATTATATTAATTTTAAAAGTGTACTATTTCCATTTTCATAAATATTTCATGTGGTTATATTTTTATATATTAAAACTAATATATATTTTATGATATTTTATTATATATATTAACATATAAATTAATTTTATTAATTTCTTCTGTTCTATTTTTTTTATTATTACGTATAGTTGGTTTATTGGTTGATTATGTGTCTAGATAAAATATTTTATAATTTTTACAGGCTATTTTTTATTTTCAAATTTATAATTGATGTTTTTTAATTTTTGTACATTTATGTTGGACATTTATAAAGTCTACTTCATATTTTAAATATTTATATAACTTCTTATAATCATTTTTATTTTTTTAGTCGTGTACAGTTATAATATTGTAAGTATATGTGAAAATCTCTTACTCAAACAAAATTCTCATTTTTTTTATTATGTTTACCACTCACTCCAAATTGTGAATATTTATTAAATATATACATAATAATCAATTAAAAAGTAATATTATTACATGAAATTAATAAAAAAAAAAGTTACTATTAACCATGAAATTCAAGTTTTACCTGAAATTAAAATATAAAAGAAAACTTATTACATATAATAATCATAGATGATAGTTAACAAATATCCTATAAAATTAACAGAAAGTTGGATGTTAAAATAATCATATTGAAAACAACTTCACTTCTTGTTAATTTGTTGGCAATCTCTATCTTGATTGGAACCTACATCCATATATTACAATAAGTCAATAACCATAAGAATTAATAAGCAAATAAACAAATCACCCACTAATTTTTAAAATAAACAAAAATATATATTCTTAATTTAATTTTATTAAATAAAACACTTAAATGGGACAAACAAAAGAATTGTGCAAAAAATAATTATAAAAAATTTGCAAAAACAAAGTGAGAAATATAAACAATAGAAAAGTAACAACATAAACAAAATTAAAACAAATCTCTAAAATTGAGTAATTGATCATTTTGGATAAATGAAATATATCTTTAAGAGAAAAAGTACTTAAACTAAAATTTAAAATTCTACACTATTTAAGTTAATTTAAAATTGAAATTAAAAACAAACCTAGATGATGAATACATTATTAAGAGTATTAAAAAAATACATACAATATTGAAAAAACTAAGTGAGAAATACCTGGATTCTCTGTCTTCACTGTCTTAAAAAAAATTGATCTGAACAACCAAATTAGAGAAATTTGAAGCATGTACTTTTAATTTATAATTTATAATTTTTTTTATTTAAAATTTTATTTTTCAATCAAAATGACAATATTAGTATAAAAATTTGTATAACTTTTTTAATTTAATAATGACAAAATTGTCTCCTAAAAATGGAAACGAAAGAGCAATTACTAAAAATGGTATCGCCTTTGTCTATTGTTATAGATATTAACATATAAATTAATTTTGTTAATTACTTTAATTCTAATTTTTTTTATTGCTGTTTATGGTTGATTTAATAGTTGATTATTTGTCTAGTTAAAATATTTTATAATTTTTACATACTATTTTTTGTTTTCAAATTTATAATTGATGTCTCTTTGACACTTTCATAGACTCTCCTTGTGAATTGATTGAAATTTATTGAAAATAATCAATTTTAGTTAAAATTGGTTAAATTATAAAATAGAATCATCAAATGATATGCAAGATCCACCATTGTGATTTTTAATAAATTTCAATCAATCATAAAAAGAGTCTCTAAAAGAGAGTGTCTAAGTGTGTCACTAGTACTCTCGTAACAAGTATTATAAGTTGAAAATGACTAATTTAATTTAGGGGTGGCAAAATGGACCAACCCGCAAAAAATAGGGCGGGGCGGGTTGGCTTGCCTAAGGCTGATGTAGGTCAGAAGGGTCAACTCGCCCCGCCATCAAGCATGTTGACAAGTTGACGGGTTGGCGGTTTTCAACTTTTTTTTTTCAATTTGATTTTCTGTAAAAAGAAATACTTATATGTACATATTTTTTATTCTCAATTATTCAATTCCAAATTATTATAACAACAAACAAGAGAGATTAAATAGTAAATACAAAATATTTTTTTTTGTTAAAGGACTATGTTGCTTTTTGACTTTTGCTTCATTTTAATTAATTACTTTTTATTTTTATAAGAAAGATTATTAATATGCTTATTTCTTTAGACGGTTTTTTACCATGTTATTATTTGGTTTATCCTTCATGCATAATTTCAATCCCTACATGATGATTTGTTTATTATCTATTGACATTCTTAATTAAATAATTATAATATATACTAAAAAAGAAGTGAACTCATATCCTTCAACTAAATCACAAAAGTTTTAAAAAATTCTTCCTCAAATACAAAATCACAAAAAAAAAAGTGAACTCATAGTCTCATAAACTTATATTTTAGTGTAGAGTGTAGTGTAGTTGTGTTAGGATTAAGTTAGCGGTTAGGCGGGTTGGCAAGTTAGGTAGGTTGGCAGGTCAGGAACACTCCCCTATCTCACCATTTTTTGGTCGATTGACAAGTTGATCCACGGGTCACAACCCATTTTGCTATCCCTAATTTAATCTAAATATCTAAGTATAGCAACTTTTGTGTCAATAATTGGAGCTTCAGGTGCTTGTTAGAGTGCTTTGTAAATATTAGGTTCGATTATATGACATAATTATAATTATCATTATTATTATTATTCTTATTGATTGGTTGATTATGATTATTACATTTTGTTGAAAATTATGATTGTACATTAATGAATTTTAAATATTCACATTTAAATTCAAAAATATTATTAAATAATAAATACATACTTTAATTATAATAATTAAGGACAAAATATATTTGTTTACATTATATAGCTACCGTTGAATTTTATTTTTTGGAATATGCAAATATTTATAATGATTATAATTTCAGACTTGATATTCTTATAATTAATTTTCAAAAAATAATTTCTTTAGACCTTTTTCTTAGAAAAATATATATAATGAATACATCTTTTAATTTATTTATTAATTATCAATATATTGAATACTTATTTTTTTTTATGAGTAGGAAATAAAACAACAATAGGCCAAAAAAAAAAAAAAAGGACTAAAGCCTAATATTAAGTACACCTACAACATCTGCCATTAGAAGTTGCTGCATCTTTAAAGGGTAAGTGTCCATAACCTCAAACAAAGAGGTGTAGGATGACCTTTGTTGTGCTAGAAAATCTGCACTGGTTGGCCTTAGGCATGGCAACGGGCCGGGGGCAGGGACGAGTTTGTGAGTCCCCGTCCCCGCATACTCATCCCATCCCTATCCTCGTCCTCATCCCCGCCGGGTATGAATTTTTATCTCCATCCTCATCCCCGTCGAGTATTGGGTATATCCGCCTCGTACCCGTACTCGTTTATAATTAAAAAAAAAACATAAAAAAATAATTTTGAGTCATAATAAGCTTTAAAAAAAATTCAATTTTTATATTAAAGTCATAATAAGCTAAAAGTCTCACAGCAAAAAAGAACTTCATAAAAAACTAATAATATGTTAATAACAACCGTATAATTATTTATTATCTAATAAAATTATATAAGTTTTGTCTAAACTATATAAAAACAAATTGAAACAACCTAAAATAATAATTTAGTAAATATAAATTGTAAATAATAAAACAAGTGTAAATACTTAAAAATTATTAAGTAAAATATATAATATAAAATAAAAATAATTTAATAAATATATGTATCGGGTATAGGTACGGGGTGGGTATGCACATCCCCATCCTTGTCTCTGTAACCGATTTTTGTAAATAGGTATTACCCGTACTCGTACTCGTACCTGGTCAAAGTGGGGATTACTCGTCAATATCAGGACGGGGACGGGACAGTACCCATGGGTACGGGTTTGATTGCCATGCCTAATTGGCCTCTCGAAGCACGTGCTTCAGAATTACATCCCAATGTAAGTTCTTGAAGCATTGAATCTTGTGTATGATTGTTGCATGAGGGTGAACATGAGTGTTCTCTTGATTAATCTGCTACAACGCTACTGCTGAATCACTTTCCAAATACGATTACTCTAAGGGAAGTCCTTAAGGACATGAGTCAGGTCCTTCACCAAAGCTCCACACCTGCAACAACATAAATCAAAAGAAAGGTGTTGAAAATGGACCAAGTTAGTAGGAAGCTTGCCATGATAGGCAAGCCAAAGAAAGTGTTTAATGTTCTTAGGTATATTAAGGCTCCAAACCTAGGTCCAATTTCCTGTAGAGGTAGCATGACCAGTAGGCTCCTTAGTTAACCACTTGAAAGCTGAACTAGCAGTAAACCCTAGTGGATGACAGTTCCTAAGTAATAGACTCCTCAACATCAGCATTCACAACAATTCCCATGAGCTTGCTTTTAATCTCTTTCAACATTGGAGCGGACAACAGATTCTAGTGGCAAGCATCATTTATCAAGATTTCATTCAACTTCAACTTTGTATACGATATATGATCATAGACCACCATGCTGCACAAAGGGCCCTCCTTAAGAAACTTGTCAAAGAATAAAGAAACATCTCTTATCCCCACACGGTAACCAAAGCCACTCTTCAAGTGCTCCAAGGCTTTAAGAATCACGGACCAAGCACACGAAGCTCTTGGCTTCAGGGTCTGCTTACATTATACTTGATTGAGGAATATACTTTTGGGAAAGAATTTGGACCCAAATTTTCTCTTTTCGTAGATTAAGCTCCTGACTTTGGTATCAATGGCATAAAAAATACCCTCTAGGAACTACAACTTCTGCATAGGGTAGGTAGGAATAGTTGTTATGACATATTTGGCTAAGGTTATTGTTCTAGCTTTGCTCAATAGTTTACTCTTCCAACCATCCAATCTGTTGTTGATTCTATCCATGACATGTGAGAAATGCTCTTTCTTGACCCCCCTCGTCAACATTGGAAAGCCCAAGTGCTTTTGATATTGGTGGTTGCGCCAAATTCCATAATGGATGTGTACTTTCTCAGCTTCCTGGTAGTCACATTCTTGGAGGCTAGGAAATGAGACTTGTGGGTGCTCATTTTAATTCCCAAGGTGATGCAAAATTGGTGAAGAACTTCCTTCACCACCCTCGCTTGAGCACATGTGGTTTTCACAAACAACAAGCAGTCATCTATAAAAAATAGATGAGAAATAGGTGGTCTATTTGAAAAATCCGAATAGTTTCCCACAGACCCTTATCAACTTTCTGCTGAATTAGAAAGGCCAATTTCTCTATGCATAACAAGAAGAGTTAAGGGGAGAGAGGGTCTCTTGGCGAAGCCCTCGATGAGGAGCAAAACTATCTAGGATGGTGTTGTTCCACTTTATCGACAAATTCGTAGACCGTGTGCAGTTCATAATGAGGTGGGTGACTTGTTAAGGAAACCCAAACTCAAACAAGGTGTAACACCCATAAAATTACACGTAATTACTAATTGTGGATGAGGGTGAACTTAGTAATTCTTTATTTATCACTGTGTGCAATTAACATTTTAATATTCTTAGAGAATGGTAATTAGGATTCTAATGTTAATTATGTTTTATTTGTGTTTTCGCTTATAAAATTTGAATTTCGGTTTTGTTGGATCGTTTTCGTAATTTTTGTGAAAATGGTCCGCTGTGTGACTTTTATCGTTTTTCATTTGCAAATCATCTTTTTAATGTTTTTAAAGCATAAAACATTTAATTAGGAGCGCTTTTAAGTAGAAGATTAGTTTTGGGAATGTTTGAAACATAGATGACGAAAATCGCAAAAAAAGCTTTACTCGAACTAAAATCCAACCCTAAACCTAATGGGCCTTTAATTGGCCAACCTAAATTTAATATATGGGGAGCATGTCCAGTTTGTGTGTGACGGCCCTAGAAAAGTGAATGGAGAGGCTTAGTGAGAAACTTTGTCATAAGTGTAGGATCTCGAAGGGATCGGAGGGAGAGAATGTGAATCATTTTCAAAAGTTTTTTTTCCTCTCAAGTTTTAGTTCATGAATGCTCCCCCTCCTCTCTAATGTCATATTCCAGTCTCTCTAAATTTCTGAGTTGATTAGAAACACTAATTAAATTCTAGTATTGTGTAGGAGAGAACACTAGCTTTCCTTTAAGCTCACTTTTGTGCATTTACACTTTTGAAACTAAGGTATGGAGGAGTTGTTCCATTCTAATCTTAAACCATAATTTTTTTTGTTGAGTTTTACTATTTCATTGAGCTTAGTGAACTGATTTGGTGGTGACTATGGTGTGAAATCTTTGTTTTGGGTGAAAAAGAGTCATTATTGTATATTGGGTTAAAACTGTGTTTTTAATTTTGAAAATTACTTCATGTTGTGTTATAAGGTTGAGAGATCATCTTGGTACTTTAGGATACCTCTGGATACTATGGTAAAAATTTCAGAATTTTTGGAGTTAAGAAACTATTTTTATAAAAGCCAAACTTTCATTTAGAAAATAACTGAGTTTTGGGTTGTTTTGATTTTGAAAATTATTTAGAGACACTTTTGAAGAAATCTGGAAAAACCATGTTGTTTCATAAATCATTGGTAATGTCCATAATTTTCTTTGGGATTTTTGAAAGCCTCTAGGTATTTTTTCAAAATAAGTTTAGTAAAACTGAGTTTACTTACTCAATGGGGTTTTTGAACGTTTAAAATTCTATTTTTTGTACATTAAATTTTGTTAAATTTACAATAGTTAGTATTTGTGATTTATAATATGTGATATTGTTTCTGAATTTTGTTGAAGGTTTCTTGTGCCAAAATTATGTTGCTGGACACTAGAGCCTTTTTAATTTATGTGTTATTTTAAAATTCTAAGAAAAATATGTGTTAATTGAGATCTATGGGAATCCCCATTCGAAAGGATTTGTAAAATGGACTATGTTTACTTAGGTAATAAATAGTAAATCGTGGATTATTCAGCTGATCCAAAAACACATTTTAAATTAAAATAAATATTTATACTTACTATTATGAGCTAAAAAAA
Organism: Amphicarpaea edgeworthii; assembly: GCA_014843725.1. Lineage (NCBI taxonomy): Eukaryota > Viridiplantae > Streptophyta > Magnoliopsida > Fabales > Fabaceae > Amphicarpaea > Amphicarpaea edgeworthii. Next base: position 11,430,839 of record CM026324.1, read on the forward strand.
TTATGGGTTGAAACAAGAATGATGTAGGGCATTGATACCAATTTTTGTGTTATTCTAAGTTCTGAAAGTATGTAAAATAATTTTTGGAATGATGTTTTCAACTTGTATTACTTGATAAATATACCATGACTTGTTGAAAATGCAAGTATGTGGGGATGTTCTACCTTAGAAGGAGAACCCTTATCTTTATGGTGTATTATGTGATGTTAACATGTGATTAAATATTTTTTTGTGAATCATGCATTGTTATAATTGACATCTGAGACTTGGGGAGTGTGACCCCTAGGCACCAACTGTTGGGGTTGTTTGTATTTGTGTGATTTAATTGGTTGTGTTTTGTGATATGCTTGTTTGCTTTGGGGAAACAAGGGTGATGAGTCCTTGTGAGGAGCAAATGGACTCTGATGGAGTGCATTTGTGAGATTAAGATTTAGTTTTAATTAATAAATACGTTGATTAAGGAATTAATGAATAAATTAATTCCAAGAGTGAGAATTTAATAACAAGTTAATGTAATGAAACATGAGTAAACAAACCATTGGACTTAGACTTAAAGAGTAGGACCCTTGTAATGGATTGGAATAGTATACTTAATTGAAACATAATACTTAAGTGCTTGTAAGAATTACATAAGATTTAATAAGCTTAATGGGGTCATGAAATGGTGCATGGCAGGCGTGCAATGCTCAATGCACGCATTGCTTTGTTTGGTGTGTTTAGTGAGATGCGAAAGGAAATGATTTCCTTTGGCGTTGGTACAAGTGAAACTGACGTGTTTGGACGTGATCACGATGTTGATGAAACATTTTACGAGAAAGGCGTTCTCGATGGGAGTTGGTCAGAGGAATCAACTAGAATGGGACATGCATTAATATTTCCAACTGCGTGTGTGGTGACAAACGGGGCAATGATAGTTACTCACTTAGTGTAGTGAGGGAGACTTGTTGGTGTTGTGGACGAGAAGTTCACGAGGCACTTGGTGGACCATTGCTTAGTGTTTGTAGTAGTGAAAAGCACACAACCCATTGGAAATGTAATCCCCGTTGAGGGAAACATTGTTGAGGAATCAATCCTTAGAGTGTGCATGACCATAGAGTGGTATCTGAGAAATGATTGCAGGCATGGAACTTCAAAGCAACATCAATAGTCTCTCAGTCTGCTTCGACACTCTACATCCTCCTCACAATGATGACATAGATGAAGATTGATGATTCTGATGTCTCAATTGCTTTTATGCATATTTTCATTATGTCTTTATCATTTTGCAATTTCATTTATGCATTTTATTTCTTTGGATGCTTGTTGAACAATGTTTAAATTTGATATTATGCAATATTACTTTTGGATTATAACTTTCTTAATTCTCTGCCTTTTGGTGATTTGAAAACCAAAAAGGGGGAGAAACTTTGCTTATATTTGCTATGTTTGTTATCTCAATTGGTTATCTAAAATTGTTTATTTCAGTTTATTACTTGTTATCTAACCAATTTGTGAATGAGAAAATTTTTAGGTACATGAAGCACACTCAAAAGACTTCAAAGTTTTTGGATATTCAAAACCAAAAATGGGGAGATTGAAGATTGAAGACTTCATCTGTGTTTTTGGTATCTCATATCCTTCTTAGTCTTATCTTTTTCTTTAAACCAAAACATGAATGAATGTTGGATTTGTATTGGTTATTTTAGTCTTAGGAATATCATGCTTCCATGTGTTATTTGCAAATTGTTTTTAAACTTAGAAAACTTTTATCTCATTGTTTTAAGATGATCTTGAAACTTATTTTATGAAATTTGATCATTTCAATCAATTACAAGAATCATGCAATCAACTACAATTGATTGAATTAGAATCAGATTACTCCCTGACTCGAAACAATCGTTACATGATTGGTGCAATCGATTACAATATATATTTTTCATCTTAGAATTGCCTCTGACTCGATTTAATCGATTACAAACTTATTGCAATTGATTACAATTAATGACAACAACTCAAAATCATCTTCTGATACACAAGATAATTGATTATATTCTATTTCAATTGATTACATCTATTATAACGGTCACTTTAAAGATATTTAATATGATCTATCTTATATCCTTCTTCATATCTTTTTGACCTAATCTTATATTTGATTTGAAGATAAGATTTTGATCTTTTACTACACTATAAAGAGATTCCTTTGAGATTGTTTTCAGCATCACAAAGTATTCATCTAATTCATCTATTTCAAATCTCTTTGTGTTGAAATCCTCTTGAGCGTTCACTTGCTATATTTTCTTTGTAGAAGAAAGTTCTTTTCCAGCTAAATTTGCACATCAGGTGCTATTGTTCCATACTTCATCTCTTTGATAGATTTCTATTGGCATTCTAGGATAGGTTTTCCTAGGTAGATGCTTGAGGTTGTGATGATGTTTCACACTCTTGCATAGGTTCATGTTCGGGTTGTGAACAGATAGGTTTTTTGTGATTTGGATGTGTTATTGTGTTTGTAATTGTTGTAGATCATAGTGAAAATCCTTGGGTTGAGGATAACTGGATGTAGATCGAGTTGTGATCGAATCAGTATAAAAGCTTGTGTTCTTCTTCTTATCCCTTCATCTTTCTATTACATTCTTGTTTAATTTTTTTAATTATACTCTGTTTTTGAAAAGCCTTTTAAACAAGATTGTTTTAACTTGTGTTTCTGAATTGTGATTTTATTATAAACATCTTTTTATAAACTTTGTGAAAAACTTCAAGGAAGTGGCTGAATTACTTTTATTTTGAAAAGAGGTACGAAAATTTTTAAATATCAATTCACCCCCCCTTGATTTATCTGGCTATTTCTAACAATAGGTTTCCAATGAGATCGTGAGTGTGCCATTGCAGTGTAGATGTTGTTTGTGTATGTGGTCAGAATGCCGTTTGAATTTTGGTTTTTAGGAGGAGCGGAAAACTCACTCTATACACTTTGTTTCAGATGAAGATGAATGTAGTATGTAATTGACTAAAATGAAATGGAGTGACTACGACCAATATTTATGATGTGCAAAAACTTGTTTGGGAATAGAAGACCTTTGAGGTTACCTTTCAAGTTCTTAGTGTGGGTTGGGAGTTAGTTTTCTTTTAGTTATTACCTTGGGTCTTAGTCTGGTTTCTTGTATAATAGATGGTAGACTAGATCTTAATTTTATGGTGCATATGTTGTTGTATACGACTTAGATGGCTTGTGTCTCTTTTCCAAAGATGTAAAGGTGTAATCATGTTTCTTTTTATGGAATTGTCTAAGGCAAGATTTTGGTGTTGGGCATTTCATGTTTATCGGTGTTTCAATATCATTTGAAATCAATCATTTTATAAAAGTAAGGGGTTTCTCACAAATGATATTTGTTAATTAACACTTATTTTTAAGAGAATGATAGGTGCATTGAAAATGAGTTTCGTTCTGTTAAAAAAAGAAGAAAAAAGAGTTTTGTTAAAATTCTTGTAATAAGTTTTGAAGCAAAGGAAAAAATGTATTTCATATTTTGATAATAAGTTAATGGATCAAGTTTTTAATTAAATTCATATTTTTGAAGAATAAAATACAAATTTTAGGAGTTTAGTAACTTAAGGGGTTACACAAGGTGCGTTCCAAGAAATCCCAATTAACCCTGTCATAAGCTTTCTCAAAACCAATTTTAAACATTATATGAGCCCCCTTACATTTCTTCTTATGCATGGTATGAACAATTTCTAGGGCAATCAAGACATTTAAAACAATTAATCCCTTTGATCTTAAAGCAACAAATAAGGTTTACAAGACAAATGTTTTACTAGTACCTCCATATTCTAGAAGGAATAGCGATGAATGCGTAGCAACCATTTCTTCCTTATCATAGTTTAATTCATCAACCAAAAACCTATTTTCAAACTCACAAAAGTTTGAAATTTGAGGATATGGCATTGAACCAAAATCTTTGAGAGATTTTCCATTCATATACAACATTTTTTCCATTTCAATCAAACACAAATTCTTCAATTCATCATCCCTAATTTGAAGTCCTATAATTAGAGCCGTCAAAATGGCTCGGCTCGGCCCTGGCCAAAACTAAAAAAAAGCTTGCAGGGCCAAAAGATCCATATAAAAAGCCCGTAGAGCCAAAAAGCTCCATTAGGCCCTATGGGCTAGAGTCGACACGTGGGCCTTAAATTTTAATAATTTAGCATTTTTTTAAATAATAAGTTTGGTTTATGGCTTTATTGACTACCTACCTCACTCATATAATTTTGATCAATACTTAAATAATATAAAATAACAACTAAAATTAATAACTTTATAAAAACTTTATATTTAGGATAAAAGGTGTTGAATTTAATAAACAAACTTCATCCAAAATAAGTACATGATAATCCTCCCTCTAAAATAATTAAAAGCTAATTAAGTCATTCTTTCCTTCTCACATGAACCATATCAAATAACTCCATCTCCATCTTCATGCATATGAGACTCTATTATTGTTGTTGTTTCATCTTCATCTAAAACTCAACCAAGTGAAATATAATAAGACAATTAAACAAGATAACATTACAAAAAAAAAAAAAAACCAAAGGATTACCACTTGGATATTTAGAAAAGTCATGCAACCAATTCTTAGTGCAAATAAGCATTTGAACATGTTTAGAAAGAGTAGAACTTCTATATTTTGTTAGAACACGTCTACCAATGCTAAAAGCAGACTTTGATGCCAATGTGGTAATAGGAACACTAAGCACATCTCGAGCTAGTATAGAGAGTGTAGGAAACTTTTTCTCATTAACCTTCCAATAATGAAGCACATCAAAATACTCATAGCCATCATACTCCACTTGAGGTTCCTCCAAATACAAATTATACTCACTTTTACCAGTGGTAGATTTAGCTTCAATTTGACGCATTTTATAGTCCTAGAGTATATAATATATCAATTATCTAAAAATAAAAGAAGAAAATAATAAACAAGGTATTGTAAGAAACTTACACAATAAATCTTTGGTCTCTTGGCCCTATTTTTCTTTGAATCTGACTTACACAGTGAAATAGATTGAATGGGTGGTGATTGAGAAAGAGAAATACTAGAGATAGGAAAATTCTCTACATATTCACTATAAAGTTTCTTAAGTTTTTTCTTCAGATTTTCTACCTTTTCTTCCGCTGTTTCTGGATTAAGTTTCTTGTAGCAATAAGTTCGAAAATGAGTCTTCAACGTTGGGTCAAGAATAGCTCCAAAAGTTAGCAAGTCACTATAATCCTTCCAATATTTATCAAACTTTTCATCCTCAAAGACATTTTTCTTACAGCATCATTATCATTATTCATATTATCAACCAAGAGGGACCCAATTTTCTACACATGCATGAAATATAAGTTCAAAGTAGAGTATAATGAACCACAGACCATATTAGTAATATCATAAAATGATTCCAAAAATTCACAAATTTTTTCTCCTGTTCTCCATTCCTCAGAAGATGGAAAATGTTTATAACTTCCATCCACCGTTTGTAAATATTCAAAGCTCGTTCATACTTGAGTGCACTCTCAAGCATTAAATATGTAGAATTCCACTTAGTAGACACGTCTAATCTTAAACCAATGTTTGTGTCTATACATGCATCATTAACATAGTCTTTAAATTTAATCATCCTTCCATTTGAGCCTTTTACATACTTCACACTTTCTCAAAATTGTGATAGAGATAAAAACCTACTCCAATCATATCAAGCATAGTTAAAGCAACTTCAACACTCTTCTGTGAGACAACGGAAACCTATCTTCTCCAACATTCAAATCCATGAAGCTCACTATATAAAGATGCTTCCATGCAATGAGAAGAAAAGGATGATAGATGATGAAATGCTAATGAACTGAAATAAACTCATTCAAAGCAATTTGTACAACAAGAAAAGCACTTTGAGAAAAATCCAGAGAGAGACACAAGCTGAGAGAAAAGAGAATACCCATCCTCTACAAGCTCACACAGATTCAACACTTGTTCATATCCTCTCTCAAAGAGTTATCTGAATCTTATACATATTTGTATGGCAAGCCAAGAGTGGCTTAGTGATTAAAGAATACTTGGGAAGTATAATCTTAGGGGGAGATTCATACTTGTAACTAGAAGTGGTTTAGAATACTTGTAGCTAGCAGTGGCATAGAGAATACTTGTAGCCAGAAGTGGCAGTGAAGAATACTTGTTTTGTAATCAGTTGATTATAGTGGAACCCTTTAACAATTGTTAAAGGAGAACTGGACATAGCTCAAGTTGAGTGAACCAGTATAAAAACAAGCTCTCATTTGGTGTCTTGTGATTACATATATTCATCTTGCCTGCTGTGCTCTTTTGGAAAGGTTTTCAAAGCTTTGGTTTACAAGGATATATTTGCTGGTTTAAACTTACATATATCCATGAAAGCAATTTGTGAACAAATAGTGTTTACCAGAAAGTTTTGTAACCCACTATTCAACCCCCCCCCCCCCCCCCCCCACGTGTTCTTGTGTATTTCATTTGGTATCAGAGCTTGATCTCTGATAATTATCTTCACAGATACAGAGCTAAAGATCATACACAAGGATGGAGAAGGGTCTACACGAACCTCCAATCTTCAAAGGTGAAAACTTCACATGCTGGAGACAAAGAATGGAGACATACTTTGAGTCATGTCACATAAACATGCTGGATGTCATAGAAAATGGAGACTACATTCTAGTTGATGAAAGTGGAGTTTAAATTCCAAAAGAACAATGGACTGAGACACAACAGAATAGATTTGTCCTAAATTCCAGAGCAAGAAATGCAATACATGCATGCATCTTAGAAACTGAGCACAGAAAGATAAGTCAGTTCAAATTTGCCAAGGACATATGGGACACATTCATAATAACTTATGAAGGATCCTCACAGGTAAAAAGGAATAAGGTAAGTGTTCTCACCAGAGAATATGAACTCTTTGCTATGGAAGAAAATGAAACCATAGCTAGTATGATGTCTAGATTTCAAACTATTTTAAATGAGCTTCAAAACCTTGGTAAAAGTTTCAAAAATTTCGAGCATGTTGACAAAATCCTTCATAGCTTTCCTAGACAATGGAGACCTCAGGTCATAACCATTAGAGCTTCCAAAGACTTAGACTATATGCCTCTAGAAGAGCTCGTGGGAATTCTAATGTTGCATAAGCAAGAGCTGTAAGGAGATGCCAAGTTGAAAAAGGGCAAGTCACTGGCTTTGAAGCTCATAAGCTAAATCAGGCAACATCAAAAGAGTCATCTTCATCAAAAAGTTAGTCTTCCAAACCACCCAAAGGACGCAATGTTATTAGACTCGGACTGGTCATCGACTCGGTCAGGATACCGAGTCATTGGGTCAAGGGTTAACCTAGTGAGTCAGTAATTGACTCGCATGACTCGGTCTCTATTTAAAAATATAAAAAAAAAATAAGCTATAGACTTTTATACTTGAAAAAATCATAAATAATCAAACCATACCTTAAAATATCTAAAAAATTCACAACTCCAATTAAACTAAATTCAGAGGTCTATTGGCAATACATAAGTCATAATTAAAGCAAATAACCATAATAAAGTCTCAAACAATTACAAGTCTACAATAACAAATAATGTATTTATGCCCAAGGAGTCAAAGTGAAAGGCGCATCATCAAATCTAGGCTCTCCTATTTGTTCTTCATTCAAGAAACTTTCCCCAACATTTTCATTTGGATTCACATCTTCCATAGCATTCTCTTGTGCATCATCATCCAAATGTAACTCACTTGAGATAATATTAATGTAAATATAAGTTAGTAACTAACATTTAGTGGTGTCAATTATATAAAAATAAAAAATAGATATAAACAAAAACATACCAATATCTTTAGAAATGGGTTGGATAGTCAAATTTTGCAATGCCATTACGTAATTCATTGATTTCTTCAATAGTTAAGTCAGGTGGATTATCCACCACTACCCAATTAGCATGCTCACCAACCTCAACATCGTCTTCAATATTTTCAAAATTGATAGGATCATAATTTTGTTTCTTTGATCGATTCCTAAGATTATTAAATTGGTCATAAACAAGTAATCAACATAAAAAAAATCTAAACATTATATATAAGCAATCAATATATAATAAACACAATTATACCTTCTTTGTAACCTTAAGTTATAACAAACAAAGACAAGATCATTGAGCTTTTGATGCTCCAACCTATTTCTCTTCTTTGAATGAATATGCTCAAATACACTCCAATTCCGCTCACAATCCGAAGAACTACAAGTTTGGCTTAAGATATGGATAGCCATCTTTTGCAATTCTTTGAACACAAGCTGAGAGAAAAAGAATATCTATCCTTTATAAGCTCACGAAGATTCAACATTTGTTTATATCCTCTCTTTGAGAGTTATCTGAATCTTATACATATTTGTATAGAAAGCCACGAGTGACTTAGTGATAAAAGAATACTTGGGAAGTATAATTGTAATTAGGAGCGGCATAGAGAATACTTGTAGCTAGAAGTGGCAATGAAGAATATTTGTTTTGTAATCAATTGATTAATAGTGGAATCCTTTAACAATTGTTAAAGGAGAACTGGATGTAGCTCAGGTTGAGTGAACTAGTATAAAAATAAGTTCTCATCTACTGTCTTGTGATTACATATATTTATCTTGCTCACTGTGCTCTTTTGGAAAGACTTTTGAAGCTTTGCCTTGCAAGGATATATTTGCTTATTTAAACTAACATATATCCAAGAAGGCAACTTGTGAACTAATAGTATTTACAAAAAAGTTTTAAACCCACTATTCAACCCCCCTTTCTAGTGTGTTCTTGTGTATTTTAATTGGTATCAAAGCTTGGTCTCTGATAACTATCTTCACAAATACAAAGCTAAAGATCCTACACAAGGATGAAGAAGGGTCTACACAAACCTCCAATCTTCAAGGGTGAAAACTTCTCATATTGGAGACAAAGAATGGAGACATACTTTAAATCATGTCATATAGACATGCTGGATGTCGTAGAAAATGGAGATTATATTCCAGTTGATGATAATAAAGTTGAGATTCCAAAAGAACAATGGATTGAGGTATAGAAGATTAGATTTGTCCTCAACTCCAGAGCAAGAAATGCAATACACGCATGCATCTTAGAAATTGAGCATAGGAAGATAAGCCAGTTCAAATCTGCCAAAGACATATGGGACACATTCATAATAACCTATGTAGGGTCCTCACAGGTAAAAAGGAACAAGGTAAGTGTTCTTACTAGAGAATATGAACTCTTTGCTATGGAAGAAGATGAAACCATAGCTAATATGTTGTCTAGATTCCAAACTATTTTAAATGAGCTTCGAAACCTTGGTAAAAATTTTGAAAATTTCGAGCATGTTGACAAAATTCTTCACAGCTTGCCCAGATTATATGCCTTTCGAAGAGCTAGTGGGAATTCTAATGTTGCATGAGCAAGAATTGCAAGGAGATGCCAAAATGAAAAAGGGCAAGTCTTTGGCTCTGAAAGCTCACAAGCCAAGTCAGACAACACCTAAAGAGTCATCTTTATCAAAAAGTCAGTCCTCCAAACCATCCAAAAGACACACCACCAAAGCTCTAAAGGCAGAAGAGTCAGAAGTAGAGTCCACTTCCTCAAGTGAAGAAGAGTCAAAAGATGATGATGAGCTATCCTTCATCTTAAGAAAAATCCACAAGATGTGGAAAAAGAAAGGTGGCTCGAGATGGAAGAACTACAACAAGAAATACTCAACAGACCGTGAGAAGAAAGAGAAAAGTCTTATCGTCTACTATGAGTGTAAGAAGCTTGGACACTTCAAGTCAGAATGTCCTAAGCTCATCAAGGGAAAAGAAAAAGTCAACAGAAGATTTCCCAAGAAAAAGAAAGGACTAATGTCCACATGGGAAGATCTAGATGACTCAACAGATGAAGAAAATTATGAAGCATTAGATGAGGAAGCCAATCTCTGTCTGATGGCAGACACAACCTCCACATTGTCTGCACCTGATGGTAAGAATGAACCAGACAACACTCATTATGCGTTTGTGTCTAAGACTTCAGAAGATGAAGAACAAGAGGTAGACCTCAATGACCTTATCTCTCTTCAAGAATCCTATCAAGAACTTCTTTCTAATTCATCTATTCTTTTAAAATCCTACTTATCTATGAAAAAGAAATTAAGAAAACTTTCAAAAGAGCATGAAGAACTTGGGTCTTCTTTCATTGAGCTATTTGACAAATGCTTTACATTAGTAATGCTCTAACATATGATTTTTAAAAACTAACCATTGATTACCAATGCCTAATTAAGAGAAAAAGTGAACTTTGGATAGGAAAGGAACATCATAGAAGGCAATTGAGTGAATTGATTAAGGAAACTGATGAATTAAACAAGGTGAAAGTCTTGAGTAAAGATGAAGTTGAAATTGCTCAATTATGCAAAGAAGCTACATCTCTCAAGAGTACTCTAAGAAAATTTGTCAGTGGGTCTGAAAATTTAAAGAAAATTCTTTCATACAACAGACATCCAAATGACAAATCTAGCATTGGATTCACAGGAAAGAAAGAAGCAACCAAAAAGAAAGCTTATTCCAGAAGATCTCATTCTAAAAATTGACATGTAAAGTCCAAAAGCAAGAAATTGCCTACAAGGAGCAAATCATTTGCTTCCAAGACTAACACCAAAGGACCCAAAAGAATATGGGTACCTAAGAGCAAAATAATTCATGTTGTAGATGTCCTTGATGGCAGGAAAGAAACACCAATCATGGTACCTGGACAGTGGCTGCTCACATCACATGACGAGCGCAAGGTCTATGTTCCTAAACCTGACACCAATGCATGGTGGTACAGTCACTTTCAGAGGTAATCAAAAAGGGATAATCAGGGGTACTGATAAGATAGGTATTCCTCCTAGTCTCTTTATTGAGAATGTGCTATTTGTTGATGGGCTAAAACACAATCTATTGAGCATAAGTCAATTTTGGGATAGTGGATATGATGTTTCCTTCAACAAGGAATCATGCATAGTTAGAGACTCTAAAGCTTCACATCTCTTCTCTGCAAAGAGACAAGGAAATCTTTATAAGATCAATCTTGGTGAACTAAAGGATCAAAATGTATCATGTTTACTGTCTGCCAAAGAAAGTCACTGGTTATGGCATAAGAAGCCTGGCCATGCAAGTTTGAGATTAATCTCAAAATTGCAAAGATATAGCCTCATAAGAGGATTGCCAACAATGTCATATAAGGATAACTTACTTTGTGAGGCATGTTAGAAAGGGAAACAAGTGAAAACATTTTTTAAAAGTAAAAACATTGTTTCCACTTCCAGACCATTAGAACTGTTACATATTGATCTCTTTGGTCCAACAAGGATAGCCTCTCTTAGAGGGAAGAGATATGGACTGGTAATAGTAGATGACTATTCTAAATGGACATGGGTTTTATTCCTCACTCACAAGGATGAGGCTTTTAAGGAATTCTATAAATTCTACAAACGTGTTCAAAATGAAAAAGGAATATGTATAACTTCTATAAGAAGTGACCATGGAGTATGTATAACATCGTATGCTGCCAGATCGTTTGTTCACTATCAAACCATCTTAGATGATGAAGAAGTTAGAGAACCACATAGCAGTAACAGAATGATGATCAAGAACCATCCTCCTTCTCAGATCATTGGAGAAGTTCGAGCTCCAATGAAAACAAGATCATCCTTCCAACAAACAGCTCTATTGTTTAAGATAGAACACAAGCACATTGATGATGCCATGGAAGATGAAAGCTGGGTCTAAGAAATGCAAGAAGAGCTGGATCAATTTCAAAAGAATGATGTCTGGAAACTTGTGAAACTACTAGACAACAAGGAAGCTGTTGGTGCTAAGTGGCCCTTCAGAAACAAACTAGATGAGAATGGTAAGGTTGTAAGGAACAAGGCTAGATTAGTGGCCAAAGGTCACTCATAACAGGAAGGTATTGATTATACAGAGACATACACTCCAGTAGCTAGACTTGAGGCAATTAGAATTTTTCTTTCATTTGCTGCTCATAGAAATATGAGACTTAAGTTGATGCAGACTGAGTTTGAAATGAGCATGATGGGAGAACTAAAATTCTTCCTAGGATTGCAGATCAAGCAGACCAACAAAGGAATCTTCATACACCAGACCAAGTATGTGAAAGAACTCCTAAAAAAGTTCAAAATGGATGATGCTAAAATTATGAAGACTCCAATACATCCAACAACATCACTTGGACCTGATGAAGATTCAAAGAAAGTAGATGTCACTCAGTTCAAAGGAATGATTGGGTCACTACTCTACTTGACTGCATCCAGACCAGATATAATGTTCAGTATTTGCCTCTGCTCCAAATTTCAGTTTGACCCAAGGGAAGTGCATCTATCTGCTGTTAAAAGATTTTTTAGATATTTAATTGGAACTTCTAATCTTGGTCTTTGGTTTAAAAGACAGAAAGAGTATAAGTTGACAGGCTATTGTGATGCTAACTATGCTAGAGACAAAATTGAAAGAAAAAGCACTAGTGGAGGCTGCCACTTCATTGGAGGCAACATGGTATCATGGTTTAGCAAGAAGCAAGGAACAATAGCACTATCAACAGCAGAAGCAGAATACATCTCAACTGCAAGTTGCTACTCTCAGATATTGTGGATCAAGAATCAACTTGAAGACTACAACATATTTAAGAGTAACATTCCTATCTTCTATGATAATACTACTGCTATATCTCTTTTTAAAAATCCTACCATGCACTTTAGAGCCAAGCATATAGAAATAAAACATCATTTCATAAGAGACCATGTTCAGAAGGGGACCATTAAATTGGAATTTGTCAAGACAGACGATCAGCTTGCTGATATTTTTACAAAACCCCTTACCGAGGACAGACTAATCTTTTTGAGAGAAAAGATTGGGATGGTCTAAGTGAATTAATGTTTTATCACTATCTGTTATTCACTAGTAGAACTAAGGACACATCGTCTGGTGAATTAATGTGCATGCCACATTTTTCACGTTCAAAATATGAGCCAGACCATGTGACTATTTATAAACCGTTTTGAAAATTAAGCATTCATTTAATTTTGAGTCATAAAATCCCAAAATGCACATTCAAGTCTGTCATAAATGTGTCGTTTCAATCATTCCCTAAGCGTACCATCGTATTTAATGCTCACTCATTACCTATTCTAGCCTACTTTTGCCAAACGTATTCCCCAAGCTTTTGAAACCGCTCATCTCTCTCACCCATTCTCTCTGCAACGAAGAACCTCTAGAAACCCTAAACACAAATCCTCGCCATGGCCAAACATAATCTGATCAAGGGCTCTTCCTCCTCTCAACTACTTGCCTCACCCTCAACCTTTCAAGCTTCTGATGAGTGTCCTGCAGACGTAATGCCCGAGTCTACCACTAACACCAACAGTTCGGCATCCAACATTGACCCCGAGGTTGCGAAAGAACGAAGACTCCTTGACATAGAGAACATTCTAATCAATCCACGAGGTTCCTACACTGGGAACATTCACATGGAGTACTACATTGACATACCTTACCTTGAGGAACGTGGTCTTAACATCTCAAGGTACTTCGAGTTCGCTGGGATTAGGGGTTACTTCAATGATCACCAAAAGATCGCCCCTGGACTCATTAGAGAGTTCTAAACAAATGCTACAATCAAAGGAAACGAGGTTATCACTAACGTCTTTGGGTGTGAAGTTACGGTTTCTCCCTCCTCCATTGCTCAAGCAATAGGGTGCGAACTGCACTCAAACTACTTCACAGAGGCATGGGACAAAGACCTTGAAAAAGGTACAGTAGAAAGGTTCATTCTTGGACCCAACTACGAGGTGGCCAAGGATGTCATGAAGTTGCACCCAGCCAATTTCCCACCTTTGACCTAGTTGATGCTAAACATTGTCAACAAGACCATCTTACACAAGATAGGGTCAAGAGATCATATATCAGCTCTACACAGGTTCATCCTCTATCACATCATCAAAGGGATTTCATTCAACCTTCCACACACGCTATTTTACAACTTGATTAGCCACATTCAATGCCTATCAACCTTTGTGGCAACATACTACACAGCTCTGTTAAACAAGATCCTTTAGGATGCTCTTTGCTACAACAAACTGTACACAGAAACCCAATCAGGAAATCTAGATGAGTTGGAGTATGTGAGAGTAGAGGGACCATTCGTTCAACAGAGGATATTGACCTCCTCAAGTCTACTTAAGTTGAACATGGGATTTGAAATAACCAAGGGATCACCTGCAAGGTTCCTTGTATTGACTGATGATAATGAAAATGAAGGTTAGAAGAAGAAAAAGATTCAGAAAAAGAAGGGTGGAAAAGGAAAAGGCCTGGTGATTTATGATGAGGCTGCATCCATCCAACCCTTAGCAAGTAAGATGAGGAGGCTTGCTGTTGCGGACCAGCAGACAGTTCGGACAACACGCAAGGCTACAGCATAGTCTGCTGTAGAGCCACCAGCCAAGAAAGGAAAGCAAACAGTCCAACAAGCACCACCCAGACCATCCACTCAAAGGGTCAAGTCTAGAGCCCAACAGAAGGGTAAGGGTGCTGCCAGAATGATTGCTGAACCTCAAGTATCTCTGAAGGAGGTAGCAGACATTGGTTTGCAAGCTGTCAAAGTTGCTGAGGCTAAAGAAGAAGACTTAGACGAGGGACTAGTCTTCAAGAGACCCAAAAGATCACTCAGTGCACAACAGATCACTGAGTTAGAGGGACTAACCGTCAGACCACCCAACACCATAGCCAGGAAGCTGATTGTGAAGAGAAAATTGGTGTTGGAAGAAGACACACTGGGACAGACAACCACCAATCTAGGTATTACTTTACCTGCATTTACTTTCCCCACTCACCCTCGCTCTACATACAAATTTTCAAGGAAGAATATTCCTTAGACGATCCCAGTCTTAACCCAAACACAAGCCACAATAGACACACTGTCTGTTGAACCTCTATCGTCTATGTCACCTACACAAACCATAGTAAACCAAACAATTGCTGCACGAGTCTGATGCCCAAGCACAGACTATGCAAGAGCCACTGTCTGAACCCACTATTTAGACAGAAGATCAACCTACGTCTACCCCCACTAGACAAACAATCACCCAATAGACTGAACCCACTATTCAGTCTGAGACACGGTTTGATACCATAACTCAGACTGTTGTACCAACAACATCCTCACAAACTCTACCAGACACTACCATTCCTCCCTATCAATCTCCCTCTCTAGTGACAATCCCGGAAATGTCAGACGCAGTGGTTTCCTACCACCACACTGAGTCTGTAATCATCTCATCTGGGTCAAATGAAGAGATAGTTGCTCTATCTCCTAAAGCGTTAGCTGTTCCCTCATGGGACAACAGACCATTCAGTGTGGACGACAACACACCTCTGTTCAGATTCAGAGAAGACACTGATATACGTGTTGCTCTAGACCGTATAGTCACCAGACTTCCAACTGTCAACCCCAACAAGTTGAAGGGGAAGAAGATTGCACGAGTAGACAATCTTCCACAGCACATACCAGACATTGAGCCATTGCCTCAACAGGAGCACATTCTACCACCGGAAAACAATGAAGCAGATGCTGGCATCTACTGGCAGACTATGATGAGTAATATGCTTCACACCACAGGGTCATCCAATCTTTCAGATGAAAAGAAGCAAAATATTGACACTATAGGTGAAGGCTCCTCCTCCTCCAGTAGTTTCATTCACGTGTTAGACATAATGGTTGTGCCCATTCTACTAACCCCTCACACCCTTGGAGATGAAGAGGAAGTTAAGAGGATGCTTGTTAAATACTATGATGAGTACAAAGTTGCTCAAGCACTGATAGCTACAGCTAAGGCAGCAAAAGAAGCAGCTGAAGAAGCAAGAATCCTAGAAGAGGTCGCCAGACTGAGAGCAATGTTAGCTGCTCAAGAAGAGGAGCAATGACTTCATAATCTGGCTCAAGAAAAGAAGGCCAAGGAAGAAAACGAGAAAAGGCTCAAGGAGTTAGCCTTGAAGTAAGAGGTTGAGGCAGCTCAGGATGCTACACTTGTTGCTAAGCAAGCTATAGACTTGGCTGAAAAGTCTGTAGAATCAACACCAGCCCAAGAGTGCACTGATCTAGTGTCCACTCAGTCCAAGTCCAGCACTCCAATTGCAGCTCTACCATTAAATGCTGCAGCACAGTCAGACCCTCTACCTGACTTGGCTACCCTTGAATCTGCATTGGAAACTTAACTGGGATCAAGACTCTTTGTTGAGGTTGCTGCTCAAGTCAAAGCTCAACTGAATGCCAAATTGGAAGAGCAAAGAGCTAGTATCATCAAGGAGGTAACCCTTGCCTTCAATGCCTCCATAGCAGCCATTCTCAATCCCAGACCTGCGACGACTCAAGCTCCACCATTGCTATCAGAAGATCCTCCGACAACAGAAGCTCCATCAGAAGTTGGAGAATCCTCAACCAAACAGTCAACCCCATCTTCCAAACTATGATTGTAATGGCATTTTCTACTCCATCCTCCACCTTTTTGTTTATGATAAAGGGGGAGAGAATTTTGGATGTATAGAATTTATAGACAATGCTTAATAAAATAGTGATTGGTTCACTAAATTTTATACATCTCAATTCACTATTAATTTTTATCCACTTTAACTATTTCATACTTTAATCTATCATATGCATCTGCATGATAGACTCAGGGGGAGTTCATCATGTTAATAACTGTGCATACTTAACTGCCATGAAATATTTCACACTCTGATACATACATGTCTGTGATTAATTGTCTATTAAGTCAAAATTATAACATGTGTTATCATCATAAAAAAGAGGGAGATTGTTAGAACCAAGACATTTGATGATGTCTGACCCCTAATACCTTGATAGGTTTTGATGATAACAAATGTAATAATATTTGATTAACTAATAATAATTTGAGACTAAGTGATTTCAGGAAATCAAAGTAAGAACAGACAATGGTATAATCTCTCAACTCAAATCCTATGCTCTAACTATCTGAGAACTTATAATGGTTAAATTTAGCACTGAAATTGGCTATAAATAGATTTAAATAAGTTCTTAACTTGCCAGATGATGTCTAATGCAAGGCCAGACGATGTCTAAGGCTAGAACAGACCATGTCTTTTCAATAAGAATGTGTTTGTTAAAGCTAGACGCTATTTGTGCACGAATAGACCATACTTAATTAAGACCAGACTATGTTTGTTAAGCCAAACTTTGTCTGTGCAGGAACAAAACATAATCTGTCATATGTGATGAGGAATACGTGCTTTATAATTAATTATTTACTCAAATAAAGGCACTGCTGCAACAAAAACAAACGGAGATGCCCTTTGACATTACTTTCTTCGATTCCTCGTATTACTTGCATGTCTCGTACTATGTAAAGTGTGTAGGTACAACCAAAAGAACCAATCATCATTGGGATGCACACTTTTAGCTAAAAGACAAACTACAACAGAGATAGAGACCTGCTCTTGTCACATCAAGCACAATCAAAGCTACTTCAACACTTTACTATGTGAGACAACGAAAAAAAAGTCTTCTCCAGCGTTCAAATTTATGAAGCTCACTTTATAAGGAAGCCTTTATGAAAAAAATAAAAAAAGAGGAGCTAGAAAGAGATGAACGATTGAACATGAACTAAATAACGAAATAAATCTAGACAGCAAGAGAAAGCATTCTGAGAACAAGTCTTGAACGTGAGCTGAGAGAAACAGAACACTCATCCTCTACAAGCCCATGCAGATTCAACATTTGATTATATCCTCTCCTTGAGAGTTATCTGAATCTTATACATTTTTGTATAGAAAGCCAGGAGTGGCTTAGTGATAAAAGAATACTTGGGAAGTATAATCTCAGGGGGAGATTCATACTTGTAACCAGAAGTGGTTTAGAATACTTGTAGCCAATAGTGGCATAGAGAATACTTGTAGCTAGAAGTGGCAGTGAAGAATACTTGTTTTGTAATCAGTTGATTATAATGGAACTCTTTAATAGTTGTTAAAGGAGAACTGGACGTAGCTCAGGTTGAGTGAACCAATATAAAAACAAGCTCTTATCTGTTGTCTTGTGTTTACAAATATATATCTTGCTCATTGTGCTCTTTTGAAAAGATTTTCTAAGCTTTTCCTTGCAAGGATATATTTGTTGTTTTAAACTAACATATATTCAAGAGGGTAATTTGTGAACTAACAGTATTTGCAAAAAGTTTTAAACCCACTATTCAACCCCCCCCCCCCCCCCCCTAATGTGTTCTTGTGTATTTTATTATTCAAGTTACATGATAACTTTTTTATTATATCTTGTTTGGTGCATCAAGTACAACACACATAATAATATGAATTTACAAAATTATCCTTTTTAATTGATTATAATTCATTAATGTGAGTTAAAAAAAATATTCCCTAGAATGTGAAACCCTACATAGAGTGAGAGACTTGAAAATAATAAGAATAAATTTGTCTTTTCTATACTTGTTCTGTTGAACAAAGTGTTGTATTTTGATTTTGTGGGTAACAAAAATTATGAATTTTGTTATGTTCTATGATTATATTTTGTCTTGCAACGACTAATTTTATGAATCAAACAAGGAATAATTATTTGTTACTTGTCTTGTCCCCTAAAATTTTGCTAATCAAACGGAACAATAGTATAACTAACCCTAATTTTGTTATGTTCATTTGTTCTTTCATTTGACTCATTTCCTCCTTCAGCTCTTCGTGTTCATCTATGATTTCTTCCATGATCTTTGTCTTGGCACGTGTCCCGTAAGGGTGTCGTAGGGATGTTTTGTTTGCTTCAAAATTTATCTTTCTTATTTCTTGTCCTATAAAATTATTTTATGATTAACATGACTAAAGTTAGGATGCAACTACCCTATATTTTTTTTAGAAACGCAAGGTTGTTAGGAAATCATAAGTGAAATGACCCGCATTTGAACATCATTTTCTCGACCATTCCTTAAGACGTCACGTCTCAAGTACCAAGTCTCACAAAACATAGGATCAAGAGTTGTATGAGTATTCCCAATTAGACTTTTCCTCTAGAACATCGCGTTCTAAGTACTAAGTCTAAGAGCAAAAAGAGGTAGTATGCTGAGACCATGATAAAGAGCAAAATGTCACCATCATCTTTATTGATAAGCAAAACAAAAGTACAAAGTACAAGTGACACTTTACACAGCACATCATTCATCACTGCTAGCCATATTCTTTATCTGGCTTATCATTTTTTTACAACATTCAATGAATTCATGGATCTCAATTGGTGTTGTAAGTGGGTTTATCATCCACTCAGCTCTGCGCAAGTAATATGAGGCGTCATTGAGCATTTGTTTAATTTCTAAAGCTTGAGTTACAAAGTTATGTGCCCAAAACTCTTGTCGCCCTTGATAATCTTTAATGACTTCATTCAGTTGTTCTACTTGGTCTTTCAACTCCCTTTTCTCTTTTGCCATAACCTCATGTGATGAGACTAGGTCTTCATTAAATTGTTTCTCACTTTGGGACTTGCTTTTATGCTCAGCCACCACCCCTTTCAACTGTTGCTTCAAGTCATCAAGCTTTCTCCGAGTACCCTTCTCGGTTATCTTGGATTCTTCACATGCCCTCATCCATCGTGAAGCATCAACCCTGGCTTCATCCCGCTCTCTTCTTCGCATTGCTAGCTCAATGTTGGCAACTTCCAAATAACTTTTTGTATTGAGTTTCTTCTCTTCTTCTACCTTGGCCCTCTTTTTAGCTTGTACAACAGACTGTATCCCTTGCATATTCCCCTTTTGTGCTGCTTGGCATTCTTGATAGGATCTGGCCAATTCCTTCTTCAAGCTTTCTTTTTCTACTTTAGATTGTGCCAACACTATCTTTAGTCTTTCTATCTCCTTCGAACTCATGGTGGGTTCCTCTGGCATGTCTTCAATGATTGAAATTGAACCCTTGAAGGGTAATTTGATCTCTTGGACCCTTTCATTCAATCATTGGCCATAGCTCTTATCTGTCACCCAACTTCCATTGCTTAGCCATTCTTCTTTCTGAACAACTTGATTCCAGGCTTGCCTGACTTTACGAAGCATCCCCGAATCTTGTTTTAGCTCATAGACAATGAAAGGAGTCACTGCCCTTTCAATTGGAGGATTTTTTATCGGATAACCAAATTGTCTTAAAATCAAGATTGGATTGTAATTGATGCAACCTTTGGTTCCCATAAGTGGTATATTAGGGAAGTCCCCACAACAAAGGATTACATCAATTCTTTCTAGACCTTTGAAGCACCAAGATATTGTCCTCCCACTAAGATTTACAACGTCACGAGCCCAATCATGTTTGTTTCTAATCCCTATCCAACCAACTTTCATGTGCCTGGTGAACCATATGTACAACACGTGCAAGCAACAAACGATGGTTCCGCCCTTCTTTTTGTGGCGTAGATTAAAAGCATGATATGTATCTGCCAAGACGGCTAACACTGGATTTTTACCTCTATGCTTGTAGGCTAAAAAGACATCGATTGCTGCAAAATCTATAAAATCTTCAACATTGGGGAAGAGAATGATCCCATAAATAATGAGAGCAAGTATATCCATGAATGCATCCCACTGACCATTTTTCAACAAATGTTGCGCATGTTCCTCTAAAAACTTCCTCGAGAGACCATCAATGCCCCCTTTTGTTTCTTTCTTTCTTGCTAATATCCTCGTATCAAGCTTCAAAGCTATAGCAATTATTTTTAATGAAGGATAATGCCCCGTGTATAAGTAAGGCCCTTCACTCCCTAAAGGATACCCCAATATCTGCCCAAACTCTTCTAATGTCGGGGCTAATTGGAAATCTTGAAAAGTGAAGCACCTTAAAGGAGGGTCATAGAATTGTGCCAATGCAGAGAGGGCCCATCCTTGCACACTTACTTCTAACAAGTCAAGAAGGTTTCCATATTTCTTAACAAAAGTTCGATGTTGAATGGCTTTTAATGCATTGCTGAGGTCTTTCAAACTCTTCACATCAAGTATTTTAACTTTCAACTGCAAGGTCTTCCTCAAGTTTGATCCCATGTTTCTAAAAAATGTTCAAATGAGTTTCATGCGCTTATGACTCCTTCCAACCTAAAAATTAATGCCATGATAGTTTCCCTTTTTTGGCAAAATAAAATGCATTAATTAATTTTTTTTACGTGTGAAGTGCTTCCTATCATGCCACAATTTCCCTATTCTTTTTTTTTTGTTTTTGTTTTGTTTTTGTTTTTTTTTTAACAAGTGGAATGTATGATGTCTAGTATGAGATGAAATGATGGATAACATAACAGAAAAATAACAATAAAATTGCAGTACACCCTTTTCCACACATATGTTATGTTATTTGCAATGTTGAGATAAGGTGTTGCTCATGGTGTGTCCTGTAAGGGTATTCTTAATTGTTGGAGCTTTATAACATGTGATCCTCACTGACAGGTAGGTCTATGATTCTAAAATGGGTTCCTAGAGCCAAGGACCATATCTCAAAATATTGATCACAACAATAGGTAAACTATCAGAAGTGATAATATCCTTGAAATAGCTGAACTCTAGGCGAGGCCTTCATGATATCCAAGCAGGATGTACATCCAGAAGGATACCACTACTCAACCTCTTACTTATCACAAGATGCACTCAGGCCCGGGTATAGGACCTCACTCATAAGTGTGTGGAGATCGTGTAAGTGAAGTATGTGAAGGAAACAAATCTTAAACTACCCAATCTACAAAACAAACAGCTTACACATAATATAACAAAGGGTTATCTATCCTATGGCATACACAATTACAAACATTAAGTAACCAACACATAATAAAAGACATGACAAACAAGCAAGGTGAGATAAAGTATACTAAAAATTTAAAATATTTGCTTAATTAATTATGACAGGCTTGACTTTCTAAACGTCCCCAGTGGAGTCGCCATCTGTCGCAACCTAGATCGCGGCGGGACGGCGGTTAAAATCGAAAAGTGTGGATCAGAGGAGTCGCCACCAATGTTTATTAAGGAAAACATCAGAAAAACCTTTTTTAGAAAAAAAAATGGTCTTTGAAACCAGATTTGAGTTCGGAAGTCCATTACGTGTAGGGAAGGTATTAGCACCCTACAACGTCCATCACAAAGACAGTTACCTTTAATTAATTAAGCGAAAATCTTTTATAATTTTTAGACATTTATCTCACCAAAATATTACTAGAACAAGATAATTAATTTTACTAAAGGAAAGAAAGAAATATATTATTTCTTTTTATTTTTTAATTTAAAACTCTTGAGTTGTCGCAACTCATTTATCCTAAAAAACACTTTGAAAAATTGACAGAGGTGTACACCCAAGCCAATTCATCTTTATTATTATTTTTTAAAATGATTTTAATTTAAACAACTATTGATAATTAAAGAAAGTGCAACTTAGTAAAACAGAGGTGTAGACAGAAATATGGCCCCAAAACGAGAAGCTGTAATTTAGTAAAATGGAGGTGTAAGTAGATATCTGGCCCAAAGACGAGTAGTTGTAATTTAGTAAAATGGAGGTGTAAATAGAAATCTGGCCCAAAAATGAATGTGTTGTGATTTAGTAAAATGGAGGTGCAAATAGAAATCTGGCCCACAACGAAAAGCTGTGATTTAATAAAAGGGAGGGTGCAAACAGCAAAATGGCCAGAAATGCGAAATTAAGTTTAGGGGTTCCTCTTTCCCTCATTCATTCAGCTGCTTCTCAAAAGGAACCCTAGGAGAGCTCGCGAGAGAAAAGAAAGGGGAGCGGGGTGTGGCACGAGGAAAGGAGATCGAGGCGGCGGGTCGTGAGGGTGGTTGCAGAGTGCGGCGGCGGCAGCGACGGTGGTCGTGGCGATGGAGAGAGAACGAGAGTGAGAGAGCATTGAGGACGAAGGTGACGATGGCGGCGGTGGCCGGCGCGGTGGTTTTTTTTCTTTCCCTATTTTCTCTTTTATTCTCTTTATACTCTTTTTATGCTTTCTTTGGATTTTTCTTGGTCCCGGATTTGATTTTCTCGATGATTTGGCTTTGTAATTTGGATTTGGTCCGGGCTATGATTTTGGGTTTGGGATGATTGTAAAAAATGGTGTTGTATTTTGGGTATGAAGTATTTTTTTCTGTTTGGTTGGTTCATCCGATTTGCTCATGCTTTGCTCTGTTTGTGTTAGGTCTATGTTAAGGATTGAGCTCAATTATTCTCGATGTTTTGAAATCATCCTGTTTATGTTTAGTGTTTTGAGTCGGTGCTTGGTGTTTTGAACCTCGTCTCTGTTTATGTTCTTTGATCTATCTTTGGTGGGTTGATTAATTAAACATAGCATTTTCTTTTAACTCATATCTTTACATCATTTTGAGCAAATGGATTTGAGCATAATATTACACTCGATTATAAGTAAACATAGAAAAAGCTAATATTCATGAAAGTCACATGATGATTGAAAAAAGAGAAACCTGTTTGCTATATTGTTGTTTTTGCTTTTTCAGTTCTGGTTTCTATTCTTGCTCATCGGGTTTTTTTTTTTTTGTCATTTGCTGTTTTTCTTTCTTTGTCCGATCTTCTTTTATGCTTTCCCCCCTCTTCTCTCGATCTTCTTTCCTTCTTTATAGCTGAGATTTCCTTCCTAGGAAGGTTTTTTTCTCCTTTCATCATTATTTTTTTCCTTTTGCAGCTACCATGTTTGAAAAATGAACACCTCCGCTTTGTGCCTCGCATGATGACGGAGTCTGTGATGGAGGAGCCACTAGATTGTTGAAAGCTGCTTTTGGTGGAGAAGCTGATGAAGCTGCTTGTTTCTTCTTTTTTCTTTCTTTTATTCTTCTTCTTCTTCTCGTGGCTTCCTTTTCCCTTTTCTTTTTCTTGTGCTTGATCCGGGCACTTACTTCGTAAGCTATACTTCAATTTTTCTAAAGAAACTTGTAGCATTGCAAAGAAGTGTAACTTGGAGGAAAATGAGAAAAAAAATGGGTTTCTTGCTTATTATATTATTGTGTGTTCTCCTTCATTTTTTTCTTTCCCCTTTCATTCTTTCATTCATTTTTTTTTATGTAGCAAGATAAACTTGTGAGATAATAATAACAATAACAACAACAATAATAATAATAATTATGGGATAATAATAATAATACTAATAATAATACCAATAATAATAATAATTATGAAAGATAATTAGACGGACAAAATTGGGTGTTGATAATATGCAACAGCATTGGACTCTCTAAAAACAAAATTCCAAGTGATGTCACTAGACACTCCATGAGCTTTGTGGATTTCATCAATTATGTCCAAGCATTATTGCCCACTACTACCAATTCCCTTCAGCATATTTATCGCCATCTTAGAGTTCGAGTCATTGCGAATACATTTGTACCCCTTTGCCCACGCCAATTTTAGACCGAATAGAATGGCCATCAGTTCTGCACGCAACATGGAAGACTCTTCTAGTTTCGCTTGAAAGCCTCCCATATATGAACCCATGTAATCACGGAGCACACCTCCACAAGTGACAACTAGTTCCATCTGATTAGCTGACTCATCACAACTAACTACAATCTGATCTTGACAAGGGGGGCTCCAAAACATAACTTCCATCCTACCTCCAGCGGTGCAAGACTTGGTAACCATTTTAACTAAGTTGTCGTAGCTCGAATAAGTGTGTGCTAATGTCAGAGATTTGTGCACTATATCCAGGTGTGAATGAGTAGTATTGTGGAAAATATCCTGATTACGTCTCCACCAGATATTATGAAGAATAATGTTAAAGATACTACACCACTGAACTCCATCCAATAGGAAAGAATCAGCCAAATTTGTCTCTAACCAATTCCTCCAATCAGAGCAAAAGAAGAAGGTGACCCCAATCTTTCCATTGTAGATAGAATTCCACACACAAACACTATTACGATAGTCCCGAAAAACATGAAACAAAGACTCTAATTCATTAGGGCAGTTATGGCAAGCGTCAAAAGTACATAGCCCTATTCTCGCCCTACAAACATTGGTCAGCACACTTTCATGATAGAGTTTCCAAAGGAAAAGGCGGACTCTCTCCAGTCTTGGCCACCTATGCACCAACTTAAAAATGCGGAGGTCAAGAAGAGTGTGATGATTATCTAAAATCACATACGTTGCTTTTAAAGTGAAAGACCCATCGGGTGACCCCTTCCATACCAGATGGTTGACACCTTCATTCAAACTCGGCGGCCTTATAAGAGAGATGGCATTAGAAATGTTAACGAGAAGCAACTCCTAGAATTTGCTAGTGAGCCAGTGAGACTCAGTGGAAACATAGCCCCTAACAACCTCATTTTGCATGGTTTCTGGAATATCCATAACAGCGCTGTTAATTAACGGTTCCGCATCAGCAACCTAATTATCTTTCTAAAAGCTAATGTTAGTGCCTTTTCCCAATTTCCAAAATATATTCCTCCTAAACAGCTCTACAGTTGAGCACAAACCTCGCTAGAAATTACTACATACTTTGTTGGTTTTTCGATCCAGAATGACCCTTGATCCGCAACTATATTTACTACACATGAAGCCCAAAAGGGAGCATCAGTATCACACAATCTCCAATGAGCTTTAACCATACAAGCTTGGTTCACAACCCTTGTTTTCCGCAAGCCCAATCCACCTTTGAACTTCGGGAGACAAAGTTTATCCCAAGCAATTAAGTGCACCTTCCTGCTAGCATCAGAGTCACCCCATATAAACTGGCTGAAATATACAAGAACACACTAGAAGGGGGGTTGAATAGTGGGTTAGAAATTTTTTTTGCAAAGATTATTAGTTCGCAATATGCCTTTAGAGATATACGAAGGTTTAAACAAGAAAATATATCCTTTTAAGGCAAAGCTTTTGAAAACCTTTTGAAAGAGCACAACATGCAAGGTGAATAAGTGTAATCACAAGACAGCAAGTATAAGCTTGTTTTTATACTGGTTCACTCCAACTGAGCTACGACCAGTTCTCCTTTAACAACTATTAAAGGGTTCCACTATAATCAACTGCTTACAAAACAAGTATTCTTCACTGCCACTTATGGCTACAAGTATTTTCTATGCCACTACTGGCGACTAGTATTATAAACCATTATTGGTTACAAGTATGAATCTCCCCTTGAGATTATACTTCCCAAGTATTCTTTGATCACTGAGCCATTCCTGGCTTTCTATTTAAATATGAATAAGATTCAATTAACTTAACGAGAGGGTATGAATATGTTTTGAATCTCTATGAGCTTGTAGAAGATAATGTTTCTCTTTTCTCTCAGCTCTTGTCTCTCACATGTTACTAGCTTTTTCTCAGAGTGTTTTTTTCTTGCTAGTGCTTAGATTGTTCAAATCATATTGGCTTTGAATTCCTTTGTTAGTCTTCTCGTTGCATGGAAGCATCTTTATATAGTAAAGCTTCATGGATTTGAACGTTGGAGAAGAGAAGTTTCCATTGTCTCACAAAAGAGTGTTGAAGTTGCTTTAGCTGAGCTTGATTTGATAGGAGCAAGTTCCTGTCTTGTCATAGCTTACTTTTAGTTTTAAGTGTGCTTCTCAAAGCTGATTAGCCTTTTAGTTGTACCTACAAACTTCACACATTTTGAGACATGCAAGTAGTCATATGAGGAATAGAAAGTTATTCAGAGAGTATCTTCCTTTCTTTTTGTAACATATAGTGCGTTCTTAAAGTCAAGAGATTGATTATTGAACGAATATTCCTTAGCACGTGTAACAGATCATGTTCTGTTCCAACACAAACATCATTTGGCTTGACAGACACAGTCTGGGTCAACACAGACATTGTCTGGCTCAACACTGACGTGTTCTGTCTTGACGAACACAGTCTGATCTAGTTTAGACATCGTTTGGCTTGACTATGTGTGGTTTGGTTTGATAAACATGGTCTGCCTGGCTTAGACATCATTTGGCCTGACTACGCATGGTCTGGTCCAAGTACCATACATGGTCTGGTTCAACACTTATGCATAGTCTGGTCCTAGACTTGTATTGTCTGGTCCAAGACTTCACACAGTCTATCTCGAGACTATTGTATGGTCTGATTCGAGACTCTACGTGATCTTTTCCAAGACTACGCATGGTCTGTTCCAAGACCTGTACCATCTATTCTCATTACCTTCATATTGTCTATTTTGAAGCTTAACTTAGTCCGATTAAGAGCACTTTGGATGCTTGATTTATTGTTAAAGCACTATCAGACAATTAAAGTAATAGAGTGAGATGGAGAGATTGTACCATTGTCTATGATCATTTTGATTCCCTAAAATTACTCAATTTCAAATCATTAGTTGATCAAATATTATTACATTTGTTATCATCAAAACCCATTAAAGGATTAGGGGTGAAACATCATCCAATGTCTTGGTTCTAACACTGGTGGCAAGCCTTATCAAGAATGCATAACGTAAGTAGGCAAAGCTTGCAACATCGATTTAGCTAGGGTCACCCATCTGGCAAAGGATAAGGTCTTCGCCTTCCAAGCGCTCAATCTTGGATGCACCTTATCAATCACAAACTAGAAAGTGCTGCAGGATACCTTTTTATGGAAGATAGGGATCCAAAGATACTTTCCAAGATCCTTTGTCTAGTGTATACCAAGTTCCTAACTTAACAGGTTGCATTGCTGAATTCCCACATTTCTAGAAAAGAAAATCCTAGACTTCTCCATGCTAACCTTTTGACCTGAGCTCCTGCAAAAAAGGGTTAAAATACTTTGAATCAAGAAGGCTTGATCAAGACTTACTTTGGCAAATAAAATGAGGTCATTAGCAAAGGCCAAATGAGATATAGGAGGCCCGTTTCTACTCAGCTTTATTGGTTTCCAAGTCTTCTGGTCCAAAGCCAAGGAGATAAGTTAAAACAATCTTTCAATACAAAGAACAAAGAGATAAGGCAAAAGAGGGTCCCCTTGGCGAATACCCCTAAAGGGGGAAAATTCATCCAAGGCCTCACCATTCCAAAGAATCCGCATTGAGGCCGAAGACACACAATGCCAGACTAGATCAGTAATGTCATCTAGAATTCCTACATCACTCAAGGTATCACAAATGAACTCCCAACTTAATCTGTCATAGGCTTTCTCCAGGTCAATCTTCACCGCCATCCAACCTATCTTCCCTTTCTTGCTTCTCATAGAATGAAAAACCTCTTGTGCTACTATAATATTATCACTACTTTGTCGTTGTGGGACAAAACTCGATTGGAAAGGACCAACCAGCGAATTCATATAGGGACGAATTATCAAGGAGATAAGTCTCGTTATCGCCTTATAACTTACATTACAAAGACTTATAGGGCGAAACTCCTTCATATGTGTAACTTCATCCTTCTTGGGGATAAGTGTGATGAGGGTCTTATTCACCTCAGCAATGTTCCGATGGTTTTGAAACACTCCTTGGATAAGATGGCAAAAGTCTCTCCCAACCACATCCCAATATTTCTAATAAAATAAAGCCTAGATGCTGTCAGGACCCAGTGCTTTTAGACTACCCATCTGCTAAATAGTGTGGAAGATCTCTTCATTTGTAGGAATCCTACTCAACTCAGCTTGATCCTGCTCCCCCAACTTCGTAAAAGCTCCCAAAACTACAAAGGGATGTGACATACTAGGTTGACAATATAAGTCACGATAATACTGTGTTGCCATATTTTCCAATAACTTGGCATCTGTGACCCAGTTTCCATTGTCGTCTTTTAGAGTATCAAAATGATTTTTCATGCGATGAATAACCGTAGTACCATGGAAGTATTTGGTGTTACGATCTCCCATATGCAGCCACTTTGCCCTAGACTGGTACTAATGTATCTCCTCTTTCGCAAGTACCATCTCATATTCCTTCTAAAGCTTTTTGTATATAGACAGCTGAGATGAGTTAAAACCCTATCCTCTATTAGCATCTAATCCGTCAAGCTTCTTTTGCAACCATGCTTTCCTTTTCCACATACATCCAAACACTTCGTGGTTCCACCTCTTCAGCTTCGACAAAAAAAGAGCGATGCTATCAGACCGGCCTGGGAAAGTATGAACACAACCCCAATTGCTTTTAACAAAAGTTGGGAACTCTTGGTGGAGGGTCCAAGCTGCTTCGAACCTGAAAGGACTCTTGAACATGTTTTGTCTAGCTTGAACCTGGAAGTGCAAAAGGAGAGGCCTATGGTCTGATTTCATCCACCAAAGGTGTAGAATAGATGCCTCCTAGTAGCAAAGTCTCCAGCTCATATTAATCAAGCACCTGTCCAGCCTCACCCCCATGTGGCCATTCCGCCACGTAAAATTATCACCTTGAAACCCTATATCAATCAAATTTTCAAGTAACATGAAGTCCCTAAATTGCCTCGTGTAACGATGCCCCAATAAGTTGGCTCCTCCCTCACTCTTTGACGAAGCAAGAGTACTATCGAAGTCTCCTATGACAGCCCATGAACCTTCCACATCCCCACTAATCTCCCTTAATTCATCCCATAGGGATTGTCTACGAGTGAGTTGTGGAGCTTCGTAGACAGCTGTGAGAAACCAAGCTCCATCGTTGTGCCATGACACCTTCATATGCACCAATTGCGAAATGCTTTTAATAACCTCGACTTTCCAATCAACATCATTCCATAGACACCATATACCCCCAGAGTGTCCTACCGCATCTTCAACGTGACAACCTCGAAGACCTAGCTTACGGATAATAGAATGGGCTTTCTCACCACTAGAATGGGTCTCTAATAAAATCAAAAAAGATGATTGGTGCATTTTTAACATATCTTTAATCAACACACTAAACCCTTGTGACGTCACTCCCTAGCAATTCCAACTAATTACATTCATAAAGACATGTTGGAGGGTTGTGGTAACTCACTACCAACCTCTGCTTCTAGACTACTTACCTCCATAATCGTTGGCGTTGAAGAATCTACCATCACATGATCTGTTAACTCAACGCTGCTACCAATCTCCTTTCTCTTCAACACAAAAGCGACAGCATCTTGATCCACATGAGATTGGATATAGGGAAGGCTACTCTCTCATGCACCACCTTTAGGAATATAGTTTTTAATCAGGAGCAAGCTTTCATTGTAGAGTTTGCTATTCGTCTTGCTGCTCTTCTTTTCTTCCAAACCCACCTCGACCACCACCTTTGCACCAACATGTTCCTTATACCTAATGGTAGGGCCCACAGTTTTCTTAAAATTGTTTTTACCACTTTTGATCACTTTTTTGCCACACATGCCTTAAGGGTTCTTGCTGCCATTGGGGTTCCTAATTCTAGTGTGATTCATGACAAAAGCTTTAGTGTTGACTTTAGCCATTTGTTCCATAAGCAGAAGGACTGGGCTTAATTGTTTTTTTTGCATGGGCGAAATTACTACAGGCCTATTACTACCTACTGGCCCATTGGTGTCTTTTTTTAAAGGACTTGATGAGCTGCTCATAGTAGAGTCCTTAATACCACAATTTTGACCAACATTACCTTCCTTACTCGTTGAGCCATGTGGATTTGCCTCTAAATTGTCAATTACAATAAATCTAGATCCTATGGGCCCTTATTGCCATTATTATTCTTAGGAGTAGTTGGCTTTCCATTATTTCCATTTTTACCACCCCTCGTAGCAATAGTTTCTATATTTAGTCCCAAGTTTCCTTTTTTCTTCCTATGATTTTGTTGAGCGATCATCCACACTCCATAACGTTCCTCAAAATTGATGGCACCATTAATGTTGTTTGAATTTTCCATAATTATAACTTCTGTGGGCTTGATGTCAGCCTTAACAACATGTAGACTCCTAAATGATCTCTGAAACAATGGTCGTCGGCAGAGTTGTCTCAGACCCATTCGAAGGTGTAGCCATTAACGTGTTTCCAACCATCAACGTCCTAGCATGGCTCTCAGTTAATTCCAAAAATAACTCAAAACACTAATCACGTTTATGCCCTACCCTTCCACACCTAAAGCAAATGGAATGCAGTCCTTCATATTCGAGAAACAACTTGTGACCCCTAACGTAAATGTGAGACTCTAGGGGCTTTTCTAAGTCTAGTTCCACACAAATCCTCACAAACTTGTCTCTTGAATGAATTGACGTAAGGCGGTCTACTTTCATGAATCTTCCCAGCCCAACACCCACTCTTCGAAGGAATGTATCATTATACAACTCAATGGGAAGGTGCTGGATGCAACCCAAATAACAACCTTCTTAGTACTCTCTACATTATTTAGGAAGAATGGCCTCCAACGTTGCACTAGGAGGTAGTAGTCGGCCACCATCCAAGGGCCCTCAAAAAGTGCAAAGTTATAGTTCTCCTAACTACTAAACACCACTTGGTAGTACCCATCGTGAAGGTCAATAATTTGGATAGTGCCATTGTGTGCCCAGTTCCTTTAAATTTTCATCTCAATCAATCTAAAATTGACTTGCCTTCCAAGGACATTAACCACCAACGTATTCATCTAGGGGGATGACCATTGTAATAGTTCGACATCTAACAGGGGGATAACCAAGCCATCTAAAGTGTGCTCCGATGAGATAATCGTCTCACTAGGAATGTTCGCCATCACTGCGTTTAAATCAATATGCTCAGGACTCGTCTATTGATCTCCTCTCCCAAAGGGATGAAGGAGTTTATCAGCGTATGAAACAGGCATAGATCCTAGTCCCGCACCTTCTTTAACCTTTTTAGTGCTTCTATCAAGGAGATCATCCTCCTCAAGAGACGAAGAAGACTTCTCATTTTTGAAAACCCTAGCAGAGCTAACCATGAAGGAGTTCTACAACTCAAGCTTCCACTTTAGAACAAAGACTTTTGAACGCAAGTAATTGTTCGCTTTGAATAGGCAACACAAGCAATACACTGAAGACCAACCCAAAATATATTTGAAATTTATTGGTCACATCTACAATGCACTAATAAATAGGTAGTCCCACGAATGAACCATGAGATTTTTTTATTTATTTAGTAAATGTCATTTTTATCCTTATTGAAAACCTAATTATTACATCACACCACCAAGCACAAATCTGTTGCAGCCGTCGTGGGCAGCCTAGTCGGATGTTTTTTGGTTTACACACAAATACTACAATTGATATAGGGAAAGGGAGGAAAAGATTGTTTTTAAACCCAAGTATTGTTAATTATTGTGTTTGCCTGTGGTGTTAGTTGTTGAAAATTGAAACCAATCACTAGTTTTGGGAGCAAAGTAAGGTTGTATAGAGTGTAAAGAGAAAATTCCATATAATGTTTAGTTGGAGAGATCAAATTCATTGACAAAACAACTCTTTTGTATATATGAATGATGAATGAATAACTTTTACTTCCAATTTTTTGAACGGTGAAGTTTATTCATTGGAGTATTTGTTTAGTATTTTAATTCCAAGTTCATAGATATTAAAGAATGATCAATCATGCAAATGGTATTGTTGTGCTGTGATGATTTCATTGAAAGTGGGGCTGGAATGGGAGCAAGGATAAAATAGTCTTTCTAATTTTTTTATATTTTATTTAATTATTATCTAGTTTCAATCTCAACCATTCAAATTTTTTAATCACAAATCTAAGGATTAATAATAGTGGTTCACCTATAAATCATTTAATACACATCTTCACCCTAACATTTGCTGGCTTTGTAGACGTGGATTTGACTATTGATAAGAAAATTTCTTAAGATTTTGGTACGTGAAAATAAACTCATTTTCTCTAATGTTCTTCCTTATATGTACTCCATGACACTTGTATTTAGTTGTTTAATATTCTTCATTGTTTTTCATTTGAATAAGAGATTGAGCACTCAGTAATGGAGAGTTTTGGAGCACGTGGAAAGACAAACATTTTGTCTTGCGCTTATCCACTACTTAGTAGTGAAGAATCAAGCCCACATATTCATCATCAACAATAAAATAAAATAATAATAATAATAATATTATTATTATTATTATTAATTTTTACCATTGAATAGTATTATATATTAAAGTTTGACTAACTTTTTTTTTAAAACTTAACAACCTACTATTTCATTTTTTTTTATCATGTTACAAGTGCTAAAAACATTCATTATATAAAAATAAGTAAAAGAATAAATAAATAATTTCACTGTTTAATTATTTCATTGTACTAATTATTTTAAGGTTTAATTGTAATTTTCATTCCTTTGATTTTCTGAAATGGTGATTTTTATTCCCTGTTTTTTAATTAAACAATTAGGTCCCCTAGTTTAAAAAACGCACAAATTTGATCCATTAGTCTATTTTAAAAGGTTGACTGTTAATGTTTTAACATTGACCAATTTAATTGCAATTTTCATTCCTCTTGTTTTGAAAACTGACAATTTTCATTCCCCTTGTTTTGAAAACTAGCTCGTGTTTCTTGTTTCTAGTGTTCTTTGCATGAGCCATCAAGGTTGAAGGAGAAGGCGTTGCGAAGGTCGTGGGAGGTCGCACGTCGTTGAGGTTGCACGGAGGTCGCGAAGGAGAAGGGGAGGTGAGATCCCTGGGTTAGTTATGGTTTAGGAGGAAGGGGGCAAGGAGAAGGGAGGCGGGGTTGTGCATCTTAGAGGTGACCGGGAGGCGAGTCTTCAGAATAGTGAGAGAAAAAACTTAGGGCTCCAAAGGAAGAGGAGAAGAATCTTGGGTCATTATTATTAATTCAAAAAAAATGTGTCATTATTATTAATTAAAAAAAATTAAGTAGGCAGAGTTAATGTTAAAATACTAATAGTCAATCCTTTAAAATAATAGAGGGACCAAATTTGTATATTTTTTAAATTAGGGGATTCAATTGTTCAATTAAAAACAGGGAATGAAAATCATCATTTCAAAAAATTAGAGAATGAAAATTGAAATTAAGCCTTTTTTTTATTCCCATTATCTAATTTTCCGATAACCATAAAAAACTTTATAATTTGTAACACTTTATAAGTGTATTTAATGGACAATAATTAAATTAAATTTTATTTTATATTTTTACTATTTCTTTTTATCTTAAAACACCACCATGTTTCTACTTAGTCAAATGAACACTTTTTTTCCTTGAAACACATACAATTCCAACTTATATAATAAATATGATAATTTCGAATGTATTTTGGGTTGGTCTTCGGTGTAGTACTTGTGTAGCCTATTCGAAATGAACAATTACTTTTCATTTAATTTTATTTTAAACTTGTTACCATGCTTTTTAATTACAAAACTGACCCAAATGTTTTTGGAAAAAAATGTTGCCATATTGTATATTATTTTATATAATAAAAATTAACAACTATGGGGTTTTTAACATTTGATTTGTGAGTATGTAGAAAATTTTGGAAAGAGAATATTATTTTATGTTCCAAAAGTCAAAGTCGAACATACAGAATATTAATTAACTATATATGTTTCTCTGAAGGCAAAAATTTAGTAATTGACCAAACGTGATTTTTATATATTTTTATTTTAAAATAATATATATCATTTCATTTTCTTATTTTGGGATTTCTTTTATAAAGAAACTATGTATAATGTCTCCTAGTATTCTTTAATGAGACTTATAATTATAATTAGAAGGAAAAGATAAATATACAAGAATATGTAAATATTGATTATGTATTTAAATATTTTATTACGTTACTCATATTTTATCTTAATAGGGTTTAAACTTTTTTCTCTATGCGCATGTGTGTATGCATCAATTATTTATTTTCTATCTTTAGAAGATTTAGTTGTATTTGTTTGTATTTTACCATCTATTCTACTAGTACAACTCCAAAGGAAGTGACAGATCCAAGAACTTGAACTGAGGGGCAATATATTTAAAAAATAAATAAATTACTACCATACATATGAAGATAAATATATAAATCATAAAATAACAAAAAAATCTATATATAATCAAATAAATTATATACTTTATAATTGTCTTCTACTTGATTTCATGTCTTGAAATTGTTAAATGATTAACTCATTGTCAATTATTGAACACATCTTTTTTCAATATAAGTCATGAGACAATCATTCATCCATGCATCTTCTATTCAATTATGTAACCTATTTTTCACAATTTTCATAGTAGTAAAAGCTCTTTCCACAGTTGTTGTGATAACAAACAAAATCATTGCTAACTTCAAAAGAAGATAAGTCAATGGA
This sequence comes from Amphicarpaea edgeworthii, assembly GCA_014843725.1. Taxonomy (NCBI): domain Eukaryota; kingdom Viridiplantae; phylum Streptophyta; class Magnoliopsida; order Fabales; family Fabaceae; genus Amphicarpaea; species Amphicarpaea edgeworthii. Next base: position 11,466,031 of record CM026324.1, read on the forward strand.
TAAATAATATGTCTTCCCGTTTCAACCAACTTTTTTGAAAGATTACCAATCCCTTTTAAAGATGCAAATTCGACATTGCTACGCATATCAATGATTTAAGTCTCAAGTTGATTATCAAGCATCACCAAATCAGTTGAAAAAAAATCATGGGGATAGAACTTTGCAAACTCAATTAGTCTTTCCTTATTAAAAGTAAAGAACAAATTGGTTGGGTTCAAACAAGCCATACAAAGGAACAATTGAGTACTTGTCTTAGTGAATCAATTGTTAAGTTCCTAAATTTGCATGATAGTATAAAATAATTCAACACGATAGTGATGTTGTATTGTGATAAGTTGAGCTTCACTAATTAGATAACATAATATATGATCTTTTATCTTTTATATATACTTATAATGATAATGTGATATTGCATTCACTGATCCTCCTCTAAATTTCTCAATTGATTATGTCTCCCATAACTATGAGATCAACGTCAACAAAATTTTCTTTTTTTGTATCCTTTTCTTTTGTCTTCCTCTTTGTTACTTTTCCCCCATTGGACACTTCATGTTAGGTGATGTTGGCTCATAAGTTGATGATATATCCATATTAGAAGAAGATGAATATTTTCCAAAAGTAAAAACCTTTGTTTTCTTACTAGATCTTTCAAATTGTGCCAACCATTTTGGTTCATTCCTCACGATAAGCCATACAATTTCTAATTTGAAAATTATCTTCACATCTTGCAAATAAATTGCATATGCATCTTGCACGATGTTAGTGGAGTTATCACTCTTCTTTCTTTGATAGGCTTACTTGTAGCACACTGAAAATTTTTGTAGACTTTATTTACCTTTTGCCATCGATGCTTTAACTGTGACAAATCTTTCTATTGCCAATGTTGCTCATGATATTTATTGTAATTTTTGCTCAAAAGGTTGTTCCTTTTTGGTTTACCCCCACAATGGCATTCTTCGAAATGTTTAGCCATGAGTCAGCGAGAGATTCATCTTCCTTTATGGCAAAGCATACTCTTTGATGTAATTTAACTTCTTCTTTTTCTCCTCCTCCTTCTTCATTGACCTCAATATTTTTCGGTTGAACTTGAGTGGACAATGGTGAAATTTGGGATTTTGATGTGTAGTTAGATGGTGTGCCACATTTTCTTTCATTACATTGCCAACTACTAGTACTTATTAAAGACCCTTAATCATTGTAAGGGTTAATTGGTGGTGATTGGTACATAGAAAATTGATATGGAGACAACGAGAGTGTAGGATATTGAAGATTTATCATATTTGGATTTGGATTATTTTGTAAATCTCAATATGGGAGAATTTGAAAATTTGACATTAAATTAAACTACAAATTTATATAGTGGAAATTTTGATTTGAGTCTATTGAATTAAAACAAATCAAAATAAAAGTTATGAATTTTTTTTGAGAATGAAAGGATACAAATTTTAGAGGTTTAATTTGGTTGTGTAAAAATAATTTATCTTATAGTCTATTTATACTGCAAAAATTAACTAATGCATGTAACAACTATATTTTCCATCAATCTGTGCATCTAACGGCTAGTGAAGTTTTTATTATTTTTTTCCCAACAGCTATATGCATCTAACAACTAATGCATGTGTTTATATTATTTTTTAATGTCTAGCAAACTGTTGCCATAGGAAGCAATAGTGCTAGGCTAGCAATTTTGAGAAACCCAATTTAGTGGAGTGTTGCTAACGAAGAGGGTTGCTTGACGCAAAAAGTTGCTGGCGAGACGTTCTCAGATACCATACATCACTAGTCCAAATAATAATAAAAGATTAAAAAAAGTAAAGTAGGAAATCTTACCGAATCTGGAATGTGCTCCAACCCCTTCCTCGAAACCCTACTCCTGTTCGCATCATCGTGTTCCAACTTCGCAGCCTACACCCACAACTTCGCCGAATTGGGAACCAACTTAACACCAAGGCCTAGGTCGCGTCACCGCCTCGCCTAAGTTGTCTCTCATGGCCTCTCTCAAGTCGTCTCACAATGAGTAGCGTTGTACACGGTGCGTGCATTGCATAAATGGGACAAAGGTAACTTAGGAATTAGGAATAAAAAAAAGTAATTTATCATTAGTAAAATAAAATAAATAATTAATTTTATTGCTAAATATATATTTAACATTTTATTTATTATTTATTATTGACTACCAAACTAACTTCCGGCTCATGTTTTCCCGAACCAAACCGACTAAAATTCGGGAATCATCATCGTCAAGTCCGCATGCTTTTCCCACCACCGCAATTCGTGTATTGCTCAGAGAAGAAGCGAAAAGAAACTTAAGAATATAAAGAGTCCTGATTATTCGCGAGTGTGAACGGTTCTTAGATATGGGTCGTTTATCTGAGTCGAAGTTGCTGCAGGAGCTAGTTCTGTACGCAGCTAGCGCAGCGCTGAGTAGCTTGGTCTTATTCGTGGGCCTCCGACAGCTCGACCCGAATCGCGAGGCTTCGAAAAAGGCCCTTCTCCACAAAAAAGAGATTGCCAAGCGCCTCGGTCGTCCTCTTGTTCAGACTAATCCTTATGAGGTCTAGTAGTATACTACCTTATCTTTCCCAATATCTATCCTTTTTTGTTGTTATCACTCAATACTCTAACTATTAGTTACTACTATTTTTCAATTATTGTTGAGTAGAAGTGTGAAGGCGAAGTCCCACATCGGATGAGAATGGGAGAGTTGAACACCATATAAGTGAAGGAAAGGCCCATAAGTGTGGTGTCTAGTTCACTTATGTGGTGTGCTTGAGTCATTGGTTAAATTTCCCCGATGTTTAACCCCCCGAGATGCACAACAATTATACTATTGTCTTTGCTTAATTATTTTTTAAATATCTTAAACATGCATAAACTTGTTCATAAAGACTCACAGGAGAGAAAAAAAATAAGAAGGTAGATTAAAATAAGTTTTTCTTATAAGTTAAAATTAAGTTATGGGGAAGTTTTTTCATATTAGCTTCTCTAAATGCTCATTTTAATCTTAATGAGTTAGGAAATAAGTTTATTTCATATATTTTATTTCATATTTTCTTATTACATGGAGAAATTCATTCAAATGTGACCTTAGTCGTCAAATTAGTTTCATAATCATTGCCTTTAGGGCAATAGATTGCAGAACCCTTAAAAAGATATATGTTTGTGAGAAAGCATGGGCTGGGTTATGGTTATCCCACAATTTATGCAGAAAATTAAATGCTCGTGGGCCTGCTGAACATATTGTTGAAGCTTATTTTGTGATTCTTTAAGCACTGGGATTGGTGTGGTATTTGATTCCATTGCTTTCCATTTGCGGCCCGTGCCATAATTTGTCTAAGGTATTTAAGGCGTAGATATAGGGCTTGTTTGGGTGAATTTCTCTAGAAAGACGTTTAGAAAAAAAAAATATGAAGAAAAATTGAAAGACTTTTACAAATTAGCTATTGGATAAACCAATTTTAACATGTGAAGAAACTAATTTTATTTTTTGTTTATATTTTATTCTCCTAAAAGCCCATAATTGGGGTAATGAAGAATCTGTCAGATGTATTGGGACATATTTGAATTTTTGTTTTGTTACTGGTTTCAGGCTTGTTGGTCATTTTGTAATTTTTCTGGATGTGCCAATTGGTTACTTTTATGCATCATAGAAGTTAATTTTTATTTTTTTGTTTTGGTTGAAAATCAGAATTAATATTCTGATTCTATTAATAATTATAAACATACATCTCACTGTGTACTTTGACACACGGTTTAAACTTAGTTATCCCATCGGGGGACCCACGGTCCTGGTGGACCTTTTTGCTAGTCACCCTTCTTCCACATTCACTTTCTGGCAACCTGATTCCCCTTTTCTGGTGCATTTCCGGCAACCCTTTCTTCTTCTTTGGCGACTTTTCTCGGCCACCGCCTTCTGCTCGCTGCTCATTATCTTATCACTTCTTTTATCAGCACTTGCAATTCCAAGTTGGATTTCTAGTTTCATGTGCCCCACTATTCTGGAAGAGTTTTCTGGAACTAGACTTTTCTATTGTTGACCAATTTCTGTGTGTAAGAAGGAATTAGTTTGAGAACAGAATAATATCAAAATATATAAATTAAAGAAAAAAATACTAGTTCCTTTACTTCCTTACATACCTATAGGGATATATTGCCTTATTTTATTTCAAAAGAGCTATATTCTGGTTTTCTGTAAAAAGTAGGGACTAGCGTTAAGATTATTTTATGTTTTTGCCCTTTATCTTGTACAGGATGTCATAGCATGCGATGTTATCAATCCTGACAACATTGATGTGGAGTTTAACTCTATTGGGGGACTGGAAACTATAAAACAAGCTCTGTTTGAGCTTGTTATTCTTCCTTTAAAAAGACCCAACTTGTTTTCTCATGGTAAGCTTCTTGGGCCACAAAAGGGTGTCCTGTTGTATGGACCACCTGGCACGGGGAAGACCATGCTTGCCAAAGCTATTGCTAAGGAGTCTAGAGCAGTTTTCATTAATGTGAGGATATCAAACCTGATGAGCAAGTGGTTTGGAGATGCCCAGAAACTTGGTATGTATGTACACATTATGTTTGTTACCTTCCATTCAATTCCCAATGATTATTTTTGCATCTGTATAAAACCTTGTCATGCAGACTATTGAATTTACTTGACATGATTTCTTTTCTAGTTTGCCTAATATGAAATGAAACATAACTGGGCCTGCCCTACTGTGATCAGAATTGATTAGAACAGTTTCAGCATAGTAGTTCCTTTGCTTGAAAAATATATAGTAGCTACTAGCTAGATAGAATTATTATCTAATGTGTTCTCTTTGAAGATGATATAGAGCTTTGAAATAGTTTGAACATCTGTTACGTTAGAATGGTGTGACAGAGAGAAATTCTAAAACTGTATTATTGATTATCTGAGTGAAATATAGTATACAAGGGAGCTCTATATATAGAGAAGTCTACATAACATCATCTCTAACTATAAATGACATAAACAGAAAGGTAACTAACTTCTAGTAGTACAAGCTGTCAAACAATGACTGCTGTAACTAAGTGTGAACACTAGTATACTCTTAACATTTTCCCTTACTAGCTCAGGGTGATTGGTCAACACTAAGAACCTTGAGCTTGTCTTTAAGAGTAGTGAACTGTGAATCTGAGCTTCGACAGTGGTTTAGTAAGGACATATGCAATTTGATCTTAAGCTGGAACATGCAGAACAATGAGAGACTGAGCTAGGACTTTTTCCCTGACAAAGATGTCCAACTCCATGTGCTTTGTATAAGAATGCAACACAACATGACAGGATTGTTTCTCAGACTCTCAAAGCCACAGTGCTCTGGTTGTCACAGTAAATAGTAGCTGTTGAGCTAGCAACCTGTAATTTTTTGAGCAAGGATTGGACCCAAAGAATTTCTGATGCAGTGGTGGCAAGTGTATTCAACCTCAACACTGGACTTTGCAAGAGTTTGTTTCTTAGATGACCAGGAAATCATATTTGGCCCGAGAAATACACTAGCTCTAGATGTGAATATGTGCATCAATATCAGAACCCCAATCAACATCATAAAAGGCAATGGTTCTTATAGTATCTTAAGAAAGAGACGATGAGTGAGCCTAGGAGCGAATTCGTGTGTATCTGAATTATGCATATAGTCATAAATACTAGGAATTATATATATAGTCATAAATACTAGGAATTACTAGCATCCCTAATTACCACAAATGTAATTACAAAATGGAAATCCCTTATTACCCTCCCCTCCCCCCCAACTATTTCGACTATAGGGAACAATTTAAAGATGTCCTCTTCAGATCATCCCCAAACAGATTTAACAGATTAACTTCCTCTTCCCCCTTCTCTTTATATCCTAACAATACACCCCTCCTAAAATCAACCTTGTCCTCAAGGTTGGAATTATGGAAGTTGGATCCCATGGCTCATCTTCATCACCATGATCTTCATCTGCCTTTCCACAGAATCAATAGGATGATCATCATCTGCCCTTTTCCTGAAAGCATTGTGGTGCTTTCCTGCCATAGGCTTGGGCTCTGCCAATTAAGTCTCAATACAAGTTTGATTGGCATAGTATCCAATTTTTTGCTCCTCTTTTATGAATACCATTTCTACAACCCAGTTTTGCCCGACCCATTAAGTAAAAAATTGGACCAACTTTTAAGAATTCCAAAACTTCCCCTTCCTTTTTCTCATCCTTCAAAACTGAATCGTTTACTCTAACAAGATGTGCCTCTTTGGTGTTCCTCCATTGGGGATCAACTGTGAAGTGTGAACCCATTGGCCACTGCATGCAAACTCAGGTCTGCGACTTCCGTGGTGGCGGGGACGAGGGTGGACTCCGTATAACTTGAATCATCATGACTGCCTCTGCACATCCTTTCTGCCTTTGCTCCATTGCCAAGCTGTCATCCATAACCACAACAAAGTTTAATGCTAAAGGCTCACCCAGCAAGTTGAAATTCCAAGATTCCAACACCATTGATGTTGTAACCACCTTCATAATTGAATCTGGATCCAACAATGATTTCTGTTTCATCATCAATCTTTTGATGGAAATCTGAATTCTGAAAACAATGAGGCTTGGTTGAATCTCCAGCTTCAACTTCAACTTCCTTCTTGAACAACTCTGCTATTGGGTTATCAAGAAAATGGTCTTTGCAGCCCACATTCTTCACCCGGTTTATTGGATCAACTTCTTCCTCCATCATAACTTTTTCATTCATGGTTTCTTTTGCTAATTTTGCTTAATCATTTTTGGTTTCTTCTCCACCACAAAGGGCATGGTTCTTGATTACTGAACCTTATTTACTTCTGTTTTCTGATTTCAAGAACTGCAATGGGTCATTGTCACACTCAAAACCGTTATCCTTTAAATCAGTTCCCCCTTCTATGCTTCCATCCAAGGTGGGTAGTTCTACCTTTCTTGTCCTAGAACTATCCTCTGCTTCACTGCATTCTGACTCACTTCCCTCCATGCTATTTTTGTCTGAGTGGCATGGGAATCAACCTCTTCATTCAATATCTTGCGCAGCATGTGTGTTTCAGCTCTGAAATGTTGGTTCTCTCTTTCAAGAACTCTGTGGAAGTCTCCCTTTATTTGACATGTGTTTCCATCTCAATTTTCTCTCCATGCTTCAAGATACTCAATCTTTCAAAGACGTGGTTACCATAGTGATCTTTGAATCTTTTTATCAAAGCTGTGGAAAGTGACTCCCAATCTGAATCTGGGTTCTTTTGGCTCCAAATGTAACCAATGCATTGCAGAACCCTCCATGCTCATGAATGCATATTGCAGCTTATGGAATGAATGAATTTCTTGTACCTCAGAATTTTTCAGCCCTAGCAATCCATCCAATGGGGTCTGCCTCTTCAAAGACTGGTAGCTTCACCTTCTTGGCCGAAATTTGTGCTTCCTCCATCTCAAATACTGGCTCTCGCTCAAAGATCCGGCAGGTCAGACCACTTGTTATGAACCAAGAATTGAAATGAGAAAGAAAAGAAAGAATTCTATTGAATGGAATGAAAAGAACAGAAAAGAATTGAAAAGAACTCTCCTCCAAGGGTTTCCCTTTCACAAAGGATTTCTCCTTTCACAAAGAGCTAATGCTCAATTTACCAATGACAATATTTGAATTAACCTTTCTGCCCCTCTTCCTTTGTTTATATCTAATTAAGTAACTAACTAACTCATTAATATTCTAGCTGTCTTAACTATCTCCCCCTTCTCCTTATATCCTAGCAGGGAGAGACTGAGAGAGAGCCTTGGTGAGGATGTCAGCACATTGTTCAGTGGCTGTGACATGAAGAACACGGAGTTTCTTGCTTTAAGACCTTAGACAAAAAAAACAGGTCAAGCTCTATGTCCTTTGTGCGTTTATGCAAAATGGGATTGTGAGTAAGAGCCACCATACTCAGTCATATTATCACAGAAAAGACAAGGAACATAATGACTTACACCTAGCTCAGATAACAAAGTTTGGACCCAAATAATTTCAGCAGTGGCATGGGCCAAGCTCTTGTTTTCAGCCTCAGTGCTGCTATAGGTGACGACTAGCTACTTCTTTGACCACCATGAAAGTAAGTTCAGGGCCAAGAAAGACAGGTGCACCAGAGGTGGAGTGACAGTCAGCAACTTCAGAGGCCCTGTCAGCATCTCAGTAAGCATCATGAGACATAGGAGAGTGAGGAGATGCTGGCAGTGGCTGAAGACCCCGAGAAATAGTGTCATTAAGGTAGTGAAGAATGTATGTCACAACATACCAGTGAGCTTCAAGAGGCTTGGACATAAACTGGCAGACCTTGTTCTGAGATGGAATTTGGATTCAGGGATGTAATCTCTGAGAATTCAAGCTTCCCAATAGCAGGGGAATCAAAGGTAATGAATAATTCTCGATGCCAAAGAGAGAAGATGCAATAACAGAGAAAAGAGAGAAGGATTTTCTGAGATAAAATTGGTTATTATCTACATAGGATGAGTTTGTTACAAATGCAAAGACAAAAAAGAGGTGACTAACAAACTCTCCACTACCTAATGCCACATCAGCAAGTGGCTAAAAAGTAAAGCCATAATGAAAACTTACACTAATAGTTAAAATAATGTGTCTGTAAAATAAGCCAAAAATAAAGGAATAAACCAGATAATAGTTTCTCTGGTTACAGCTTAGCGATTGCTGTAACATGCTCACTGGAAAACTCATCTCATGGCAAGTTAGGGTTGCATATTGTAAGGCACCAACACCAGCAATGGATCTTTAAAGACTAGCATTTGGTAAAGGACCTGAAACTTCCTTGTAGAGTTTGCAACACTGGGAGAAGGGATTGGTTTAACCACTGCAATGTTAAGAAAATCAGAATTTATCTGTTGTGAATGGGAAAATGTTTCCAGACTTGTTCCTGTACTGCATCTGTTTATTGGGAAAGAATACAAATTGAAAATCAATTGTCAAAATATGTTTTTAGTCCCCCAACTATTAAGGGTTTTGTTTTTTAGTCCTTAAACTATTGTTTGATTGGTCTTCGTCTTCAAAGTATGTTTCCATTTTCTTTTTCGCCCTTAAATAAAATATTTTTTAATTAAAAAATAATAAAAATTAAAAAAATATCTTTTAAATATTTTTATGACACATGTCACCCATCTGAAAGGACAAATCATCTTCTAACAGTGGGGATGAAAAAGAAAACGGAAATATACTTTGAGGACGGAGAATAGTCAAACAATAGTTTAAGGACTAAAAAGCAAAACTACCAATAGTTGTTGAAGGACTAAAAACATATTTTGCCTAATCAATTTTGAGACAAATTGACATTGAGTTTCCTAGTTGTGGGTGCTGCTTCTGATTTGTGTCCCTTCAATTTGGTTCTCATTATTTCCTGCTTGTGTTGACTGTTGAGTAGTGTGTTTGTTATTCTCTTTGGTAGGTTATAATTTAGTAGCCTTAGTTTTGATAGGTTTGTGCATAATCATAATTGTGATCTATTGTTATCATAACTTATCTGTGTTATTGTTTACACATTCATGAATATAGTTGTGTTTGTGTAGAGGTAGGACTTTATGTCATGATCTCACTTTTCCGATTCTATCTCTCCTCTGTTTAGCATCTGAGTTTGCAGCTTTAGTGGATGTTGTTGTATTATTTCGTGCATATAATTAATACCTCTGAGACCCATACTGAAACAACATCAGCCACAATCTGAATTATTCTTTTAAGTCTTTGATTTGGATGACCATTGATGTGCTGCTGTTCTTTTGCAGTGGCTGCCGTATTTAGCCTAGCCCATAAGCTCCAGCCTGCCATCATATTCATTGATGAAGTTGACAGCTTTTTGGGTCAGCGCCGTACAACAGATCATGAGGCTTTGTTAAACATGAAAACTGAATTCATGGCTTTATGGGATGGATTTACTACTGATCGTAAGATTTAAACATGTTATAATATACTTATCTTCTGACTTCTGAGATATAATTATTCAAAATATGTTGCTAGTGGGATACTGTGAATTGATGCAGTTCTATTTAACGTTATTATCTGTACTTCGAAAAAGGTTTTTAATTATGATGACTTTTTATTTACTGTGTAGAGAATGCTCAAGTTATGGTCCTTGCTGCAACTAATCGTCCTTCAGAACTTGATGAAGCGATACTTCGACGTCTTCCTCAAGCATTTGAAATTGGTATTCCAGACCGAAGAGAGAGGGCTGACATATTGAAGGTTATTTTGAAGGGTGAGAAGGTTGAAGAAAACATTGACTTTGACCATATAGCCTACTTATGTGAAGGTTACACTGGTTCGGATCTATTTGACCTCTGCAAGAAAGCTGCCTATTTTCCAATTAGAGAACTGCTGGATGAAGAGAAGAAAGGGAGAAGTTCTTCTGTGAGTGATTTATCATTCTCCCTACTTTCTGCTCCTTCTCAATGTTTTCATCTTTGTAATAATGGGTGATATGATATCTAGAGCTGACTGATCTGGAATGCATATTCATGAGTGTCTAGTTTTCTAACTAGAGAACAAATATTTTTTATGTTGAGTATGTCTATTTTAAAACTATTCTCTGAACCAGCCTGGAGTTATATTTGTGTGCATGGACTAACATGTCTGGTCAATGAAAGCAATTGCTTAATTGTGCAAAGATCAATTGATGTCAGGCATGACTGTTGCTTGTGCTTATCATGCATCAAGCCTTTCTAGTTTTGAAGAAATATAGGGCTTATTTGGATAAGCTTCCATAAACACTTCTAGGAGAAGAGAGTAAGAAGAAAAAAATGAAATGAGTTTCTCTTGTTAAAATTAGTTTTTGCATTACCTAATTTGTAGAAATTTTCTCATAACTTTTCTGAAATATGAGAGAGCTTTTACAAATTAACTAATACAAAAGTTAATTCAAACTTATGGAGATTTATTTCATTTTTTCTTCTTATTTTCTTCCTTTGGTGTTTCTGAAAAAACTTACGCAAACAGGCCCATAATATTAAAGTAAAAGCAGCAGCTAATCCTCCCTTCTTTACACTTGGTCAATTCTTATTATTTTGTCTCTATAACTTTTATTTCTCTACTAAGTAATTGATGGATGGAAATTAGCTACAGAACAGGGAATAGCAGTGTGTTATCCATAAAATGAATTTGAATAGTTGTGTTGATGGCTGCTTCTTCTGACAATGTCTATCTACATTTCATGGTTCAGGCTCCTAGACCATTGTCCCAGTTAGACTTCGAGAAGGCCCTCACCACTTCGCGGAAGACTACGGTTGCTGCATTTGAATACAACGGATTGAGTGCAGATGCTCTAAGATGGACAGGACACAGGGAACCGGCAGGTGATTATCAGGTTCAAGCTGCAATCAATGAACTCTCTAAGTTTGTGGCTTCTCACATGATTAACCGCCAGCCAGATGCCCAAGATCTTTGAAATGCTAACTTCCGTAGTTTCTTTAGAGCATTCTCTTTCTATCCTGTAAAAGCTGCAATCTCATAGTTATACTAATGCTAGAACATATGTTATTAAGCATTTTGTATTTTTGCTGACTCTTTGATGCAATGAATATTATTCCTTTTAAGAACAAATTGTTGCTGATTACAATTTATAGGTTATGCAAAGATAATTTAGTTTTTAGATAAAAGGTATCTAATTAAAAAATTAGGGTTAATTGCACTTTTGCTTGCTCAAATTTTTATTTTTCATGATTTTTGATCTCCAATTTTTTTTTTTATCACATTTGGTTCCAAAATTATTTTAACAATTTTGATACATCCGTTTAAATTATTTGCGTAGACGGTTAATATTGGAAGTTCGGTCTTTATCTCTCGGCACGGAAACGACTTGCACGGAGGAGGACGGGGTTGCTTTTTCTTCTCCTTCTCCCTAATGCTAGATGGAGAGTGCAACTTCTCGAGCAAGTAATAGCGCTTCCTCCACGGCGGAACGTGCATCCCTTTCTTCTTCAAACTCTGCTTCGTCGCTTCGAAAACAATCGCCACGATTCGAGCCAGCCTCTTTGATTTTCCGACGAAGATGAACGGTAGTGATTGAAGCATTACCTTGTACGTTCCCGTCGACCGCGCTATTTCAAACTCAGATCTAAAATCAACATCCACCATCAACCTTTCATCTTCCACAATCGCATTGATGAAATACTCACCCAAACCCAAACACACTCAGTCAAACTCAAATCCAAATCCAAATCTAAATTCAAACTCAAGGTTAATTGAACAAACAGCAGGACAACAGGAAGTTTTCTCCCACTTCGATTCGCAGATACAAGAACCGTAGCTGAGAGAGGAAAGTGCTTCTGCCACGACCTTCCTTAAATCGTCTTTACGCTTAAATGATTTGCCATTTTTCTCAACGATCCTTGCCACGTCAGCTAGCAGGTTCCTCTTGCCGACACTCGCGCAGGGGATCAAGCTCTATACAAGACAAAATTATTATAATTATTATGTAAACTATAATAAATTAACAAAATTAAAATTAAAATCGAATTAGGAATGAAATTGGTGAGTTTAATAGGAAATTGTTTTGTTTATTCCATTGAATATACCTTGAGTGATCCAGTGGCATCCATGTTGAAGTAGTTGCAGTGGTTGCAACTGCACTTAGGTGCCGCCGGTGGCTGCTCCTCCATTTGCAGCAGTTGTGATAGCACTTAGTTATTTCATTTTGTTATTTTAACTGGGGACACCTTTTAAATAAGAATAATGAGAATAAATAATAATAACTATCGATAAATAAAGCTTTTAAATGAGAACAAACAATAAAAATCCTAGATTAAAATTAAAAATAATAAACGCATCAGATTAAAACCTCAATTTTAAGCATATCATCATGAGATCCTATCTCTTGCTCTGCTCAATTAGTTTTTTTTTTTTCTCTGCATTTTTTTTCCAACAGTATAAGTATATAGGAAAAACACCACCCTCATCACTGTGACCACCGCCTCGTTACCGCCACCACCACCGCCACCATCACGAAGGGGACGACGACCATGATGGTGGCGGTGACGGTGGCAAGAACGACGGTAGTAACCATGTTGGTGGTGTTGTTCTCATTTAAAAGCTGTTCTCATTTGAAACGCCCTCTATATATATTAAAATAAAAAGAATGTTCTCTGAATTAATAAATCAATAAAAAAATCTAAATTAATAGATAAAATTAAAGAAGTTCAAATTATATTACTGATAATAATCATCAATAATTAACTTGATTTAACTAAAATTTAACAAAAGTAACACCTTATAAATAACTTTTTTTGGTCTCTCAACGTTTTTCAATCAGGTTCTACTCTCAACAACAAAACTTGATATTGGAAGAAAAATAAGAAGTTTGAAAGAAGAAACAGATTTGGAATGTAAAGAGAATATGAAAAGGAAAGATTGATGAATATGAGAGGAAAAACTTAAAAGAAGAGTTTTGTGACTCCTCTTCACCACTTTATCTTCTATTTTAATAATAGTTTTACTCCAAAATCTGGTCAATTACATGTACTGACTTTATGGTGGTTAATACCCCGCCGTCGTCAGTTATTTTATGGTTTGGGACTATTTGTTTGCATTTTGACAAAAACCTTTAAACAATAAATATTTGGTTAAACATAAAATATAACTCAAAATCATAAGAATATAGCTAAAGACAATACATTGGTAAATTTAAATGTTGTCCAAATCATAATTTAAATTGTATTTTTTAGTACTCAAATGATAACCATCTATTTTAAATAAACAATTTACAATTAAAAACTATATTCAAGAGTTATCATTAGATTCCTCAGCTAAGAATTCATCTAATTTTCTAAACACAGGTAAGGTTTGACTTCCTCTTGTAGAATCTTGTTCAACAACATCAACACTGGAAGTTTGGTTTTGAATTTTGGATATCAGATGCATAGTTGTTTCAGTGGGTGAAATAAACATTAGAGAATTCTCCATCTGAGCATCCTTTTGAGTTTTGATTGCATGTACCTATAAATAAATTAGAAGGTTACTCAATAGAAACAAACGATAAGCCAAAATAAAAGCTCCTTATAACTAACCTCATCCATTCCAGTAGTATTGACCAAGGTGGAACGTCCTCAAAATTTATGGATCATGACAAATTTCAATGACATAAAAGCAATCCTTATTAAACAGATTGAATTTTGAACCTTTATCGATGCAGAATAATAAATTTCTTCAAATAATAGACTTTAAGAAAGTTGGTAACTCCAATGAAGGTTCCTAAAATGTAAAAATGCAGATTCAGCTTTGTAAACTCCATAACATTTATTGAACATCAAACTGGCATGATATGTATATATACAGTTATTTCAGCAATCAGATCACGACAAGAGATTTTGATTAGTTCTTCAACTTGAGAATCACTTAGTTTGAAGCAAGCATTTGTTGTCCCATCTGATACCTGAACTTTTATTGCGTATCTGAATACCAATATATAAATTTATGTAAGTTAAGGTTATGTAAATATATTATAGCTGTTATTAGTGTGGTAATAGTTTTACCTTGGTATTAATTCATAAGAGTTAGAAGTATTTTCATATACTTTATTTTGAATTTTAGAGTAAGTGGTAAACCATCTACCTGTTTCATGGATTGACAGCACTTTGACGAACACTACACTCATTCCACCCTAAAAAAAAATAATAAATGTAAGCAGAAACTATATTTTAATTCATTGTAAAATGAGATTATGGTTGGAATTACCTTTCCAATGTAATATAGATCAGAAATATTTTTCCTAGGTGATAAAGTCAAGAAGATCGGAATTAAAGATCTTTCATTTGGACCCAAGTATAGATATCAAATCTGTCTTTCTAGGTTAATACCTTTGTTCATTAAACTATGGAAACATAGACTGATTAGTTAATTGATATTGAACAAACAAATACATGAACAAATAATTTTTTTTTACCTGTTCTTAATTGTAGTTATTTCCTCATTATCTTCAAACAAAAAAACCTTTGTAATTGGTGCAAAACTCTCAATACATGCATAAACTATAATGACTATATATATATATATATATATATATATATGTGTGTGTGTGTGTGTGTGTGTGAAAGAGTTATAAGTATATTAATCGAATAAAAGAGGATCCAATTGAAGATTGACGCCTCACCTCTTCATTTAGATTTTTGGTATCTTCATACCTTAAGTCTTCTCTGTTCTCTTAGTCTAGTATTTTTTTTTATGCCATAACATGTATGGATGATGGCATTGTATTGTTTGTTATAGACTAAGTCATATCATTCTTGCTTGATGTTTTGATTTGCCCTATTTTCTATTATCTCAAGCATCACTAGATGATTTACTTCTTAGGAACTAATTTTGAGTGATTGCAATCGATTACAAGTTGTAGGAATCGATTACCAAATGGCCTAATTTGTTTTGAAACCATCTCTGATATCGAGTTAATCGATTACCAACCATTGCAATCGATTACAATGCTGATTTTATATTTTAGATATTGCTCTGTATCCATTGCAATCGATTACAAGACAATCTCTGAGATTCAGAAATTGCTTTGTTTTATTTGCAATCGATTACCATCCTGTGGCAATCGATACCAGATGATCTATGATATTCAGAATAGGCTCTGTCTTGTTTGCAATTGATTACATGTGTGCTGCAATCGATTACAACAGTTGACAACAAGTGTAAATCATATTCTGGATACACGGGATAATCGATTACACCTTGTTGCAATCAATTATATTTGGTATAATAGTCATTTTTAAAGATCTCCAAGACTCATTCTTTGTCTAACTAACTCCGAATCTTTTTGACCCATGCTATATATTTGAATCCATATCATTTTGTGCAGAACAACCAACAGTCATAATATTTTTTCATTCCTTCAATTGTCAAAATCCAAATCTTTGATTTGATTTCCAAATTTGATATTGCTTTGAACTTTCTCTTCTTTCTTCTGCACACTCTCTAATCTCTTGAGTTTTCAGAAAAACTCAATATTGCTTGTACTGCTATACCTAATTGACATTGAACCTCTGAGCCTATACAACTATATCCCTCTCTTGTTCTTTCATGAACTGAGGTGATTCAACATTTGTTATTGACTGCTAAACTTGCTCATATTGGAGTTTCTTGAACTGATCTCATATATGCTATATCAGCACATCAAGGTATTTTCGTTCTTTAATCTTTTTCATTAATCTTGTTTGATTAGCATTGTGGGAATTTCGTTCCTAAATGTTGTGTTGAAATTAGATGGTATTTCTAATTTTGTGTGTGGTATTGTGTTTAGAAATTGGATGGTGAATGGTGTTTTCACATTCAATCTTCTAGGTTCCTGTTTCAAGTTGTGAAATCAGGATTTGCTGTGAATTGTGTGTGCATGGTGTATGTAATCATATTCATAGTGGAACCCCTTGGTGAAAGGGAGAACTGGATGTAGATCGGTGATTGATTGAACCAGTATAAATTAACAGGCTCAATCTCTCTATCCCTTGATCTATTTTCAATTAAGTATTTGATCTTTATTAAGATAAGTTGTTCTAAATCATTTCTATCTTAAGCTGAGGTTGTTTTTCTAGTTTATTCAATCAATATAACATTCTCTGAAAATGCTTTTATTAAAACCTCAAGAGCGGTGGTGAAAAATCTTTTTAAGGAAAAAGAATCTGTCACTTTACGTTCAATCAATTCACCCCCCCTCTTGATTGATTACTTGACTGATCCTAACACCAATGTCATCATCTTTGCATGCTGAATCACAACCATGGGATAACAACCCTTGTTTAAGTTCAAAAAGGAATGAATTTGGTCTGCATATTCATATGAAAGAACACACTCTATCTTTCCTCTATTTTATAATTTTCGAACATTGTAAACATCCTAAATAAGAACAATCTATTAAAAATCAAGTTGTTGAACAATTGACTTACGTTTCATAAGTTATTTAAAAAAAAAACCTATTTGACTTTGCATTGATTTTTTACATGTATCCTCTTTGATGTTCTTGCAGTCAATACACTAGCAAAATCTGTAAAAACCATTTTTGTGTTATAAATATTCGATTATCGAGATTAAAATTATTTACAAAAATAGAATCACAAAACACATACTCTCTAATTACCTATTAGGGACTTTGGTGATTTTTGCATTTTATGATATCCAATGACTTCCTAAAGGACAATCTACATTCTTGAAATTTCTATAATTGCAAAGCTGTCATAATAGTCCATGGAGTAATAAGCAACTTGTAACCATGTTGTACCATTGAATCTCTACCATGATTATCCACAACAATTATATTCTGAAAATTATACATTCCACTTTCATGTATTGATAACCCAAGTATATGGAACACATCCTCCCTAACACCTGCTTCTATTTTACATCCCTTTAAAGTATTACAGAAGTTAGTCTAACATAAGTTGAAATTATAAGAAACATTCAAAATCAGAAATCACAGATAGTCTGGAGTGAAACAATACACAAATAACTAATTCTTTGTTGAATTGAAAATACTCTCTAATCTTCTAAAGATAACAGAAAACCTAAGACTATTTTTATTTGATTTTTTGCATTCACTTTTGCATGTTCATAATCAAATAGTTAATAATTTACCTGTGAGTCCATCAATATCATTTTCCAAAAATTCATACTTTGATCCATAATACTTTCATGACATCCCCAAATACGAAGAACTTGAGTAGTTACTGTCCATGAATATAATGAAGGATGTATGTCCTTCACTTGGATATCATTCAATTGAACCTTTAACATCTTGAGATCTGTATAAGCAAATGAATCAGATTGAAAAAAATTATTTATCCTAATATCAAATTTTTAGACAGCTAAGAAAAAACAGCATAAAGATTACCTCTTCATTTGTTATAATAGTTGAAGCTCTTGAAGACCCTTTTCAAATTTCAAATGGTGGTATCCTTATTCTACCGTGCATTTGTTAACTTTCTCTTAGGTTGTGAGATATTGGATAAATAATAAAAAATGCAAATATATGACTACCAATCTAGATGTTGACAAAAGTCTAAGCTTTGTCCTATGAAAAGACTTGATACTATTTTTAAAGTTTCTGAAAAGCTGTTACAAAGTAAGACCATTTTTCATAATAAAAAACAACATTTCGATTTATTAATTTTTCTTAGAATGATAAACTTTTATGAGATATAAACTTTTTTTCCTCTTAAAGCAGGTCTCAAATTTGAATTTATAATATGCATCATTATATAGACAATTCCTTTTCATCATAATGTGTATCTATAAAGTATTTTGTTTGAACACCAACAAACAAACAAAGTTTTGACAGATGATAATATAGTATAGTAATTCTAATTAGATTGTTGAACTTTTAGAATATGAGTTGTTAATGATAAACCAAAATATCTAAACAATGCATCTACCTCTAGAACATGGTTATGAACATTTTAAAAGCTAATTACAATTTACTTAGTAACATTGACAATGTTTTAGGAGTGGTTGTACAATTGGAACATGATTTGATTTCGTTGCTTCAATACACTTTGAATAAAAAATTCATTCCATCAATTAACAACCTTGACATATTTGACTATAAGAAACTCTTCATGCATTACTTAACTGTAAACAATTATTTGTCAATCAAATTACACCATTCCTAATTAAAATTAAAACTACCAAAATCAAATAACTTCCTTGTAGACACCACAACATTACCTTCACAGTTTCTCCAAGTAAAATGGATCTTGTCACCGGTATGCAACTGTGTTTTCGTACAAAATTTTCTCCATCCTTTTCCAATCTTCACATGTTTTCTTGGACATGTTCTTTTCAATAGAGAGCATCCAAAAACATTTCCCTTCTCATTAATCAAGATAACGTAGTCATACATGTAATCCCAAATCAATCAGCAATAACTACTAGCAAGTCTTGCATGACAGTCCAAAAATAGAAAAATGATTACAATTTGGTAGATATCATACAAAATTACTGCAAATAATTATGGAATTAAGTTCATTGAGTGTGACAAACTGAATCTGTTTTTAATACCTCAATGCAAGCTTTAACACTAGAAAGTGTGTGTGTTCGGTGTTATTTCAAGAAAGTCCTTTTCCATTGTGATTTTGACTTTGTTTGAAAGTTGGCTTAAACCTTGTGAAGGAGATTCCATATTTTCAAGCATCCTTATAATGAAACAAAAAAGTGATTATATACCTTCAAAATAATAATTAATTAAGAAAACAAATCAGAGCAATTGTGCAAATTAAAAATACATTTTTGAAATATTCATAGCTTCCTCATATTTTGATTTGAAAATCAACTTGCATAGTCTGATACATTTTTGAAGGTGAATTGATTCTATGAATCCAAAAGAAAGTTTAAGAAATATGAAGAACAATAATTTGCAGAATATGATGAACAAACTATGCAAAATTCTTGGAACGGACCATGCAAAAGTTTGGGACGAAATCATCATCATCCAGTATTAGAATTTTCAAACCATCTTTAGATTTGACTCTTGAAACGACAACATAGAGTTGACTAATAGAGTGTATTTTTGCATAGTCTAGAGTTGCATTTAGCATATCTAGACATGTTTTTATACCTCATTTTGACCATTTTAGCTGAGTTTTGTGAGTTTGGGTTGTTTTGGGTCCAAGTGTCTAATATTGTTATTTGTCACATTTTATTGATGTTTTTGACACTATCCCTTGTGCAGCCCATAACTGTTGACACATGTCTCCGATGTTGATGATTTTTGTCTTGTTTGAAATCTAAGGAGGAGATCTACAATTTCATGTATCACAAGGATTGGTCAATTCGAACGTTTCAGGGGTCAAATCAGGGATTTAATATTATAGTCTTGCACTTGTATAATTTTGCGTTTTAGTTTGTAATTGTGAACCCTTTGGGAATTTTAATTAGTTAAGGTAGCCTTTTATTTAGTAGGTTTCAGTCCTCCTTTGAAGTCCCACGTTTTTAGTCCATCATTTATATAGTTTTTCCCCTTTGTAAAAAGGATACACTACTTCATTTTATAAAATTTCACCTTTAGAATTCAAAGTGCTCTCTTCTCTCTTGTCTCTTTTCTTCTCTTTTCTCCCCTTTCTTCTCCAATTTTGTGCAGCCCCATTGCAGCTCCCATGAAGATCTTCATTGAGGGCTAAACTCGTTTGCAACCCAAAGATCATGTGCTTATGGGTAAATATGAGTTCCTCTATTCTCAATTTCGAATTATGCTCATGAAAACTCTTTTCCCCTTTTTTTGATTTTCAATTTCCTTGTTTAATGTATGATAATGATTAGATTAGGGAATTGAAATGTGAATTTGGGTCAATTGCAATCGATTGATTGTGATTTAGTACAATACATGCGTGAATTTGGGAAAATTAGGAATGCGATAGTAATCCAAATTTTTCTGAATAAATATGAAGTGATTTCTTTAAATTTTGTATTTCCATGAGCATGAATTTGACTTATCCTTGTTGGAACTGTGATTATTTCTCCATAAGCATAGATTCTTGAGTTGTATCTCTTTGATTCTGTTTTTGTTTATTGATTTAAGTTTCTTTGTTTGCTTAATTTTCTAAAAAGCACACAAAATCCCCCTTAATTTGAATTGAATACAAGGTGTTTGATGGATTGTATATTTAAGAAAATGACTTAAGTTAGCCTTATATTGCAAAATTTATTGGGGAACTTAGTTGCTTTTGACGGTGTGTTCGATGTGCGTCTGTCATTTACCATGGGTAAAAACAAGTTGTTGAAGATAGAGACCAACTTTTGACAAAGTTTGTCCTTGACTCTTATTAATTGTCATTGCAAAACATAGAGAATTTGGAAATTGATGATGCTTAAATTTGAAAGGGAATGTTGGATCAGAGGGAACCAAATCCATCCTTGCAATGAGAATTGTATCACCAATGTTTGTACCAGTTATGACATTTGCTTTAATAACATTTTTACCAAGATCAGTTACTTGCAACCTTGTTCCATTACACAAACCATGAGACTGGTCAAGATTTTTGAGAAGTTGAAATACACAAGAACACACTAGAGAGGGGGGGTTGAATAGTGGGTTAGAAAACATTTTCGTAAACACTATTAGTTCACAAGTTGCCTTCTTGGATATATGTAAGTTTAAGGCAACAAATATATCCTTGCAGAGCAATGTTTTGAAAGCCTTTCCAAAAGAGCACAGTAGGCAAGATGAATATATGTAATCACAAGACAGCAAATGAAAGCTTGTTTTTATACTGGTTCACTCAACCTGAGCTATGTCCAGTTCTCCTTTAACAACCATTAAAGGGTTCCACTATAATCAACTGATTACAAAACAAGTATTTTGCATTGCCACTTTTGGATACAAGTCTAAGCCACTACTGGCTACAAGTATTCTATACCACTACTGGTTATGAGTATGAATCTCCCCCTGAGATTATACTTCCCAAGTATTCTCTTATCACTAAGCCACTCCTGGCTTTCTATACAAATATGTATAAGATTCAAATAACTCTCAAAGAGAGGATATGAACAAGTGTTGAATTTGTATGAGCTTGTAGAAGATGGGTATTCTCTTTTCTCTCAGCTTGTGTTTCTCACTAGGTTTCTCTTTTCTCAAAGAGCTTTGCTTGCTGTTTAGTTTGCTTTTGGATAGTTTCGTTTCAGTTCATTCGTTGTTCTTCTTAGTTCATTCTTTTTCTTCTCGTTGCATGGAAGCATCTTTATATAGTGAGCTTCATGGATTTTAACGTTGGAGAAGATAGGTTTCCGTTGTCTCACAGAAGAGTGTTGAAGTTGCTTTGACATGCTCGATGTGATTGGAGCAGGTTTCTGTTTCTGCCACAGTTAGCTTTTAGCTTAAGGTGTGCATCTCAATGCTGATTAGTCTTTTGGCTGTACCTACATACTTAACACAATTCGAGACATGCAAGCAATATGAGGAATAGAAGAAAGTAAGTTCAGAGAGTATCTCCCTTTCTTTCTGTAACAACAATGCCTTTATTTTTGTAAAGAATTAATTATAAAGCACATATTCCTCAGCACATATTACAGATCATGTTCTGTTTATACACAAACAACGTCTGGCTTAACAAACACAGTTTGGTCTGACTAAGCATGGTCTGGAATGACAGACATGGTCTAGCCTAGCTTCAGACATTGTCTAGCCTGGCTTAATCATGGTCTGTCTTGACTATGCATTGTCTGACCGTGTTCCATACATGGTCTAGTCCAGTACATATGCATAGTCTGGTCCTAGACTTGTGTTGTCTATCCCAAGACTGTTGTATGATCTAGTCTTAGACTTTGCATGAGTTTTTCCAAGACTTAGCATGGTCTGTTCCAAGACTATACCGTCTAATCTTATGAACTTAGTATGGTCTGTTCCAAAGCTTATTTTAGTCTGATTAAAAGCATTTAGTACTTGATAAACTGTTACGAGTTATTAGATAGTTAAGAAGTAAGTGAGAGTTTAAGTGATTATACCATTGTCTGTTCTCACTTTGATTTCTTGAAATCACTTAGTTTGAAATCATTAGTTGATCAAATATTATTACATTTGTTATCATCAAAACCTATCAAAGTATTAGGGGTCAGACATCATCAAATGTCTTGGTTCTAATAGAAGCATTATTGGTACTCCAACTTTGAGTCTTAGTTCATGGTTTGGAATATCGAAACACTTGATCTCAATACAAAAATTTAGTTATAAACCAATCACTTTGTATTTCAGAATCTTGATCAGATTGGCAAGGTGTGTTAGAGTTGAGGTATACTTTTTCCTCTCCAAGAATCAATGCTAAAACAAAATCATTTACCTCCTCATAGGATTCAATGGTTGGACTTAATATTTCTCTCTGTTAAAAATAATCTATCTTTTTCATATTTTCCAACAAATCTGGATAGACAAATTCAAACAACTAGTATAGTGGTTGTTGACCTTCTTTAATAAGAAGATACTCAGGTATTTCAATTTCAGCTTCACCATTCTCATTCGAATCCATCTTACCATCACCAATCTTAAGTATCCAATCTTCAAATTGCTTTATATCTTCAAAACTTCTTTGACATTCTACAGTGGCAAGCCTCATGTTTTGTGTGAGTTTTAGCACTTTACAGTTGTTCCATAACTTAGAGGAATTAATTGCAGATGAAACAACTTGTTGTCTACTACCTTTTCTTACCACAGGTAGAATCTATCTAAAATCTCCTCTCAATACAACAATTTTTTTGCCAAATGGTTTTTCCCTATACTCATCAGACCTGAATCCCATGATATCTTGTAAAGTGCGGTCTAAAGACTCAAAACAAAATCTGTTCATCATGGGTGCTTCATCCCATATTATTAAATTAGTTTCCTGAATAAGTTTTGCTCGAAGACTACCTTGAGGTATGTTGCATGTTGAACTCTTATTGATTAATAGAGGGATGTAGAAAGTGGAATGAGCGATCCTCCCTCCAGGGAGTAATAGAGATGCAATACCACTCAACGCAACATTGGGAACTATCATTCCCTTTGACCTGATACATGCGAAAAAAGTCTTCCATATGAAAGTCTTACTTGTACCACCATAACCATACAGGAAGGAAAACTTTCTAGATTTGGAAAAAATAGAATTCACTATCTGATTGTAAACACATAGTTGTTCTTCTATCAATAGTTTCATGAGATACATCTGTAACTCAGCTAATTCAACTTGGTCATAGTTCAACTAATCAACAATCAACTTATTCTGCAAGGTTTCAACCTCTTCATGATTAACTTCTGAGAAGCAATTGAAATCTTTTAAGCATCTTCCTTTCTGCATCAAAATCTTATCCAATTCAATAAGACAAAGATTTTTCAACTGAGAGTCTTTAAGATGAAGACCTGATATTAAGATTTTAAATTTTAATAGTAATAATAATTATCTATTATGTTGATATTCAATTACAACATCCAAAGTTTTGATTTAATAAAGTTTAATAGAACATTACCTGGTAAATCACATTGTCTCCTGTGCTGGTATTCAATACCATCACTGAATATTTTCCAAGTTGTGTTCCAAACAACATCTGGTCTAGACATGGTATTCATAAACAACAATGAAACAAACAACCGTCTAAGTTGTTTTCCTAAAGCAATATTATTTGCTTCAATTATTGCATCAATGTATTTCTCTCATCTTTCAACAAACCAAGAGCATAGCATGCATCCTGAAAAGTATCATGAATTTGACCATTCACTATTCTTAGACATTGGTAACTAAAACAACCTGTCTGGATAGTTAACAAAAGCCTCATGTAATATAATTCCCTGTACCAACTAGAATATATGATAGTCTACCAATTGAATCACCTTTCTATCTTGGCTGCTACCTTTTCTCTTTTGGGATATAAACAAAATGGCTGTGAATTCAGAATATGTCAAACTTCTTGCTTTAAAGTACACCTTGTTTGCTTTAAACCAAGCCAAAAACATGGTCTGTACATTTCCTGTATAATCAACAATCTCCTCGATATTGTCATCATCCTTGAATAACACCTGTTGTTGGTTTGGCAAATGAAAAGTAAGTCTTTGTACTGGTGGCCATCTTTCATGAATATCAAAAGCATATGTTCTCCATATAACTTCACATGGAGAAAGGTATCTACAATCATAGTATCGTTTAATCTCATCTACAATAGCTATCTTAGCTGACTCAACATTTGAATTTGAGATTTCAATCATAGCTCGATCTGGATCTTTGTTAACATACTTAAATAAATACTTAATTGAATTTGATTTGTTGCAATATTCTGTATTGATGTGTCCTTGATACTTCATTAACAAAATAGGACTGTAAGGAACAACATTCCTATTATCCAGATTAACACTACTCTTCAAGACTACAAAGTCTGATCTCCGTCTATGGTAAATAGGATAACCATCTTCATCAATTCTAGTAGATTCTTGCCAATTTTTGGGATAATACTTTGAACATTTCTTGTCTTTCATGCAAGATGATTTCCAATTGGCAGATCCACATGGTCCATGAATCATGTAGGAGGAGACCGCTTCAGCAAGTCTGGGATACAAATCAGGATTGGGAAACTCTCCTGATATAATTTTATCAATATTTATTGTAGTTTTAAGTCTATTCTCACCTTCCAACCAGAATACCACGTGTTCATGAGGAAGACCCCTTTTTTGAAACTCAATAGTATACATTCCTAACAAAAGAACAAATGCATATTATGATGTAGGTTTTTTATATAATATATTAAACATGATGAAATTAAAAAAATACTATCAGGAATTTAGAATTACTTGCATTGACCTTCCCAATATATGATTCTTCTTAAAATCTATCATCAATTCATCTAACTTCATTTTAAAAGCTCTGCATACAATATCAGGTCTATGAGATGGTTTTACTCCTTGTTTCTTGACAAATTCTCTTTACTTGGGCCAATTTGTATTGCATGTGATAATGATGAACAAATTTGGAAATCCAAATCTTTTACATACTGCCACAACATCTTCACAATTATTGAACATGTATCTCATACCTCTGGTAAATGAGGGTGGTAGTATTACACGTTTACCAATTGATGATGCATTAGTCTCTCCTTGAGAAATAGCTTCTTGCAAACTATTAAGGACAACTGATCTGATACTTTTCTAATTGTTTATTATAAATGATAGTCTTTGAGACTCAATCATAATATATGTATCAACTACAAACTATTGAAATACTTTGGAGTATTACACAACTGTTGGAATATTGTGAATCAAAAGAAGGATTTTGTTTGAAATTTACTAAGGGAATCAAACAATAACTTTGATTTATTTATATGACTGGTCGAGGCCGTACCCAAACCAAATAAAAACAATTAAATGCAGTACTAGGAAGTGATCCTAGGTCGTTTCCCAGTGAACAACGATCAATCAAACGTTCATGACACTTAACAACAATAAAACAAAGTAGCAACTTGGGGGGGTTTCTTTGCTTTAAAGTAAACAACTTGAATTAAAAAAAACAGAACTAAAACGTGTTGTTTCCCCTTGATTCAAAAGCAAGCCTCTTATCCTAGGTTACGAGAATCTATCCCTAATCAATTCAGCCACTTAATCCAACCCGGAATTAATTTACTAAGCGAAAATTAATACAAGGTTTTCATTATGTGATTAAGCAACACATACACCAATTAATTCCTCTCACAGGTCCATCACAGAATAATTGGTGAAGGGGGAAAATTGATCAGACATTAACATTAATAACAAAACCTCAAAGAGAGCTAGTGCTTAGTCCTCAAGAGAAAACAACACCGAAAATTTAACCTTCCATTCAAATTAAACAAAGAATGGAAACGTAAATGGCAAAATGCAAAACAGAAACGAAAACAAGGATAGAAGGCAAAAACGAAATTGGGAATGAAAACTGAAAACGAACCAACAATGAAGAGCGAAAAATGGAAACGTAAGCAGAGAATGCACAAAAACGCTGCTCTACATGAATAGTAGCATCGGGGACGTGAAACCCTTCTCTCGAATAGTGAAAATCGAAAACCTAAAAACTCTCCCCCTTTACGTGTGGCTGGGGCCTTTTTAATCTGTCTCACCCGGAAGTCCTTACATAAAACCCTAGGATACTAATCTAATTTGGGCCCATAAAAAAAAATCTGATGCGGCCCAATTACAAAATACAGACAATAAAATAAAATAAAACTGGATGACAAATAAAACTAAAACAGTTTCCTCTCTTCAAGCCCAAAATGGTTCAGCCCAATTCCAGATCCAAGCCCAATTGCTTATAATTCTCCTAAAATCAAATTAAAATACAGAATTAGTCAAAACGGCCCAAATGATAAAACTGCATAATTAATTTGACAATTAAGGCTAATTAGTAATTAAAATGATGACAGAAAGGGGTAAGAAATAGGAGAAAATAATGACACATCAATGACTCTTTAATTAAATCATGCAATATGGTAGTCAAAACTTAATGAAAGTGTTGTGACTCAACTTCTCCAATAGTGGAAAGTCTATCCCAACTTTTTTTTGCAATTATGTTTGTAATCCTAATGCTGAATTAGTTACTTTATATTATAAAATTCCCCAAAATATCTTACTAATTATCTTCGCTTTTTGCAAATAGTGGTCAAAGTAACCTAAAATAACACTACATAACAAAGAAATACTAACTTATACCAATCCAATGATTACACTGTTGTTGGAATATTTGGAATCAAAAGAAGTTTTCTGTTCAAAATTAATTAAGGGAATCAAACACTAAATTTGATTTATCTATATGAATCTTTAATTAAATCATGCAATAGAGTAGTCAAAAAATAATGAAAGTGGTGTGACTCAACTTCTCTCACAATTGAAAGTTTATCCTAGCTTTATTTTGATTATGTTCTTAATGCTAATACTGAATTAGTTAATTAATGTTATAAAAATCCCCAAAATATCTTACCAACAAAGACTTTAAATAAACTATCATGCTAAAACATTTAGTATATAAGGAAGTATGGGTAATTCAGAAAAGTTACATTAACTTTTAGTGTAAACATTACTTGAATCTATAATAAAGACAAAACCAATAGAAATTGCAAAAGGATGCAGGTTTTGAATGAATACTACCTAGTATATGTAACCAACTCTTTCTTCTATTAGATTATTCAATACTGAATAGATTAAGCTTTTTTAAAACCAATTTAAGTTTTCTTTCTGAAGGTACAAATAAGAAGATAAACAGGTAGTCTTCTTACGCATGATAAATATTAGATTAAGTAGTGTTTTAGTAATTCCAAAAAGATAGTAATATTATAGCAAAGAGTTATAGCAAAAAATGTACAAATAAGAAAGTCCTTTTCCATTGTGATTTTGACTTTGTCCGAAAGTTGGCTTAAACCTTGTGAAGGAGATTCCATATTTTCAAGCATCCTTATAATAAAACAAAAAAGTGATTACAGACCTTCAAAACAATTATCAATTAACAAAACAAATTAGAACAATTTTGCAAATTAAAAATACATTTTTGAAATATTCATAGCTTCCTCACATTTTGGTTTGAAAATCAAGTTGCATAGTTTGATACAGTTTTGAAGGTGAATTGATCATGTGAAACAAAAAGAAATTTTAAGAAATATGAAGAAGTATAGTTTCCACAATATGACGAACAAACTATGCAAAAGTCTTGGATGAGACCATGCAAAAGTCTCGGACCAGACCATCCGAATGTCTCGAACCAGACCATGAGAATAAAACTCATGCATTACTTAACTGTAAATAGTTATTTGTCCATCAGATTACACCAATTAAAATTAAAAACTACCAAAATCAAATAACTTCCTTGCAGACATTCACAACACCTTTGCAGTTTCACCAAGTAAAATGAATCTTGTCATTGGTGTGCAACTATGTTTCCATACAAAATTTTCTCCATCCTTTTCCAATCTTCACATGTTTGCTTGGATATGTTCTTTTCAATAGAGAGCATTCAAAAACATTGCCCTTTTCATTCAAGATAATGTAGTCATACATGGAATCCCAAATGCAATCAGCAATAACTATTGGCAAGTCCTACATGACAGTCCAAAAATACATTTTTGAAATATTCATAGCTTTCTCACATGTTGGTTTGAAAATCAACATACATAGTCAGATACAGTTTTGAAGGTGAATGGGTCTTGTGAACAAAAAAGAAAGTTTAAGAAATATGAGGAACAATAATTACTAGAATATGATGAACAAACTATGCAAATGTCTTGGAACAAACTAAGCAAATGTTTGGGACCAGATCATATGAAAGTCTCGGACCAGACCATGTGAAAAAAATAGAACAACTGAGAATAAAACTCAAGCATTACTTAATTGTAAACAGTTATTTGTCCATCATATTACACCATTCCTGATTAAAATTAAAAATTACCAAAGTCAAATAACTTCCTTGAAGACATCCACAACATTACATTCACAGTTTCTCCAAGTAAAACGGATCTTGTCACCGATGTGCAAATGTGTTTCCATACAAAATTTTCTCAATCCTTTGCTAATCTTCACATGTTTGCTTGGACATGTTCTTTTCAATAGAGAGCATTGAAAAACATTGCCCTTCTCATTAATCAAGATAATGTAGTCATTCATGAAATCCCAAATGCAATGAGCAATAACTACTGGCAAGTCCTGCATGACAGTCCAAAAATAGAAAAATGATTAACATTTGGTAGATATCATACAAAATTATTGCAAACAATTATAGAATTAAGTTCATTGAGTGTGACAAACTGAATCTATTTTTAATGCCTCAGTGCAAGCTTTAAGACTGGAAAGTGTGTGTTTCGGTGTTATTTCAAGAAAGTCATTTTCCATTGTGATTTTGACTTTGTCCGAAAGTTGGCTTAAACCTTGTGAAGGAGATTCCATATTTTCAAGCATCCTTATAATAAAACAAAAAAGTGATTACAGACCTTCAAAACAATTATCAATTAATAAAACAAATTAGAATAATTTTGCAAATTAAAAATACATTTTTGAAATATTCATAACTTCCTAACATTTTGGTTTGAAAATCAAGTTGCATAGTCTGATACAGTTTTGAAGGTGAATTGATCATGTGAAACAAAAACAAAGTTTAAGAAATATGAAGATTTATAATTTCCAAAATATGATGAATAGACTATGTTAAAGTCTTGGATCAGACCATGCAAAAGTCTTGGACTAGACCATGTGAGGTCTTAGACCAGACTATGTGTGGTTGTTCCTGAAAGCAAGTTTGCAAATTTTAACAAAATTTAGAGTTGAATGTGTTTTTAATTAAAGTGGTATGCATGATAAATATCAGATCAAGTAGGTTTGAGTAATTCCAAAAAGATGGTAATATTGCAGCAAAGAGCTATAACAAAAAATGTACAAATAAGAGTGTTTATCCAATAGTGGATGGATTAAGAAATTTTTAAAACAATTTAAGTTTGCTTCATGAATTTTTAACAAAATTTCCTTTTGAATGTGTTCTTAATTAAAGTGTTGCGCATGATAAATAATAGATTAAGTAGTGTTTCAATAATTCCCAAAAGTGAGTAATATTGTAGAAAAGGAGGAACCCTTAAAAAGTAAATAAAAAAATTTAAAGATAAAGCAATTAGAAATATATTATTGACTATTTACAAATGCTTAACAACTAAAGATTGACGCCTCTTCATTTAGATTTTTGGTATCTTTATACTTTAAGTCTTCTCCATTCGCCTTAGTCTCGTATTTTCTATTTTATGCCATAACATGTATGGATGATGGCATTGTATTGTTTGTTATAGACTAAGCTAAATTTTACATGATAGATGTTTGATCTACTTTGTTTTCTTTTACCTCTAGCATCACTAGATGATTTACTTTCTTAGGAACTTATTTTAAGAATTGCAATTGATTACACACTTTGGGAATCGATTACCAGATGGCCAAATCTGTTTTGAACCATCTTTGGTATGGGGTTAATCGATTACCAACTATTGCAATCGATTATAATGTTGTTTTCAAATTTCAGAAATTGCCCTGTTTCAATTGCAATTGATTACAAGTCAATCTCTGAAACTTAGAATTGGCTCTGTCTCATTTGTAATAGATTACATGTCTTCTACAATTGATTACAATAGATGACAACAAGTTTAAATCATATTCTGATACACGAGATAATTGATTACACCTTAATTGCGATCGATTATATCTGGTATAATGGTTATTTTGAAAGATTCCTAAGACTCGTTCTTTGTCCAACTAACTTCGAATCTTTTTGACTCATCCTATATATTTGAACCGATAGCATCCTGTGCAGAGAGACAATTATTCACAATATCTTTTCTATCTTTGACTTGTTAAAATCCAAATCTTTTGATTTGATTCTTAGATTTGATATTGCTCTGAAGCTTTCTCTTTCTTTTCTGCACATTAGCTAATCTCTTTTGAGTTTCTGAAAACTCATCTTGCTCTTACTGCTATACCCTTTTGAGATTAAAACTCTTAGCCTATACAACTATATTTCTCTCTTGTTCATCTATGAACTAAGGTTATTCAATGCTTGTTCTTGACTGCTATACATACTTAGATTGGAGTTCTTCAAATGATCCTTACATCAGATTAATCAGCACATAAATGTGTTTTTGTTCTTGAATCTTTTTTCTATTGATCTTGTTTGTTTCAGCATTGTAAGAAGAACATTCCTAAATGTTGTGTTGTTATTAGGAAAGGTTTCCTAATCTTGTTACTAGAATTGTGTTGTTCTAGTGTTTAGAAATTGGATGGTGAATGGTGTTTTCACATCCAGTTTTTAGGTTCTTGTTTCAGGTTGTGATTCAAGATTTGCTGTGAATTATGTGTGCATGGTGTATGTAATCAAATTCATAGTGGAACCCCTTGGTGAAACAGAGAATTGAATGTAGATCGATGGTTGATCAAACTAGTATAAAATCAACAGGCTCAATCTCTCTATCCCTTAATCTCTTTCAATTCATATTTTAATCTTTAAACAAGTTTATTTGATCTAATGAAATCTGTCATAAGCTGAGATTGTTTTCTGATTTATTCATTCAATATCATATTTCTGAAAATGTTTTTATTAAAACTTCAAGAGTGGTGGTGAAAAGCCTCTATTGGGAAAAAGAATCTGGCACTTTACGTTGTATCAATTCATCCCCCCCCCTTGATGTAACCGACTGATCCTAACAACAACAAATCCATAAAAGAATATAAATATGACAAAATGAATCCGTTTTTAATACCACATTTAAGACTCGTAAGTGTGTGTTTGGGTGTTATTTCAAGAAAGTCCTTTTCCATTGTGATTTTGACTTTGTTCGAAAGTTGACTTAAACCTTGTGAAGGAGATTCCATATTTTCAAGCATCCTTATAATGAAACAAAAAAGTGATTACATACCTTCAAAAAAACAATCAATTCACAAAACAAATTAAAACAATTGTGTAAATTAAAAATACCTTTTTGCAATATTCATAGCTTCCTCACATTTTGGTTTGAAAATCAACTTCGAACAACTAGTATAGTTTTGAAGGTGAATTGATCCTGTGAAACAAAAAAAAAGTTTAAGAAATATGAAGAACTATAATTTTCATAAAATGATGAACAAACTATGCAAAAGTCTTGGAATAGACCATGCAAAAGTCTCAGACCAGACCATGCAAAAGTCTCGGACCAGACTATGTGAGGTCTTGGACCAAACTATGTGTGGTTGCTCCAGAAAGCAAGTTTGTAATGTGAAGAACTATAATTTCCAGAATATGAGGAATACTAATTTTCATACTACAATTATAAATGCTCATTTTACCTTGGAATTGCTTAACCTTAGCTAATTGAAGTATTATGATAATCGCTTTATATACGTAAATATTGCATCATATTTTGTAGTGATTATCTAATGTTCTCAGGATTTTTAGCTTAATTTGAAATCATTTAATATAGATTTGTATAGTTTGATAATTGCTGCTGATTGGAGTCAAGATTTTGAGCTGATGTGCGACGTCAGTGATTATGCAGTAGGAGTTGTTCTAGGGCAATGGAGGAACAAAGTCTTTCACTCCATCCACTACGCTTCCAAGGTGCTTAATGACGCTCAACTCAACTACGCTACCACAGAAAAAGAGCTGTTGGCCATAGTATACGCTCTGGAAAAGTTTAGATCCTATTTGGTAGGATCTAAGGTGATTATTTATACTGACCATGCAGCCATAAAATATCTCCTTACCAAGCCAGACTCCAAACCTAGATTGATCCGATGGGTGTTACTTCTTCAAGAATTTGATATTGAGATCAAAGACAAGAAGGGGAGTGAAAATTCAGTTGCAGACCATCTATCTCGCCTAATAAATGAAGAAGTCACCAACAAAGAGCTGGAGATCAGAGAGGAGTTTCCTGATGAATTCCTCATGATGGTGCAGGAGAGACCTTGGTTTGCAGACATCGCCAATTATAGAGCTGCCCATGTGATGCCAGAAGGAATGAATTGGCATCAAAAGAAGAAATTCTTGAGGGACTGCACTTACTATGTCTGGGATGATCCCTTCCTGTTTAGGATCGGAGCCGATCAACTTCTAAGGCGATGTGTCCCACAAGAAGAGGCCAAGAATATTCTATGGCATTGTCATAATTCACCTTATGGAGGTCACTATAATGGTGGACGTACAGCTGCCAAGGTACTTCAATCAGGCTTCTACTGGCCAACCTTGTTCAAGGATGCTTTCGAACATGCTCAAGCGTGTGATAAATGCCAAAGGACAGGGAGCATATCAAAGAGGCATGAAATGCCTCTCTAAAATATCCTGGAAGTAGAGGTTTTTGATTGTTGGGGCATTGACTTCGTTGGCCTTCTCCCTCCTTCATTTTCAAATGAATACATATTGGTAGCCGTAGATTATGTGAGCAAGTGGGTTGAGGCTATGGCATGTCAGAAAAGTGATGCCAAGACCGTCATCAAATTCCTAAAGCGGCAAATTTTCACAAGGTTTGGAGTACCTCGCGTCTTGATAAGTGATGGAGGAACACATTTCTGCAATGAAGCTCTTTCAAAAGTCCTCCAACATTATGAAGTATGACACAAGGTAGCATCGCCTTATCATCCGCAAACCAATGGCCAAGCAGAAGTTTCCAATAGAGAAATCAAGAAAATCCTGGAAAAGACAGTGGCAGCATCAAGGAAGGATTGGGCACATAAGCTGGATGATTCCCTCTGGGCCTATAGGACTGCATTAAAGACTCCAATTGATCTCACACCATTTCAGATGGTATATGGCAAGGCCTGTCACCTTCTAGTGGAAATGGCTCACAAAGCTTGGTGGGCAATTAAATTGCTAAATTTTGATCCAACATTGGCGGCCGACAAGAGAAAGCTGCAGTTATTAGAACTAGAGGAAATGAGAAATCAAGCCTATGAATCCTCAAAGCTCTACAAAGAGAAAACCAAGAGATATCATGATAAGAAGCTACTGAGGAGGGAATTTCATATAGGGCAGCGAGTGCTCCTATTCAACTCAAGACTCCGGCTTTTCCCTGGGAAATTGAAGTCCAAGTGGTCCGGTCCCTTCACCATCAAAGATGTCAAATCTTACGGAGCAATTGAGATCATGGATCCATCAGTAGAAGACCCACAAACAAGCTGGGTGGTGAATGGCCAAAGACTCAAAGGCTATCATGGTGGAGAAATTGAGAGGCTTACAACAATCATACATCTACAAGATCCTTGATCTTGTCAACCGTCAAGCTATTGACGTTAAAGAAGCGCTAGTTGGGAGGCAACCCAGGTTTGTCACTGCATTTTTTTTCAATTTTTGGCATTAATAATAAATCTCTGCATAGTTCGCTTAGTGCTTCTCTTCGCTGCGCGCAACTTTGGCTCGAACTGTTTTTGCGCTAAGCTCATGTTCACGCTTCGCGCAAGTTTAGTTCGAAGTAAAGTTTCGCTAAGCGCTCTATACAGCTTAGCGCAAGTTTAGTTTGAAGTAAAGATTCGCTAAGCGCGAGATGCAACTTAGCGCACGTTTAGTTCGAAGTAAAGTGTCGCTAAGAGCGCTATGCAGCTTAGTGCAAGTTTAGTTCGAATGAAATTCTCGCTAAGCGCGCTCTGCCGCGCAACGCAGTTTTGGTTCGACTTAAAATGTCACTAAGCGCAGGACGACGCTTAGCGGTTATATGGTTCGAACACATTACTCGCTGAGCGTACGTTCGCGCTAAGCGGTATCTGCATAATTATGCAGATCGCGCTAAGCGCATATCGTCGCTTAGCGGAAGTTTAAAAAAAAAAAATTATGAAGGGGCACGAGATATTGCGCTAAGCGCAATCATGCGCTAAGCGCAAGGTTCGTAACTGTTGGGCAGTTTTGAAACCTCCCACTCTCCCTCTTTCCCAAATTAAATTTTCTCTCTCACTCAAACCTAATTCCCTTCCTCTCTCACGCCGTCCCCTTCTGTTTTCTGCACTCTCACTCCCCACTTTCATTCACTCACTCACACACTGCATCTGCATCTTCTTGGATCCCATTTTTCTTCACTCTCCACGCCAGGTAAGCACTCCAACTCCCTTTTAAATTTGTTTTTCTGTTTTAATTTTACCATTGTTGTATCTTTAGTGTTATTGAGTCTGGGTTGTGTGCTGAGTAGATTAGGTTTCGTTTTCGCTTTCTCTCCGCTTGATTTGTGCTGTGGGTCTAGCATTTTTGAGGTTTCCCTGTTGGGATTTTTTTTTTTCGCTAAGCGCGTCTGTGCGCTAAGCGAGAACATGCATCCTGGGTTTTTGTTCTTCAGTTGCTTGATACACGCTTAGCGCTAACTAGTGCTTAGCGAAAATTCATTGGATGTTCATCCTGCTATTTCTGTGTTCATGGATCTGGGAATTTTCCAGATGCATGCGCCGCTAAGCGAGTATACTCGCTAAGCGCGACTATTGTTTTGTTAATTCGCTTAGCGGGAAGTCTCGTTGCGCGACCATTTGCTTCGAACTGAAGCATCTAGGAGGCTCGCTAAGCGCACACTTGCGCTTAGCGACATTTTGCCTCGAACTGAAGTCTCGCTAAGCGCAAACATGCGCTTAGCGAAATTTTGCCTCGAACTGAAGGCTCGCCAAGCGCAAGATTTCGCTTAGCGCCTGAGCCTTGTTTTGCTCTGTTTTCCTTTCAAAATTTTTGCTCTGTTTTACTTGGTTTTCCTTTTCACCTATGCTCTGTATTATTATGTATGTTCTCCTTTTTGCTTTCAATTTCCATGTAGTGGTGTTTACTGAGTGCGACACAGCGCTTAGCAAACACCTTTGTTCTAATTGATTTGCTTTGTTGTTGTAATTTTCAATTTGAGTACAGATGGCTCCTAAATTTCGCAACAACCGCGGCGCGTCTTCTTCTAGAACACCACCTACACCACTTGTGCCACCTACATCTCTTGCACCTACTGCCATGCATGAAAGGGTTATCTATCCCTATGACGCCGATTGCTTCTCTTCCTTTGAAGCCCAAGAGAGATTTGAGAATGAACTCATGGGTCGGGGACTCATTGCAGAGCGACCTGTAAAGATTGCTCCAGGTGACTATGATATCTTCCGCAATGAGCTGAATCGCCGTGGCTGGCTCAAAAAGTTATGCTGCCTGCCAGATAAATCCATTGATGAGCCTCTGGTCAAGGAATTCTACGCCAACATTTATGAACCGGAGGGAGAATACAAGGTGGCCAACCGGCAATGCAAGGTTTGGGGGAAGACCATTCGCTGGGATGGTGTAGCTATCAACCGCCTTCTGCAAACCCCTTCGATCCTCGTGGGCGACACTGGGAAAACTCAATTTGACATTTTCCTCAGCCAATACAAAGACCCCAAGGTTATCACAGTATTTGTTGTGCATACCGAGGCAAGGGATATGTCAAGAACAAAGAGGGAGCCATTACGAAGATTGTGCGGCCAGATATGACCACCCTGACTCAAGCATGGTCTACTTTCTCCTACTACACATTAGCGCCCACCTCGCACACCTCTGACGTTACAGTGGAGAGAGCCGAATGGATATATGCTCTTATTATGAAGATGGATATGAATGTGGGTAGTTTCATATCCAATCAGATTTCTGTCATGGCTCACTCCAGCGCCAGCCGATTGGGTTTTCCGGCTCTCATTTTGGCATTGTGCAATGCAAAAGGGGCTAGCTCCAGCACTCCAGTCTTTCTTAAGCTGAGCCCTCCAATCACTTTCAAGTATATATGCACCTTCTACTACAATGAGGCCGATCCTAACAGACCTGAGCTCCCTCCCAACACTCGGAAGCGACCTCGCACGAAGACAGTTTCTGGGAGTTCTTCATCTACCGTTGCAACTGTCACTGAAGACATGCTACAGACCGCTATCAATGGTCTGCAACTGTCACTTAGTCAGCAGATAGAAGAATGAACCAATGCACTATACCGGGGTCAATGTACAATCATTGACAATCTGCACCACCTTTCCCTCCAACAGCCAGTCATGTCTTTGGAGGACTTCCAGGCCCAAATGCAATGGCCTGCAGACAGACCTTCCTTTTCTCAAGGGGGTGATGGTGGTGGTGACGAAGTAGCTGAGGAAGAAGGGAACCAGGAGTATACTGAAGAAGGGAACCAGGAGGATACTGAAGGAGGAGACAACATAGAGGCCACAGGAGATGACAACATGGAGGCCGACCTGGAGGAGGATTAGTAGATGTGAATCATGGTCGTCTATAAGAGGCCAAGTGTTTTAAATGTTTTGTCATCTGAACTATTTTATTGTTTTTGTTTATTTCACTTTACATATTTAACAGTTTTATGTAGTTTAGCATTTCTGTGGTAATTAAATTTTTGTGCAACGGTAGATGTTTTATGAACATTTGGTTCAGTCTATGTTTGAATTATTGTTGGTTTTGAACCTATGGCACAATTGTTTTCGAACTGGGTGAGAGCGTGTTGTTAGGTTGCTTAGTTTTGAGGACGATGCATGCATGTGAGTTTGGGAAATTAATAACTGTGAGCATTTGACTTTTGAAGGACTTGTGAACATTGTGAAAATTAACCGATAAGTGTGAGAATTATACTGTGAGAGAACAATTGAGTTGTTCCACTAATTTTTGAATGATTCTTTGAATTGTTGTGTGGATAATTAATGTGGAAATGATTAAGGCCTTGTTTGCTTAGAGTGATTCCCAGAGCCAAAAAGTCAATCCAATAAGGTTGAGAGAATCCTCTACTAAACCATTGAGCCAAATAGACAACTATTTTGTCTTGTGAACCTAGAACCTAAACAAGAATTGCCTACCATGCCTTAGGGAA
The DNA here is from genome assembly GCA_014843725.1 of Amphicarpaea edgeworthii. Lineage (NCBI taxonomy): Eukaryota > Viridiplantae > Streptophyta > Magnoliopsida > Fabales > Fabaceae > Amphicarpaea > Amphicarpaea edgeworthii. The sequence continues at coordinate 11,503,777 of CM026324.1, forward strand.
TAGGAAAGCATATCTTTTATGGTTTGAGACAAAATTGTTCCAAATTTTGAGGAGTCAGGTGAAGGTCCACATTAAAAAGAAGAAATGATAGCAACACAACTGCTGCAATATGAATCCAAGAGGCAAAGCCTCTGATAAAAAAAAAAATTGAATAATTGAAAATTCAATCAATTGTGATTCAAGCAGGAAGTAGTTGTTGTCCAACTGTGGAAAGTATTGAGGCATATAGAGGAAATTGATAATCAAGAAGGGAGATAAAGATATGTTCTCTTCAATCCTTAGGAATTGTAATTCAAGAAAAACCAAGGTTCTTTATAGCCCAACCGTGATTCAACCCTGATTAAGACCTTAATGATTCACATTATTTTTACATCTGCAATAAATTGAGAAGAAATTCAAAAGTTAAGTGCACAATTTCAATTGGAATGTTTTAACCATCTTATACTTTATACACTAAGTGCTGAGTGAAACACTGGCCTTATGAGAATCATAGTGTTCACTTGAACTTGAATTGCTGAATGCTCCTTGGTTGGTTTGCTGAATTTGTGTGCATGTTGAAAACTCTCGTTGTGACCTTAATGCGTTTAATCTCAATTGAGAACACTTTTTGCAAGTGTCATTGGTCTAAAACTTGATTCTGATCCTGCCAATTGTTCCTCTGCATCCACTTTGTTGTTATGTAGACATTCTTTTGCTTGAGGACAAGCAAAGCTTTAATTTGGGGGAGTTTGATAATCGCTTTATATACGTAAATATTGCATCAGATTTTGTAGTGATTATTCAACTTTCTCAGGAATTTTAGCTTAGTTTGAAATCATTTAATATAGATTTGTATAGTTTGATAATTCTAACCCTAGGAAGTTATTTTGTGAGAAATATACTCTAATTTATGTGTGCAGGCCTAGATTCAACAGTAAAGGGAGAATACAAGAAGAAGGCAGATCTCGCTAAGCGAACCATCTCGCTCAGCGCATACATCGCTGAGCGCAAGAGCAAGCTACGCGAGTTAGACGGTCTATGACGCGCTGAGCGCCACATCGCGCTAAGTGACGTTTTCATTCGAACAGAATACTCGCTTAGCGGGACATCGCGCTTAGCGGAAGTTGCTTTCGAACTGAATATGCGCTTAGCGGAAGATTACGCTTAGCAGAACACCTGTTCTGAGATGCATTATGCAGTGTTTTGCGCTTAGCGAAAGTTTGCGCTAAGCGAGGCTTCGACTATATAAGCTGCACTTGAAGAATTTTGAAGCATTCAGACTTGGAGAACTGATTGAGTTGCTTCCTCTATTTTTTTCCCCTGTTTCCTCTGTTCTCTTTCCTCCACTTTTGTAACTTTTTAAGGCTTCTCATCACAATGAGAGGCTAATCTATTAGTGTTGAGGAATTGAAACTAGGTGCTGATCATGTAAACGCTATTCTTCATATCTATTCATTGAAATATTCAGTTTAATGTTCATTTCTCTATCTTTATTCTTGTTATATGATTGGATCAGTTATATATGCATGTTTTAGAGTTTACCCGCCATTGTGAGATCTTTGTTGAACTTGGAACTGAGTTTGAACTCTAATGGAGTGTATTTCTAGACATAGGATAGACTCCATTAGCTTCACAAAGATCTCTAAGCTTCATCAAACCACTCAACTGAACTTACCGAGACATCGGAAGTGAGGTTGAGCGATTTAAGCTTGATTTGATGAGAGATCACGTTTTAAGCACTTTTAGATCGAAGTTAATTTGAACTATTACTGTGAATGGAGAATATATCTTATATGTTTACATGGGAAACAAACCGGTTGAACCAAATCCTCAACATATCCATTATTCCATTCTAAAACTCAAGCACGCCAACTGTTCGATCATAGTCCTGAATCAACATTGTCGTTTATATTGTTTATAGTTAGTGTTAACTGTAGTGTTTAGTTAAATTTATGTTATTATTGATGTTTCAAGAACAACCAACTATGAAAACCAAACTAATGTTTAGGAATTGATTACTTTACTGATAGTCAAATACGGACAATTCCCTGTGGATTTGATACTGGGATCTTCCCTTTTAAAGTACTTGTGCGATTGATGTGTCATTATTTTCTCCTATTTCTTACCCCTTTCTGTCATCATTTTAATTACTAATTAGCCTTAATTGTCAAATTAATTATGCAGTTTTATCATTTGGGCCGTTTTGACTAATTCTGTATTTTAATTTGATTTTAGGAGAATTATAAGCAATTGGGCTTGGATCTGGAATTGGGCTGAACCATTTTGGGCTTGAAGAGAGGAAACTGTTTTAGTTTTATTTGTCATCCAGTTTTATTTTATTTTATTGCTTTGTATTTTGTAATTGGGCCGCATCAGATTTTTTTTTATGGGCCCAAATTAGATTAGTATCCTAGGGTTTTATGTAAGGACTTCGGGTGAGACAGAGTTAAAAAGGCCCCAGTCCGTCACGAGAAAGAGGGAGAGTTTTTAGGTTTTCGATTTTCACTATTCGAGAGAAGGGTTTCACGTCCCCGGATGCTACTATTCATGTAGAGCAGCGTTTTTGTGCATTCTCGCTTACGTTTCCATTTTTCGCTCTTCATTGTTGGTTCGTTTTTAGTTTTCATTCCCAGTTTCGTTTTTGCCTTCTATCCTTGTTTTCGTTTTTGTTTTGCATTTTGCCATTTACGTTTTCGATTCTTTGTTTAATTTGAATGGAAGGTTAAATTTTCGGTGTTGTTTTCTCTTGAGGACTAAGCACTAGCTCTCTTTGAGGTTTTGTTATTAATGTTAATGTCTGATCAATTTTCCCCCTTCACCAATTATTCTGTGATGGACCTGTGAGAGGAATTAATTGGTGTATGTGTTGCTTAATCACATAATGAAAACCTTGTATTAATTTTCGCTTAGTAATTTAATTCCGGGTTGGATTAAGTGGCTGAATTGATTAGGGATAGATTCTCGTAACCTAGGATAAGAGGCTTGCTTTTGAATCAAGGGGAAACAACACGTTTTAGTTCTATTTTTTTTAATTCAAGTTGTTTACTTTAAAGCAAAGAAACCCCCCCAAGTTGCTACTTTGTTTTATTGTTGTTAAGTGTCATGAACGTTTGATTGATCGTTGCTCACTGGGAAACGACCTAGGATCACTTCCTAGTACTGCATTTAATTGTTTTTATTTGGTTTGGGTACGGCCTCGATCAGCGATAATTGGTACGCTTGCCAAAATAGTCAAACAATAAGCTGCACTTGTAATAATTTTGAAGCATTCAGACTTTGGTGGATTTTGTTGAGCTGCTTCCTCTGTTTTCCTCTATTTCCCTCTGTTCTCTTTCTTCCATTTTGTAATCTTTTCAAAGCTTCTCATGACAATGAGAAGCTAATCTATTAGTGTTGAGGACTTGGAACTAGGTGCTGATCATGTAAACGCTTTTCTTCATATCTATTCATTGAAATATTCAGTTTAATGTTCATTTCTCTATCTTTATTCTTGTTATATGATTGGATCGGTTATATATGCATGTTTTAGAGTTTACCTGCCATTGACAGATGCTGTTAAACTTGGAACTGAGTTTGAACTCTAATGGAGTGTATTTCTAAACATAGGATAGACTCCATTAGCTTCGCAAAGATCTCTAAGCTTCATCAAACCACTCAACTGAACTTATCGAGACATCGGAAGTGAGGTTGAGCAGTTTAGGCTTGATTTGATGAGAGATCATGTTTTGAGCACTTTTAGATCGAAGTTAATCTGAACTATTACTGTGAATGGAGAATATATCTTATATGTTTACATGGGAAACAAACCGGTTGAACCAAATCCTCAACATATCCATTATTCCATTCTAAAACTCAAGCACGCCAACTGTTCGATCATAGTCCTGAATCAACATTGTCGTTTTTATTGTTTATCGTTAGTGTTAACTGTAGTGTTTAGTTTAATTTCTGTTATTACTTATGTTTCAAGAACAACCAACTAAAAAAACCAAACTAGTGTTTGGGAATTGATTACTTTACTAATAGTCAAATACGGACAATTCCCCTGTGGATTCGATACTGGGATCTTCCCTTTTAAACTACTTGTGTGATATTTGGTACGCTTGCCAAAATTATCCATCATATTACAATAGTGTTTTTCTCTTGTCCAGATGACAAAAAGGTATTAAGCTCATCCACAATTTCCAAAAAGAGTGCAATTTATCTTGCATCTATAAAAATTAGATTTAATAAGCCAAAAAGACATATGAAGCCAACTAATAATAATGGGAAATTTTATTTGTACAAATACATACTCGTCAACTTCGATTTGGATGACATTCATTTTAGTGGTTGTCCCATTCTTAAAGAGCTCTCTCTTAGTTCCTAGACTAGTAAGAACTCCCATAACATCTATTTTTCAAACCAAAATACAGAACAACATCAATAGTGATCTCTAATACTAAAAAAGAAGAACAAAATGAAGAAACAAATAAACAAACTTACCCACTAAATAGTCATCATCCCATTCACCAGACATGATTTTTGAAATGGACAAAGTCAAAACTTTTAATTGGTACACAACCATCCTTCAATTGGGAAACTTTTGTATTGAAAGTGAAATTAATCTTGTACTTATGAGTGGTAGTTCCATATGGCTCGGTATTTTTGGAAATGGAGAAATTGTGGATTGAGTAAACACCACCCTCACAAAGCTGGTTCTTAAACTTGTATATGACAGTCTTCTTAAGGGAAGCATGAATTTGATGACCCTACATCAAAAACCGAAGAAATCAGGGTCTAACAAAATGAAAGCATGATTTAAACAAATAAATACATGTGAGAAATTACCTAAGGATCAACCAAGAGGATTTCCATGGAAAAGGGAATCTTTGTCTTTGTAATGTTGGTAACAATTCATAAACATATAACCCTGGCTTGGATCTTCCAATTATCTATGGTTGGGCTAATCTCCTTAATAGGGTGATAATTGTTGGACATTTAAAAAAAAAATCACACAAAAATGGAGAGGAGCTGGGTTAGTGAAGGTGGAGAAAATTTGGAAATGAAGATGGTATTTATAGGAAAATGAAGTGTGCATTTGGTTGAATAGAAACTTCTGCTAAGAAGAGGTTTTTGTTGAAGCTTGAAATTCAAATTTGATTTTGAATTTGAAATCAAACAGCTGTGTTCATTTCTATCAGAGTAAATAAGAAATTTGCAGAAAGGGAGATGGTTATATCACATTAGATTAAACCAATTCCATGCAACAACCCAAATAAAGTGTTTGAAAAGGGGTAAAGCAAGTTTTTGAAACAAAGAGGAGTTGAATGAGAATACCTTCCTTCAAGGTCATACAATGCTTTGTCTTTTGTTGAATGAGACTAAAACCAAGCCAAGACCAACCCAGTCTCCAAAAAGTACCTTAAACGGTGATAGATCTGGGTTTGGCTTAGCACCCATGGTTTGTCCTTCCACCAATCCTTTGTATGAACAACAAAACCTACCCAAATCGATGCAAGATGTTGGTCTGCTCGCCAAAAGTAGGTTTAGAGAAAGGGATTTTGGTATGCACGCGTATGGAACAAAGGTTTTTTTGGTTTTTGGCTTTGAGAAGGTGAAACGCAGCGTTTCATGCTTTGGCTATGTTGGTTTGTGTGTTTTAAAGGTTAAGTTTCTAATTTTGGGCTAAAATTCAAAATTGCTTTTCTTTTTTTAACTTGGTTCCAAGAAGCAACACGTGTCCCTTTTTGCCCAACAATGGTTTTCAATTGCTAGTATTATAGATTATAGATTATATTATAAATAAACACAATTAAACAGTAGTTAATTCATTTAAAACTTGACAACTCATCTAAATGACTATGAACGAGTCAATATTAATTGTCAATGCAATAATTTTAATAGAGGTACAAAAATGGATAAAAAAAATTTGGGGACCAAATGTGATAAAAAAAATTGGGAGCAAAATCACAAAAAATAAAAATTTGGGGATCAAAAGCGCAATTAAACCTAAAAATTATTAAACTGAGTAAGAGTGAGTAAAAGTTACATCTATTGTTTTTTTTTTTACATTTAGAATGCAGGGCTTTTATTTTACTTTTTACCTGAAATATCTTTTTTTTTTTTCAAATTACTACTTTATTTTATTTTATTTATGAAATTTTTGTAGTTTGATCTTATAAAATAAAGTGACACTTCCTTCTTCTTTTTTTTTCATTTCACTACTCATAGTGTGAGTAAAAGTTACAATCTAATTATATAATTTTTTTCATTTTACTAACTTTTTGTTTTGAAATTACGCTTATAAAACATACTTTGCTTTTTTCACCCTCTATTTTTTTGGGATTTACTTATTGCACCCATGTTTTAATTTCTATACTCCATTTGTTCTCATTAATTTATTTTAGGCTTAATTATAATTTTAGTCCTCTAGTTTAAAACATGACAATTTTGGTCTTCGAGTTTTTAATCGTAATATCTGGTTCATCTAGTTTTAAAAAATGGCAGTTTTGGTCCCCCTAATTGATTATTAACTAATAATTTGTCATCAATAGAGTTATTAAGTTAATTAAAAATATTTTTTCACACAAAGAAAAAATAAATAAATCAATTTTTACATTAAAAAAATTGTTAATTACCAAACATTAAAATTATTTTTAATATTGAAAAAATAATTATTGAAAAAAAAACTTTTAATCATTTTTAGTAATTGATATTTCTTAGTGAATTTATAATTAGCTTAATAACTCTAGTAATTATAATTATTAATTAATAATTGAGTAAGACCAAAATCACCATTTTTTTTAACTAGATGGATCAAATATTACGATTAAAAACAAAGGGGACCAAAATCGATAATTTTTTAATTCAAGGGACCAAAATTGCAATTAAGCCTTTATTTTATAAATGATGATGTAGCATCATTGAGTGACCATGTTCAACGAAAATTGCAATTAAGCCTTCTGTGATAATACTGCTGCTATATCTCTTTCGAAAAATCCTACCATGAACTCTAGAGCCAAGCATATAGAAACAAAACATCATTTCATAAGAGACCATGTTTAGAAGGGGACCATTAAATTGGAATTTGTCAAGACAAACGACTAGCTTGTTGATATTTTTACAAAACCCCTTACTGAAGACAAACTGGTCTTTTTGAGAGAAAAGATTGGGATGGTCTGGGTGAATTAATGTTTTATCACTATCTGTTATTCACTAGTAGAACTAAGGGCACATCGTTTGGTATGATACTTAAGTGAGGCATGTGCATGCCACGTGTTTCGCGCTCAAAATATTAGCCAGACCATGTGACTTTTTAAAAAAACTATTTTGTAACTTAAGCATTCGATTGGTTCTGAGTCATTTAAGCCCAAAACACAAGCTACAACAGATACATCGTCTGTTGAACCCCTATCGTCTATGCCACCTACACAGACTATAGTAAGCCAAACAGTTGTTGCACAGTCTGATGCCCAAGCACAGACTATGCAAGAGCCATTGTTTGAACCCACTGTTTAGATAGAAGATCAACCTACGTTTGCCCCCATTGGACAGATGATCACCCCATAGACTAAACCCATTGTTCAGTCTGAGACACAGTTTGATCCCACAACTCAGACTGTTGTATCAACAACATCCCCACAAACTTCACCAGACAACAGGCCATTCAGTCTGGACGACAACACTCCTCTGTTCAGATTCAAAGAAGACACACCTCTTCCTCCACCTTCCTCAGACTACTGCAACAGTCAACCTCTCCTTCCAAACCATCATTGTGATAGCATTTTCTACTCCATCCTTCACCTTTTTGTTTATGACAAAGGGGGAGAGATTTTTGGATGTATAAAATATTACCAGACAATAGACCATTCAGTTTGGACGACAACACTCCTCTGTCCAGATTCAAAGAAGACACACCTCCTCCTCCACCTTCCTCAGATTGCTACAATAGTCAACCCTTCCTTCCAAACCATGACTGTGATGGCATTTTCTACTCCATCCTCCACATTTTTGTTTATGACAAAGGGGGAGAGATTTTGGATGTATAAAATATTACCAGACAATGCTTGAGATTCTTTTAATAAAACGGTGAATGGTTCACTATTATTTTTAGTCAATTTTTTTACTGTTTATTATTATCCGCTTTAATTATCTCATGCCTTAATTTGTCATATGCATTTACATGATAGACTCAGGGGGAGTTCATCATGTTAATAACTGCGCATACTTAATTATCATGAAATAATTCACACTCTGATACATAAATGTCACGTGATTCATTGTACATTAAATCAAAATTATAACATGTGTTGTCATCATAAAAAAGGGGGAGATTGTTAGAACCAAGACATTTGATGATGTCTAACCCTTAATACCTTGATAGGTTTTGATGATAACAAATGTGATAATATTTGATCAACTAATGATTCTAGATTAAGTGATTTTAGGAAATAAAGTAAGAACAAACAATGGTATAATCTCTCTAACTCTTACTTTCGTCTAAACTGTCTGATAACTGATGATGATTAAGTCATGCACTATAATTACTTATAAATAGACTAAAATAAGCTCTTAACGGATCATGCAAAGTTTCAAGGCCAGACGATGTCTGAATGCCAAGCCAGACGATGTCTGAGGCCATGCTAGATGATGTCTGATGTAAGGCCAGACGATGTTTGATGTCAAGCCAGACGATGTCTGATATTAAGCTAGACGCTGTCTAAGGCTAGAACAGACTATGTCTTTTAATTTAGAATGTGTTTGTTAAGCTAGACGCTGTCTGTGCACGAACAGAGCATACTTGATCAAGACTAGACTATGTCTGTTAAGCCAAACTTTGTCTATGCAGGAACAGAACATAATCTGTCATATGTGCTGAGGAATATGTGTTGTATAATTAATTCTCTACTCAAATAAAGGCACTGCTGCAACAGAAAGAAAGGGAGACTCTCTTTAACGTTACTTTATTTGATTACTCATATTGCTTGTATGTCTCGTATTATGTGAAGTGTATAGGTACAACCAAAAGAACCAATTAACATTGGGATGCACACTTTTAGCTAAAAGACAACTGCAATAGAGACAGAAACCTGCTCCTATCACATCAAGCACAGTCAAAGCTACTTCAACACTCTATTGTGTGAGACAATAGAAATGAGTCTTCTCCAACTTTCAAATTCATGAAGCTCACTTTATAAGGATGCCTCCATGAAACGAGAAGACTAATGAATGAACGAAAATGAAATAACAAAAATCAATCTAGATAGCAAGAGAAAGTATTCTGAGACAACGTCTTGAACATAAGCTAAGAGAAAAAGAATATCCATCCTCTACAAGCTCACATAGATTCAACATTTGTTTATATCCTCTCTTTGAGAGTTATCTAAATCTAATACATATTTGTATAGAAAGCTAGGAGTGGCTTAGTGATAAAAGAATACTTGGGAAGTATAATCTCAGGGGGAGATTCATACTTGTAACCAAAAGTGGTTTAGAATACTTGTAGTCAGGAGTGGCATAGAGAATACTTGTAGCCAGAAATGGCAGTGAAGAATACTTGTTTTGTAATCAATTGATTATAGTGGAACCCTTTAACAGTTATTAAAGGAGAACTAGACATAGCTCAGGTTGAGTGAACAAGTATAAAAATAAGCTCTCATCTGCTGTCTTGTGATTACATATATTTATTTTGCTCGCTGTACTCTTTTGAAAAGACTTTCTAAGCTTTGCCTTGTAAGGATATATTTGCTGATTTAAACTAACATATATCCAAGAAGGCAATTTGTGAACTAATAGTATTTACGAAAAAGTTCTAAACCCACTATTCAATCCCCCCTCTTCCCCTTCTAGTGTGTTCTTGTGTATGTCAAACCTTTCCAAAAGAGCATAGTAGGCAAGATAAATATATGTAATCACAAGACAACAAATGAGAGCTTGTTTTTAAAGATTGACGCGTCTTCATTTTAGATTTTTGGTATCTTCATACCTTAAGTCTTCTCCGTTCTCTTAGTCTAGCATTTGCTATTTTATGCCATAACATGTAAGGATGATGGCATTGTATTGTTTATTATAGACTAAGCCATACTGTTCTTACTTAATGTTTGATTTGCCATGTTTTCTATTATCTTTAGCATCATTAGATGATTTGCTTACTTAGGAACCTATTCTGAGAATTGCAATCGATTACACATTGTGGGAATCGATTACTAGATGGCCAAATCTGTTTTGAACCATCTCTGGTATTGGGTAAATCGATTACCAACCATTGCAATCGATTACAATGCTAATTTCAAATTTTAGATATTGTTCTGTTTCAATTGCAATTGATTACAATACAATCTTTGAGGTTCAGAAATTGTTTGTTTCATTTACAATCGATTACCATCTAGTGGCAATCGATTACTAGATGATCTTTGAATTTCAAAATTGGCTCTGTCTTGTTTGCAATCGATTACAAGTCTACTAAAATCAATTACAATAGATGATAGCAAGTTTAAATCATATTCTGATACATGGGATAATCGATTACACCTTATTACAATCAATTATATCTAGTATAACGGTCATATTGAAAGATCTCCAAGATTCTTTCTTTGTCTAACTATCTTTGAATCTTTTTGACCCATTCTATATATTTGAATCGATAGCATTCTGTGCAAAGAGACCAACTTTCACAATATCTTTTCATTCTTTTAATTGTCAAAATCCAAATCTTTAATTTGATTTTCAAATTTGATATTGCTCTGAACATTCTCTATTTTTCTTTTGCACATCAGTTAATCTCTTGAGTTTCAAAAAAACTCAATATTGTTCAAAAAAACCCCCATTGGAGATTAAACATTTGAGCCCATACATCTATATTCCTCTCTTGTTCTTTCATGAACTGAGGTGATTCAAGCAATTGTTCTTGACTACTATATACACTCACATTGGAGTTTCTCAACTGATCTTATATCAAGATATATCAGCACTCAAAGGTCTTTTCATTCTTGAATCTTTTCATTGATCTTATTTAATTTGCATTATAGGAATTTTGTTCTTAGATGCTGTTTTGAAATTAGATGGTGTTTCTAATTTTGTTTCTAGAATTGTGTTGTTCTAGAGTTTAGAAATTGGATGGTGAATGGTGTTTTCACATTCAGTTTTCTAGGTTCCTGTTTCAGGTTGTGAAATCAAGATTTGCTGTGAATTGTGTGTGCATGGTGTATGTAATCAAATTCATAGTGGAACCCCTTGGTGAAAGAGGGAACTGGATGTAGATCGGTGGTTGATCGAACCAGTATAAATCAACAGGCTCAATATCTCTATCCTTAATCTTTGTCAATTTAGTTTTTGATCTTTATCAAGTTTAATTGTTCTAATCAATTTTATCATAAGCTGAGATTGTTTTTCTGGTTTATTCATTCAATATAACATGCTCTAAAAACGTTTTTATCAAAACCTTAAGAGCGGTGGTGAAAAACTTTTATTGGGAAAAAGAATCCTAATAGTTTTTATACTAGTTCAACCTAAGCTACGTCTAGTTCTCCTTTAATAACTGTTAAAGGGTTCCACTATAATCAATTGATTACAAAACAAGTATTCTTCACTGCCACTTCTGGCTACAAGTATTCTCTATGCCACTCTTGGCTACAAGTATTCTAAACCACTTCTAGCTATAAGTATGAATCTCCCCCTGAGATTATACTTCCCAAGTATTCTTTTATCACTAAGCCACTCTTGGCTTTCTATACAACTATGTATAAGATTCAAATAACTCTCAAAGAGAGGATAAGAACAAGTGTTGAATTTGTATAAGCTTGTAGAAGATGGGTATTCTCTTTTCTCTCAGCTCATGTTTCTTTTTCTTGACAGCAACTACCATAGAGTGCTCTGCAAGTGGCTCCATCTGAGTCTCTTCTCTATATGCAATAGACTTAGCATTCTCTCCCACATAATATAAGGAGAATCTTTGCATCATCTTCTGATGCCAAGAGCTAGTAGGTGGAGGAGGAGGAGGTGTATCTTCTCTAAATTTGGATAGAGGTGTAGTGACATCTAGACTGAATGGTTTGTTGTTCCATAAAGGAGCAGCAGACACCTTAAGAGATAGAATGACTATCTCTTTATCTATGTCAGACCCATAAGAGATGTGGATAGACTTTGAGCAGTGGTAGGAGACCACTGTGTTTGACATCTCAGGAATGGTTACAGGTGAGGGTGATTGGTAGGGAGGAATGGTGGTGTCTGGTGGTGTTTGAGGGGATGTTGTTGGAACAACAATTTGAGTTGTGGGTTTAGACTATGTATCAGACTGAGCAATGGGTTCAGTCTATTGGGTAACCATTTGTCTAGTAGGGGCAGACGGAGGTTTATCTTCTATCTAATAGTGGATTCAGACAATGGCTCTTGCATAGTCTGTGCTTGGGCATGAGACGATAGGGGTTCAATAGACACAGTGTCTGTTGTGGTTTCTATTTTAGGCTTGGACTGGTGTAGTTTGAGGAATATTCTTCCTTAGACGTTTGTGATTTGAGCGAGGGTGAGTGGGAAGTGTAAAGGCAAGGATGGTGATACCTGGATTGATGGAAGAAGTGGTTGTGGTCTGTCCAGGTTTGTCATCTTCAAGAACAACTTTCCTCTTGACAATCAGTTTCTTGGCTATTGTGCTTGGAGGTTTGATGGTTTGGAGTGTTGAGTCAGTAGTCTAGGCTCCACTGGACTGTCTGCTTGGCCTTTTAAAGACCAATCCTTCATCTGAGCCTTCCTCTTCACTTCAACAATTGAGATAGCTACTTATCCAATGCCTACTATGAAGATTGACGCCTCGCCTCTTCATTTAGATTTTTGGTATCTACATACCTTAAGTCTTCTCTGTTCTCTTAGTCTAGTATTTTCTACATGTATGGATGATGACATTGTATTGTTTGTTATAGACTAAGCCATATCATTCTTGCTTGATGTTTTGATTTTCCCTATTTTCTATTATCTCAAGCATCACTAGATGATTTACTTCTTAGGAACTAATTCTAAGTGATTGCAATCGATTACAAGTTGTAGGAATTGATTACTAGATGGCCTAATTTGTTTTGAAACCATCTTTAGTATCGAGTTAATTGATTACCAACCATTATAATTGATTACAATGTTGATTTCAGATTTCAGATATTGCTTTGTATCCATTGCAATTGATTACCATCGAACTGCAATCGATTACAAGACAATCTCTGAGATTCAAAAATTACTTTGGTTCATTTGCAATCAATTACCATCTTGTGGCAATCGATTACTAGATGATCTCTGATATTTAGAATTATCTTTGTCTTGTTTGCAATCGATTACATGTGTGCTGCAATCGATTACAATAGCTGACAACAAGTGTAAATCATATTTTGATACACAAGATAATCAATTACACCTTGTTGCAATCGATTATATCTAGTATAGTGGTCATTTTTAAAGATCTCCAAGACTCATTCTTTGTCTAACTATCTCCGAATCTTTTTGACCCATGCTATATATTTGAATCCATATCATTCTGTGCAAAACAACCAACATTCACAATATCTTTTCATTCCTTCAATTGTCAAAATCTAAATCTTTGATTTGATTTCTAGATTTGATATTGCTTTGAACATTCTCTTCTTTCTTCTGCACATTCTTTAATCACTTGAGTTTTCAAAAAAACTCAATCTTGCTTTTATTGCTATACCCATTTGAGATTAAACCTCTGAGCCTATACAACTATATCCCTCTCTTGTTCTTTCATGAACTGAGGTGATTCAACATTTGTTCTTGACTGCTAAATTTGCTCATATTGGAGTTTCTTGAACTGATCTCATATTTGCTATAAGCACATCAAGGTGTTTTCGTTCTTTAATCTTTTCCATTGATCTTGTTTGATTAGCATTGTGGGAATTTCATTCCTAAATGTTGTGTTGAAATTAGATGGTATTTCTAATTTTGTGTGTAGTATAGTGTTTAGAAATTGGATGGTGAATGGTGTTTTCATATTCAATCTTCTAGGTTCCTGTTTCAGGTTATGAAATTAGGATTTGCTGTGAATTGTGTGTGCATGGTGCATGTAATCAAATTCACAATGGAACCCCTTGGTGAAAGGGGGAACTGGATGTAGATCGATGGTTGATCGAACCAGTATAAATCAGCAGGCTCAATCTCTCTATCCCTTGATCTATTTCAATTCAGTATTTGATCTTTATTAAGATAATTTGTTCTAAATCATTTCTATCTAGGTGTGCTTGTTGGATTGTCTGCTTAGTCCTCTTAGCAGGTGACTCCTCAGCAGACTATGCTATGGCCTTGCATGTTGTTCGGATGGTCTACTGGTTCGCAACAACAAGTCTCCTCATCTTGCTTGCAAGAGGCTAGATTGAGGCAGTCTCATCATAGATGACTAGACTCTTTCCTTTTCCACCCTTCTTCTTTTTAGTCTGCTTCTTCTAACCTTCACCTTCATCATCATAAAGTTTAAGGAACCTATTAAGTGATCCCTTGGTGATTTCAAATCCCATGTTCAACTTGAGTAGACGAGAGGATGTCAGCATCCTCTGATGAACAAATGGACCTTTTGCATTGACATAGTCTAGTTCATCAAGTTTTCCTGATTAAATTTCTCTATATAGTTTGTTGTAGCAGTGAGCATCCCAACGAATTTTGTTAATCAAGGCTGTGTAGTAAGTGGCCACAGAAGTAGACAAATACTGAATGTGGCTTATCATGTTGTAGAAGAGGGTGTGTGGAAGGTTGAATGGGATCCCTCTGATGATGTGGTAGAGGATGAACTTGTGGAGGGCAGACACATGATCCCTAGACCCAATCTTGTGCAAGATGGTCTTATTGATGATGTTCAGCAGCATCTTGGACAAGGGTGGGAAGTTGGTTGGATGCAACTTCTTGATGTTCTTGGCCACCTCGTAGTTAGGTCCAAGAATGAACCTTTCTACTATCCCATCAACAAGGTTGGAGTCCTATCCCTCTACAAAGTAGTTAAAGTGCAACTCGCACCCTATCGCTTGAGCAATGGAGGAGGAAAAGATGGAAACTTCACACCCAAACACCTTGCTACCTATTTCATTTCCTCTAATCATGGCATTCGTCTAGAACTCTCTGATCAATCCAGGAGCGATCTTTTGGTGATCATTGAAGAAGCCCTTTATTCTAACAAACTCAAAGTACCTTGAGATGTTAAGACCACGTTCCTCAAGGTAGGGAATGTCAATGTAGTACTTCACGTGAATGTTCTCAGTGTAGGAACCTCGTGGCTTGATCAGATTGTTCTTCACGTCATTGAGGTTTCATTCTCTTCTAACCTTTAGATCAATGTTAGAGGCAGAACTATTAGTGTTCGTCGTCGACTTTGGCATTATCTCCTCGTGGTGCTCATCAGAAGCTTGAGAGGTAGAAGGAGAGGGTGGATGTTTTGAGGCGGAGGATCCCTTGGAGAGGTTACCTTTGGCCATGGTGAGGATTGTGTTTAGGGTTTCTTGGAGTTCTTGATTGTAGAGAGGAGAGGTGAGAGAGATGAGTGTTTTCGAAAGCTTGAGGTATATGTTTTGCAACTGTAGGCTAGAATAGGTCATGAGTGTGCATTAAATATGATGGTACAGTTAGGAAATAATTGAAATGACACATTAATGACAGACTTGAATGTGCGTTTTGGGCTTTAATAACTCAAAACCCAATGAATGCTTAAGTTACAAAAAAATGTTTTAAAATAACACATGGTCTGACTCATATTTTGAGCGCAAAACCCGTGACATGCATCTACCTCACTTAAATAAAACACCAGACAATCTGTCCTTAGTTTTATTAGTGAACAGAAAACAGACATAAAACATAAAGTCACACAGACCATCCCAATCTTTTTTCTTAAAAAGATCAGTTTGTCTTCAGTCAGGGGTTTTGTTAAAATATCAGCAAGCTGATCATCTGTCTTGACAAATTCCAAATTAATGGTCCCCTTCTGAACATGGTCTCTTATGAAATGATGTTTTATTTCTATATGCTTGGCTCTAGAGTGCATGGTTGGATTTTTCGAAGAGATATAGCAGCAGTATTACCACAGAAGATAGGAATGTTACTCTCAAATATGTTGTAGTCTTCAAGTTGATTCTTGATCCACAAAATCTGAGAGTAGCAACTTGCAGCTGATATGTATTCTGCTTCTGCTGTTGATAGTGCTATTGTCCCTTGCTTCTTGCTGAGCCATGACACCATGTTGCCTCCAATAAAGTGGCAACCTCCACTAGTGCTTTTTCTTTCAATTTTATCTCCAGCAAGTCAACATCACAATAGCCTGTCAACTTATACTCTTTCTACCTTTTAAACTAAAGACCAAGATTAAGAGTTCCAAATAAATATCTAAATATTCTTTTAATAGCAGACAGATGCACTTCCCTTGGGTCAGACCTGAAATCTGAAGCAGAGGCAGACACTGAACATTATGTCTCGTCTGGATGTAGTCATGTAAAGTAGAGACCCAATCATTCCTTTGAATTGAGTGGCATCTACTTTCTTTTAATCTTCATCAGGTCCAAGGGATGTTGTTGGATGCATTGGTGTCTTCATAATTTTGGCATTATCCATCTTGAACTTCTTTAAGAGTTCTTTCACATACTTGGTCTGATTTATGAAGATCCTTTTGTTGGTCTGCTTGATCTACAATCCTAGGAAGAATTTAAGTTCTCCCATCATGCTCATTTCAAACTCAGTTTGCATCAATTTTGAGAACTCCTCACAAAGTTTTTGATTAGTAGCACCAAAGATAATATCATCCACATAAATTTGAACAATAATAAAATCAGAGGAGTAGTTTTTGCGAAACAGTGTAGTATCTATCTTTCCTCTTGTAAAATTATGTTTAATTAAAAATGAACTGAGTTTTTCATACCATGCTCTGGGAGCTTGTCTAAGACCATACAATGCTTTGTTTAATTTAAATACATGGTCTGGAAAGATAGTACTCTCAAACCCAGGGAGTTGTTCTACATAAACTTCTTCTTTGATTACACCATTGAGGAATGCACATTTTACATCCATTTGATAGTCTCATATTTCTATGAGCAGCAAATGAAAGCAAAATCCTAATTGCCTCAAGTCTAGCTACTAGAGCGTATGTCTTGGTATAATCAATACCTTCCTGTTGTGAGTAACCTTTGGCCACTAGTCTAGCCTTGTTCCTCACAACCTTACCATTCTCATCTAGTTTGTTTCTAAAGACCCACTTAGCACCAACAGCTTCCTTGTTGTCTAGCAGCTTCATAAGTTTCCAGACATCATTCTTTTAAAATTGGTCCAGCTCTTCTTGCGTTGTTTGGACCCAACTTTCGTCTTCCATGGCATCATCAATGTGCTTGGGTTCTATCTCAGACAATAAAGTTGTTTGTTGGAAGGATCATCTTGTCTTTATTGGTGCTTGAACCTCTCCAATGATCTAGGAATGAGGATGGTTCTTGATCATCATTCTGTTGCTGCTTTGTGGTTCTCTGACTTCATCATCTGATATGGTCTGATAGTGAGCAGACAATCTGGGAGCAGATGATGATGTGCCAGATGCAGAAGGTGGTGTATCAGACGATAGTCTGGTCTTTATTATTGCATCTTCTAGTTTGATATCTGCAAATGAGTCTTCTAACTCTTGATAGTTTCCTATCAGGTTGAGTGTCATTAAATCTCACATGAATGGCTTCTTCAACATTTTTGGTTCTAGAGTTAAACACTCTATATGCCTTAGATGTTTCAGAATATCCAAGTAAGATGCCTGTATCATACTTCGAATCAAACTTACCCAGATTATCTTTTGTGTTAAGAATGAAACATTGATGGAAGTATGATATGTTGGGTTTCCTTCCTCTCCATAGTTCATATGGAGTCTTTTTAATAATAGGCGTAATATAAAATTTGTTTTGCAAATAACATGAAATATTTATAACTTATGGCCAGAAGTGCTTAGGAGTCAAGTTATCATTCAACATGGTTCTGGCCATTTCTTGTAATGATCTATTCTTCCTCTCAACAACACCATTTTGCTGTGGTGTTCTAAGTGTTGAGAAGTTGTGAAGAATTCCATTCTCTTCACTAAACCTCTGAAAACTTTCATTTTCAAACTCTCCTCCATGGCCACTTCTAATAGAAGTTATACATACACCTTTTTCGTTTTGAACACATTTGCAGAATTTATAGAATTCCTTAAAAGCCTCATCCTTGTGAGTAAGGAATATAACCCATGTCCATGTAGAATAGTCATCAACTATTTCCAGTTCATATCTCTTCCTTCTAAGAGAGGTTGTCCTTATTGGACCAAAGAGATCAATATGTAACAATTCTAATGGTCTGGAAGTGGAAACAGTGTTTTTACTTTTAAAGAGGTTTTCACCTGTTTCCCTTTCTGACATGCCTTACAAAGTAAGTCATCTTTATATGACATTGTTGGCAGTCCTCTTACGAGGCTCTATCTTTGCAGTTTTGAGATTAATCTCAAACTTGCATGGCCAAGCTTTTTATGCCATAACCAGTGACTTTCTTTGACAGATAGTAAACATGATACATTTTAATCCTTTAGTTCACCAAGGTTGATCTTATAAAGATTGTCTTGTCTCTATGTAGAGAAAAGAGACAAGGAAATCTTTATAAGCATTGATGATCTATGGTTAGTTTTTGAAAATCATCTGTTAGAGCATTACTAGTTGTGACCAATGTAAAACATTTGTTAGATAGCTCAGTGAATGAAGACCCAAGTTCTTCATGCTCTTTTGAGAGTTTTCTTAATTTCTTTTTCATAGATAAATAGGCTTTTGAAAGAATAGATGAATTAGAAAGAATTTCTTGATAAGCTTTGTGAAGAGAGATAAGATCATTGAGGTCTACCTCTTGTTCTTCATCATCTGAAGCCTCGAATGCAAACACAAAGGGAGTGTTGTCTAGTGCATTCTCACCATTAGACACAGATGATATGGAGGTTGCATCTATCATTAGATAGAGATTAGCTTCTTCATCTGATGCTTCAAAACCTTCTTCATCAATTGAATCATCTAGATCTTCCCATGTGGACATCAGTCCTTTCTTTTTCTTGGGAAATCTCCTCTTGACTTTTTCTTTTCCTTTGCTGAGCTTTGGATATTCTGACTTGAAGTGTCCAGGCTTCTTACATTCATAGCAAACAATAGGATTCTTCTCTTTCTTCTCATGGTTTGCTAAATATTTCTTGTTGTAGTTCTTCCATCTCGAACCACCTTTCTTTCTCCACATCTTGTGGATTCTTCTTTAGATGAAGGATAGCTCATCATCTTCTCCTAACTCTTCTTCACTTGAAGAAGTGGACTCTACTTTTGACTCTTCTACCTTTAGAGCTTTGGTAGTTCGTCCTTTGGGTGGTCTAGAAGACTGACTTTTTGATGAAGATGACTCTTTGGGTGTTGTCTGATTTGGCTTATGAGCTTTTAGAGCCAGAGACTTTCCCTTTTTCAACTTGGCATCTCCTTGTAGTTCTTACTCATGCAACATTAGAATTTCCACGAGCTCTTCGAGAGGCATATAGTCTAAGTCTTTGGAAGCTCTGATGGCTGTGACCTGAGGTCTCCATTGTCTAGGCAAGCTGTGAGGACCCTTCATAAGTTATTATGAATGTGTCCCATATGTCCTTGGCGGATTTGAATTGGCTTATCTTTCTGTGCTCAGTTTCTGAGATGCATGAAGATTGACGTCTTACCTCTTCATTTAGATTTTTAGTATCTTCATACCTTAAGTCTTTTCCGCTCTCTTAGTCTAATATTTTCTTTTTATGCCACAACATGTATGGATGATGGCATTGTTTTCTTTGTTATAGGCTAAGCTATATCATTCTTGTTTGATGTTTTGATTTGCCCTGTTTTCTATTATCTCTAGCATCACTAGATGATTTACTTCTTAGGAACTAATTCTGAGTGATTGCAATCGATTACAAGTTGTAGGAATCGATTACCAGATGGCCTAATTAGTTTTGAAACCATCTCTAGCATCGAGTTAATCGATTACCAACCATTGCAATCGATTACAATGTTAATTTCAGAGTTCAGATATTGCCCTGTATCCATTGCAATCGATTACCATCAAGCTGCAATCGATTATAAGACAATCTCTGAGATTCAAAAATTGCTCTCTTTCATTTGCAATCGATTACCATCCTATGGCAATCGATTACCAGATGATCTCTGATATTTAAAATTGGCTCTGTCTTGTGTGCAATTGATTACAAGTCTTCTGCAATCGATTACAACAGCTGATAGTAAGCGTAAATCATATTCTGATACATGGGATAATCGATTACACCTTGTTGCAATCGATTATATCTGGTATAACGGTCATTTTTAAAGATCTCCAAGATTCATTCTTTGTCTAACTAACTCCGAATCTTTTTGACCCATGCCATATATTTGAACCCATATCATTCTGTGCAGAATAACAAGAAAAAACAATTACAATATCTTTTCATTCCTTCATTTGTCAAAATCCAAATCTTTGATTTGCTTTTCAGATTTGATATTGTTTTGATCACTCTCTTCTTTCTTTTGCACAATTCTCAAATCTCTTAAGTTTCAGAAAACTCAATATTGCTTTTACTGCTATACCCATTTGAGATTGAACCCCTGAGCATATACAACTATATCTCTCTCTTGTTCCTTCATGGACTGAGATGATTCAACATTAGTTCTTGACTGCTAAATCTGCTCATATTGGAGTTTCTTGATCTGATCTCATATCTACTATATCAGCACAACAAGGTGTTTGATTAACATTGTGGGAATTTCATTTCTATATGTTGTATTGAAATTAGATGGTATTTCTAATTTTGTATGTAGTTTTGTGTTTAGAAATTGGATGGTGAATGGTGTTTTCACATTCAATCTTCTAGGTTCCTGTTTCAGGTTGTGAAATCAGGATTTGCTGTGAATTGTGTATGCATGGTGTATGTAATCAAATTCATAGTGGAACCCCTTGGTGAAAGGGAGAACTGGATGTAGATTGATGGTTAATCGAACTAGTATAAATCAACAGGCTCTTTCTCTCTATCCCTTGATCTATTTCATTTTAGCATTTGATCTTTATCAAGATAATTTGTTCTAAATCATTTCTATCTTAAGTTAAGGTTATTTTTCTGGTTTATTCAATCAATATAACATTCTCTGAAAATGCTTTTTTTTAAAACCTCAATAGTGGTGGTGAAAAATCTTTTTAAGGAGAAGAATTTGTCACTTTACATTAAATCAATTCACCCCCTACCCCCCCATCTTGATTGATTACCCGGCTGATCCTAACAATGCATGCATGTATTGCATTTCTTGCTTTGGAAATGAGGACGAATCTGTTCTGTTATGCCTCAGTCCATTGTTCTTTTGGAATCTCAATTCCACTTTCATCAACTGGAATGTAGTCTCCATTTACTACGACATCTAGCATGTTTATGTGACATGACTCAAAGTATGTCTCCATTCTTTGTCTCCGTATGTAAAGTTTTAACCTTTGAAGATTGGAGGTTTGTGTAGATCCTTTTCCATCCTTGTGTAGGATCTTTAGCTCTATATCTGTGAAGATAGTTATCAGAGACCGAGCTCTGAAATCAACTGAAATACACAAGAATACACTAGAAGGGGGGGGGGGGGGGGTGTGAATAGTGGGTTAGAAAGCTTTTTTCACAAATACTATTAGTTCACAAGTTGCCTTCTTGGATATATGTAAGTTTAAACCAAAAAATATATCCTTGCAAAGCAGAGCTTTGAAAACCTTTCCAAAAGAGCATAGTAGGCAAGATAAATATATGTAATCACAAGACAGCAAATGAGAGCTTGTTTTTATACTGGTTCACTCAACTTGAGCTACGTCTAGTTCTCCTTTAATAGTTGTTAAAGGGTTCCACTATAATTAGCTGATTACAAAACAAGTATTCTTCACTGCCACTTCTGGCTACAAGTATTCTCTATGCCACTACTAGCTACAAGTATTCTAAACCACTTCTGGTTATAAGTATGAATCTCCCCCTAAGATTATACTTCCCAAGTATTCTTTTATCACTAAGCCACTCTTGGCTTTCTATACAACTATGTATAAGATTCAAATAAAAGTGTTGAATTTGTATGAGCTTGTACAAGATGGGTATTTTATTTTCTCTCAGCTCGTGTTTCTTTTTCTTTTTCTTTCTCTCAAAGTGCTTTACTTGTTGTTCAGATTGCTTTGAATGGTTTCATTTTGTTCCTTAGCATTTCATCATCTTCTTCTCATTGCATGGAAGCATCTTTATATAGTGAGCTTCATGGATTTGAACGTTGGAGAAGATAGGTTTCCGTTGTCTCATAGAAGAGTGTTGAAGTTGCTTTAACTGTGCTTGATGTGACTGAAGCAGGTTTTTGTCTCTGTCATAGTTGGCTTTTAACTTTGTTAGGATCATCCAGGTGACTATTAAGAGGGGGGGTGAATTGATTGAATGTAAAATGACAGATTCTTTTTCTCAATAAAAGCTTTTCACCACCGCTCTTGAGGTTTTGATAAAAACGTTTACAGAGCATGTTATAGTGAATGAATAAACTAGAAAAAACAACAATCTCAGCTTATGATAGAATTGATTAGAACAATTAAACTTGATAAAGATCAAAATCTAAATTGATAAAGATTAAGGATAGAGAGATTGAGCCTGTTGATTTATATTGGTTCGATCAACCACCGATCTACATCCAGTTCTCCCTTTCACCAAGGGGGTTCCACTATGAATTTGATTACATACACCATGCACACACAATTCACAGCAAATCCTAATTTCACAACCTAAAATAGGAACCTAGAAAACTGAATGTGAAAACACCATTCACCATCCAATTTCTAAACACTAGAACAACATAATTCTAGAAACAAAATTAGAAACACCATCTAATTTCAACACAGCATCTAGGAACGAAATTCCTACAATGCAAATCAAACAAGATCAATGAAAAGATTCAAGAACGAAAACACCTTTGAGTGCTGATATATCTTGATATAAGATCAATTGAGAACTCCAATATGAGTAGATTTAATAGTCAAGAACAATCGTTCAAATCACCTCAATTCATGAAAGAACAAGAGAGGAATATAACTATGTAGGGTCAGAGGTTTAATCTCAAAATGATTTAGCAGTATGAACAAGAATGAGTTTTTTCTAAAACTCAAGAGATTTATTAATGTGCAGAAGAAGGAAAGAGAATGTTTAAAACAATATCAAATCTGAGAATCAAATCAAAAGATTTGGATTTTGACAATTGAAAGAATGAAAAGATATTGTGAAAGTTGGTTTTCTTTTTTGCACAGGATGCTATGGGTTCAAATATATAGGATGGGTCAAAAAGATTTGGAGTTAGTTAGACAAAGAATGAATCTTGGAGATCTTTCAAACTGACCATTATACCAGATATAATCGATTGCAATTAAGGTGTAATCAATTATCCCGTGTATCAGAATATGATTTACACTTGTTGTCAACTATTGTAATCAATTGCAGTAGAGATATAATTGATTGCAAATGAGACAGAGCCAATTCTGAATTTCAAAGATCATCTAGTAATTGATTGCCACTAGATGGTAATCGATTGCAAATGAAACAGAGCAATTTTTGAACCTCAGAGATTGTCTTGTAATCGATTGCAATTGAAATAGAACAATATTTGAAATCTGAAATCAGCATTGTAATCAATTGCAATAGTTGGTAATCGATTAACCTGATACCAGAGATGGTTCAAAATAGATTTGGCCATCTAGTAATAGATTCCTACATTATGTAATCGATTGCAATTCTCAAAATTAGTTTCTAAGAAGCAAATCATTTAATGATGCTTGAGATAATAGAAAACAGAGCAGATCAAACATTTAGCATGAAAAATATCTAGCTTAGTCAATAACAAACAATACAATGCTATCATCCATACATGTTATGGCATAAAATAGAAAATACTAGACTAAGAGAATGGAGAAGACTTAAGGTGTGAAGATACCAAAAATCTAAATGAAGAAGCATCAATCTTCAAACTTAAGGTGTGCATCTCAATGCTGATTAGTCTTTTGGCTGTACCTAACTTCACACAATTTGAGACATGCAAGTAGTACGAGGTATAGAAGAAAGTAAGTTCAGAGAGTATCTCCCTTTCTTTCTGTAACAACAGTGCCTTTATTTGTGTAAAAAAATTAATTATAAAACACATATTCCTCAGCACATATGATAGATCATGTTCTGTGCCTGCACAGACAATGTTTAGCTTAACAAACACAGTCTAGTCTGACTAAGCATGGTCTAGAATGACAGACATGGTCTGGCCTAGCTTCAAACATCGTCTGGCTTGGCTTAATCATGGTCTGTCTTGACTATGCATTGTCTGACCGTGTTCCATACATGGTCTAGTCTAGTACATATGCATAGTCTAGTCCTAGATTTGTGTTGTTTGTCCCAAAACTTCACATAGTTTGTTCGAAACTATTGTATGGTTTGGTCTTAGACTTTCCATGAGTCTTTCTAAGACTTAGCATGGTTTGTTCCCAGACTATACCATCTCATCTTATGAACTTTTCATGATTTGTTCCAAAGCTTATTTTAGTTTGATTAAAAGCATTTATAGTGTTTGATAAATTGTTACGAGTTATCAGATAGTTAAGATAGAGAGTGCTATGGAGAGATTATACCATTTGTCTGTTGATCAATTTTGATTCCTTGAAATTACTTAAATTCAAATCATTAGTTGATCAAACATTATCACACTTGTTATCATCAAAACCCATTAAAGGATTAGGGGCCAGACATCATCCAATGTCTTGGTTCTAACACATATGACCTTAGAGAGATGAGAGCGAAAAAGTTAAAGAGAGAGGGTAACGGTTTTTGGGGGAATGGAGAGGAACATACGGAGATCAAGCCCTAGGTTAGATAAACAACATGGTTTGACTCCATTTTTCTTCACGAATTTTCCAGAAGATTATGGAGGAGCTCATATGTGGAGAGTTTTTCGGAGATGGAGGGTGGTGAAAGACTTATTCATAGCAAACAGAAGGACATAGAATAGACTATGGTACGAGTTTCGTTAGGTTTGAAGGAATGTCATACATGGTGGAGTTTGGAAACAAATTGGACTAGATTATGATAGGAAACATGAAGTTATGGGTGAATATACCATGATATAATTGTGAAAATAGCCATAAGAGTACAACAAAAGGTGGGTTGCAGCACCCATAGAGAGGAGACATGAACTAGAGAACAGAGTAGGGTAATGTTGTAGCAAATCAATGCAGGGAAGGGGTTTCTTACTCCCAAGCTCTTTAGCAAAAAATGGGTAGAAGTAATTCTTCATGGAGGCCGAAACACAAGGATGGATGGTGGATACAGGACTAGAAATGGATGGTAGTTAAGGTAGTTGAACAACAAGTGGAGTGACTCAAAAAATGTATGGTTGTGGGGATGCATGAACCACAACGAATTATGGAGGTTCATGAGGCATTTCTTGTGGAAGGGTATGTTACAATACGGGTGAGGTATTTGGGGGATGATAGAATCTTGTTGTCTGAAGAAGATGATGATAACTTGGCTGACATATTTGAGGGTGAGGAGGAATGTATTTCTTAGTTGTTCATTTCTGTGGAACCATGGAGTCAGGAGGAGGCTTTTGGTAATAGACTAACATGGATCAGGTGTTACAGTTTGCAACTTAATGTTTGGAACATCAACTATTTTGATAAGCTAGTGGGACCCAATTGGGACATTGATCCAGTTGGCCAAAGAGATAGTGAATTGGGATATGCTAGAAATTATGAGAGTTCTTATTAGAACTTCTAATCCACAACTTATTTAGCAACAGTTCAAGATATCAATTAATGGCAACGTCTTCTCGGTTAGATTATAAGAGGAACTCATGCAATAAGGTGGAAGCACATAGATTGGAGGGGGTGATATTACGTGATCTATGATGGATGATGTGTCTTGGGTTAGTTCGAAGTAAAATGAGTCCTTCTCGTGCTAGCTTGATGATCTCAAAGACGACGAAATGTGGTTGACAGAAGTTGGTGAGGAGGAGAGCAACGATGAGAGGAGTAGTGGGGTCTATCCCATCATTGATGACCTAACAAATGTAGTTCAAAACACCCCTAAACTTGGTGGTCAAGTACCTATCAAAGAGACTGGACAAAAGCAAGTGTAGGGTTGCACAAACAAGCATTTAAGGGTGTTCACTTGGAATTACAAAGGAAGAAGGCTACAAAGTTTCACCTAAAAGGAAAGTTTGGGATGGTGGCAAGGGAAGTGGGAGCTGCATACAACAAAAGTCAAGACACGAATTGAAGAGTACCCAAAGTGATAGGAAAATTTGGGGTTGAGCGCAAGATAGCCGTTGGGGTGGGAGCGGCTTGTTCGAAATACAAGTGGGCCAATGCTCTAAAGGCCCAAATACAAGTTGGGTTAATTCTCAATTGGAGGATGATAGGCCTACAAAGGATTTAGCCAAAACATTGGAGGAGCAAGTAGTCAATGTGGGCGGGGCTATGTGTGAAGTGGGGGGTGCGATAAGAAAAAAGGGTTGAACAAGCCCAAAGAGATAGTAGTGGAAGATAGTGATGCATTGGCGTTGGCTCTGGCTACAACCTAAGTCACAAAATGAAAAGGAAAGTCTACAAAAATTATTAGTTGGGTTGGTATGTTGGGAGGAGAGGATAGGAGAGGAGGAGAAAATTAGGAGGGAGTAAAAAAAATGTAACAATCCATCTAAGGGAAACAATCATAGAATGATCCAAAAAGGGAAGGTGGCAAATGCATTTTTCAATATCAAGCCTAGATACAAATGGGGAATGCCGAAATTGGGTATGAGGTTGAGTGGTAGGGAAGCAGACAAGAAAAGATGCAAAAGGGGCAGGGGAGAATCCAAGAGCAGTCAGATAAGCAGTGAAAGGGTGGCAATTATCAAAATCAACATGAGGTGCTGTAAAAACCTACCTAGAAGGACACTTTCGACAACCAATTTCAAGAGAGAATCAAGCATTGTGAGGAGAATTCACAGTGCCTCAGA
Organism: Amphicarpaea edgeworthii; assembly: GCA_014843725.1. NCBI lineage: Eukaryota > Viridiplantae > Streptophyta > Magnoliopsida > Fabales > Fabaceae > Amphicarpaea > Amphicarpaea edgeworthii. Next base: position 11,530,773 of record CM026324.1, read on the forward strand.
CTCAACGACCAGGGTTAAGAAAGGTGGAAGTCTGATTAGGCTGAAGGATGATCAAGGGGATGTAGGAAAATTGCAAAATAAGGGAGTTGATATGGGAACTAATTTAGAGATGCGAAGACTAAAGTATTAGAGGTGATGCTAGAGATGGAGAAAAAGGGATGTACATGAAGAGGCCAAAATTGCGACTGCGAAGAATGGTGGGGCAATGGTGGGTTTGTTATGAAGATATTAAGCTATAACATTAGGGGATTGGGGGGAGGGTGAAGTGGAGAATGTTGAGGAAGTTAATTCAAGAGTAGGGGTGGATTTCGTTCTACTACATGTAACAAAGATGGAAATTGTAAGTGATGTAATTTGTCAATCAATTTGGGGGGATCACAAGTTTGAGTGGAGGGAGAGCCTAACGATAATGGTTACTATGTAGGGGAAGGAATGCTTTAATGTGGAAAGAGTAATTCTTGGTATGGAATATCTTTGTGTCAGAGATCACTAGGTGGAATCAGGATCATTGCTAAACATTGTCAACATTTATTCCTCTTGTCTATTATCGGATAAGCGAGTATTATGGAAAAATTTGAAGGCTCTTAGGAACGAGTTGGGCGACGAAGCATGATGTTTTGTAGGTGATTTTAATGTAGTATGTAGGGTAGAGGAAAAGAGAGGAAGAAATAGTGGACAATCAAGGGATGGTAGAGAGATTGTGGAATTCAATGCATTATTGAAGAGGTGGAATTGGTGGATGTTCCTATGGTGCCAAGTGATTTAGATGCTTCATTAGCAGTGACATAGTTGTAAGTCGGATTGATAAGTTTCTTGTTAATATTGATATGCTGAATCTATGGCCTGTATCTCTTTAGCAAGTGTTGGACCGTAACATTTTAGATCACTGCCCACTTATTCGTAAACACCTTCATTATGATTGGGGTGTGAAACCCTTCAGAATTATGAATGCATGGTTCTCCCACCCATCATTTCTCCAACAAGTTAAACACTCTTATTCATCAACAGTGGTACAAGGTTGGGGAGCATTTCTAGTGAAGAAAAAATTGAAGAGGTTAAAAACATATTTGAGAAGCTAAAGCAAGGAGCACTTTGGTGATGTGGAGGCCAAAAGGTGTGAACTTATTAAACAAATCCAGATACTAGACATTTTGGATGAGGATGGTGGTTTATCTCTATAGGATGCAAAAGAGAGAAGTAATTTGATTGATTAGTTATGGGCAGTTTTAAAGCAATATGAGACTACCATGCATCAGAAATTAAGGGTTAGATGGTTAAAGGAGGGTGATGCTAATACTCAATTGGCGTAAGAGGTAGAATAGTATAAAAGTTTTGCTAATTCAAGGGTCTAGGAGGAAGATCCTAGAAAAGTCGAAGAGGAGGTTAGGTCATATTTTGCAAATGATTTCTTAGAACTAAGCGTATTAGAGATGGATCTAGATAGGGTTCTATTCAAGTCTCTTGATGAAGGGGACAATTGCATGCTTACTACAATATTTTCAGAGGAAGAAGGGAAGGTGGTAGTTTGGGAATGTGATGGAGACAAGAGTCTGGGGTTGGACGATTATAACTTTCATTTTACTAAGTTATGCTGAAGTATCTTGCTAGTGGACATTATGAAAGAATTCCATAGGAATGGGTCTTTCCCAAGGGGGACTAATGCATGGTTTATTGTGCCATTTCGGAAAGAGAGAATCCTTAACACCTTGGCGACTATAGATGTATATTGCTAGTGAGATGCATTTATAAGATTGTGGCTAAGGTGTTGTCTCATAGGTTGAAAAAGGTGCTTCACAAATTAATCAAAGACTCTCAAACGAATTTTGTAGGAGGAAGGAACATGTTGGATAGTATTGTAGTAGCAAATGAAGTAGTTGAAGATGCTAAAAGGAGGAAGAAATTGTGTGTTATTTTTAAGGAAGAATTTGAAAAAGGCGTACGACTAGGTGAGGTGGAAGTTCTGCAATAAATAAAAGCATCCATGCTCAAGATGAAAAACACAAAACAATAGAGAAGCACGTAGAAAATATGAAAAGTCAAAAGAGCAAACTCATACAAGCATAAGAAAAAGAAAGCTAAAGTTGAGAATAAACACACTTAGATCTTTCTAAGTCTCTACTGATTCATATCTTGAATATCCTTTCTTTGAGAGTTATTGAATCATATTCATTCATTTGAATAGAAAGCCATGAGTGGCTTAGTGATAAAAGAATACTTGGTTGTATAATCTTAGGGTAAGATTGATACATAGCCAGAAGTGGCATAAAGAATACTTGTGTAGCCAAAAGTGGCATAGAGGATACTTGCATAACCAAGAGTGACAAATTAGAATACTTGTTTCTAATTAGGTTGATTATAGTGGAACCCTTTAATAGTTGTTAAAGGAGAACTGGACGTATCTCAAGTTGAGTGAACCAGTATAAAATAGGTGTTTTTTTTTTTCTGTTGTCTTAAACTTTCATTTATTTGTCTTAACACTCAGTGCATCTTCAAAAAGCTTTCAAAATATATTGTCCCGAAAGATATATTAGCCATTTTATTTTCAATCTTCTAAAAAACTTCATATATATCAGTAGACGAACAATATCCTTTGAAAACATATTTGTTGTGAAAATTTCTTAAGTGTTTTAACTAACCCACTATTCAACCCCCCTTATAGTGTGTCTTTATGTATTTCAGTTGGTATCAAAGCTTAGTCTTTGATAACTATCTCCACATATACATAGTTATTACATAACATAAAGAAATGGAGAAGGAAAGTCAATCCATCCACAAGCCACAATTTTCAAAGGAGAGAACTTTGGATACTAGAAGGAAAGAATGGAAGCATTCTTCAAATCATGTCATATCAACATGCTATATGTGGTGGAAAATGGAAACTACATTCCATATGACGATGACGATGACCTAAATGAGATCCTAAGGAACCAATGAACTGATGAACAGAGGCAAAGGTTCCTGGTGAACTCTAGGGCAAGGAACATAACCTACAGCTTCATCTTTGAGATTGAACACAAGAAGGTAGTTCAAATCAATAAAAGAAATGTGGGACAAATTCATAATGATTTATGAAGGGTCCACACAAGTAAAAAGGAACAAGGTTACAAGAAAATATGAGTTATTTACTATGGAAAATAATGTAACTATTGCTGACATGATGTCTAGATTTCAAACCATATTAAATGAACCCCGTACCTTGGTAAGAGTTTCAAGAACTTTTAGCATGTTGACAAAATTTTACGTAGCATGCCTAAACCATGGAGACCACATGTCACAGCTATAAAAGCCTCAAAGAATCTTGACTACCTAACCCTTGAAGAGCTGGTAGGAATACCCACGTTGCATGAACAAGAGCTCCAAGGTGACACTCAAATCAGGAAAGGCAAATCTCTAGCTCTCAATGCTTGAAATCCTAGATGAACATCATCGTCAAAGGAACAATCATCTAAAGGCCATTCGTGATTTTATACTGGTTCACCCTTAACCGTGGGTTACATCCAATCCCCACTGAACAAAGTGAGTTTTTCACTAGTTCAACAAGATCTCTACTGAAATAGCTTACAACAATCTCCAGCACCTTGCTAGTTTTCTTACTCAAAATCAGTTACCTATTGATTCTTATCCAGTTACCTAATGAAACCACAAATCCTTTCCAAGCAGACTACTAGACCAACAAACTTGTTGGATTTCAAACTTCTAGATAAAACACAACCAATTGACAGAACTGGGTTTCTAGAAAACAGAACTTGGCTTAGCAATAGCTAGGTTTTTATAGAGTTTTGGATGTTTTATGATTTCTATTCACAGTGATAGTTCTCTCCAACAATGGGTCTTCCTCACAGGAAAAGTAAGTCTCAAAGTTTTTTAAGATATGATCTAAAATATAAAAGACAACTATGGGTCTCTTGATTTGTTTCCTTCTTCTTCTTTTTTTCCCATCTCTTTTTCACTCATTTCAACTCTTTTTTTATTTTTATTTTTTTTCTTTAGACAAGAGAGAGATTTTTTTTTTGCCTTCATTCTTTTCACAGTAGGCCTAGAGTAATTAGGATTTAGGAATTTCCTATCTTCCAATGATTTGTTGTTTTAATTGCCCAATTCAAACATAGAACACCGAGACAGTTGAATAAGCATTAAAAACACAAGGTAACAAAGAATTCAAAACTGTATGGCTCAAGGGGTCAACTAATGGACAATTTATTTGAAACATCAGGGGTTAGAAAGGAAAGCGCCTAGGTGCCTTGATCATTCTTATTTATTTGCAATTTGGAAATCACAGTTCAACATGGTTCCAAGTCAAGTTCTAGAGGAAAGCAACAAAGAGATAATTGTACACTCAAGTCATGAAAGATATTCAGTGTTTAACCTCACAATTTAGACATAATTCAGTGTAAGCATTCAAAGAAGAAATTCATGCTAATTCTCAACTTGCCAATAGAGTTCTCATGCTTTGTTTCTACATAAACATAGTAAACAAGGGTACCAAGTTCAATGAAATCATCCAAATGATGTAATAGCTACACAAGCATTGAAAATCACGTTTCAGGGATGTTGATTCAATATGCAAATGCTAAACCAAAAAAGTTAATTCCTAAAATTCAAATCCTAAAATGCAAATAATAATAAAAGAAAAAAGAGAACAAATCAAACAACCCCAAACTTAAAACTTACATTGTCCCCAATGTAGTCTAAAAGCAAGGGATTGATGATGAAACTGTTACTATGATGGAGGGAATTCCTCCAGATACCTGCGTCGATGCTAATCATACAATTGTCATTGGCGTGATTCCATTGACCTAAGGCGGTTGTCTAGTGATTGAATGGCAGCCAAAATTTAGGTGTTATCAACACTTGTAAGGGCAACCGGAGGGGGAAGATGATGTGGACATCAAAGCCCAAGCCTAAGACAACCACTAGACCCAGGCCCATGACTAGATGGAAGCCTAAGACCTAATACAAGGCATAGGAGGCCCCATGACAAGAGCAAGAGCTAAAAAGGCCCAAGAAGCTTTGGAACATATGGTGACTATTCTGAGGGCAGTTCAAATGCAGGGAGAGGCCTAACACTTGGAGGCCCACAAGGGAGTGTTGCTAGTCCTGTGTGTTGATTGCTTGGAATGAAGGCCCAATTACAGACTTAGTCATTTAATTAAAAATAATAATGATAATAAAGTGCTTACAGCAGGTTTTGAGCCTTTGACCTCAAACTAAACTATGCCTGGCTTTAACCACTAAGACATATTAACTATGCTTGTAATGTTGGGATTTTATATTTCTCTTATTTTGTTGAGAACTAATTTGTATAAATCATTTGGAACTGAATGAAAATGCAGAATGTTGTTGTTTTGTCAAAAGTGTGAGAATTGTCTCTGCTAGGGTTCTTTCTTGAACCAACTGATCTTATCAGGAATTCACTCAATTCTTATGGCGATCCTCTAGGCTTATCAAACCTCGTTGTTTGTGGCGCCTATTTGATTTTTCTATCTTTCATGTTTTCTGTTCATTTCCACATTTCCGCGTTCTCCAAATTGTGCCTTCAACCCGATTTTTCTCAGGTTCGTTCTGCATGTTTTACGAATCTATTTTTAGTATTTCTTGACCTTAAATTGCAGTTCAGAGCGTCATCTTTCTCCTCGTTTTGGAATCACTCATTTCCAAGTTTTATAGACCAAGATATGATCGAAATTTAAAACTCGTTCTGGGTTGCTTTTGGTGTGCGAATTCCATCCTAGAAGATCCAATTTGAACCAAGCATGTGATTTTTCCATCAGAAGAGAAAGAAAGGCATATTGGGGATCATCTGGGCCATCATGATCTTGAATATCTACATGAGGAATATCTGTAGGGAATTTTAAAATGTCAGTATTCTTAATGGAATATTGTGGCACAGGCAGTAAATGATAGGCACTTTTGGGGGAGGCCATAAAGTAATGAGAGCCTTTTGCAGATACAATGCAGCGCATAGAATGGAGGTTGTCCAAGTCAATGGTACGCTTTTGTACTATACACTCCAACTGTGACAAAAGGGAATTATACCCCAAGATATTTAGCAATTGGAGTAATGAGTCCACCAATTGCTATAATTCGAGACGGTCGGTTTGCTATCATTTGGAATTTTTGGAAAGAGTCAGAATTTAGCTACACTTCGCGAGTCGTCACCATTCCCCAAAGAAACAAAAGGTCCCCCAGGCCAACTTTGCTATCTGATTCCCCATGGCAAAACACAGTGGATGTGAGGAAGCGATGCATGATTCAGATGGTAGGGTGTTGGAAGGAAGTGGAATTGGATTTTGATGAGACTCAAGGATCTTTGAAAGGAGCAATCACATGCCAGAAATAATCAAGTTCAAAACATTTCAGGTGTCTCTTTCTACCATCAGCAGGGAATCCATAAATACTGTTGAATTCCGTCAGGTTCATGGAATGGTCTTTATTAAAATCCTAAAAGAAATGTAGCTCTCTTCTGCCCTTTTTCCATATAGCACTTTGTGATACAGAGAACTAAGAAATTCCAATACATGTTGAGGATAAACTAGAGCATTTACTTTATTGAATTTGGACCATCCAACATTGTTCAACATGAATTCAAAATCATCCTTCAGTCCCAAAGTACGCAAGAGAGGCCAATCAAGGTACCTGGTGGGTAGCATGGGGCGCTACTCTAAGATTGTGTATCTTTCTTGGTGCTTAGGATTAGAAAATTTAAGCTCAAGGACTTCTTGCTAACTTCTACGTGTTTCTTTTCCCTTTTCCTTTGCTCTAGTGTTATGGAGTGCAGAAGAATTCAGATCATCATTTTCCCTTTTCTTTGTCATTGATGCGTTTAGCTTTGAAGAAGATGGAAAAAGGATAAACAGTGTGGGGATGACAAAGAAATGGTGCAAACGGGTGTGGCTTGTGTGTTGCGGTGCACGTAACGACACGCGATCAGGTGGTGCAGCGTGATGGTCACGAGACGGTGTAGTGGTGTGGCTCGATGGTATGGTGCGGCGTGGCGCAGTGATCACATTTGGGAAGCTTGGTGGAGAAGAAGAGAAGCTGCGCAGCATTGTGGGAAGGCTGCGCAGTAACTAGGGTTTTTTTTTGTACAGTCTTAATACTATTTGCACCCCCACCTCAGCTTCAAGCATTTTTCTATTTGTACACCCATAATACTATTCGCCACATTAGCTCCGACAATTTGTTTTTTATTAAAGAAATAAAAATACAACAACCTTGCAAGTCAGCAGAGATCATGGTCACGCCCGTGAGAAGCTCCTTGAAAGAAATATTTCATCTTTTTCAAATTCATAAAAGGTCATGGGCATGACTACCAACTCACGGGCATGATCGGTGCTGGTTGACACTTCAAATATACTACAAAAACTGTTAAGTATACCAAAAAATGTAAAGATTAAATTGCAATAGAAAGAAAAGAAAGAAAGAAAAATGAAAAATAATGGTAAAAGTGGAAAAGAAAGGATTGGGTTGCCTCCCAAGAAGTGCTTGTTTAACGTCTTAAGCTCAACGCGTGACATAATTACCCATGAGAAGTCGAATCAAGAAGGGCAATTGATATTGTCTTCTCAATATATTCTCTAATGTGGTAAAGTTTCCATCTTTGGCCATTAACTCTGCAAAAACCATTTTCTTGGTTTCCAATTTCAGCAACTCCAAAGGGGAACACCTTCTAGACCTCAAAAGGTCCAGACCATCTTGATTTAAGTTTTCCAGGAAAAAGCTTAAGCCGAGAATTATAAAGAAGGACAAGGTCTCCCTTCTTAAACTCACTCCAATGAATATGTTGGTCATGCCATTTCTGTGTTCTTTCTTTGTAAATCTTAGCATTCTCATATGAATCAAGACGAACCTCATCCAATTCATTCAAGTCGAATTTCCTCTTTTCCCCAGCTGCTTTCAAATCATAATTTAAGAACTTCACTGCCCAAAGTGCTTTATGCTTTAGTTCCACAGGAAGATGACAAGACTTACCATAAACTAACTAGAATGGAGACATCCTAATAGGCATTTTGAATGTCGTGCGGTAAGCCCAAAGTGCATCATAAAGTTTAAGTGACCATTCTTTTCTTGATATGGAGATTGTCTTCTCAAGGATAGCCTTGATTTCTCTGTTAGAAACCTCAACTTGCCCACTTGTTTGGGGATGATATGGTGTGGCTACCTTATGAGTAACCCCATATTTTTTTAATAGTGCTTCAAATTGTCTTTCTATGAAATGGGAGCCACCATCACTTATAACAGTTCTAGGAACTCCAAATCTTGGGAAGATGATTTGCTTGAACAATTTGATAATGATTTTTGCATCACAAGTTTGAGCTGGAATAACTTCCACCCACTTCGACACATAGTCAACCACCACCATATGTATTTGTATCCATATGAAGGTGGGAAAGGTCCCATGTAGTCAATTCCCTAGACATCAAAGATTTCAACCTCTAGAATTCCATTGAGGGGCATTTCATGCTTCTTGGAAATATTTCCCATCCTTTGGCATTGGTCACAACAGGATATAAATTTCCAAGCATCTTTAAACAAGTTTGGCCAATAGAACCCGGCTTGCAATATTTTAGCAACTGTCTTGGAAGAGCTGGCATGTCCACCATAAGCGGAAGAATGGCAAGAATGTAAGATATCATGAACTTCCTCTTTAGCTACATATCTTCTATAAATACCATCACAGCCTCTCTTATACAAGTACGATTCATCCCAAATGAAATTCTTAAGATCAGAGAAAAAAAATTTCTTTTGTTGGTAATTTAAATCAGGAAGGAGAGCTCCACTAGCAAGATAATTAACAAAATCAGCATACCATGGAGGAGTCTTCATGGACACTGCTAGTAATTGCTCATCAAGAAAGGTGTTATCAATTGGAATGTCATCCTTCTTCTCCATAGGAGACTCAATTTTGGAGAGGTGGTCGGCCACAAGATTGTTTGCCCCCTTTCTGTCAAGAATCTGAAGGTCAAATTCTTGAATAAGGAGGATCGATCTCAAGAGTCGTGGCTTTGCATCCTTCTTATTGATGAGGTGCTTCAAGGTTGAATGATCGGTGTACATAGTCACTTTTGACCCTACTAGGTGGGATCTGAACTTCTCAAAGGCATAAACCACTGCAAGCAACTCCTTCTTAGTAGTGGCATAATTTGTTTGGGCATCATCAAGGGTTTTGCTGGCATAATAGATGGCATGAACTTTATTTCTCCTCCTTTGTCCCAGCACAGCGCCAATGGAAAAATCACTTGCATCACACATTATCTCAAATGGGAGATTCCAATTAGGAGTTTGTAAAATGGGAGCTGAAATAAAAGCCTCTTTCAACCTGCAAAAAGCATTCAAACAAGAAGAGTCAAAGGTAAATGGCACATCCTTCACTATCAAGTTAGACAGTGGCTTAGAGATTTTAGAGAAATCTCTAATAAATCATCGGTAGAATCCAGCATGTCCCAAGAAGCTTCTAACAGCCTTCACATTCACAAGTGGAGGTAGGTTTTCAATAATAGCTATCTTAGCTCTATCCACCTCAATTCGTCTTTCGGACACCATGTGTCCAAGTACAATGCCTTCTTTCACCATGAAATGACATTTCTCCCAGTTCAACACCAAGTTCACTTCTACACATCTCTACAAAACTTTAGAGAGGTTTAACAGGCAATCATCAAAGTTAGTTCCATAAACAGAAAAATCATCCATAAAAACCTCCATAATATTCTCAATTAAATCACTAAAAATGGCAGTCATGCACCTTTGGAAAGTGGCTGGGGCATTACATAACCCAAAAGGCATCTTCTATAGGCAAAAGTGCCATAAAGACAAGTAAAAGTGGTTTTAGCTTGGTCATGAGGGTGAATAGGGATTTGGTGAAATCCTGAGTACCCATCCAAGTAACAAAAATAAGAATACATAGCCAACCTCTCAAGCATTTAATCAATGAAAGGGAGAAGGAAATGATCTTTTCTAGTGGCACTATTTAACCTCCTATAATACGCACACATACGCCATCCAGTGACACTCCGTGTGGGAATTAACTCATTCTTTTCATTTTTCACCATAGTCATCCCACCCTTTTTAGGGACAATGTGCACAAGACTTACCCAAAGACTATCAGATATGGGGTATATAACTTGGGCATCTAATAATTTTAAAACCTCTTTCTTGACCTCTTCCTTCATATTGGGGTTTAACCTCCATTGACGGTCAACATATGGCTTATGCCCCTCCTCCATTAGGATTCTGTGCATACAAAAGGAAGGGTCAATCCCCTTAATATCCCCAATGGTATACCCAATAACCTTACGATACTTCCGGAGCTTACCAAGCAATTTCTCGATTTCTGCTTCATTCAAGCTAGCATTAACAATGACTGGATAAGTTGAATTAGGACCAAGAAATTCATACCTCAAAGCAGAAGGAAGAGATTTTAATTCTACCTTTGGAGCACTCTCTTTATCCCAATCTTTTGGATTTGTCTCGATTTTCTCTATCATCACCTTACGAGATTGAAGTATGGAAGCAAATTCAATCATATTTGCACATTCCTCCTTATCTTCCCCAAGAGCTAGGGAATCTTCTCCAATCAAGTAAGCCTCAAGAGGGTCTCTAAGACAAGCCTCAACATTCTTTATGTCCAAGCTCCTGCTTATTACATCAACCCTACAACAAAAATCTTCAAAACATGGTTGCTTAACAGCTTTAGCAACATTAAATTCAATAATCTCACCTTCAACAGATAAGGATAATTTTTCATGTTTCACATCAACCATGACCCCAATAGTGACCAAGAATGGCCTACCCAAGATAATGGATATTTGGGAATCCTTCTCCATCTCAAGTACAACAAAATCACCAAGAATGTTGAACTTGCCTATTTGTATAGGCACATCCTCTAAAATACCCACAGGATGCTTAACTGACCTATCTGCTAACTGAATAGACATTCCTGTGGGTTTCAACTCACCTATGTCTAATCCTTTACAAACAGAAAAGGGCATCAAGCTTACACTTGCCCCAAGATCACATAATGCCTTATCAAACTTAATATTTCCTATCAAGCAAGGAATTGAGAAACTACCTGGGTCCTTTAGTTTAGTGGGAAGCTTTTTATGGACTGAGGTCACAGTCTCTTTCTCATCCACTCTTATCCAGTTAGCAAGGATATCTTTCAAAAATTTTGCGTGGGTTGGCATTTGTTGAACAACTTCTATGAAAGGATGTTAACATAAAGTTGTTTAACCATTTCTAAAAAAATTTCAAATTGCTTATCCAACTTTGATCTTGCTAACCTTTGAGGAAAAGGGATAGGTGTTTGGTAAGGCTTGGAGGAGGCAAGAGGAGTTACAACCTCTTTTTCAGAAACATTTTCTTTTTCTAATTCATTTATGGGTTGCATCTCCTCTTGAACTTCTTCCATAACCTTTTTAGGGTTGTTACACTCACTTCCACCAACAAAAGTACCTCTCCTAGTCACTATTGCATTTACATGCTCAATAGGATTTGTCTCATTTTTACCTAGGAACTTAACTTGGGGACGATCAAGATTGGGTAAGTATTGAGTAATCTGATTAAGTTTCCTTTCCAGCATCCTGTTTTGAACAACCAAGTCATCCATCCTAGCAATCAACTCCTTAATAGAGTTACCCATTGTCTCATTTGTCTGCTGTTGACAAGACATGAATTGCTTTTGGCTTGCAACTACATCAGTCATTAAGCTTTCAAGCCTAGACAATGTCGGTTGTTATTGGTCTTGTTGCTGGAGACCTTGATTGCTAGTGCCCTTGTTGAAATTTGGGGGTTGCTAAAAGTTTTGCTGCCTACTGCTCCCTTATCCTCCAAGTCCTTGATTGTTCTGGTAAGAGAAGTTTAGGTGACTTCTCCACCCTGTGTTGTAAGTGTTTGAGTAAGGGTCAAACCTTTCCTTCCTCGAGTAGTCATACAAGTTATGAGTGGCAACAATGTTTTCTACATTCTCCTCTTGGCCATCATGCATACCCACTTAACAGTCAATGGTTGAGTGCCCCTGTACACCACAAACTTCACAAAACAAGTTAGTAGCACCTATTGTATTAACATTTCCTTTTTCTATTTTATCAATTTTTTTATTAAGAGCATCAAATTTAGTTAAAAGGAGATCAACATTTTTTACCTCATACTTACCTGGAGCAACTCTGCATGAAGTGCCACCCCTTTCACCAACCCATTGGCGTTGGTTTTCAGCTACCGCTTCAATGATAGCTACTACATCATCAAGCAACTTATCTATGAATGATCCGCTAGCTACGGAGTGCAACAACATTTTGCTTGGATAATTTAATCTATTATGGAAGAGATGGATTGTCAAGGGTCTATAAGCCCATGGTGAAGGCAAGCAGAAAGTAGATCCACAAATCTTTCCCAAGAGTAAACAAATGATTCAGTGTCGCCTTGGCGGAAGTTTGTTATTTGCCTACGCATCTTATCCATCTTTGAAGGTGGATAGTACTTTTCTAGAAATGCTTTTTCGCAAAGCTCCCATGTGAAGATTGACCCATGCTATATATTTGAATCCATATCATTATGTGCAGAACAACCAACAGTCACAATATCTTTTCATTCCTTCAATTGTCAAAATCCAAATCTTTGATTTGATTTCCAGATTTGATATTGCTTTGAACATTCTCTTCTTTCTTTTGCACATTCTCTAATCTCTTAAGTTTTCAGAAAAACTCAATCTTGCTTTTATTGCTATACCCACTTGAGATTGAACCTCTAAGCCTATACAGCTATATCCCTCTCTTGTTCTTTCATGAACTGAGGTGATTCAACATTTGTTCTTGACTGCTAAACTTGCTCATATTGGATTTTCTTGAACTGATCTCATATCTGCTATATCAGCACATCAAGGTGTTTTCGTTCTTTAATCTTTTTCATTGATCTTGTTTGATTAGCATTGTGGGAATTTCGTTCCTAAATGCTGTGTTGAAATTAGATGGTATTTCTAATTTTATGTGTAGTATTGTGTTTAGAAATTGAATGGTGAATGGTGTTTTCACATTCAATCTTCTAGGTTCCTATTTCAGGTTGTGAAATTAGGATTTGTTGTGAATTGTGTGTGCATGGTGTATGTAATCAAATTCATAGCGGAACCCCTTGGTGAAAGGGAGAACTGGATGTAGATTAATGGTTGATTGAACCAATATAAATCAACAAGCTCAATCTCTCTATCCCTTGATCTATTTCAATTCAGTATTTGATCTTTATTAAGTTAATTTGTTCTAAATCATTTCTACCATAAGTTGAGGTTGTTTTTCTGGTTTATTCAATCAATATAACATTCTCTGAAAACACTTTTATTAAAACCTCAAGAGCGGTGGTGAAAAATCTTTTTAAGGAAAAAGAATCTGTCACTTTACGTTAAATCAATTCACCCCCCCCCCCCCCCTTCTTGATTGATTACCCGGCTGATCCTAACAAGTCATACCTAAATTTTGAATATACTTGGAAAAAGTGCACCTTCCAGTATTGCAATGAGTCAAAACATAATTTTTTTTCTCTGTTTGTTGTTGAATTATACTAGAACCATAAGAAAGGTTCGCTATATTTGGTCGTCTTTAGCATGAAGAAAGGAATCAACTAACACTCAAGTGCTTGAATTATCTACATGACAAATGTTATGTACTAGGCTATGGCATACTTATATTAATCAAAATAAGTAGATTGGTGTCTTAGAAATGTAAAGAATTGGAAATACCTTGTTACTAGATATTCTAATTTCTTTTGCAACAAGGAAACAACATCAACAGTTGGCCCATTAAAATCTAAATTGAAAAATTCCACAGCCAAAGAGTGTTGTTGCATCCACAATAGCAGGTGCTCCCTAGAACACCATATCCTATATGGCATTCCTAAGAAGGTTGTTAACATTTAAAATATTTTAATTCATTGACTAAAAATATTAAGATAATAATCCAAATTCTAGAGGCTCTTTTATCCTTCCATGTCAATACTATAAAAGACACAAAAAAACAAAGTATAACAAGACCTACCAAATAAAATGAACAAGATTACTATAATATATGGAGTGATGTGATATAAAAAAGTAAGGTATATGTATTTAAAGTACCAAAAGTCATGTACTTAAGAAATTCAGAACCTAAATCAAATGATAATGAGAACTTATAAACTTGTGAAGTATGCAAACAAGTCAATAAGTCGAGAAGAAATATGACATGTTATCTTCAATTAATTATTTCTATTTAGAATAACTTGTTGATTGTGAAGAAATTTAGAACCTAGATCAAATGATAATGAGAACCATGATCACTATGATAAGGTTATTTTTTTATGGATGTATAAAATTGATAAGGACCATTCATAGATTTATCTATTAAGTATGCATCATAGCTATTTAAAAGTTTTTGTAATGGATGATTCATTAATCTACACAGCTCACATAGATTCTCTCTTCCTTATTTTACTTTCACACATTGGTCAAGCAAAATACACACTATCACATCCAAATGGAAAGTGAAATGGAATTCCCCATTGTTAGAATATATATTATCTTTATATTATCTTGGTAGTTATTATCCTTATAGTATCTTTATAGTTATTATCTTTATATTATCTTGTTAGTTATATTTCTCTTTATCTTTATATGATGTAATCAATTACTGAGGGTTTCCTCAATATAAATAGAGATGAGGTGTGGCTTTCTCCCACACACATTCAGTAAATACATCATTCTGATATGGTATCATAGAGCTAGGTTCAATTTTTTTTTCCTTTTTCTTCTTTCCTTCAAAGCATCGTGAATAGTGCATGAACAGTACCACACCTCTGTGAAGCCGCTGTTCACCATCGTCGATCAATCTTTTTTCCTAGCATGTATGCTCCACGCGCTATCACCAAATCAACGCATGCCACTTTTTTCGGTGTTCCCATCCGCCGCCGATTGCTCCTCAGGGTACACCTCATTCCGGCGAACCTTCCCACCCTCCTATTTTGGCATTTTTGGTGAAGTTCTCTCATGGCCGTAACTCCCGCAGTGACTTTTACTACTATTCCGCTGATCCCATGCAAAAAATTAACCAGGACAACGAACTATAGTACTTGGGCTACTTTTGTTCAGTTGTGGTTCCAAGGCCAAGGCTGTGTTGCCCACTTGACCACTCCGATAGCGTCAATTCCCATCACAGAGCAACCACATTGGACACAAATTGACGCCTCATTATGTAGCGTTCTCTGGTTCTTTCTTGCCCCCAACCTCCAAGCACAATTCCAGGCTTTTACCACTTGTTATGATGTGTGGACCAAGGCCAAGAAAGTTTATTCAAATGATGTTCATCGTTTCTACAGTGTACTCACCAGCTTGATGAATATTAAGCTGAAGAACATGGACATGCAAACATATCTTGGTAAACTTGATCGCTTGATTGCGGAATATTCCACTCTCATGCCTTTTACAAGTGATGCAAATACATTTTACAAACAACGCGAGCAATTCTTCATGGTGGTTGCTCTTGCTGAACTCACACCAGACCTTGAGGCAGTCCGCAATCAAATTTTATTGGGTCCTACAGTTCCTACCTAAGACATGGTACATGAACAACTGTTGCGTATCTCCACTCCGCATACTTTTGGACACCCATCCACGTCTATCAGGGATTCCTCTGCCCTCGTCTCTCACTCCTCTCATCGTGGTGGAAGACGTGGTAATGGTTCCAGACATAGTATTCGTTGCACCTATTGCGGAATTTTTAGTCATATCAAAGCCAAATGTAGGAGAAAAGCTCGAGTGCAACCTCAGTTAGTTAATGTGGCCACAGTCACCCCTTCTGCTTCCGATATTACTATCTCTACTAAGGAATATAATGAGCTTCTTCAGCTTCGAGTAGCCAACAAACCTGCATCACCTGTCATTTTTGTGGCTCAGTCTGGTAATCCTATGGCTTTTATTTCTTAGTCCCCCTCTATTGGACCTTGGATACTTGATTTCGGTGCCTGTATTCACATGACTGGTAACCAATCCCTTTTCTCTTCCTTAACCTTTTCAAACTCCTTGCCCTCTATTACTCTCGTAGATGGCTCTCAAATTAAAGTCCGGGGCATCGGACAAACTCATCCCCTTCCTCAACTTTCTTTACACTCTATCTTATTTATTCTCGATTGTCCTTTTAATTTAATTTTTATTAGCAAACTTACCCGCACTCTTGATTTTTCTATCTTGTTTGAAAATAATTCTGTTTTTGTACAGGATCAACGCAATGGATGAACGATTGGAGTAGGACATGAGTTTGGAGGATTATATCAGCTTACGCCTCCGGTTGCCTGTGTCTCCTCTGTCTCTCCAGCTCTCGCACATCATCACCTTGGGCACCCGAGTTTGGAAAAATTACGTCTTTTAGTTCCTAGTCTTTCTAAAGTTTCGTCTTTTCAGTGTGAGTCATGTCAACTAGGCAAACATAATCGTACTAGTTATAGTCCTCACATCAATAACTGTGTTGCATCACCTTTTGCTTTAATTCACTTTGATATTTGGGGTCCTAGTCGAGTCTGTTCCACATTAGGATATTTTTATTTTGTCACATTTATTGATGGTTTTTCTCGTTGTACTTAGGTGTTTCTAATGAAGAATCGTTCGGATGTTTTTTCTATTTTTCAAAGTTTTTCTACTAAGATTCAAAATCAGTTTGGCTCCTCAATTAAAATTTTGCGAACTGATAATGCAAAAGAATATATGTCATCTCAGTTTCAATCCTTTTTAAACTCCCAAGGGATTCTTCATCAAACATCTTGTGCCCACACACCACAACAAAATGGTGTTGCTGAACACAAAAATTGCCACTTGGTGGAAACCACTTGCACACTTCTTCTTCACTATAATGTTCCACTTCGTTTTTGGGGAGATTCTCTCCTTACTGTGTGTCATTTGATTAATCGCATGCCTTCATCGGTTCTTAACAATCAGATTCCTTACTCCATCTTATATCCTAAACAGAATCTTCACCATGTTCCTCTTCGTGTCTTTGGGAGTACATGTTTTGACCATGATCTCACTCCAGGTAAAAATAAACTCTCTACCAAGTCCCTAAAATGTATTTTTCTAGGATACTCCCGCCTTCAAAAGGATTATAGATGTTTCTCTCCTCAACTTCAGCGATATCTTGTCTCTACTGATGTTACATTCTTTGAGACTACTCCTTTCTTTTCCTCCACCGTTGAAAATGTCCCTTTGGAGGTCCCACCTATTGTTCCAGCACCACTTGTTGCTCCCACTCCACCTTCATTACTCAAATACCACCAACGAACACAGGCACCATTGGCAGTGCCACCAGATCCTCCAGCATCATCTCCTGCTCCAAACGTCCCTCCACCACCGTCTCCTACACTTGAACTTCCCATTGCGCTTCGCAAAGGTATTCGATCCACTCGTAATGCTAATCATTTATATGCCTTTACTCTACACTATGACTGTTTATCTCCCTCCTATCATTGTGAGATTACATGGCTTAGGGAACTTCTCCAACAGTTAAAATTTGGAGACACTACAGCCTCTAAACTAATTTGTGATAATAAAGCTGCCATTCACATAACATTGAACCCGATGTTCCATGAACGAACCAAACACATAGAGATAAGCTATCACTTTGTGAGAGAGAAGATACTCTCAAGAGCAATTACCACTTATTTTGTCAATTCTAAAGATTAACTTGCAGACATGTTCCCTAAGTCTCTCATAGGTCCTAGGGTTAACTACATTTGTAACAAACTTGGCTCATATGACATATATGCTCCAGCTTGAAGGGGGGTGTTAGAATATATATTATCTTTATATTATCTTGGTAGTTATTATCCTTGTATTATCTTTATAGTTATTATCTTTATATTATGTTGTTAGTTATTATTTTTCTTTATCTTTATATGATGTAATCAATTACTGAGGGTTTCCTCAATATAAATAGAGATGAGGTGTGACTTTCTCCCATACACATTTAGTAAACACATCATTCTAATACCCACATAGGTGCTAAGTCATCATAAATAGTGCCTAAATACATATGTATATCCCATATTTAGCTTAGGAGAAACAAATTAAAACAACTTGTAATTTACTGTGGTGCATACTGAATAGATAATCTATGACTGGTTCATATAGAATTGCAGAAAATATTTCCCCACATACATGCTTCACCAAAATATAACCATTGCCCACCACCTACTTGTGAAAAATCCGAGTAACACTTGTCATAGATTTAAACTATACTACTCAAGATTAAGTGACTTCAAGCACATACACTGATTAAATCTTTATTAGCTTTATGCATCCACCATAAATCCTCTAACATAGCCCCCCAACGCCACTTTTTTTCCTTCCAAAAAATAAAATACACTGTAAAACACCAGTTCATATACATTGCTTCTTCACCTCAGTGTGCAAAGAAGAGGCTATGAATCAACAATTGCAATGCTTCCAAGTAGAACAAAAAAATTTAATCATATAAGAGGAAACCCAAAGTAGGTGAACAAAATCACTCTTAACAATAAATGCTAATTGCTAAATATGCAAAAAAAAGAAAAAAGAAAGATGAAAAACCCTGTAAATCAAAAACAAAATCAACGGAATCAAACATACACGAAATTAAACATAAAAATCTAAATAGAACGATTGAGATGAGTAACGAACCTGAACCGAGAGAGAATGAGCGCACATCAAAGTCGTGAAAGAGAGAGCGAGCATGCATTGAAATCGCAAAAAAGAGAACAGACAATGTCATGAGAGAGAATATGTCCAAGTTCAAGAGAGAACAAATCGATGGTCACGAGGGTGAGAGAGAGCAAATCGATGGTCGCGGTGCGAGAGAGAGAGCAAAGCGATGATGGGTCGCATGCTAGGGTTTGTGAGAGGGAGAGTAGAGAGCATCCACAACTGAGCTGGAATTTCAAATTCCTTTTTTTTTTTAAAGGTATTTTAAATTCTCTTAAACGAGCTTAATTAGATTACCTCATAAAAATCATGATGTGTTTCAAAATGAATTTTCCTAAATATCCCATCCAAACAATTCATTTTACTTCAAAAAAAATTAAGTATCCTCTTCAAATGAATTACCCTATCCAAATACTTCATCCAAAGGGAAAAGAATTAGATAATAAGGAGAAAAAGAAAAAAGAATCACTTGATAAGCAGCAGTGACAGATCCAGAAATTTAGGCACGGGGGGCTAGAATTTTTTTTTACAAAAATCAAAGATTAAATTTTGAAAAAAAAAATATTTAATGTAAAATTTTTTTAAAACAATACAAAAAATTGGTACATAATTTGTCAATTTTTTTAAAAAAAAACTGAGAGTAAAATCTGCAACCATGTGATGTAAAGGTAAAATGATAGAGTAAAATTTACAAAATTTTAAAAAATTGAAGATAAAAAGTGTCAAATTAATTTGTTAAGAGTAAAACATGTCAAAAATTAAAAAAATGTAATTAAATTAAATATTTATTACTAATTGTAGATATAAAACTAAAATATGTTTTATTAATGAAAGAAAATTAAATAAATACTAACTTAAAAATCTATTTTTTTAATAATTTTTTGTTTATTAATATTTTTTATTATATTTATATAAAAGGGAAGGGAGAGGGGGGGAACTCAAGTCCCTACTTGCCCCCTAGATCCTTCCCTGATAAGGAGCCAAATGAGTTTTTTGAAGCTGAAGATGAATAAAGAGATAATTAAATTTATTATTCAATCATTTTAATCTTTCATTGTGATTTCCAAGTTTTATTAAAAAAAATCATTGTGACTTTTTAATCAAATAAATAATTTTAACCACATCTTTTGGTGGTTGTTGTGAGAATTTGTTGTTTGTAAGTATGAAAAAAAATCAACAATTTTTTTTAATTGAATAAGACAATATTTTAAAAGAAAATAAAGAAAGACTAATATGACAATGGGTTAAGAGTCATAAAAAAGTTCGGCCAAAGTTAATTAACCTGTTTGATTATATCATTATTATCGTGTTGTGATCATTATGAAATTGTTGAAATTAATTACAAATCCTCAATGAATAATTGTAAGTCATTTTAAAGTTTTGATTTATATTAACATAATTGAGCGAGTTTTTACTTTTGATTACGAAACATGAGTGCAATTTTAATGTTATTTCGTTATTTTTTTAAAATTAAAATTAGAGATTTATTTCAAATTCAATATATATATTAATTTCAATGGAGTGTTTTTATTGTATGACTTTTGGACACAAAATTTATTATTAATAAAAAATTATATTATTATTATAATAGAAATTTAACAATATATCGATATTACCATTTTTTTTCATTTATTAAATGCAAAATAGACACAAATATTTTATTGTTAATTAGTTATAAGTTACATGATTTCAATTACTTTAATTCTTACATGTTTTGTTTACTCATTATTTCATTTGAAATTTTAATTTGATTAATTAGGATGAAAACTTAAAAAAAAAATATCTTAATTAAAAATAATTAATGAAATCATTTTAGACTGAGAGAATGTCATTTGATAAAATAAATAAATGAAATCATTTAATTCGCAACGAAAACAAAACAAGTAATAGTTAAAGAAAAATTTACGTTTTTTAATTGTGTTTAATCATTAGTTACCGTCATTAATGTTCATAAATTTGGAGTTATAAATATGAAAATAATTCAAAATGATTGAATTTTAAAATTAATTTCAAACTAATTCAAACAAAATCTAGAATTAAAAAAAAAATTAGGTAATAACTCCTAAAACAAATTATATAAAGCTGTTAATTGGGCCATGGGTTTTCAATTGAGAGATTTATTTGTTGCTGTACTTCTTTTTTGTAAAGTAACAAATGTGAAAATAAGTGACAAAATTGTTTAATGATGTTGTTTACCAAAAAAGACAACTATTTCGTCACTCTGGAGCTTACTAATCACCAAATCCAAACATATTATTTGATGAAAATTGACAAAATTTTAACCAAAAATGGAAAAAAAAAAAAAAAAAAACCTCTCAAATTTCAATGAAATGTCATTGCCAGATAACTCAACCATTGAAGTCATGGATAATAGACTTAGCATGGAAGAGCTTAATTATAATGTTCAACATTTACAAGATGAACATCAATATATGTTACCAATTGTTGGATGAGCAACAACATGAGATTTATAATCATGTTATTCATGTTGTCACTGATAATATAGGTAGATTTTACTTTGTTTATATGGTCACAGAGGAATCGGAAAGACTTTTCTCTATAGGACTATCATTGCAAAACTGAGATCAGAAAAAGGAATTGTTCTTGTTGTTGGATCATCAAGTAGTATTTACTTTCTATTATATACAAATTTTAAAATATTTAATACATTGTATCAACAAGACATAAAATATTATATACAAAAGGTTAAAGGCAAGACATTGTACAATCATGTATCAACAAGTCTTATCTATGGAATCATTGCAAAATCGTCATGCTATTCAAAAGCATGAGAGTTCGTGAAAGTCAACCTTCAAGTGACCTAAACTTTTTGGCATGCCAATTTAATAAAAGGCTACTCTAGCTGGGTGATGGAAAAATACAAACAGCTAAGTAAGGAGAAGATGTTTCATCATGGACAAAAATACCTACACATTATTTGCTTAAACTAATAGGTGATTCAATCAAACAAATTGTGGATAACATGTATCCAACTTTACAACAATAAATTTGGGATCAAGAGTATCTTAGAGAAGGAGCAATATTTACTCCTTTAAATGATATTCTTGATGAATTCAACAATATCATTATTCACATGATTGAGGGGTCAACAAAAGAATGTAGAAATTCTTATGAGATTGACAAATCAACCAATAATATTGCAGACCAAGAGCTTATGTATTTAGTTGAATTTTTAAATTCATTAACTTTTAATGGATGTCCAAATCATTACTTGCAACTGAAAGAAGGAATGTCTATTATGTTAATGAGGAATATAAATCCCACATTAGGAATGTGTAATGGAACCAGGCTCATGATCATGCATCTAAGATAATAGAGGCAAAAATATTAAATAGAAGTAATGTTGGTACAAAAGTTCTTATTCCATGTATAGTACTTTCAACATCTGATCCAAAGTGACATTTTTTCTTGCATAGAAAGCAATTTCCAATAAAGGTATGTTATGCAATGACTATAAATAAAAGTCAAGGTCAATCATTGAATTATGTTGGACTATATTTGTGAAAGTTAGTCTTTAATCTTGGACAACTATATGTTGCATTATCAAAAGTTACTTCACCAAAGATATTAAAAATTCTTATTATTGAGCAAGATGAAAAGCATTTGAATTACACTAAAAATGTGGTGTACAATAAGGAATATAATAATCTTCTTGAATGTAATACACTTAATATATCTTTTAATATTTTTAATTAATATTTAAATTTCATAACATGCATATTTAATTAACAAAAATGTAGTGTGCTAACTTTGATACCTTGAATACCCTATCTTTTTCATTAAAAAAAAATTATATTTAAAATATCACATGTTAATTTGCTCATTACTCACCTAAAAATATTATTTTAATATAAAATGATAATATCATAAAGTATTTTTTCAATTGATAAAATAATGCCTATGTAGAGAAACAAAAAAAAATATCAAATCAAATAACAATTATATACCAAAATAACACCATTTTATATTTTAAATTACCATATTTTTAATAACACTTTCATAGTCATTAAATAAAAAACAAAATTAGCATATTTATAATAATATTTAAACTTTATTTTTTAGAAAAATATTTAAACTTTTTAAAAATTAGAAAAAAATGAAACTTTTAAATATAACAACCTTGTTTTTTATGTAATTAATTTCATATACCATTGAATATTTTATAAAATTAATTTAAATTCTTATATACATATTTATAGAAAAAAAATTAATAATTTAATTAATTTAAATGAGCCGTGCAATGCACGGATTTAAAACCTAGTTAAAAATTATAAAAAGCTACCTTTAAAATGCCCAGTCAATAGAACCATTATGTTTTACATTAAATAAAGTATATATATATATATATATATATATATATTCCGTATTGGAATACCAATTGATGCCTCTAGCATAGTGATTAACTATTTAACTCTTACTAATAAGTTACATTTACTAATTGAATCACAAACTAAATGTTATTGATTCCAAAAACAATTAAGCAAAGAGTTCTTACTAATAAGTTACATTTACTAATTGAATCACAAACTAAATGTTATTGATTTCAAAAACAATTAAGCAAAGAGTTCAATGATAATGCACTTATATTAAAAAATAATTTTATAATGTCATTCGATCATAAATCACTGTTTACATAATTTTTAAAATAATTTTGTAGAAATAAACATCCTTTTTCTCCGGGGAAGTAATTGTTAAATAATTGTTTTATACTTTCATTGTATCATCCTTTAATAAATTTGATCTCTTTCACTTAACCTTCGAAAATCAAGCATCCTGGTGAAGCAACGAGAGGTTTGAAGATAATCAGATGGCACAAAGCCCAAGAGAAAAAGATCTCCCGACTAGAATTAAAAAAGACAACATTCACAGATTAGCCACTGTTGTTGACACAAAATCAAGCAAATAAGCAATGGCGTGTTTAAGCAGCAGACCTCAGAGTAGCATGGAATGGCTCTTGTTGATCCAGTGCTTATTTTAGATGCACATGAGAAATCCGGTAGCCTAAGATAAAAAAAAAAAATTATGATAACATTGTAAACTAGCCTGTTTATTGGAGTCATGAGAATGATGTCTCGATTTTGTCATGCAGGGTGACCACTAAGTTATGTGCATCATCAAGCAATTTCCATACATCAATTTGTCCTGACATGCTATTGCATTCCTTAATGATCTCATCCATACCGCTGTACTTCTCAATGATCAATTTCCTCTTCTGCAACACCGAAGCTGCTATTGCATAAAGCAATAAATCTTCTGTTGGTGGAGCACGCTGCCTAATTCTGCTCCATGCAGATTTCCCAATACCTGCCCTGATTGCAACTTGGTCTGCCCACATTACTTCCCATAGGCAAAGAGTCTGTTCAAATGTCAATTCCCTTCGAAACATTACCACCACCATCCTATAGACAAAAAAGCAATCCTCAGCCTGAAGCTTTTCCAAATGCCTAAAAAGGTGGGCATCCTTAAACTTGATTATTTTTGCAACTATATCCAGTTGCCTGCGAATACCCACCTCATCAAGCCTAAAATTTTGCCGTGCCTTCTTCATGAATCCAAGAAAACACCAGAAAGCCTCATGATCCTCTGATATAACACTAACTATTGGAGATAGCAGGTCACTCATACCCTGGCAATAACCAATTTCAGAATCATATAGTGCATATGCTTCAAGAATAGCAACTAGCCGAGCAGCATGGAAGATTCTGCCAGCCTCTAGGTGACCATAATCCTTCAAGCCAACAGCCTCAGCAGTACGACGTGCCCTACTGTCTGATACTGCAGCTTGAGAGGGGTAGTATGCTATCCATTCTGCATTGGCACGTACCGCATCAAGTCGGATAATCCGTTGCCAGGTGGAAAAATCTTCCGAAGTTGGTAGCTTTGATGGGATTTTTGCTTTGGAGGGAGAAGAGACTTCCTCAGAAGCTTTATTGTCATCGTTATGTTCTTGAACGTCATCAGAAGGAACTGTCTGAATTACTTCAGGACCTTCTGAGGAGTCTGAATCAGAAAAATCAGTATCCAGTGTAGAAACATCAGTGTTGTTGACACTAGGAATGTCATCTCCTTCCAACAGGGCACTGGATGGATCGTCAGAATGTTCAACATCAGGGCTCCTATCCTCACTAGAAAGAGATTCCCTAGCACTTGCTGCATCATCAGAACTAGCAGAACCAGAATCTCGAGACAAGCTTCCACAATCTCTCTCATAGCTGATTTCACCTACTTCATTTAACTTATTTCTCTCATTGCTTTGCTTCAAGAGTTTCCGGCATTGTCTGCGGAGTTTCTCATATTGTTTTCTGCATATAAAAATTTGCAATAAAATCAACATGATGTTAACAGCCCCACACCAAAAACAGAGGAAGGAAAAATCCAAACAATATAAATTTGAAGTCTAGTGAAACATAATGGATGGATCACAAAAAAAAAAAAAACTAAATAAATAAAAAAACTGAATCAAATTTGGAGATTAAACTTGCATGCCCACCTATTTTGATTTCTTATAACATGTCTTTCGTCTTTGGTGCTGTCTAAGTCATACCTGTTCAAAACAACAAGTATAATCAGTAGCTGTGTAAATGTTATCTGAAACAAATAAATACATGCCAAAAAAAAAAAAAATTCCAATATTCTTAAATTAAGAAATAACAGGGCTATCATTATAATGCATAACATGATGCAAAACACAAGGCAGAGCCATTAACTTCAAAGTAATCAGGATTCATCTTCATTTGTAAGTATGAAACAAAAGAAGTAGCAACGATCATCTAGAAATGAATAGCTTACACTCCGAGCAGGAATGGCCAAACCTCAGCCCTAATACTAGGATCAACACCCTGCATCAGAAATTGATAATGTAATTAATTCTAAAAAGAAGCACATGAAACACAATTTTAAAGAGTAAATAAAAAAATAGATGAACTCACTCCACTGCGCACTCTTTTCAGGAACTTATTTCCACCATCACAGAGTCTACCATCTTCTGTAAACAAGCTTTTCCATTGCTGAGGTGAAAGGGTGAGTTTTCTTTTCCTCTGCGACCATGGTGATTTAAGTCGACCCCTAAAAATACAAGGGGAAAATAAATTAATTACTACTGCCAGGTTTTAGAATAGAGATTAAGGAGCCATGAATCATGGAACTAACTAGAGATGCAGAAAAATAAAACACACAACTGTATCCAAAAGGAATAAAGAAAAACACAGAAAGATGTCCCTTCCGTAAGTAAACAACATCGCCGAAGCATGAACACCCAGAACTTTTTCAAGCAATTTCGGGTTTTCTTCTTTTCCCGGTGAAGTTGAACAAACATCTCCAAATTTAAGCATTTCACCAACTACAATTCTATATGGAACACAGTCATGTCGCAAGCTCCAAATATTTTATTCTGTTAACTTTTGTTGATTTTTGAGTGAAATGCTTCGAATAGAATTGTCCTAATTTCTTAATGATAAAGCACTCAATGCAGCCAGTGCTACATGCATTCAACTTACACACTATTTGCTCCAGCTTCTATTTCCATATGAAAATAAAAAGAAAACTACACATGTTATGTTCTATCACTTTAAATTAATAGTAGAAGCTCCCATGTCCCATCAGCTATGTACTTTCAACACTGCTAAGTACTACTGACCTCAGCATATGAGTTTTCACTAGTAACTCTATTTACTGCTAACTTACCTTTTTTGTGTTCTAATTTTTAGTTTAATTTATTCATTGAGGGAGGAACCTATGTTGATGTGAAGATATAGAGAGGGAAAAGGCATAAACTATTGTAGAACGTAAATACATTTTACAACATATGAATACACGAATGCAATCATAGCTTATCTCGTTGATTGATTTGAAATGGATAAGGAAAGCTGAAAACAAGAGGAACGGAGCTTCAATTTGGAGTAACACATTAACTATTTGATAAGTGATGGAAGAATGGGGAATGCGGAACAACAGAGATCTGACACGAAATAACAAATACAGAGCAATTGAAGAATCCGAGTCGAAACACAACGTCTTAGAGTTGCTAGAAAAAGAAATCAAATTCAAGAGAGAGAGAAGAACTCACCGATCAGAGAGGGGACGAGAAGAAGCCGGTGAGGAAGAGGTAATAACTAATAGAACCGAACGCAATTGGGTCCAAGACGACGTCGTTGAGGAGGAAGAAGAAGAAGAAGCAGAGGAATTAGAAGGAGAAGAAAGAGGAGGAGGAGACGAATTCGAAGATGGATTGTGTCTTCGTCTACGAGGATTCATCTATAATCTATAATTATAACAATTGTTATCAATTTAATAAATATAAATATATACACATACAAGCTTGCTTTCCTTTTGGCTTAGTTGAACGAAATCGGATTAAGGGGTTTTGGAAGCTCTAATGTGTTTTTTTTTTTCCTTTTTTCTCTAATTATATTTTTGATTTACCTACTGGCACCGTAAAAAATCACGGCGACGATGGCGACGCCGGCGAGGGCGGTGAAGAGTACCGCTGGAGTAGAGGGCGAGGCCGCGACGGCCATTAGCCAGAACTTGCACTTGCCACCGCCACCGACGGAGAGAAAGGTGGTGTCGCTGTTGCTGTTGATGGTGTTGCTGTTCAAGTGGGTGGATATGA
Source organism: Amphicarpaea edgeworthii (assembly GCA_014843725.1). NCBI lineage: Eukaryota > Viridiplantae > Streptophyta > Magnoliopsida > Fabales > Fabaceae > Amphicarpaea > Amphicarpaea edgeworthii. Next base: position 11,558,084 of record CM026324.1, read on the forward strand.
ACATGGGAGGGGAGGAAGAGAGATGGGGCGTGGTGTGAAATTACCACAATGCCCTTTCTTTAAGATCCTTTCTCTCCTCCACCACCCTCTTGTACTGCCCGGTTTCTATTGGCTTTCTCTCTGCTAACCCAAACGTCACTGTTTCCTTTTCTGAAGCTTTTGTCTATCACTCTTTCTTTGTCTCAGCGTAGAAAGACATAGGAGAGGGGCGAAGGTATAACTGAGATGGAAGGAAGAAAGAATATTGATTTATTAAATCTATTTTTAATCTCTTAAATCTTCTTCTTTTTTTTTTTTATGTTGTATCTCTTAAATCTATTCTTAAAGACTTTTTTTTTTTTTTTAATCATAGTATATTGGATTAGGATTATTTCGGATTTTAAAGACTTTTTTTTTTAAATGTTTTGGGTATTCAATCAGAATGGTTAAATGATAAAAAATAATTTGATATTATTCAATCAAAATTATTAATATTTTTTTTAGAGCAACGAGATCTTGTACTATTCGATTGGGATTTTGAATAATTTAAAAAAAGTCATCTGTTATTCAAAATTATAAAGATTTTGAAGGATTTTTTTTTAATTGGATTTTGATGAATTTTATGGACTTTTTAGTTGATCATATAAATATCAAATCCAGTTGTTTAACTTCAAGAGATTTTTCTTTCTCATCAAAGACTTTTTATCTCATTCTCTCTCTGCTTTGAAAGCGGTGACATAATCACCTTACAAGCCTAAATCACTACGAATTACCTTACAAACTTACATCATTTGATCAATGTAGTCCACCATCTCATTCCCCTTTAGGTTCATAAATTCCTAATGAAGTGAAAATCTTTGTAAGAGAAGTAGATGTGAGCCTGGAGAAAGTTCTAATTCAACCGGGGCAAACAATCAAGTTAAAGTTTTAAAAAACTTTTATAAACTATTGCAGTCAATTTTGAAAAAAGACAACTTAATAGAGAAAATAGAAAATAATGTTTGGGATGATATAAAAGAAATCCCAAATATATTCATAAGTCACTGGAAAAATGTTTATTTTGGATATTCAAGTTAGGCAGATAATTAATGTTTTGATCATTATGTCTTTTCTGTTGAATTATTTGGTTTATATTTTGATGACATTATTGATTTTATGGGTTAAATGAAACATTTTATATTTTTAACTAATGTTTTGTTATTATTTTTTGCTATTACTTTATGAAATACGTGAAGTTCTTTCAAATCTTATATTCTAAATCCGTTAAATCCAAACTACAAAATCCTAATCACAAAAGTCTTTTTAAAAAAATCTTAAAAAGTTTTTAGTTTCCTATAAAATCTTTAAAATCTTGAAGACTTTTTTATGCCAAAAAAGTCTTTTAAAATCCTAATCTAATACACTCCCTTGTTAGTGTCTAAAGTTTGAGTATTTATTTGTTTGGGCTTAAATAATGGTTCCCGATAAATACTTATTTTTTTAATGAATCTCCGATAACTTTTAGTATTATCCCACTTAGGGGTGTTCATAAGTAAAGGTAACTCGCGGACCCAATCCAATCCAACCTGACCCAACCCAATTTGAGTGGGTTGATAGAGTATTTGAATCAGACTCAACCCAACCCAATCTTAATCTAACGACTTACGGATTGAAAAACGGGTTATATTGTATGAATCGGTAACCTACCTAACTCGAACTACATAATATAATAATAATAATAATAATAAAACAAAAAACCTAGTCTTGGTCTCTCATTCACTCAACACTTCAGCCTCACTCACTCAACTTACTTACCTCACTTTGCTATTTGTTTTCAATTTATTTTGTATCAATGTTACAATATTATTTAAACTTTCTCAACTATATTAAGTTAAGTGAACTTTGTTATTTGCATTGATAACAATTTTATTTTGAACTTTTTAGATTATGTGAATTAAGGTTGAAGGGATCAACAATTAAGTTTGAAAGTGTTATTATATATAGCTTATTTTGTGCATTAATATATGATTATGTTTATTTGTGATTGAAAATGATTTTTGTTCTAAAAAAACGAGTAAAATTTAAAAATCTATTCTGATTTTTTAGCAAATTTGAATTAATTTAAAAAAAATATAAAATACATCACTTTCCGATGACCCAACCCATTCATGATTGGGTTGAGTTGGGTTGGGTTTGAAAATAAAACCACGCAAACCCAACTCACTAAAAATTGATCAGGTTAGGTCAAGAATTTATGCAAATCTAGCCCAACCCAACCCACGAACACCCCTAATCCCACTTAGTTAAATTATATATTAATATATATACACTGATGAAATATTCTCAGATTATCAATAAATATTCAAAACAAAAATAGACATTCATCAAAAGTTTAAATTTTTTAATGGTTAATCTATCGAGGTTGAATCCGTCCATAATGTTATAATTTACTATAGTTTTTCATTGTCTGATTATGTATTATTATTATAAATTTATAATTAAAAAAAATCTATTATTTATTATCTATTATATATTATAAAAAAAATGTTTTGCCACATGATATTACTATATTCATTCTACATTTTTTTATGTTAAATAATAAAATAATATTAACAAATTAATCTGTTAAATTTTGAAAATAATTTAAATATTTAAATTAATATTCTTATTAAAATTATTTGATATTATTAGTTCTTGTTTTAAATACAAGATAATATTAACAAATAAATTTATTAAATCTTAAAAATATTTTGAAAATTCAAACTAATTAATATTCTCTCTCTATATAAATATGCAAGTGAGTGACAATTTCACTTCAAACAGGTATTTTCATTCTCTTTGTGCGAACTTCTTAAAATAATATTAACAAATTAATTTGTTAAATTTTGAAAATAATTTAACTATTCAAACTAATATACTTATTAAAATTATTTGATATTACTAATTCATGTTTTAAATACAAGATAATATTAACAAATCAATTTGTTAAATCTTAAAAATAATTTAAAAATTCAAACTAACTAATATTCTCTTTATATATAAATATGTAAGTGGGTGACAATTTCATTTTACACTACTAGGCATTTTCATTATTTTTGTACTAACTTCTTTCTTTTTTATGACGCATTATGGTTTCTCTCATTTTTTTAATTTTTTTTTTGTTCATCATAATTGTTATTCGTTCATAATCTCTTCCAATTGATTTTTCATTTTTTTAAATAACTTTCTTGCATTATTTATGTTTTGATTTGTATTTTTCCTATAAATTTATTTTTTCTTTTATAATTAATTAGTATTTTTGTTCATGTTTTTGTTTTGCATATTGACAATGAAGCGATATTTTCAAAAGTTGATACCCGCTATTTGATGAATTGTGTAACACCCCGCCATTTATTTTATTTTACTATATGTCATTATAAATAATTATTGTGAATATGTTTGCAACCAACTAGATAAATGGTAATTTATTTGGGAACATGGTCATAGTTATTAAATAATGGGTTTTTCATTTACAAATGATAAAAGAGTGAAGATTGACGCCTCGTCTCTTCTTTTAGATTTTTGGTATCCTCGCACTTTAAGTCTTCTCTGTTCTCTTGGTCTAGTATTTTCTTTTTATGCCATAACATGCATATGATGACATTGTATTGTTTGTTATAGACTAAGCCATATCATTCTTGCTTGATGTTTTGATTTGCCCTGTTTTCTATTATCTCTAGCATCACTAGATGATTTACTTCTTAGGAGCTAATTTTGAGTGATTGCAATCGATTACAAGTTGTAGGAATCAATTAACAGATGACCTAATCAGTTTTGAACCATCTCTAGTATCGGGTAAATCGATTACCAATCATTGCAATCGATTACAATGTTAATTTTAGAGTTTAGATATTGTTTTGTTTCAATTGCAATCGATTACCATCGAACTGCAATCGATTACAAGACAATCTCTGAGATTCAAAAATTGCTCTGTTTCATTTGCAATCGATTACCATCTTGTGGAAATCGATTACCAGATGATTTCTGATATTCATAATTGGCTCTCTTGTTTGCAATCGATTACAAGTCTACTGCAATTGATTGCAATAGATGATAGCAAGTGTAAATCATATTCTGATACACAGGATAATCGATTACACCTTATTGCAATTGATTATATTTGGTATAACAGTCATTTTTAAAGATCTCCAAGACTCATTCTTTATCTAACTAACTCCGAATCTTTTTGACCCATACCATATATTTGAACCCATAGCATTCTGTGCAGAACAACCAATAATCACAATATCTGTTCATTCCTTCAATTGTCAAAATCCAAATCTTTGATTTGATTTTTAGATTTGATATTGCTTTGAACATTCTCTTCTTTCTTCTGCACATTCTCTAATCTCTTGAGTTTTCAGAAAAACTCAATATTGCTTTTACTACTATACCCATTTGAGATTAAACCTCTAAGCCTATATAACTATATCCCCTCTTGTTCTTTCATGAACTGAGGTGATTCAACATTTGTTCTTGACTGCTAAATTTGCTCATATTGGAGTTTCTTGAACTGATCTGATATATGCTATATCAGCACATCAAGGTGTTTTCGTTCTTTAATCTTTTTCATTAATCATGTTTGATTAGCATTGTGGGAATTTCGTTCCTAAATGCTGTGTTGAAATTAGATGGTATTTCTAATTTTGTGTGTAGTTTTGTGTTTAGAAATTGGATGATGAATGGTGTTTACACATTCAATCTTCTAGGTTCTTGTTTTAGGTTGTGAAATCAGGATTTGCTATGAATTGTGTATGCATGGTGTATGTAATCAAATTCATAGTGGAACCCCTTGGTGAAATGGAGAACTGGATGTAGATCGGTGGTTGATCGAACCAGTATAAATCAACAGGCTCAATCTCTCTATCCCTTGATCTATTTCAATTTAGTATTTGATCAATATAACATTCAACTTTCAAGATAATTTGTTCTAAATCATTTCTATCATAAGCTGAGGTTGTTTTTTGGTTTTTTCAATCAATATAACATTCTCTAAAAATGCTTTTATTAAAACCTCAAGAGCAGTGGTGAAAAATCTTTTTGAGTAAAAGAATTTGTCACTTTACGTTAAATCAATTCACCCCCCTCTTGATTGATTACCCAGTTGATCCTAACAATTGGTATCAAGAGTTGGTTCTTGTTTTTTAATCAAGGATTCGTAATACGGCCAGAAATCGATTACCATTTCCTAAAGGCGGCTCAATCAATCGGCCTCCTCTTTTCTGCAAAGATAACTATCCATTGTGGAAAGTCCATATGAAAATTTTCATGGAGTCGATTGATCGAGGCGTCTGGCAAGCGTTAATCAACGGACCTACGCTTCCAACCGTTATTATTGATGGAAAAACCATTACAAAACCAACTAATGATTGGATTGAATTAGAAACAAAAAAAGCTAACAATGATCCAAGAGCCATGAGCATATTACACTCAGCTTTGAATTCTGATGAGTTTTTCAGGATTTCAGCTTGCTCTATTGCCAAGGAAATCTGGGATACGATAGAGGTAACCCATGAAGGCACTCCGGAAGTGAGACGATCAAGGAAGAACACACTCATACAAGAATATGAGACATTTCGGATGCTGCTTGGTGAATCCATATCCAACTTTCAAGATTTACTTATATAGTAAACCATCTCAAAGGCCTTGGAAAAACGTTCAAAGATGAGGAGATGAATGTCAAAATCCTAAAGAACATGAATAGAACATGGCAGCCAAAGGTCACAGCAATTTCAGAAACACGAGACTTGGCCACCATGACAAGTGCTGAGTTGTTCAGAAAGTTGAGAGAACACGAAATGGATATGACTCGGATGAATGAAGAAGAGCATAAAGAAAAGAAGACGAAAGGGATAGCCCTAAAAGATGAAAAACATCAGTTAGACCAAAGCAACGATGATGATGATGATGAAGAAACCAATTTAGATTCAAAAAACTTAACTCTCATTGTAAGGAAATTCAAAAAGTTTTTGAAGAAGAAGAAGGATTTCAGAACCAACAAAAGCAAAGAATACCTTACCAAGAAGGTGGTGAAGAAAGGCGAAGTATCCTCAAATAATTACATATGCTTTGAATGTGGTAAACCAGGACACATCAAGGCTAACTGTCCAGACATAAAAAAGAAGCAAGGTGAAGAAAGAAAGAAATTCAAAGGAAGCTTAAAGAAAAAGGCAGCATACATAGCTTGGGAAGACAATGCATCCACTACTTCATCCGACAGTTTTGAAAGTGAAGAAGCCAACATATGCTTGATGGCTAATGAAGAATCGGATAAAGAAAGCAATGTAAGTATTTCAAATCATGAATCTTCTTCAGATTGGGAAACTGAAACAAATTCTGATATTGAAGATAATTCTGAATTGCATAATGCTTTCAATGAATTAGTTGAAGAGTCCAAATGCCTAGCCAAAGCAAATAGTCTTCTCAAAGGCAAAATTAAATGGCATGTAGACAAATTGGCTCAAATGGAAAAGGATCTTTCAGAGGTTAAATCTGAAAAGGAAAAACTTGATTTTGAACATTCCTTTTGCAAAGCCAACATTGCTTCTACAAGTCAATCAATTCCATGTGAGCTTTGCAATGATTTAAAATTGAAAAATGAATATCTTTTGAAAACTTTGGCAAAGTTCATAGATGGAAGAGATAATCTTGACGCTTTGCTAAGATTGCAAAAAAGAGCTCTTAACAAAATTGGGATTGGATTTACAAATGGCTTGAATGAAAAACCTTTTAGAAACTTTGTAAAGTCATCCCAAGTATCATTTGTTATTTGCAATTACTGCATGTATAAAGGACATACTTCAAATAATTGCATCATTAAGAAACATGGAGTATCTAAAGGGAAATTTGAATGGATTCCAAAGGTTACTCATGTTAGCACTAACAAAAAAGGACCCAAGAAAATCTGGGTACCTAAGACCAACACCTAATCTATTTTGTAGGTATGCTTGAAAGCCATGGAATCACAATGGTATCTTGATAGCGGCTGTTCAAGGCATATGACAGGTGACAAGAGGAAATTTGTCACTCTCATTGAGAAACTAGGTGGTTGGGTCACTTATGGAGACAACAACAAAGGGAGAATTTCAGGTGAAAGTAACATAGGTAACTTCTCCTCAACTATAATTGAAAAGGTCTTGTTTGTTGATGGGTTGAAGCATAACCTTCTTAGCATTAGTCAACTTTGTGACAAAGGGTATGGAGTATCTTTTGATCATTCAAAGTGCTTGATTAGTGATAAGCAAGACAATGTTAAACTTGTTGGCAAGAGAATTCAAAATGTATATGTGCTTGACTTTGAAAATTATATTCCTTTCGAAAACTGCCTCATGAGTAAGGTTGATACCTCATGGTTATGGCACAAGAGAATGGCATATATACATATGAACCATCTCAACAAGCTCATTTCAAGGGACCTAGTGATTGGCCTCCCTAAACAAAAATATTCACAAGAGAGCTTATGTAAAGCTTGCTAAAGAGGGAAACAAACTAAAACTTCTTTCAAAGCTAAAAACATTGTTTCAACTGTTAAACCTCTTGAGCTTTTACATTTAGATCTCTTTGGTCCTTTAAGGACAATGAGTATTGGAGGAAATCTCTATGCTCTGGTTATAGTTGATGATTTTTCTAGATTTACTTGGACCTACTTTCTAAAGCATAAGAATGATGTTGTAAAGTCTTTTATTAAATTTGCCAAACAAATTCAAAAAGAGAAAAATATTTCAATTATTTCATTAAGAAGTGACTATGGGGGAGAGTTTCAAAATGAAATATTTTTCGAATATTGTGAAAATCAAGGTATTAAGCACAACTTTTCTGCTCTAAGAACACCACAACAAAATGGTGTTGTTGAACAAAAAATCGGTCTTTAGAAGAATTGGCTAGAACTATTTTAAACGAAGCCGATCTTTCAAAGTACTTTTGGGCTGATGCCATGTCAACTGCTTGCTATATTTTGAATCATGTTTTAATAAGACCTATCTTGAAAAAGACCCCTTATGAACTTTTCAATGAAAGAAAACCAAATATCAGTCACTTACGAGTTTTTGGCTGTAAGTGTTTTGTTTTAAACAATGACAAAGAATCACTTGGCAAGTTTGATCCAAAGGCTGATGAGGCTATATTCTTAAGATATTCTCTGTCCAGTAAAACCTATTGTGTTTATAATAAAAGAACTTTAGTTGTTGAAGAATTTGTACACATTGTGTTTGTTGAGTCTAACTCCAAGTTGAAGGAAGATGTGTCTTTTGATGATTATGCAAGACCCATTTACAGTGACTTGATTGAGCCTCAAGCACAATGGTCATCTCCATCTACCTCCATTGAAGATTCAAGTGTACCAGCTGCCTCTCCAACCATTCATGGTCTACTAAAAGAGTGGAAGCAACCAAAAGATCTCTATATTGACAATATTCTAGGAGACATTCAGAAGGGAGTCACAACTAGATCTTCTATGAACCAAATTTGCAATGCAGTAGCCTTCATTTTGCAAATAGAGCCCAAGACCATTGAGGAAGCCATCCTTGATGAATTCTGGATGATGGCAATGCACAAAGAGCTAAATCAATTTAAACGGAATCAAGTTTGGGAACTTGTATCTCATTCTTCAAAGATGAATATAATTGGTACAAAGTGGGTGTTCTGCAACAAAAGTGACGCTTTAGGAATCATCACTCGAAACAAAGCCAAACTTGTAGCAAAAGGCTACAATCAGCAAGAAGGAATTGACTTTAACGAGACATACGCTCCAGTTGCAAGATTAGAAGCTGTCCATCTCCTTCTCGCCTTTGCATGCCATAAGGAATTCAAACTATTTCAAATGGATGTGAAGAGCGCTTTTCTGAATGGATTTATTGAAGAAGAAGTGTATGTGTCACAACCTCCTGGCTTCACTGATCCCACCTGTCCAAATCACGTTTACCGTCTCAAGAAAGCACTCTACAGCCTCAAACAAGCCCCAAGGCAATGGTATGAAAGGCTAAGTAACTTCTTAATTGAAGATGATTTTATAAGAGGTCAAGTAGATAAAACTCTCTTTATAAAGCATACCAAATCTGATATTCTCTTAGTGCAAATTTAAGTTGATGACATTATATTTGGATCCATTAATGAGATGCTTTGCAAGAAATTTGTAGAAGGTATGCAGGGAGAATTTGAAATGTCAATGATGGGTGAACTGAAATACTTTCTTGGACTTGAAGTCAAACTGCAAAGATCTACTCAAGAAGTTTAAAATGGATAACTGCAAGGTAACATCAACTCTAATGGCAACCAACTGTTATTTAGATGCTGACGAAAGAGGTAAAGTATCAATCAACCTCTCTATCGTGGTATGATAGGGTCTCTTCTCTATCTTATGTCTAGCCATCTTGACATTATGTTCAGTGTTTGCATGTGTGCTAGGTACCAATCCAACCCTAAGGAATCCCATCTCATAGTTGTAAAATGTATCCTTAAGTACCTTAGAGGAACCATAAATGTAGGTTTGTGGTATCCCAAGGGTGTCCAACAAACACTCATAGGTTATTCTGATTCAGACTTTGCTGGTTGTAAAATGGATAGAAAAAGCACAAGTGGTACTTGTCATCTCTTTGGGAACAGTCTTGTGTCTTGGCATAGCAAGAAGCAAGCCTGTGTAGCCTTATCTACAGCTGAGGTTGAGTACATAGTTGTTGGGAGCTATTGTGCTCAATCTCTTTGGCTCAAACAACAACTCTTAGATTTTGTGCTGAAACTAAAAGCCATCCTTTTAATGTGTGACAATACCAACACCATTAACCTTACCAAAAATCCTGTCATGCATTCTCAGACCAAAGACATTGAGATTAGGCACCACTTTATTAGAGACCATATACAACGGGGTGATTGTAGTATAGAATTTGTAGAAACTAACATCTAGTTGGTTGACATCTTCACCAAACCTCTGCCTAGGGAGAGGATGTATTTTCTTAGGAATGAGCTTGGCATCATAAGTGAGTCTTCACTCACCTAGCCATAGGAAATACATCATTCAGCCTAGCCTTGTGTGAATGTGAAATATTCCCGTGTAACTGTTGAGTGTTTGTGCAAAAATCTTTTAAAACTAATAACTTTTTTTTTGTGCATAATTTTGATCTGTCATAACTATCAATCGATTACCATTTGCATCAATCAATTACATTATGTTTTGCATTCAAAATATTTTGCATAAAAACACAGGTTAATCGATTGCAAGGTAAACCAATCGATTACCATGAGACATCTGAAGCCTCAAGATCCTCTCTATCAATAATCCAATCGATTACCAGATATCACCAATCGATTACCAGTTTCAGATAGCACAATTCATTCTGCTCAGACCATCGTATTAATCGATTACAACCCACACCAATCGATTACCAGATTTAGATTTCCTATATTGCTCTGTTCAAACCATCGGCTTAATCGATTGCAACCCATGCCAATCGATTACCAGTATCAGATTGACCAAGGTCCAGACTCTTTGACTCTATAACAATCGATTACGATGTTATAATTTGGAATATTAAGAGGCAAAACAACAGTTCATTCCCTCCATTTTTAGAAGACCCACTCTTTGAAAAACTGCTCAACTTCCAAATCGTGCCCTACCTTTACATTTAAATTCAAATGGCTGACTCCTCCGCTCAACATTAACCACGCATGAAATCTTGCGCTGTACGCCCAAACTCCACTCGGATTGAACAGCGGATTGAGAGAAAGCTCTCACAGGAGAAAGGAAAAACAGCAATGGAAGGGCCATCTAACCCTTGTAAGGCACCCGCCAAGTGCCCTCGATATTCAGTTGCTCACTCCTCCTCGACAACATCCTCCTCCTCTTTGCGACTAGTTCCTCACCAGAAGTGAAGAACTGGGGTTTGCTCGGGATTTCTCAAGAAAAAGAGATTTTGAAACCATGCTATCTTAAAGAAGAATGGCTAGTTCAGCAAGGCTTCACCTTTCATAGCATTCTTAATGACCAAGGGCTAGTTGACTTGGCTGAATTGAAAGGTACCTACTATCCTAATCTGGTTAAAGTTTTCTACTATAACCTGAGTATCAATGGGGATATTGGGTACATTCAATCCCATGATCGCGGCAAGGATAATTAGAGGAATCAGGAGCTGTGGTTCTCCATTGCGGGCATTGAAAGAGTGAATGATGAGATAGAACCAACACTGAGGTCTATAAAGGATATTGAAGGTATAGATTACAACAAAATAGAAGCCTATAAGGACATGGTTTGTGATCCTAATAATCCCATTCGTAACTGATTTCTAGTTGGACGAATGAAGATAAAAAACCGCATGCTAGCTTTCATCCTCTCATGGATTATCCTACCATGGGGGAGTAATCACGGAGCCCTCTCAGAAGATGATCCGTTATTGCTGTTTCTGATGAAGTACAACTACCAGGTGGACTGGATTTTCACTATCATTGACCATATGCAGAAAATCAGCAAGCCAAATGACATCAAAATTGCTTATCCTGTTCTATTATCGCGTATTCTTGACCTTTTTGGTGTCAAGATTGATGATGCGGTCACTGATTTTGCACGACCTGAAGGTGAACTCTCAGACAAGCATTTGAAGCAAATGGGTTTAGTTGAAACTAATGATGGTTGGAAACACAAAGAAGGTCATGTAGCAGTTGAAGAAGATGATCAACATGTCGCATCGCCAGAAGCACAAGTTGAGCAACCTCCTCAAGCATCTACATTCGAGGTATTGATGCTGGACAAGCTAAATCAAATAATGAAGACATAACAAGAGCTTGCTAGATGATGGAATATTTTGGCAAGCGTACCAAATACCACACAAGTAGTTTAAAAGGGAAGATCCCAGTATCGAATCCACAGGGAATTGTCCATATTTGACTATTAGTGAAGTAATCAATTCCTAAACACTAGTTTGGTTTTTAAAGTTGGTTGTTCGTGAAACATAAGTAATAACATAAATTAAACTAAACACTACAGTTAACACTAACGATAAACAATAAAAACGACAATGTTGATTCAGGACTATGATTGAACAGTTGGCGTGCTTGAGTTTGAGAATGGAATAATGGACATGTTGAGGATTTGGTTCAACCGGTTTGCTTCCCATGTAAACATATAAGATATATTCTCCATTCACATTAATAGTTCAGATTAACTCCGATCTAAAAGTGCTCAAAACGTGATCTCTCATCAAATCAAGCCTAAACTGCTCAACCTCACTTCCGATGTCTCGGTAAGTTCAGTTGAGTGGTTTGATGAAGCTTAGAGATCTTTGCGAAGCTAATGGAGTCTATCCTATGTCTAGAAATACACTTCATTAGAGTTCAAACTCAGTTCCAAGTGCAACAGCATCTGTCAATGGCAGGTAAACTCTAAAACATGCATATATAATTGATCCAATCATATAACAAGAATAAAGATAGAGAAATGAACATTAAACTGAATATTTCAATGAATAGATATGAAGAAAAGCGTTTACATGGTCAGCATCTAGTTCCAAGTCCTCAACACTAATAGATTAGCCTCTCATTGTCATGAGAAGCTTTGAAAATGTTACAAAATGGAAGAAAGAGAATAGAGGAAACAGAGGAAAACAGAGGAAAGCAGCTCCAACTCTTAACCAAGTCTAAATGCCTAAAAATTATTACAAGTGCAGCTTATATAGTCGAAGTCTTGCTTAGCGCAACCTTCCGCTAAGCGCAGGACACTGCATAATGCATCTCAGAACAGGTTTTCTGCTAAGCACAATCTTCCGCTAAGCGCATATTTAGTTCGAAAGCAACTTCCGCTAAGCACGATGTCCCGCTAAGCGATTCGTCAGTTCGAATGAAAATGTCGCTTAGCGCAATATGGTGCTCAGCGCGTCATAGGCCGCCTAGCTCGCGTAGCTTGATATTGCGCTCAGCGAGAGGAGTGCTGAGTGAGATGTGTTGCTAAGCGAGATGTGTCTTCTTCTTGTGTTCTCCCTTTACTGTTGAATCTAGGCCTGCACATATAAATTAGAGTGTATTTCTCACAAAATAGCTTCCTAGGGTTAGAATTATCAAACTATAAAAATCTATATTAAATGATTTCAAACTAAGCTAAAAATCCTAAGAACATTGGATAATCATTACAAAATATGATGCAATATTTACGTATATAAAGCGATTATCACCAGACAACATGAAGAACTCTCCAAACGAGAAAACGAGCACTACCTGGAGCTTCGCTACAATCTCAACGAGATTTCTGCTAAATTGGAAGCAATGCATCCTAGTGACTCTGATGGCGGTGAAGATTGACGCTGAAGATGTCTCATTAATCTTTTAGCATTTCATTTCATATTATCTTTACTGCATTTTTGAACATTTCATATTTTGTTTATGTTTTATATTTTGTTATTAATCTGAACAATGCTTATATTTGATATATATATAACTCGTTTATTTTCTCCAAGATTTATATTTGTTTCAATTCTTAACCTTTTGGTGATTTGAAAACCAAAAAGGGGGAGAAAGTTTACCAATCTTTGTTGTCCTGTTTTATGCTAACCAAAGTTTTATATCTAGCAAACCTTTTAGACAGGAACACTTCAAAGACTTAAGCATATTTTTTTTAGGTATTCAAAACCAAAAAGGGGGAGATTGAAGATTGATGCCTCACCTCTTCTTTTAGATTTTTGGTATCTCATACCTTAAGTCTTCTCCGTTCTCTTAGTCTAGTATTTTCTTTTTATGCCATAACATGTATGGATGATGGCATTGTATTGTTTGTTATAGACTAAGCCATATCATTCTTGCTTGATGTTTTGATTTGCCCTGTTTTTTATTATCTCTAGCATCACTAGATGATTTACTTCTTAGGAACTAATTCTAAGTGATTGCAATCGATTACAAGTTGTAGGAATCAATTACTAGATGGCCTAATCAATTTTGAGCCATCTCTAGTATCAGGTTAATCGATTACCAACCATTGCAATCGATTACAATGTTAATTTTAGAGTTTAGATATCGTTCTGTTTCAATTGCAATTGATTACCATTGAACTGCAATCGATTACAAGACAATCTCTGAGATTCAAAAATTGCTCTGTTGCATTTGCAATCGATTACCATCTTGTGGAAATCGATTACTAGATGATCTCTGATATTCAGAATTGGCTTTGTCTTGTTTGCAATCGATTACAAGTCTACTGCAATTGATTACAATAGATGATAGCAAGTGTAAATCATATTCTGATACATGAGATAATCGGTTACACCTTATTGCAATCGATTATATTTGGTATAACGGTCAGTTTTAAAGATCTCTAAGACTCATTCTTAATCTAACTAACTTCGAATCTTTTTGACCCATACCATATATTTGAACCCATAGCATTCTGTGCAGAACAACCAACGGTCACAATATCTTTTCATTCCTTCAATTGTCAAAATCCAAATCTTTGTTTTGATTTCCAAATTTGATATTGCTTTGAACTTTCTCTTCTTTCTTCTGCACATTCTCTAATCTCTTGAGTTTTTAGAAAAACTCAATATTGCTTTTACTGTTATACCCATTTGAGATTGAACCTCTTAGTCCATATAGCTATATCCCTCTCTTGTTCTTTCATGAACTAAGGTGATTCAACATTTGTTCTTGACTGCTAAATTTGCTCATATTGGAGTTTCTTGAACTGATCTCATATTTGCTATATTAGCACATCAAGGTGTTTTCGTTCTTTAATCTTTTTCATTGATCTTGTTTGATTAGCATTGTGGGAATTTTGTTCCTAAATGCTGTGTTGAAATTAGATGGTATTTCTAATTTTGTGTGTAGTATTGTGATTAGAAATTGGATGGTGAATGGTGTTTTCACATTCAATCTTCTAGGTTCCTATTTTGGGTTGTGAAATCAGGATTTGCTATGAATTGTGTGTGCATGGTGTATGTAATCAAATTCATAGTGGAACCCCTTGGTGAAAGGGAGATCTGGATGTAGATTGGTGGTTGATCGAACCAATATAAATAATAGGCTTAGTCTCTCTATCCCTTGATTTATTTTAATTTAGTATTTGATCTTTATCAAGATAATTTTTTCTAAATCATTTCTATCATAAAACCTTAAGAGCGGTGGTGAAAAATCTTTTTGAGGAAAAGAATCTGGCACTTTACATTAAATCAATTCACTCCCCTCCCCTCTTGATTGATTACTCGGCTGATCCTACCAAAGAGAACTAGCGTGTAGTTATAGTTGAATAACGGACTGAGGTGGGTAGTGCAAAATCCCTTTTTCTTTAAAAAACTATTTTATTAGGTCTTATGCTCACAGTACAAAGGTGTACATAAAGTTGTCAAAGTCTCCTCCAAAACCTAAAAACACTTCTCTTCTTTCTTTTCTTCTCTTGGCTGAAACGCGACGGTGGTGAAAGAACTCTAGCAAGAACGATTGTTGCGTTGCGAGGTTTGGAAGAGGATCGCCGTGTCATCTCCTTCCCTTGCTGCATTTTCTACTCTTGAGGTATGGGGGAGTGGGTCTATTCTTATTTATTGATATGGCATTGGCCATGGGTAGAAGGGTTGTCTAAAACCCCAGAGTTGTTAGGTTTGTATGTTTTCTCTATTTTGGATGAACTTTAAATGTCTTGTAATGCTTAGATTCGGCCATTGAGTGATGACATTGTTGTAGTGAGTTATTCCTTTCTTGTGTTCTTGGTGATTTGGGAATGTTTGAAAGTTTTTTGATGAAGTTGTATGAATTTGTAATCATGGTCTTCACCATATGAGAGTTTTACAAGTGTTAGATATTGTTCTTGAGCTTTTGGAGCTTGATTATAGTATAAGGAATCCCTTGGGAGGCTTTAGACTTTGCAGAAAAGTCATTTTTGGCATTTTGTAGAGTATTAGTCTGCTCAGAGCAGACTTTGTTTGTTGGGAGTAGACTGAGTTTGCTGGGAGCAGATTGTTGAGTGTTGACCATCTTGCCAAAGCGTTGACCATTTGGCCCAAGCGTTAGCCGTCTAGTCATGGCATTGACCGTCTGGTCAGAGCATTGACCGTCTGTTGACTTTGGTCAACTTTAGTCAACTTTGATGTCTTCCTAGAAAATGTCTAAAACTTATATTTTGATATGGAAATGTTTAATAGTCATTTCTTATGTAGATGCTTGCTTTAAATGCATGATTTACATATTGTGGGGTGTTGTATATGAATACTAAGATGTAAATACGTAGTGTTTGAGTATGTAATATGAGGTGTTGTCGGATGCCATTGAGATAAGTGACCTAGCCTATGAGTTGGCAAGGATGGGCCTAGGTGGTATTCTAACCGTGAGTGACCTAGCCTATCAGAGGCGAGGATGGGCTCACTAGTGCATGATGTCAAGTTCGTTAGAACCATTGTTTGTTTGAATGTTTGAACATGCATAACATTTGAGAGTTGTTGAATAGCATGAACCAAGAAGGTGGGGGTCACGACAGGTTTAGCCTTGACCTTGAGGGTTACCTAGTGTGGAAACTTTGTGAGGTCATGTTGATCCCGTGAGTTGGAGTGTACTTGCAAAGTTGGATAGCTCTGAAAGCCACATGCGAATCATTTTAGGTGTTGTAGTCTATGTCGAAGGCATCGACGTTGGTGACACTTCCGGGTAGACCGCACTCCTAGACTATTCTCCTGAGCTAGATATGGTACCACATGGTATATGAAATATAGTCTAAGAGGCATTGCATTACATATGAATTATGATTCTATGAAGAATCGTATTATAGTTGTGTGGTCTACATGGGTGTACGTATTCTGAAAATATGCAAATCTTGTTTCCCATTTATATTGTATCTTACTTTTGATGTAAGAATGATTCTCACTCCCTTTCTTTGTGTGATTCTTGTTGTGTGTGTTTGGGCTAATTGCCAATTGTAAGTGAGGATTTTCTAGGCATCAAATAGGATGTTGGAGGAGAGGTTTAGCCTATCCAGCCTAGTTTATATTTTGTTTGGGACTTGTGCTTTGATAGCTGTGACATCGGGACAGGGCTACTTGTTCACATCTAGTTCTTCTTGTTAGACATCGTACTCTTTTTGAATTTATATGCATGGATTATTTGGAGGATTTGAGAATGTGAACTTTTTACTTATGAAAATTTCATGGAAAGTCTATATTCCCTCATATAATGTTTGATTATTTCCACACTTTATTTTAAGACCTAGCTTTTGGGGTAAAGGGTGTCACATTTAGTGGTATAAGAGTAGGTTGGTTCATCCAGCCAACTGTGTTATGTGCCTATTATGTTTCCTATGTGTAATCTGTGACTTGTATGCTTTTATTGTTGTTTGTAGTTGTGTTCATTACTTGCTAGTTCTAGTACTAAAGTTCTAGTTTATGCAGGGAGTAATGGCTGGTAGGAATGATCGTGTCATAGCTAATGCTCTACAAGCCTTAACCCAAGCTGTGGGGAATCAGAATGGAGGTGGTGGAGTTATTGAGTTCCATGGGTTGGATAAGTTCCAAAGGAACAATTTGCCAACGTTCCAGGGAAGGTTCAACCCTGACAGTGCACAAAACTAGATTCGAGAACTTGAGAAGATCTTTCGAGCCATGGCGTACACCGATGCACAAAAGGTGACTTTTGGCACTTTCGTGCTAACTGAAGATGTTGAGCATTGGTGGGAGAACACCATAAATGCATGGTAGTAGAGGCTAGAGAGATTACATGGGATGGCTTCAAGGAAGTGTTCTTAGAGAAGTATTTTCTGAAGATATCTACAACAAGAAGGAGATGGAGTTCTTGAAACTTAAACAAGGGAGCATGACTGTGGCTGAATACACAGTCAAGTTTAAGGAGTTGGCGAGATACTTTCCTCACTACCACTGTGAAGGTGGAAAGCGCTCCAAGTGTGTGAAGTTTGTGAATGGCTTGCGTCTAGAGATCAAGACAACCATCAACTATTAGGAGATTAATTAGTTTCCCATACTAGTGAATAGGTGTAGGATTTATGATGAGGATAATCGAGCTAAGGCAGCACACTACAAGAGTGTGGGTCCGACAAAAGAGAAGAAGTTTGGCAACCAGAATCGTGGGAAGCCATATTCAGCCTCGCCTAGTTAGTATGGTAATCGTTTTATGAATCAAAAGTCTATCAGGAGCCAATCTAAGAGTAGTGGGAGTGGGGGATCAGTTCTTTCCACCCCACAAAGGTGTGCCAAGTGTGGGAAGTATGGGCATTTTGCTCGTGAATGTCCAAACAAGGAGGTGACTTGTTTCAACTGTGGGAAGTAGAGGCATATTGGGAAAGATTGCCTTAATCCCAAGAGAGAGTGGAACAACGTTGGCCAGAGGAGTACTAGCAGCTAAAGTTCTCAAGGTAGCAAGCCTAAGATCACTGGAAGAGTCTTTGCTCTTAGTGGTGTTGAAGCCTTAAAGTCTGACAACTTGATCCAAGGTACGTGTCTCATAAGAGGAAATCCCTTAGTGGTGCTGTTTGATTTTAGTGCAACTCATTCTTTCATATCACGTGCTTGTGTTGGACAATTGAAGCTTCCTGTGTCTCCCTTGAGTTTTGAATTGATTGTTAATACACCTACTAGTGGTTCTATTGTCACATCTAGTGTATGTTTGCAATGTCCATTGTCTGTTTCTGGTAAGGAGTTCTCAGTGGATTTGATCTGTTTACCTCATAGTCAACTAGATGTTATTCTTGGTATGGACTGGTTATCTTTCAACCACGTCCTCTTGAACTGCTTTGATAAAACCCATTGTGGGCAAGGATGAGAGATTCATAACTGCGAACCAAGTTGAGGCATCTTTGAAAGAGGGTGCCCAAGTATACATGATGATCCTTGAAACTTGAGACCAATGTGATAGCTAAGAGTATGCCAATAGTGCGGGATTTTCTTGAAGTGTTTCCTGAGGATGTTTATAGTTTACCCCTTGAGTGAGAGACCGAGTTCTCCATAGAATTAGAAGGGTTGCTAGAGAAAAAGTTTGTGAGACCATGTGTGTCACCATGGGGAGCACCTGTATTGTTAATGAAGAAGAAGGATGGGAGTATGAGGTTGTGTGTGGATTATCGACAACTGAACAAGGTGACTATTAAGAATAAGTACCCTCTTCCTAGAATAGATGACCTTATGGACCAATTGGTTGGAGCTTATGTGTTCAGTAAGATAGATTTGAGATCCGGTTACCATTAGATCTACGTAAAGTCTGAGGATATTCCAAAGATTGTTTTTAGGACTCGCTACGGTCACTATGAGTATTTGGTTATGCCTTTTGCTATGACTAATGCGCCCAGTGTGTTCATGGACTACATGAACAGGATCTTTCACCCCTACCTCGACACCTTTGTTGTGGTTTTCATAGATGACATCCTAGTATACTTTAAGACTAGGGCAGAGCATGCCGAGCATCTAAGGATTGTGTTGTAGACCCTCAAGGACAAACAACTTTACGCTAAGTTGTCCAAGTGTGAGCTCTGGTTAGAGGAAGTAAGTTTCTTAGGACATGTCATATCTAAAGGAGGGATAGTTGTAGACCCATCAAAGGTAGAAGTTGTGCTAGCTTGGGAATCACCTAAGCCAATTTTTGAGATTAGGAGTTTTTTGGGTTTAGTAGGGTACTATAGGAGGTTCATAGAAGGTTTCTCTAAGTTAGCTTTGCCTTTGACACAATTGACCCATAAAGGTCAAACTTTTGTGTGGAGTACCCAGTACAAGGAGAGCTTTCGGGAGCTTAAGAGGAGGCTAACCTCTACACCTATTTTGGTTTTGCCTAACCTTAGTGAACCCTTTGTGGTGTACTGTGATGCATCTAAGATGGGTTTAGGAGGAGTGCTCATGCAGGGAGGTAAGGTGGTAGCTTATGCCTTTAGACAACTTAAGACCCATAAGAGGAATTACCCTACTCATGATCTAGAATTGGTTGATGCCTTGAGCAGGAAATCCTTACATGTGTCAGCTTTAATGGTTAGAGAGTTGGACCTCTTAGAGCAGTTTAGAGATTTGAGCTTAGTGTGTGAAGTGACCCCTCGAAGTGTGAAGTTGGGTATGCTTAAAGTTACTTGTAGCTTGCTAGACGACATTAGAGATGGTCAAAGTGTGGATCCATTCCTAGTTAGACAACTAGAAGCCATAGCCCAAGGGAGAGATAGTAGTTTCAATTTGGGATTTGATGGGGTTTGGAGACTCCATGATAGGATTTGTGTACCTCATGTGCCAGAGCTTAGGAGGTTGATTCTTGAGGGCCATAGGAGTGGGTTGAGTGTTCACCTTGGAGCCACAAAGATGTACCAGGACCTCAAGAAGATGTTTTGGTGGCCTAGTATGAAGAAGGTGGTGGCTGAGTTTGTGTATGCATGTTTAGTTCATCAGAAGGCTAAGGTAGAGCACCAGAAACTTGCAGGCAAGTTACAACCTCTTGATGTTCCTGAGTGGAAGTGGGATAGTATCTCTATGGACTTCGTGGTGGGTTTGCCGAGAACCCCCCAAAAACTTGGATTCGATTTGGGTTATAGTGGATAGATTGACCAAATCTACTCATTTCATTCCAATCAACATGAGGTTAGCTCAGACAAGTTGACGAACTTGTATGTTTGAGATTGTGAGGTTGCATGGAGTACCATCTAGCATAGTTTCTAATAGAGACCCAAGGTTTACTTCTAGATTTTAGGAGAGCTTGCACAAAGCCTTAGGAACCAAGCTAAGATTGAGTTCAGCTTACCATCCGTAGATAGACGGTCAAACTGAGCGGACCATTCAATCCTTAAAGGATCTCTTGAGAGCTTGTGTATTAGAGGAGAGTGGCAATTGGGATAACTTTTTACCCCTTATAGAGTTCACTTATAACAATAGTTACCATTCTAGTATTGGGATGGCACCTTATGAAGCTCTGTATGGGAGGAGGTGTAGTTACTAAGAGGAAAGGAAATTCTTTTGGTCAAGGTTGTTTGGGGAGGAGCTTTTGTGGAGAGTGCTACTTGGGAGTTAGAGAGTCAGATGAGAAACTCTTACCCTGAGTTGTTTGCTTTAGGTAAATTTCAAGGACGAAATTTCTTTAAGGAGGGGAGAGTTGTAATACCCCGCTATTTATTTTATTTTATTTTACTATATGTCATTATAAATAATTATTGTGAACATGTTTGTAACCAACTAGATAAATGGTAATTTGGGAATATGGTTATAGTTATTAAAAAGTGGGTTTTTCATTTAAAAATGATAAAAGAGAACTAGCATGTAGTTATAGCTGAATAATGGGCTGAGGTGGGTAGTGGAAAATCCATTTTTCTTTAAAACATTGTTCTGGAACCAGGGAGATGGATCTAGAAATCAAAAAAGAGAAGAACCTCGACCCCATTGTGTTGATCATCATCAAACCATGAGGATCCCACACTGGGAACATCCACGTGGAGTATCTCATTGACATCAACTACCTTGAGAAACATGGCCTCAACATCTCAAGGTACCTCAAGTTTTCCAACATTAGAGGGTACTTCAATGACAAATTGAAGATAGCTCCTGGTTTGATTAAGGAGTTTTGGGAGAACATTTCCGTCAAGGGAAACGAGATGGTGAGCAGTGTGTATGCGTACGACATTGTTGGACTATTTTGGCAAGCATACCAAATATCGCACAAGTAGTTTAAAAGGGAAGATCACAGTATCGAATCCATAGGGAATTGTCCGTATTTGACTATCAGTAAAGTAATCAATTCCTAAACATTAGTTTGGTTTTTATAGTTGGTTGTTCTTGAAACATCAATAATAACAGAAATTTAACTAAACACTACAGTTAACACTAACTATAAACAATAAAAACGACAATGTTGATTCAGGACTATGATCGAACAATTGGCGTGCTTGAGTTTTAGAATGGAATAATGGATATGTTGAGGATTTGGGTCAACCGGTTTGCTTCCCATGTAAACATATAAGAAATATTCTCCATTCACATTAATAGTTCAGATTAACTTCGATCTAAAAGTGCTCAAAACGTGATCTCTCATCAAATCAAGCCTAAACTGCTCAACCTCACTTCCGATGTCTTGATAAGTTCAGTTGAGTAGTTTGATGAAGCTTAGAGATCTTAGTGAAGCTAATGGAGTCTATCCTATGTCTAGAAATACACTCCATTAGAGTTCAAACTCAGTTCCAAGTTCAACAACATCTGTCAATGGCAGGTAAACTCTAAAACATGCATATATAACTGATCCAATCATATAACAAGAATAAAGATAGAGAAATGAACATTAAACTGAATATTTCAATGAATAGATATGAAGAATAGCGTTTACATGATCAGCACCTAGTTCCAAGTCCTCAACACTAATAGATTAGCCTCTCATTGTCATGAGAAGCCTTGAAAAGGGTACAAAAGGGGATGAAGAGAACAGAGGAAAACAGAGAAAACAGAGGAAGCAGCTCAACCAATCCAACAAAAGTCTGAATGCTTCAAAATTCTTCAAGTGCAGCTTATATAGTCGAAGCCTCGCTTAGTGCAAACTTCCGCTAAGCGCAAAACACTGCATAATGCATCTCAGAACAGGTGTTCCGCTAAGCGCAATCTTCCGCTCAGCGCATATTCAGTTCGAAAGCAACTTCCGCTAAGCGCAATGTCCCGCTAAGCGAGTCTTCTGTTTGAATGAAAACTTCGCTTAGCGCAATGTGGCGCTCAGCGCGTCATAGGCCGCCTAGCTCGCGTAGCTTGCTGTTGCGCTCAGCGAGTGAAGCGCTGAGCGAGATGTGTCGCTTAGCGAGTCATGTCTTCTTCTTGCATTCTCCCTTTACTTTTGAATCTAGGTCTGCACACATAAATTAGAGTATATTTCTCACAAAATAACTTCCTAGGGTTAGAATTATCAAACTATACAAATCTATATTAAATGATTTCAAACTAAGCTAAAATTCCTGAGAAAGTTGGATAATCACTACAAAATCTGATGCAATATTTACGTATATAAAGCGATTATCAAACTCCCCCAAATTAAAGCTTTGCTTGTCCTCAAGCAAAAGAATATCTACATAACAACAAAGTGGATGCAGAGGAACAATTGGCAGGATCAGAATCAAGTTTTAGACCAATGACACTTGCAAAAAGTGTTCTCAATTGAGATTAAACGCATTAAGGTCACAACGAGAGTTTTCAACATGCACACAAATTCAACAAACCAACAAAGGAGCATTTAGCAATTCGAAGTTCAAGTGAACACTATGATTCTCACAAGGCCAGTGTTTCACTCAGCACTTAGTGTATAAAGTATAAGATGGTTAAAACATTCCAATTGAAATTGTGCACTTAACTTTTGAATTTCTTCTCAATTTATTGCAGATGTACAAACAATGTGGATCATTAAGGTCTTACTCAAGGTTGAATCACAGTTGGGCTATAAAGAACATTGGTTTTTCTTGAATCACAATTCCTAAGGATTGAAGAAAACATATCTTTATCTCCCTTCTTGATTATCAATTTCCTCTATATGCCTCAATACTTTCCACAGTTGGACAACAACTACTTCCTGCTTGAATCACAATTGATTGAATTTTCAATTATTAAATTTTTTTTTTCCGGAAGCTTTGCCTCTTATGATTCATATTGCAGCAGTTGTGTTGCTATCATTTCTTCTTTTTAATGTGGATCTTCACTTGACTCCCCAAAATTTGGAACAATTTTGTCTCAAACCATAAAAGATATGCTTTCCTATTCCTTAAGGCAAGGTAGGCAATTCTTGTTTAGGTTCTAGGTTCACAAGACAAAATAGTTGTCTATTTGGCTCAATGGTTTAGCAGAGGATTCTCTCAACCTTACTGGATTGACTTTTTGGCTCTGGGAATCGCTTTAAGCAAACAAGGCCTTAATCATTTCCACATTAATTATGCACATAGCAATTCAGAGAATCATTCAAAAATTAGTGGAACAACTCAATTGTTCTCTCACAGTATAATTCTCACACTTATCGGTTAATTTTCACAATATTCACAAGTCCTTCAAAAGTCAAATGCTCACAGTTATTAATTCCCCAAACTCACATGCATGCATCGTCCTCAAAACTAAGCAACCTAACAACACGCTCTCACCCAGTTCGAAAACAATTGTGCCATAGGTTCAAAACCAACAATAATTCAAACATAGACTGAACCAAATGTTCATAAAACATCTAACGTTGCACAAAAAATTTAATTACCACAGAAATGCTAAACTACATAAAACTGTTAAATATGTAAAGTGAAATAAACAGAAACAATAAAATAGTTCAGATGACAAAACATTTAAAACACTTGGCCTCTTATAGACGGCCATGATTCACATCTGCTAATCCTCCTCCAGGTCGGCCTCCATGTTGTCATCTCCTGTGGCCTCTATGTTGTCTCCTCCTTCAGTATCCTCCTGGTTCCCTTCTTCAGTATACTCTTGGTTCCCTTCTTCCTCAGCTACTTCGTCACCACCACCATCACCCCCTTGAGAAAAGGAAGGTCTGTCCGTAGGCCATTGCATTTAAGCCTGGAAGGCCTCCAAAGACATGACTGGCTGTTGGAGGGAGAGGTGGTGCAAATTGTCAATGATTGTACATTGACCCCGGTATAGTGCATTGGTTCGTTCTTTTATCTGCTGACTAAGTGACAGTTGCAGACCATTGAGAGCGGTCTGTAGCATGTCTTCAGTGACAGTTGTAGCGGTAGATGAAGAACTCCCAGAAACTTTCTTCGTGCGAGGTTGCTTTCGAGAGTTGGGAGGGAGCTCAAGTTTGTTAGGATCGGCCTCATTGTAGCAGAAGGTGCATATATACTTGAAAGTGATTGGAGGGCTCAGCTTAAGCAAGACTGGAGTGCTGGAGCTAGCCCCTTTTGCATTGCACAATGCCGAAATGAGAGCCGGAAAACCCAATCGGCTGACGCTGGAGTGAGCCATGACAGAAATCTGATTGGATATGAAACTACCCACATTCATATCCATCTTCATAATAAGAGCATATATCCATTTGGCTCTCTCCACTGTAATGTCAGAGGTGTGCGAGGTGGGCGCTAATGTGTAGTAGGAGAAAGCGGACCACGCTTGAGTCAGGGTGGTCATATCTGGCCTCACAATCTTCGTAATGGCTCCCTCTTTGTTCTTGACATATCCCTTGCTCGGTATGCACAACAGCGCTGTGATAACCTTGGGGTCTTTGTATTGGCTGAGGAAAATGTCAAATTGAGTTTTCCTAGTGTCGCCTACGAGGATTGGAGGGGTTTGCAGAAGGCGGTTGATAGCTACACCATCCCAGCGAATGGTCTTCCCCCGAACCTTGCATTGCCGATTGGCCACCTTGTATTCTCCCTCTGGTTCATAAATGTTGGCGTAGAATTCCTTGACCAGAGGCTCATCAATAGGGATAAATAACCCTTTCGTGCGTGGCAGTAGGTGCAGGAGATGTAGGTGGCACAGGTGGTGTAGGTGGTGTTCTAGAAGAAGACGCACCGCGGTTGTTGCGAAATTTAGGAGCCATCTCTACTCAAAATGAAAATTACAACAACAAAGCAAATCAATTAGAACAAAGGTGTTTGCTAAGCGCTGTGTCGCACTCAGTAAACACCTATCACTACATGGAAATTAAAAGCAAAAAGGAAAACATACATAATAATACAGAGCAGAGGTGAAAAGGAAAATAGAGTAAAAACAGGGCAAAAATTGAAAGGAAAATAGAGCAAAACAGGGCTCAAGCGCTAAGCGCAAGCTTGCGCTTAGCGAGCCTATAGTTCGAGGCAAACTTTCGCTAAGCGCAAGCTTGCGCTTAGCGAACATCTAGTTTGAGGCAAACTTTCGCTAAGCGCAAGTGTGCGCTTAGCGAGCCTCCTAGATGCTTCAGTTCGAAGCATATGTTCACACAGCGAGACTTCCCGCTAAGCGAATTACAAAAACAATAGTCGCGCTTAGCGAGAAGACTCGCTTAGCGGCGCATGAATCTAGAAAATTCCCAGATCCATGAACACAGAAACAGCAGGATGAACATCAATAAATTTGCGCTGAGCGCTAGTTAGCGCTAAGCGCGTATCAAGCAACTGAAGAACAAAAACCCAGGATGCATGTTCTCGCTTAGCGCACAGACGCGCTTAGCGAAAAAATAAAAAATCCCAACAGGGAAACCTGAAAAATGCTAGACCCACAACGCAAATCAAGCGGAGAGAAAGCGAAAACGGCACCTAATCTACTCAGCACACAACCCAGACTCAATAACACTAAAGACACAACAATGCTACAATTAAAACAGAAAAACAAATTTAAAAGGGAGTTGGAGTGCTTACCTGGCGTGGAGAGTGAAGAAAAATGGGATCCAAGAAGATGCAGATGCAGTGTGTGAGTGAGTGAATGAAAGTGGAAAGTGAGAGTGCAGAAAACAGAAGGGGATGGCGTGAGAGAGGAAGGGAATTAGGTTTGAGTGAGAGAGAAAATTTAATTTGGGAAAGAGGGAGAGTGGGCGGTTTCAAAACCGCCCAGCAGTTACTGAACCTCGCGCTTAGTGCATGGCTGCGCTTAGCGCAATATCTCGTGCCCCTTCATTTCATTTAAAATTTTTTTTTTTTTTACTTTCGCTGAGCGACAATATGCGCTTAGCGCGATCTGCATAATTATGCAGATACCGCTTAGTGCGAACGTACGCTCAGCGAGTAATGTGTTCGAACCAAATAACCGCTGACTGCGCTTAGCGACATTTTAAGTCGAACCAAAACTGCACTGAGCAGCATAGCGCGCTTAGCGAGAATTTCATTCGAACTAAACTTGCGTTAAGCTGCATAGCGCGCTTAGCGAAACTTTACTTCGAATTGAGTTTGCGCTAAGCGTGAACATGAGCTTAGCACAAAAACACTTCGAGCCAAAGTTGCGCGTAGTGAAGAGAAGCGCTAAGCGAACTATGCAGAGATTTATTATTGATGCCAAAAATTGAAAAAAATTGAAGTGACAAACCTAGGTTGCCTCCCAGCTAGCGCTTCTTTAACGTCAATAGCTTGATGGTTGACAAGATCAAGGATCTTGTAGATGTATGATTGTTGTAAGCCTCTCAATTTCTCCACCATGATAGCCTTTGAGTCTTTGGCCATTCACCACCCAGCTTGTTTGTGGGTTTTCCGCTGATGGATCCATGATCTCAATTGCTCCGTAAGATTTGACATCTTTGATGGTGAAGGGACCGGACCACTTGGACTTCAATTTCCCAGGGAAAAGCCGGAGTCTTGAGTTGAATAGGAGCACTCGCTGCCCTATATGAAATTCCCTCTTCAGTAGCTTCTTATCATGTTGGTTTTCTCTTTGTAGAGCTTTGAGGATTCATAGGCTTGATTTCTCATTTCCTCTAGTTCTAATAACTGCAGCTTTCTCTTGTCGGCCACCAATGTTGGATCAAAATTTAGCAATTTAATTGCCCACCAAGCTTTGTGAGCCATTTCCACTGGAAGGTGACAGGCCTTGCCATATACCATCTGAAATGGTGTGAGACCAATTGGAGTCTTTAATGCAGTCCTATAGGCCCAGAGGGAATCATCTAGCTTATGTGCCCAATCCTTCCTTGATGTTGCCATTGTCTTTTCCAGGATTTTCTTGATTTCTCTATTGGAAACTTCTACTTGGCCATTGGTTTGTGGATGATAGGGCGATGCTACCTTGTGTCGTACTTCATAATGTTGGAGGACTTTTGAAAGAGCTTCATTGCAGAAATGTGTTCCTCCATCACTTATCAAGACGCGAGGTACTCCAAACCTTGTGAAAATTTGTCGCTTTAGGAATTTGATGACGGTCTTGGCATCACTTTTTTGACATGCCATAGCCTCAACCCACTTGCTCACATAGTCTACGGCTACCAATATGTATTCATTTGAAAATGAAGGAGGGAGAGGGCCAACGAAGTCAATGCCCCATCAATCAAAAACCTTTACTTCTAGGATATTTTGGAGAGGCATTTCATGCCTTTTTGATATGCTCCCTGTCCTTTGGCATTTATCACATGCTTGAGCATGTTCGAAAGCATCCTTGAACAAGGTTGGCCAGTAGAAGCCTGATTGAAGTACCTTGGCAGCTGTACGTCCACCATTATAGTGACCTCCATAAGGTGAATTATGGCAATGCCATAGAATATTCTTGGCCTCTTCTTGTGGAACACATCGCCTTAGAAGTTGATCGGCCCCGATCCTAAACAAGAAGGGATCATCCCAGACATAGTAAGTGCAGTCCCTCAAGAATTTCTTCTTTTGATGCCAATTCATTCCTTCTGGCATCACATGGGCAGCTCTATAATTGGCTATGTCTGCAAACCAAGGTCTCTCCTGCACCATCATGAGGAATTCATCAGGAAACTCCTCTCTGATCTCCAACTCTTTGTTGGTGACTTCTTCATTTATTAGGCGAGATAGATGGTCTGCAACTGAATTTTCACTCTCCTTGTCTTTGATCTCAATATCAAATTCTTGCAAAAGTAGCACCCATCGGATCAATCTGGGTTTGGAGTCTGGCTTGGTAAGGAGATATTTTATGGCTACATGGTCAATATAAATAATCACCTTAGATCCTACCAAATAGGATCTAAACTTTTCCAGAGCGTATACTATGGCCAACAACTCTTTTTCTGTGGTAGCGTAGTTGAGTTGAGCGTCATTAAGCACCTTGGAAGCGTAGTGGATGGAGTGAAAGACTTTGTTCCTCCGTTGTCCTAGAATAGCTCCTACTGCATAATCACTGGCGTCGCACATCAGCTCAAAATCTTGACTCCAATCAGCAGCAATTATCACTGGTGCAGAGATAAGCTTGTCCTTCAAGGCGTGAAAGGAAGTTAAGCATTCTGTGCTCATGCTAAATTTGACTTCTTTTGCTAACAAGGAGCTAAGTGGTCTGGCTATCTTGGAGAAGTCCTTAATGAATCTTCTGTAGAAGCCGGCATGACCAAGAAAACTCCTCACCCCCTTCACATTAGCTGGTGGTGGTAGCTTGGAAATCACATCAATCTTCGCCTTGTCCACTTCGATTCCTCTTATTGAAATTTTGTGCCCAAGCACAATTCCCTCTTGAACCATGAAGTGACACTTCTCCCAATTCAGCACCAAGTTACTCTCCTTACATTTTTTTAATACCAACTCGAGGTTAGAGAGACACAGGCCAAACGAAGCTCCAAAGACAGAAAAGTCGTCCATGAATACTTCAATGCATTTCTCTACCAAGTCGGCAAAGATAGCAAGCATGCAGCGCTGGAACGTGGCCGGAGCATTACATAATTCGAATGGCATTCTCTGGTAAGCAAAAACTCCGAAAGGGCAAGTGAAAGCAGTCTTCTCTTGGTCCTCCAGGTCTACTGCTATTTGGTTATATCCAGAGTAGCCATCAAGAAAACAATAGTAAGCTTGCCCAGCTAACCTTTCTAGCATTTGGTCCATGAAAGGTAGGGGAAAATGGTCTTTTCTTGTGGCGTCATTCAGCTTCCTGTAGTCTATACACATTCTCCACCTTGTGACAGTTCGAGTGGGTATCAACTCGTTTTTATCATTGCGGATCACTGTCATTCCGCCTTTCTTTGGCACTACTTGCACTGGATTCACCCAGCTACTGTTAGAGATGGGGTAAATCATCCCAGCCTCCAAAAGCTTCAGCACTTCCTTCCTCACCTCTTCCTTCATGGTGGGGTTGAGTCGCCTTTGAGGTTGTCGCACTGGCTTGTAGTCGGCTTTTATCATGATTTTATGCATACAATAAGATGGACTAATTCCCTTGAGATCAGAGATGTGCCAACCTACAGCTTCTTGATAACGCTTGAGAAGTTCCAATAGCTGCGTTTCTTCCTCAGAAGACAGAGAATTGCTGATGATTATTGGTTTGCCTTCCTCCTCATCCAAAAAAATGTACTTAAGATGAGAAGGTAAGGTCTTCAACTCAAGCTTGGGCCTCTCTGCCTTGTCATTCTTCAACTTTTCATAGATATTATCATTTGGAGGAATTTCTTTTAGCTTTTCCAAATGATGTCTGTACTCTTGGACTTCATTTTCCTCCTCTATAGTAAGGCAGTCCATGGAATTAACCAGGACTCGCTCTAGAGGAGAGTGTAAAGTCAGTTGTTGAGTAGCTTCTACCACTTCCTCTTCATAAGTATCAATGCAGAGGCAATCCTTGGTGTCATTCTAGTGGTGCATGGCTTCAAAGATGTTGAAGGTGACCTTTTGATCGGCCACGCTCAGTTGGAGATATCCTTTTCCCATACCACCACATTAGCCGTTGATAATCGCTTTATATACGTAAATATTGCATCAGATTTTGTAGTGATTATCCAACTTTCTCAGGAATTTTAGCTTAGTTTGAAATCATTTAATATAGATTTGTATAGTTTGATAATTCTAACCCTAGGAAGTTATTTTGTGAGAAATATACTCTAATTTATGTGTGCAGGCCTAGATTCAACAAAGTAAAGGGAGAATGCAAGAAGAAGACATTACTCGCTAAGCGACACATCTCGCTCAGCGCTTCCCTCGCTGAGCGCAACAATAAGCTACGCGAGCTAGGCGGCCAATGACGCGCTGAGTGCCACATTGCGCTAAGCGAAGTTTTCATTCGAACAGAAGACTCGCTTAGCGAGACATCTCACTTAGCGGAAGTTGCTTTCGAACTGAATATGCGCTGAGCGGAAGATTGCGCTTAGCGGAACACCTGTTCTGAGATGCATTATGCAGTGTTTTGCGCTTAGCGGAAGTTTCCGCTAAGCGAGGCTTTGACTATATAAGCTGCACTTGAAGAATTTTGAAGCATTCAGACTTGGTAGAACTGATTGAGCTGCTTCCTCTATTTTTTCCCCTGTTTCCTCTGTTCTCTTTCCTCCACTTTTGTAACTTTTTAAGGCTTCTCATGACAATGAGAGGCTAATCTATTAGTGTTGAGGACTTGGAACTAGGTGCTGATCATGTAAACGCTATTCTTCATATCTATTCATTGAAATATTCAGTTTAATGTTCATTTCTCTATCTTTATTCTTGTTATATGATTGGATCAGTTATATATGCATGTTTTAGAGTTTACCTGCCATTGACAGATGCTGTTGAACTTGGAACTGAGTTTGAACTCTAATGGAGTGTATTTCTAGACATAGGATAGACTCCATTAGCTTCACAAAGATCTCTAAGCTTCATCAAACCACTCAACTGAACTTACCGAGACATCGGAAGTGAGGTTGAGTAGTTTAGGCTTGATTTGATGAGAGATCACGTTTTGAGCACTTTTAGATTAAGTTAATCTGAACTATTAATGTGAATGGAGAATATATCTTATATGTTTACATGGGAAGCAAACCGGTTGAACCAAATCCTCAACATATCCATTATTCCATTCTAAGACTCAAGCACGCCAACTGTTCGATCATAGTCCTGAATCAACATTGTCGTTTATATTGTTTATAGTTAGTGTTAACTGTAGTGTTTAGTTAAATTTCTGTTATTATTGATGTTTCAAGAACAACCAACTATAAAAACCAAACTAATGTTTAGGAATTGATTACTTTACTGATAGTCAAATACAGACAATTCCCTGTGGATTCGATACTGGGATCTTCCCTTTTAAACTACTTGTGCGATATTTGGTACGCTTGCCAAAATAGTCTATCAGCCGTCATCATAAAGGGTCTTCCTAGAATTAAGGGCACCTCCTTATCCTCTTCCATGTCCATGATGACAAAATCAATAGGGAAGGTGAATTCTCCTACCTTAACTATGACATCCTCAATGACACCATGAGGATATTTGATGGAGCGATCTGCAAGTTGGAGAGTCATCCGAGTAGGTTTTAATTCCAAGTCTCTAATCCTCCGAAGCATTGAGAGTGGCATTAAATTGATGCTTGCACCTAAGTCAATTAGGGCCTTCCCTATGGAAATCTCTCCAATGGTGCAAGGAATTGTGAAACTACCCGGATCTTTGAACTTTGGTGGAAGGGTCCGTTGGATGATGGCACTACAATTGCCCTAAATGTTGATGGTCTCCTCTTCAATGTACTTCCTTTTCTTAGTAACCAGATCCTTCATGAACTTGGCATATAAAGGCATCTGTTGTAGCGCTTCACTGAAGGGAATGGTGATCTCCAATTTCTTGAAGACTTCTAGAAATCTAGTGAAATACCTCTCCTTGTCTTTCCTTGACGGATTTAGAGGATAAGGTAGATTCTTGGTGACCTCTTGTTCTGGAGCTTCTTTTGCCTTCTTCGCCAATTGGTGCTTGGGCTCGTGCATTGGTAATGCCTCTTCAGTCATAATTCCACCATTTTTGCTTGTGCCATCTTCCTGGTCAGCTGTTATCCCTTCTTCCTGACCTTTATCAGCCTCTTCTTCACTTAACACATCTTCTGTCACTCCACTGGGGGCATTAGCTTCTACTGCTGTCGATTCTGGTGTGTCAAGGGCAGCGTCTTCTATGCATTTGCTTCTAGTCATTACAGCATTGCATTGTTCCTTTGGGTTCACCTCCGTGTTGGCAATGAATTTCCCATTGAATTTTTCGGCCACTTGATTGGCCAGCTGCCCCAATTGGACTTCTAAGTTCTTAATGGAGGCTTGAGTGCTCTTGTGGTTGGACGCAGTCACATCTAAGAATCGTGCGAAAGAGTCTTCCAGCTTGTTCTGCCTCTCATACACAGAGGGTCCTTGATGCTGAGGTCTATTTGACGGGCCTCCTGAGTCCTTGTTATAGTTGTTACCGGGATGTGATTGCCATTCCCGGTTGTAGCTTCCACCTTGGTTTCCCCCTTGACCCTGATTGTACCCACTGTAATTACCTCCACGATTGTTGTTGTTGTTGGCCATGTAGTTCATTTCTTCATGTGGCCCTTCTGAGGTCATACAAACACTGTTTTCATGGTCTCCTCCACATACTTGACAACAGAAATTCCGTGGAGGAGGGTGTTGGTTGTGAAGACTCTTCAGTTGTTGTGGAAGGCTGCTCAGTTGCTTTGTAAGAGCCTCAATTTGCTGGGTTAGGATTTTGTTTTGAGCTAAGACGGCATCTTGAGAATGCAACTCCAAAATGCCCTTCCTTGGAGGAATATGAGTCCTATCATGAGTGATAGAATGATCGCTTGCAGCCATATTTTCAATCAATGCTATGGCATCCTCCACGATCTTCATCTTGACCTTCCCTCCGGCCGAAGCATCCAACAGTTGCTTGGTATGGTTCTTCAACCCATCAATGAACATGATAATTTGTATTGGCTCCTCAAAGCCATGGGTTGGTGTCTTCCTTAGCAATCCTCTAAAGCGATCCCACGCTTCACCTAGCGATTCCTCGGCCCTTTGAGTGAAAGAGGAAATCTCTGTCTTCCCTTGTGCAGTCTTGGACTCTGGAAAGTATTTGTTAAGGAATTTAGCAACAATTTCATCCCAAGTTTGGAATGTGTTACCCTTGAAGGAATGGAGCCATTGCTTGGCATTTCCTGCTAGAGAAAATGAGAATAAATTGAGACGGATGGCATGATCAGGAACTCTTGCTAGTTTAACCGTGTTGCAAATTTCCATATAGGTGGACAGATGAGCATAGGGGTCTTCATTAGGCAAGCCATGGAACACATTGGCTTGTATGAGCTGGATGAGAGAAGATGGATATGAGACACTTGCGGCTTGTACCTCTGGTCTCGTGATACTTTTGAAGTGAGCTGGAATAGCAGGAGCCACATAGTCTTCCAGAGTGTGTTTTTGTTGATTGTCTTCCATGATTGGCTCTTCGGCACTAGAAGGAATCTCAATGTGTGGTTGTACGGAGGAAGAAGCTTTCTGAGCCGCTTGTCTTTCTCTTTTTCTTCTTGCGGCCTTGATCTTCCGACAGGTATTTTCTATCTCCGAATCCAATGGAATTAGATCAGCTTCTGAACTCCTACCTCGCATACACTTCAAGTACTCAAAAGTGGGTTAGCAACACTCAAGAATGACAATTATGCAGAATTTTCTGCATGAAAATTATGCAGCAAAGCACATGCAACAATGTATTTCTAGATTATGCAGCAATTGAAAGCAAGTTCTACCAATAAGTGTTCCAAATTTATGCAGAATTTTCTGCTACAAATTATGCAGCAACTCCTATTATGCAGCAAAGAATCTGCAGAACAGAGGCAGAGGCAGATTTCTTTGAAATAACAAACTATAAACAAAGCGTACAATGAATATAAACTAAGTACAATTATACAATAGACAAAATTGAACTAATGATTAAGATTGACATAAATACTAATCGGCAAATACCATGAACAATTCCCCGGCAACGACGCCAAATAACTTGTTGGACTATTTTGGCAAGCGTACCAAATATCGCACAAGTAGTTTAAAAGGGAAGATCCACAGGGAATTGTCCGTATTTGACTATCAATAAAGTAATCAATTCCTAAACATTAGTTTGGTTTTTATAGTTGGTTGTTCTTGAAACATCAATAATAACAGAAATTTAACTAAACACTACAGTTAACACTAACTATAAACAATAAAAACGACAATGTTGATTCAGGACTATGATCGAACAATTGGCGTGCTTGAGTTTTAGAATGGAATAATGGATATGTTGAGGATTTGGGTCAACCGGTTTGCTTCCCATGTAAACATATAAGAAATATTCTCCATTCACATTAATAGTTCAGATTAACTTCGATCTAAAAGTGCTCAAAACGTGATCTCTCATCAAATCAAGCCTAAACTGCTCAACCTCACTTTCGATGTCTCGATAAGTTCAGTTGAGTGGTTTGATGAAGCTTAGAGATCTTAGTGAAGCTAATGGAGTCTATCCTATGTCTAGAAATACACTCCATTAGAGTTCAAACTCAGTTCCAAGTTCAACAGCATCTGTCAATGGCAGGTAAACTCTAAAACATGCATATATAACTGATCCAATCATATAACAAGAATAAAGATAGAGAAATGAACATTAAACTGAATATTTCAATGAATAGATATGAAGAATAGCGTTTACATGATCAGCACCTAGTTCCAAGTCCTCAACACTAATAGATTAGCCTCTCATTGTCATGAGAAGCCTTGCAAAGGGTACAAAAGGGGATGAAGAGAATAGAGGAAAATAGAGAAATCAGAGGAAGCAGCTCAACCAATCCAACAAAAGTCTGAATGCTTCAAAATTCTTCAAGTGCAGCTTATATAGTCGAAGCCTCGCTTAGCGCAAACTTCCACTAAGCGCAAAACACTGCATAATGCATCTC
Source organism: Amphicarpaea edgeworthii (assembly GCA_014843725.1). NCBI lineage: Eukaryota > Viridiplantae > Streptophyta > Magnoliopsida > Fabales > Fabaceae > Amphicarpaea > Amphicarpaea edgeworthii. Next base: position 11,593,204 of record CM026324.1, read on the forward strand.
AGAACAGGTGTTCCGCTAAGCGCAATCTTCCGCTCAGCGCATATTCAGTTTGAAAGCAACTTCCGCTAAGCGTGATGTCCCGCTAAGCGAGTCTTCTGTTCGAATGAAAACTTCACTTAGCGCAATGTGGCGCTCAGCGCGTCATAGGCAACCTATCTCGCGTAGCTTGCTGTTGCACTCAGCGAGTGAAGCGCTGAGCGAGATGTGTCGCTTAGCGAGTCATGTCTTCTTCTTGCATTCTCCCTTTACTGTTGAATCTAGGCCTGCACACATAAATTAGAGTATATTTCTCACAAAATAACTTCCTAGGGTTAGAATTATCAAACTATACAAATCTATATTAAATGATTTCAAACTAAGCTAAAATTCCTGATAAAGTTGGATAATCACTACAAAATCTGATGCAATATTTACGTATTTAAAACGATTATCAGACATCATTGTATCTCCAACCACCATCGCACAAGCAATAGGGTGTGAACTTCACCCCCAACTACTTCTTGGAGAGATGAGACTCTAGACTGTCAGCTGGGACAGTTGAAAGGGTCATTCTAGGACCCAACTACAATATGGAGTGCAACAAGAAGAAGTTGCATCTGGCAAAGTTCACTCCACTGGCCAAGTTGTTGTTGAATATCCTGAACAAGACCATCTTGCACAAGATAGGGTCTGAGGATCATGTATCTGCCCTCCATCGGTTCATCCTCTACCACATCATCATGGGCATCCCATTCAACCTGCCACACACTCTTTTCTACAATATGGTGAGCCATATTCAGTCGTTGTCTACCTCTATGGCAACCTACTACACAGCACTAATCAACAAGATTTTGTGGAATCACAAGTGCTACAACCGTCTGCTCCATTATATGCAGTCAAGAGCTTTGGACAAGCTAGACTATGTAAATGAAGAAGGTCCTTTCATCTACTAGAGGTAGCTGACCTCTATGAGTTTGCTAAAGTTGAACTTGGGGTTTGCCATCAAGAAGGGGCAACCTGCTCGATTCTCTCCCCCAACATTGTCTAATGAAGAGAAACAACACCATCAACCCAAGATGAAGAAAGCTCCCAAGTCCCTCATAATTTTTGATGAAGAGGCTGCTGTCAAACCATTGGTGAGCAAGATGAAGAGACTTGTTGTTGTGGACCAACAGGCATTCCGGACGATGCATTAAGCAGCATAGTTTGAGGAGGAGCCACTTACCAAGAGACAAAGGCAGACCCAGACAACGAGCTCCTACTAGACCACCAGCATCAAAGCCTAAGACACAGGCTTAGCAGAAAGGCAAAGGAGTTGCCAAACCGTCTACTGCACCCATTGTGTAGATGGAGGAGATTGCCAAGATTGGTAAAGCTGCTATCATAGTAGCTAAAGATGAAGAGGAGGATGAGTCTAAAGGATTGGTCTTCAAGAGGCCATCCAGACAACAAGTTGCTGAAGAGACTAGAGAGTCAAGTCTTGAGCCTGTCAGACCACCCAGCACCACAGCCACGAAGCTTGTTGTGAAGAGGAAAGTGCTACTTGAGGACGACATGCTTGGATTGGCATTCAACCCATCCTTCACCAATCCAGGTATCCCAACAACAACCTTCACTCTCCCAACTCACCCCCGTTTCACTACCCATAAACATCTAAGGAAGAATATTCCACAGACAACCCCCTCTCTAACCCAAACATAAACCACAACAGACACATTATCTGTTGAACCTCTATCATCTGTGTCACCTACACAGACCATAGTAGACCAAATAGAGACTGCACAGTCTGATGCTCATGCACAAACTAAGCAAGAGCCATTGTTTAAACCCATTGTTCAGACAGTAGAGAACCTAGAGTTTGCCCCCACTAGACAGACCATTACCCCACAGGCTAAACCCACTGTTCAGTCAAAGGAACAATCTAAACCTTCAAAACAGACTTTCCTACAAACAACCACACCCCCTCAAACACCTCCTGATATAATCATTCTTCCATACCAATCACCTTCCCCAATCACCATATTAGTGATGACAGATTCAGTGGTCACTTATCCACACATTGAATCTACTGAGGTATCAGCTGACTCTACAGTTGTAGAGTCTGTTCCCTCATGGGACAACAAACCTTCCATCCCAAGCAGTCCCAATGAGCACCTCAACTTTAGGGAAGCTATTCCTCCACTCCCTCCTCGACAAGGCCCATGGCATCATAAGTAGATGCAACGATTCTCTCTGGTGTATGTAGGAGAGAATTCTGAGTCTATAGCCTACAGAGAAGAAACCAGAGTAAGGCGTCCAACCAAGAACAAACATCTCAGATTTGAGCTCGTTCGCTCGCTTACTTGGCACTCCTATTCTTCTCATCAACATCAATCATCTGTGGAACATCAAACCATGTCTCGTGAAGATTTTCAATGGGATCATGCTAAATGGAGTAGGACAGACACCATATATTGGTGGGTCGAGTGTTCTCCACTACAGATTGATCAAGGGATAATCCCCTTTCCGAGTCCTCTTAAGGATACGAGCCTTCTACAATCTGTAGAAGATGACACTGAGCTTGCAAGGAGACTACAAGTATAAGAATTTTCCTCTATCATCCCCGTGGTGAGCAAGCTAGTGAAAGCAATAGCACACAGGCTTCAATGTGCTGAGGAAGGTCTGGATCACTACACAGCACCTCCAGACAACCCAGAACCACTAATAATGGAAGAAAGGTAGAAGTTGGCTGCCACAATTAGTGAACAAGGTTGTAAAGATCTCACTAGACTCTTGAGACCAAGAGTATCAATCAGACCTACTTAGATGATTACACGAGGGGTCCCTCCAAGCCATCCCACCTTCAAGGCTGATCATGAAGACTATCATGCCTACTGTCAGCTAAAGTTTTAAGGCACGACACCAAGGCAGTTTTATCCTCTAAATTTTCATATTCGAGAGGAAACTGATATACGTGTCGCCCTATATCGTATAGTACCTAGGCTACCAATCCAGAATCCGAACAAGTTGAACGAAAAGCAAATCATCTTAGCAGACCATCTTCCAATGATCGTACCTACACTCGAGCCTCTACAGCAACTAGAGCATGGAATTTTTGAAGAACACTCTGAGTTAGACGTTGACATCTTTTGGAGAAATATGATGCACAACATGCTACCCACCAATGGCTCCTCTAATCTCTCTTAAGAAGAAAAGGAAGAGATTGAGACAGTTGGTGAAGCTAGTTCAGCACCTAGAAGCTTTATCCATGTGTCAGACACAGTGGTTGTTCTCACTCTGCTGACTCTGCACACACTAGGCACTAAAGCTCAAGCAGAATAGATGTTTGCTGAGTATGAAGCTGAATTGAAGGCTGCCAAAGTGATTGAGGCTGCTTGTCAAGAGGCAAAAGCTAGAAGACTTGAGGCTCTAGCCCTCAAAAAGGAGGCTGAAGCAAACAGACTTAGGGCATTGGCCCTTGAGCAAGAGGCTGAGGCAGCTAAGGCTGCTGCACTTGCCGTAGAGCAAGCTTTAGACTTGGGTGAAAAGTCTGTAGAATTAGAACCAGCCTCAGAGTGTATGCACTTAATGTCTACTCAATCTAGATCAAGTGCACCCATTTATGCTGAACCATTCAATGCAGCAACCCAATCAGTTTCTCATACTGACTTGGTTGCTTCTCAAAATGCAATGGAAGCAAGACTTCAGGCCAAGATTGACGCGAAGCTGAACCAACAACGAGAGAGCATCATTTGGGAAGTGACCCTCATAGTCACTCAATCTCTCCATGCTTTGTTAGGTCCACGCCTTGCTGCTCCACCTTCACCAGAGCCACAAATGCCATAAGAAGACCCTCCTGCATCTCCATCAACTACTCCATCATAAGCTAGCACCTCTTCTTCCAAACAGTCTACCCAACCTCCACCACCTTGATTGTGATGGCAATTTTCTTACTATTATCTCCATTTTTTGTTGTTGACAAAGGGGGAGAAATATGTATGGAATTTTGACTCAAACAATGCATAGTTAATAAATACAATGATTGGTTCATTGATTTTTCATATATGTTGTTTTTATCCACTCTGGTTATTTCTTGCATGAACTGTCATTTGCATATCCATGATCAACTCAGGGGGAGCTCTTCATGTTAATAACTACTAGTATATTAAGTTCTTGAAAGCATTTTTATAATAAACCAAGCATCCAAAGTGCTTTTAATTAAATCACGATGTGTTAGAACAGACCATGAAGTGGTCCCAGGCAAGACTAAGAGAAGACTAAGGGAAGTCTTAGACCAAACCATGAAGTAGTCTTGGAACAGACTATGCGGAGTCTCGGACCAGACTAGGCAACAGTCTCAGAACATACTATGCCAAGTGTTGGACTAGACAATATAAGTCTTGGACCAGACTATGCAATGGTACTGGACCAGACCATGCATAAGTCTTAGACCAGACTATGCAATAGTTGGACCAGACCATGTATAAGTCTAGGACCAGACTTGCGTTAGTTGGACTAGACTATGCATAAGTCTCAGACTAGACTATGTCATAGTTGGACCAGACCATGCCATGGGTAGTTCAATGCTCTACAGACTATGCATTTATTTATTATAACATGACTTTAAGAACGCACTATTTAAAACAAAAAGAGAGGTAGATATTCATTGAACACTTTTCATATATACCTTGTATGACTGTTTGCATGTCTCATAAAATGTGAAGCCTAGTAGGTACAGCAAAAAGGCTAATTAGCATTGAGAAGCACACCTACAGCTAAAGCAGAGTTGTGACAAGACAGGAACCTGCTTCTATCTAATCAAGCTCAAGCTAATGCAACTTCAACACTCAACTGTGAGACAACGGATCCATTCTTTCTCCAACGTTCAAATCCATGAAGCTCTACTATAAATAGATGCTTCCATGCAACGAGAAGACTAATGAATCAAACGATAACATATCAAGTGAAAAACGAGCAAAAGAACACAAGTCAAAAAGCAAAGAAAGCCCACTTTGAGAAAAGCTTAATACCCAATTGAGAAGAGAAACTTCATCTTCTACAAAGCTCACAGAGATTCAAACACATATTCTTATCCTCTCTTTGAGAGTTACTTGAATCTTATTCGTATTTTAATAGAAAGCCATGAGTGGCTTAGTGATCAAAGAATACTTGGGAAGTATAATCTTAGGGGGAGATTTATACTTGTAACCAGTAGTGGTTTATAATGCTTGTAGCCAGTAGTGGTTTATAATATTTGTAGTTAGTAGTGGCATAAAGAATACTTGTAGCCAAAAGTGGCAGTGTAGAATTCTTGTTTGTAATAAGTTGATTATAATGGAACCCTTTAACAATTGTTAAAGGAGAATTGGACATAGCTCAGGTTGGGTGAACCAGCATAAAACAAGCATTCTACGTTCGTTATCTTGTGCTTACATCTATTCATCTTGCACCCTGTGCATCTTGGAAAGGTTTTAAAAAGCTTTGTCTTGAATTGTGGAATACAGTTGATAGAGATAGAGTCTCCAAGAAACCTTTTTACACTTTCATGTTGTTTGCACCCCTTGGTTCAGCCCTTGGCTAGGTTCACCCTTAGCCATGGGGTCTCGTTCAGAAGGGATCCCTTGGAGCTGTTTAGCTCCACTACATACCCAAACGATGGTCAACGGCGCTATTGGTCCTCAACCCTCACAACCCACCCATGGGACTAATCCACCTGGAACGATCTCTATTCCTCCCAAATCTTTCTTCGATGTTGTCAAGAACGCATGTCTTTTTCCCCTTGATCAATTGCCCACTCCTTGCATCAAGGGTGAGGCTATCTCTATTCGCATTCCTAAATTCGAATACCTCGCAGGAATGGAACAATGCAAACAGAGCTTACATGGTCGTCTTACTTTCCCCAAGGGGGTTACACTGTCGTGACTATAGGAAATTAGGGATACCTTGTCAAAGCTATGGCATACCATGGGGCTTTGGAAGATGACTCCTTTGGGACGTAGCTTCTTTGAATTTGCTTTTAAAAACCTTGAAGATATGTGTCGGATTCTTGCACATCCTGGAATCTATGTCTTGGTATTCTTCGTCTCTCTTCTTGGTCTCTAGAATTTAATCCCTATTTGGTGAAGTAGACAAATGTGTAATGTTGGATCTAGATTCACGGTCTGCCTTAGGAGTATTGGTGGTTGCTTATACTTTTCTCGATCGCCAAAGGGGTGGGTGAACCCATCTCCATTGATAGGGCTATGGCATCTCGCACTTTTGGGCATTATGTGCTAGTCTTGGTTGATTTGGACTTGAAGAATCCATTAACTAGCAGGTCTTGGTTGAGAGAGATGGCTTTACTCTATTTGTTGATATCACTTTTGAAAAGTTACCCTCATTCTGTGACCATTGTAAAATCATTGGCCATGATTGTGGGAATTGTAGGCACTTGCAAGCTAAGAAGGACAAGAAGCCCCATTCTAAGTAGGATATTAGGAGGACTGGCAGTGATAATAGGCCTATTGACTTTGTCAAGAATGGTTATGATGCCTCTTCAAACTCTAGCAGTGATAAAGGGAATGGTCATGGCTCTGGCTCCAATAGAAAAGTTGGTTTTGACTCCTTTGATGATGAGGACAACTTTGGGGATAGTGAGGATTCTTTTGATGGCTCTGATGAATAATCTGGGCACAATTCGGATACTGGGGTCTAGAAGACCAATGATGACATTGAGCTGCATAATGAATTTGGTTCTACTAATGATTAGCCTTAGTCTGATACACACCAAAATGATGACGCAGAGAATGGGCCTCACACTTTACTAGAAAATAAGGACACAACATCTAAGCCTTTGGAGGAAACTATGGTTAACTCTGCTCCCTTTGTGATTCCTGATGTGCCTGTCCCTAACCCCCTTGTTCCTCAGGATAGGGAGCTTTTCTTTGATGTAGGAAATGAAGAAGTTCACAGTGAATAAGAGCTATCATACAACCTTCTAGGGAGGGCATCTCTGTTTCTAGTTTTGAGGAGGAAGAGGAGGAAATTCTTGAAACTCAGTTGCCTCCTTTGGCTAATCAGGATATGAAGCACCTTCACAAATTTTGGGCCTCAAGATCGAATAATCTTGACAACCTAGACACTGACTCTTCAGCTATGGCCACTCAGGCCATAGCCTTAGCTGCAGAATTTGAGGCTACCAAAAATAAAGTTAAAAATAACAAAAAGAGGAGTAGGTAGGAGACAAGGAATCATGAATATTACCTTCTTAAGGCATCCTCTTCCAAGCAAAAATGAATGTGCTATCATGGAATATAAGAGGCCTTAGAAACAAAGACATGTAGCAATTTCTGGGCAAGTTGTGTCTACAACATAAATCGGGTTTGGTCTTCCTTTCTGAACCCATGATTTCTATTTCTTCTCTGCCTACTTATTTTCTTGAGAAGCTTAATCTTAAATTGTTCTATGTTAATAATAGGCCTAATCTAATACCCTCTTTATGGCTTTAATGTAATTCTATTCTTAGTCCGGTTATAATTGTTTGCTCTGATAAGTTTATTTGCTGCTCTATTACCACTTTGCTTGGTACTGATCCCTTTTTTGGTGTGGGTGTATATGGTTCCACTAAATACATTAGGAGAATATTACTTTGGCATGACTTATCTTTATTGCAATCTCAGTACCCTAGGAGTTGGACTTTCATTGGGGACTTCAATGCGATTATTGGAGCCCATGAATGGTAGAAATCCTCCCCCTAAAACTCCTATGGCTGATTTTCTGCACTGGAGTGATTTTAATCAGTTGGTTCACCTCCCCTGTAGTGGCAGCTTTATACTTGGTCCAATGGACATCAAGGGGGACATCATATTTTTATGAGGCTTGATAGAGCCATTTGTAACCTTAAAATGCCTTTTGGTTTTTCTAATATTTGTTGTAGGACTCTTCTTAGATTTAAATCTGATCATCACCCTTTTCTCCTTAGAATTCACTCCTCAATTGCTCCTCACATTGGTCACTTTAAGTTTCAAGCTATGTGGATTGATCATCCGGATTGTGAAAGGGTATTGTGTGAGGCTTGGCAGCAGCCTATTGCTGGGAATCCCTTGATCAGATTAAAAGAGAACTAAAAATTGTTAAAAAGGCTTTTCAATCTTGAAACATTTTAGTTTTTTGGCAATGTTCAAAATGTAGTGGCCTAGGATAGCTCTAAGTTGGATAAGATCCAGCAAGCCATTCATACTGATGGTTTCTCTAAAGAATTGGCTGATAAGGATAAGATTGCTCGGGCAAATTGCTCAGGCAACACTTGGGAAAGCCCTTCATTTTGAGGAAATGTTCTGGAAAGAGAAAACCATATTGTAGTGGGCTACAAATGGAGATAAGAATACTTATTTCTTTCATAGTTTCGTTAATTACAAAAAAGCCGTCAAAAATATATCTTAATTGCTTATTAATAATGTTGTGTCTTTTGATCAAGAAGCCATTGGCAATCATGTGTTAAATTTTTTCTCTAAGCTTTACTCCTCTAATAATGACTATAGCTTTGCCTTTAATATTCTGTCTGTTATTCCTAAGTTGCTGTTAGATTTAGATAAAATCTCTCTAACTATACTTCCTTCCAGATAGTATTATTCCTAAGTTGCCTTTAATATTCTGTCTGTTTTCGCCATGTCTTCTACCAACGCACTACAACTTGATGAATTTGGTGGATTATTCTATCAATAGTTTTGGGACATCATAGGGGTTATTGTACATTTGGCCACCTCTCATTTCTTTCAACATGGCTAGGTGGTTCCTGGACTTAATTCCAACTCTGTGGCACTAATTCCTAAAACTCTTGGGGATAGTAAAATTGAGGATTATAGGTCCATTGCTATGGGTAACTATCAATTCAAGATTATCACCAAAATCCTCGCAAACATAATTTCCCCTCTCGTTGCTATCTTCATATCTCCTTAGCAATGTGGATTTATTCCTGGTAGGAATGTTAGAACCAAGACGTTTGATGATGTCTAACCCCTAATACCTTGATAAGTTTTGATGATAACAAATGTGATAATATTTGATCAGCTAATGATTTCAAACTAAGTGATTTTAGGAAATAAAGTGAGAACAGACAAAGACTAAAATAAGCTCTTAATGGATCATGCAAAGTCTATAGACTAGACCATACAAATGGTCTCAGACAGACTATGTGAAGTCTTGGGATAGACAACACAAGTCTTGGATCAGACTATGCATATGCACTGGACTAGACCATGTATGGAACTCATCAGACAATGCATAATTTGCAAGCTAGACAATGTTTGACGCTAAGCCAGACGATGTCTGAAGCCAAGCCAGATGATGTCTAAGGCTAGAATAGACCATGTTCTTCATTCCAGATCATAGTAAGTCAGACCAGACTATGTCTGTTAAGCCAGATGCTGTCTGTGCAGGAATAGAATGAAGTCTGTCATATGTGCTGAGGAATACGTGCCTTATAATTAATTCTCTATAAAAATAAAGGCACTGTTGTAACAGAAAGAAAGGGAGATACTCTTTGACATTACTTTCTTCAATTCCTCGTATTGCTTGCATGTCTTGAATTATGTGAAGTGTGTAGGTACAACAAGATGCACGCCTTATGCTAAAAGATAAGTGTGACAGAGACATAATCTTGTGCCTGTCACATCAAACACAATCAAAGCTACTTCAACACTCTACTATGAGACAACGAAAAGAAGTCTTCTCCAACATTCAAATTCATAAAGCTCACTATAAAAGGATGCTTCCATGCAACGAGAAGACTAATGAACTAGAACAAAATAATTCAAATCAATCTAGACAGCAGCAAAAGAACTTTGAGAAAAAGCCTTGAACACGAGTTGAGAGAAAAAGAGAACACCATCTTCTACAAGCTCATAAAGATTCAACATTTGTTTATATCCTCTCTTTGAGAGTTATCTGAATCTTATACATAATTGTATAGAAAGCCAAGAGTGGATTAGTGATAAAAGAATACTTGGGAAGTATAATCTCAGGGGGAGATTCATACTTGTAACAAGAAGTGGTTTACAATACTTGTAGCCAATAGTGGCATAGAGAATACTTGTAGCCAGAAGTTGCAGTGAAGAATACTTGTTTTGTAATTAGTTGATTATAGTGGAACCTGTTGGTCTATTTTGGCAAGCATACCAAATATCGCACAAGTAGTTTAAAAGGGAAGATCCCAGTATCAAATCCACAGGGAATTGTCCGTATTTGACTATCAGTAAAGTAATCAATTCCTAAACATTAGTTTGGTTTTTATAGTTGGTTGTTCTTGAAACATCAATAATAACAAAAATTTAACTAAACACTACAGTTAACACTAACTATAAACAATAAAAACGACAATGTTGATTCAGGACTATGATCGAACAGTTGGCGTGCTTGAGTTTTAGAATGGAATAATGGATATGTTGAGGATTTGGTTCAACCGGTTTGCTTCCCATGTAAACATATAAGATATATTCTCCATTCACATTAATAGTTTAGATTAACTTCGATCTAAAAGTGCTCAAAACGTGATCTCTCATCAAATCAAGCCTAAACTGCTCAACCTCACTTTCGATGTCTCGATAAGTTCAGTTGAGTGGTTTGATGAAGCTTAGAGATCTTTGCAAAGCTAATGGAGTCTATCCTATGTCTAGAAATACACTCCATTAGAGTTCAAACTCAGTTCCAAGTTCAACAACATCTGTCAATGGCAGGTAAACTCTAAAACATGCATATATAACTGATCCAATCATATAACAAGAATAAAGATAGAGAAATGAACATTAAACTGAATATTTCAATGAATAGATATGAAGAATAGCGTTTACATGATCAGCACCTAGTTCCAAGTCCTCAACACTAATAGATTAGCCTTTCATTGTCATGAGAAGCCTTGAAAAGGTTACAAAAGGGGATGAAGAGAATAGAGGAAAACAGAGAAAACAGAGGAAGCAGCTCAACCAAATCCACCAAAGTCTGAATGCTTCAAAATTCTTCAAGTGCAGCTTATATAGTCGAAGCCTCGCCTAGCGCAACCTTCCGCTAAGCGCAAAACACTGCATAATGCATCTCAGAGCAGGTGTTCCACTAAGCGCAATCTTCCACTTAGCACATATTCAGTTCGAAAGCAACTTCCGCTAAGCTCGATGTCCCGCTAAGCGAGTCTTCTGTTCGAATGAAAATGTCGCTTAGCGCAATGTGGCGCTCAGCGCGTCATAGGCCGCCTAGCTCGCGTAGCTTGCTGTTGCGCTCAGTGAGTTAAGCGCTGAGCGAGATGTGTCGCTTAGCGAGTTATGTCTTCTTCTTGCATTCTCCCTTTACTGTTGAATCTAGGCTTGCACACATAAATTAGAGTATATTTCTCACAAAATAACTTCTCAGGGTTAGAATTATCAAACTATACAAATCTATATTAAATGATTTCAAACTAAGCTAAAAATCTTGAGAACATTAGATAATCACTACAAAATATGATGCAATATTTACGTATATAAAGCGATTATCAGAACCCTTTAATAGTTGTTAAAGGAGAACTCGATGTAGCTTAGGTTGAGTGAACTAGTATAAAAACAAGCTTTCATTTGCTGTCTTGTGATTACTATATTCATCTTACTTGCTGTGCTCTTTTGAAAAGATTTCTCAAACTTTGCTTTACAATGATATATTTGCTGGTTTGAACTTACATATATCCATGAAAGCAATTTGTAAACTAATAGTGTTTAAAAGAAAGTTTTTTTAACCCACTATTCAACCCCCCCCCCCCCTTCTAGTGTGTTCTTATGTATTTTAGTTGGTATTAGAGCCTGGTCTCTGATAACTATCTTCACAGATATACAGCTAAAGATCCTACACAAGGATGGAGAAGGGTCTACACAAACCTCCAATCTTCAAGGATGAAAACTTCACATACTGGAGACAAAGAATGGAGACATACTTTGAGTCATGTCATATAAACATGCTGGATGTCGTAGAAATTGGAGACTACATTCCAGTTGATGAAAGTGGAATTGAAATTCCAAAAGAACAATGGTTTGAGGCACAACAAAATAGATTCATCTTGAACTCTAGAGCAAGAAAGGCAATACATGCATGTATCTCTGAAACTGAACACAGAAAAATAAGCCAGTTCAAATCTACTAAGGACATATGGGACACATTCATAATAACTTATGAAGGGTCCTCATAGGTAAAAAGGAACAAGGTAAGTGTTCTCACCAGAGAGTATGAACTCTTTACCATGGAAGAAAATGAAACCATAGTTAGTATGATGTCTAGATTTCAAACTATTTTAAATGAGCTTCGAAACCTTAGTAAAAGTTTCAAAAATTCCGAGCATGTTGACAAAATTCTTCATAGCTTGCCTAGACAATGGAAACCCCAGGTCACAACCATTAGAGCTTCCAAAGATTTAGATTATATGCCTCTCGAAGAGCTTGTGGGAATTCTAATGGTACATGAGTAAGAACTGCAAGGAGATGCCAAGCTGAAAAAGGGCAAGTCTCTAGCTCTGAAAGCTTATAAGCCAAATCAAACAACACCTAAAGAGTCATCTTCATCAAAAAGTCAATCCTCCAAACCATCTAAAAGATAGACCACCAAAGCTCTAAAGGTGGAAGAGTTAGAAGTAGAGTCCACTTCTTAAAGTGAAGAAGAGTCAGATGATGATGATGAGTTATCCTTCATCTTAAGAAAAATCCACAAGATGTGGAAAAAGAAAGGTGGTTCGAGATGGATGAACTACAACAAGAAATACTCAACAGACCATGAGAAGAAAGAGAAGAGTCTTATCGTCTACTATGAGTGTAAGAAGGCTAGACACTTCAAGTCAGAATGTCCTAAGCTCAGCGAGGGAAAGAAAAAGTCAACAGAAGATTTCCCAAAAAAGAAAGGACTGATATCCACATGGGAAGATCTAGATGACTCAACAGATGAAGAAAATTCTGAAGCATCAGATGAGGAAGCTAATCTCTATCTAATGGTAGACACAACCTCCACATCATTTGTGTCTGATGATGAGAATGCACCAGACAACACCCACTCTGCGTCTGCGTCTTGAGGCTTCAGAAGATGAAGAACAAGAGGTAGACCTCAATGATCTTATCTCTCTTCAAGAAGCCTATCAAGAACTTCTTTCTAATTCATCTATTCTTTCAAAAGCCTATTTATCTATGAAAAAGAAATTAAGAAAACTCTCAAAAGAGCATGAAGAACTTGGGTTATCTTTCATTGAGTTATCTGAAAAATGCTCTACATTAGTCATAGCCAGTAATGCTCTAACAGATGATTTTCAAAAACTAACCATTGATCACCAATGCTTAATTAAGAGCAAAAGTGAACTCTAGATAGAAAAAGAACATCATAGAAGGCAATTGAATGAATTGATTAAGGAAATTGATGAATTAAACAAGGTGAGAGCCTTGAGTAAAGATGAAGCTAAAGTTGCTAATTTACACAAAGAAGCTGCATCTCTCAAAAGCACTCTAAGAAAATTTGTCAATGGGTCAGAAAATCCAAATGACAAATCTGGCCTTGGATTCACAGGAAAGAAAGAAGCAACCAGGAAGAAAGCTTCTTCTAATAGATCATATTTTGAAAATGGACATGTAAAGTCCAAAAGCAAGAAATTGCCTACATGAAGCAAGTCATCTGCTTCTAAGACTAACACCAAAGGAGCCAAAAGAATATAGGTACCTAAAAACAAAATAATTCTTGTTGCAGATGTCCTTGATGGTAGGAAAGAAACACCAATCATGGTACCTGGACAATGGCTGCTCACATCACATGATGGGCGCTAGACCTGACACCAATGCATGGTGGTACAGTCACTTTTGGAGGTAATCAGAAAGGAAGAATCAAAGGTATTGGTAAGATAGGTATCCCTCCATTGAGAATGTATTATTTGTTGAAGCCCCTTGCAGCCACCATGAGGATCTTCATGGAGGGCTAAATCCCCTTTGCAACCCAAGAATCATGTGCTTGTGGGTAAATATGAGTTTCTCTATTCTCAATTATGAATTTTGCTCATGAAAACCCTTTTCTCCCTTTTTCTAATTTTCAATTTCCTTGTTTAATGTATGATAATGATTAGATTAGGGAATTAAAATCTGAATTTGGGTCAATTATAATCGATTGATTGTGATTTAATACGATACGTGCTTGAATTTGGGAAAATTAGGAATGTGATAGTAATCTGGATTTTTCCAAATGAATGTAAGGTGATTGCCTTAAATTTCGTATTGTTGGAAATTTCATGAGTATGAATTTGACTTATCCTTGTTGGAACTGTGATTATTTCTCCATAAGCATAGGTTCTTGAGTTGTATCTCTTTGATTCTATTTTCATTTATTGTTTAAAAAGTTGTTCTGTTGCTTTAATTTTTGAAAATCACACAAAATCCCCCCTATTTTGAATTGAATGCAAGGTGTTTAATGAATTGTATCTTTGAGAAAATGACTTGAGTTAGCCTTATATTGCAAAAATTTATTGGAGAACTTAGTTGTTTTTTACAGTGTGTTCGACGTGCTCCGTCAAGCCCAAACCTTAAGAGGGCATGTTGACAGATTTGACCTCCAGAAATCTATCATAGTGTAATCAGTTTTTCAAAAGACACTACATGAATTTTGCGGATTAGTGAGGGATATATTTTGTTACTAATTCACCACAATTTAGAGGTAGATTTGCGTGAACTAAAAAATCATTAAAATCTTTCGCAAATTAGGGAAGGATTAGTGAAGACAAATATTTTCTTCACTATTTCCTTGCAATTTTATCAAATTACTTAGCGACAGATAGATATCCTTACAAATTCCTCACTGATAAAATAATAATTATTATTAAAAATAAATCTTACAATAGCGAGGGATATTTTTCAGATAAATCTCTTGCTAATTTGCGAAGGAAAAGACCCTCGCAAATCCCTCCCAAAAAAACATTTTCAATATAAAATTAGATATATCAAGGAATGTGAGATTGACAATTTGACTACTTTTTCTTCTTTAGTATGCTCATTGTTTTAATAAAAAATGTCTCAATTCCGATTAGTGAAACATGAGTCATTGAATTATAACAATGGTTTCGATTTTGATACCGCTACAATAAAATTGTCCTATGCCTACAGACATTTCTACCTACAGATAGTGACGGAACCACGTTAGTGGTTGGGGGGTCATGGACCTGCTCGTTTTTTTCAATTTTTTTTATAAATATATTTTTTATTAATTAATATTAAAACAATTATTTATTTAAATTAGATAATAATATTTAAGTCTTATTTTATTCATAATAAATTTTATCATTTTATCAATATTGTTTAATTTTCTTTTGTCATTTGTTATTATTATTTTAAAGCTCATTATTACATTTACAAGATTTTTATTAGTCTTTTTACAATGATTGAGAATTTGAAATATTTATCAGGATAAAATATTTTCTTTATCTTTATAAAATTTAACATGTTATTGTTTATCTAAAATCCTAACTTTATTATCGAATTTGCTTACATACACGAGTGGAATCACATTATACCTATAAGTAAATACTTTTACCTAAGAATTTTTCGTATATGGAAAATCTTTTAATAATCTAATAAATTTATAAAATAAAAATGACATTTACCTTCAAACACTTTTTTTAGATAAAACCTTGATAAAACATCTAAAAATTATCTTTTTAAATCAAAATTGTGTTTATAACTCATCTAAAATTTTAATTTTTGATTGCTTAAGTAATTTACTAAATTCTAGTTAAAATTAAATATTAATTTACTATATTTTTTATTTTATTTTTTCTTTTTGTGTTTTTTTCTAATAAAAAAATATTTGGCAATCCTATAAATTTATTCTTATCGATAAATAGTTTAAAATACATGGTTATTACAAAATAATATTTTGAGTCTGTTTAATAATTTTATATACAACAAATATTTATATATTAATGTTTGTCTAAAATATATATATATATATATATATATATATATATATATATATATATTTACATAAATATGCAAAAAATTATTATAGTAACAAAAACTCAGTTACTCACAACTTCTGCTCCCACTACCCGCTACAGTCATTGTGTGTGCCTCGTTCAATCCCGCCGCTACAAAGCCATTTTTTCTATGATCATTGTGCTTGGTTCATTCACAATCTTGCTACTCCACTGCACCATGCCGCTGTGCCACGTCCAAATCCTTTGTGTTCCCTCTCCTCTCATTTCAATCTCCTTCGCCTTCTCTTTTGTTCTCCATGGATGAACCAGCCTAAGGAGCTTGAAGTGGTGAAGATCAATACTCTTGGCAAGGATCCATCCCTTCCCCTTGACTCGGTGAGTTCCTCTAAGCCTAGTGCCCAACATTTCGTTTCTTCCTCTCCTTAGAGCAACCTAGAGGGATTTTGTGAGAAAAACCCTAGGTTAGGGTTTGAGATTCTAAAATTGGAAGTGTTTGGGTGTTTGGGATTATGCAATTTCTGAATCCCCAATTGTATTGTTACAACTATTGCCATAGTAGTATTTATTATTAAAATTTTGAAAAACAACATTCATGTTGTTATGTATATGCATATAAATATAAATATAAATATATAGTAAAATTAATGGCTTTGCTTAATTTTTCTTGTTTTTATGTATATGCATATAAATATAAATATATAGTATAATTAATGGTTTTGCTTAACTTTTCTTGCTCATTATCCTCCTCTACCCCCGTCTCTCAAATATATAGGTAGGATTCGAGGGAAGTTCTGTTGGGCAGTGGTGGTTGGATATGATAGACAAAACATCAAATGAAGGTTCAACATTTGAACGTATTGGATCTAGGCAACTTACTAGCTTGGTCATTGCTGTGTGGTGAGTATCTATGAGTAGGAGTAGATGTGAGCTAGTGAAGCTTCAATGTGTCGGAAATAATGCTTGTTGTTTGATAAGGCAATATGACGTGTGTTGGTCTCTTAAATTGCTTGTGTTATCAACTATTTTCCTCATTTAATTTGAATTTATGTCATTGTTATCTAAATTCTTCTTTGCTGCTCTCTTTGCCTATAGTAGTTGAATTTTTCTTTTTTAGGGTTAAAACTAGCATGAGATTTCATGTTGGGGATGTTGAAGTGGCAACAGTTCCATGTGGCTTTGGACGTGCTATTGGCAATAAGGTGGGCCTGTACTATCTGCTTTGCTGTTTTTCTTTTCATATTAGTTTGACTTAGTTTCTTCTGTATCTAACTATCTATCTATGATTCTATGACTCTGTTTTTGCTAATAAAGGGTGTATTATGATGTGGCAGTTGGTCATTATCATTGATCTCATAATTGCCCGCTTTGGTTCCATTAGACAGTCTAACATGGATATTTAAATATTAGGCTGTTGCTAAATTCTCTGCTGGATTTTATGGTGTGTTGCAATTCCAAGTAAAAGAAAATAGAGTCAGAGATTTCCATTCTACAAGTTCTGTAATGCAAGCCAATGACATAATTTGCTTCCGTGTGGTCTGCAAGTAACCTATGGCATAACCATTAGAACTTTATCTCTAATTGTGTTCACATAATAGATAACCATTATGATGTTAGTTGATGACTTTTGCATGAGTTTCATCATGCAACACGCATATATAAAACCAATAGGATTTGCAAGTCTTTTCATAGATATTGAAAATATTTGTGTTTCGGTTATGACATGACATTATGTCTATATGATATGACTGTAGTATTTAATTTTATAGTTACAATATTATTGATTAGTGGATTTAAAAGAACTATGGCATGTTTAGAAATTTCAATGATTTTCCTTTAAATTATAAAAAAAAAATCCAAACAATCAAATATGTTTAGTATGTTGTTGTACACAATTTTTGGACAAGGACACAGGTCAAGCTCATTATTATTATTATATTATAAATATATTGTTAGGATCAACCGGTTACATCAAGAGGGGGGGGGGGGTTGAATTGATACTATATAAAATTTCAGATTCTTTTTCACCAACAAAAACTTTTCACCACCTCTCTTGAAGTTTTAACAAAACATTTTCAGAAATATGTTATTGAATGAAGAAGCCAATACAAAATCAACCATGACAGATTTTATTAGAACAATTAAGCTAATGACCAAGATCAAAATTTGAATTACAAAGATGAAGGGATAGAGAAATTGAGCCTATAGATTTTATACTGGTTCGATCAACCACCAATCTACATCCAGTTCTTCCTATAACAAGGAGTTCCACTATAAAATTGTTACATACACCATGCACACACATTTCACAGCTTGAAACAGGAACCTAAAACTGAATGTGAAAACACCATCAACATTCAATTTCAACCATTAGAACAATACAATTCTAGAAACAAGATTACGAAAACCTTTCCCTAATACAACACAACATTTAGGAATGCTCTTCCTACAATGAAAATCAAGCAAGATCAATAGAAAAAGATCAAGAATGAAAACACCTTAAAGTGCTAATCAATCTAATGTAAAGATCATTTGAAGAACTCCAATCTGAGTAAGTATAGCAGGCAAGATCAAATTTTGATTAACCTCAGTTCTTAGAAGAACAAGAGAGGGATATAGCTATATGGGCTTAGAGGTTTAATCTCAAAAAGTGGGTATAGTGTTAAGATCAGTCGGGTAATCAATCAAGAGGGGGGTGAATTGATTTAACGTAAAGTGATAGATTCTTTTCTTTAGAAGGATTTCACAACCTGAAACTGGAACCTAGAAAACTGAATGTGAAAACACCATTCACCATCCAATTTCTAAACTCTAGAACAACACAATTCTAGAAACAAAATTAGAAACACCATCTAATTTCAAAATAGCATCTAGGAACGAAATTCCTACAATGCAAATCAAACAAGATCAATGAAAAGATTCAAGAATGAAAACACCTTTGAGTGCTGATATATCTTGATATAAGATCAGTTGAGAAACTCCAATGTGAGTGTGTATAGTAGTCAAGAACAATCGCTTGAATCACCTCAGTTCATCAAAGAACAAGAGAGGAATATAGATGTATGGTCTCAGAGGTTTAATCTCAAATGGGTATAGTAGTAAAAGCAATATTGAGTTTTTTTGAAACTCAAGAGATTAAGTGATGTGTAGAAGAAAAACAGAGAATGTTCAGAGCAATATCAAATCTGAAAATCAAATCAAAGATTTAGATTTTGACAATTGAAAGAATGAAACGATATTGTAAAAAGTTGGTCTCTACACAGAATGCTATGGGTTCAAATATATAGAATGGGTCAAAAAGATTCGGAGTTAGTTAAACAAAGAATGAATATTGGAGATCTTTCAATATGACCGTTATACCAGATATAATCGATTGCAATAAGGTGTAATCGATTATCCCGTGTATCAGAATATGATTTAAACTTGCTATCATCTATTATAATCAATTGCAGTAGACTTGTAATCGATTGTAAACAAGAAAAAGCCAATTTTGAAATTCAAAGATCATCTAGTAATCGATTGCCACTAGATGGTAATCAATTGCAATTCTAGAGATGGTTCAAAGCTGATTTGGCCATCTGGTAATCGATTCCCACAATGTGTAATCGATTGCAATTCTCAGAATAGGTTCCTAAGTAAGCAAATCATCTAATGATGCTAGAGATAATAGAAAACAGGGCAAATCAAGCATCAAGTAAGAACCGTATGACTTAGTCTATAATAAACAATACAATGCCATCATCCATACATGTTATGGCATAAAATAGAAAATACTAGACTAAGAGAACGGAGAAGACTTAAGGTATGAAGATACCAAAAATCTAAAATGAAGACACGTCAATCTTCAAAGGAAACATATGTCTTGAATTCTAATCAGAAAAAGATGGTGTGTGAGTGGTTAAAACAATTAAAGTTTCCAGATGGGTATGCATCTAACATATCACGTTGCATTAATAGAGAAGAAGGGAAGATATATAGTATGAAAAGTCATGATTGTCATGTCTTTATGCAAAGACTAATCCGTTTGGCATTTCATGATATGTTGCCAAAGCCTATATGGGGTGTATTAATAGAAA
Source organism: Amphicarpaea edgeworthii (assembly GCA_014843725.1). Lineage (NCBI taxonomy): Eukaryota > Viridiplantae > Streptophyta > Magnoliopsida > Fabales > Fabaceae > Amphicarpaea > Amphicarpaea edgeworthii. The sequence goes on from CM026324.1 coordinate 11,613,181, forward strand.
TAAGCTTATTCTTCAGATAGATTTGTGGAACTACAATACATGTTTCTGTCATGGAGAATGCTAGGTTATCCATTATTGAAACACTTTGCAAATTAGAAAAGATTTTCCTACCAGCATTCTTTGACTTAATGGAACATTTAGTTGTACATCTCTTGTATGAAGCTAAGGTTGGAGGACCTCTGCACTACATATGGATGTATCCATTTGAGAGTTGTATGCTGTATTTGAAAAGAAAAGTTTGTAATAAGGCAAAAGTTGAAGGATCGATTTGTGAAGCATATATTTTGGAAGAAATTTCAAATTTTGCTTCTATGTATTTTGATCCAAATATTCAAACAAGACACACTAAAGTTCAGAATGATGATGGTGGTGAAGATACGTCTAACACAAAGTTGTCTATTTTTAAATACCTATGTTGACTTATTGGAAGAGGTCAAAGTAGATTCTTAACAGATGAAGAACTTCAAATTGTTGAGACGTATGTTGTTATAAATTGCAAAAAAGTAGAACCCTATCTCTAGTAAGTTTGCTTTTAATTTTTCAATTTGTGTAATTTAATTTTATTAGTCTTCATGCTAATTATAATTTTTAATAGAAAATTTGAAGATTCACTAAGGGAAAAAAATATTAATATCTCATGATGATATATTGGAAGCTTGAGATAGAAACTTTAGTAGGTGGTTGAAACATCAAGTAAGTTGTCATCTCCCTCTATAATTGGAAATAATATAATATAATGTATGATTTAAAACTTAGTTGATTGAGTGATTTAACAATTTTTTTTTTCTTTGTAATCATTTTTAGGTGAGTATAAGTCGAGTTGAGGATCAATTAATTCAAGAAATAAGTTATGGTCCATTGAAGGCTGTGACTTCTTATAATGGCTTGATAGTTAATGGGTACAAGTTTCATACTAAGGAGTATGGACAAAATAAAACCACCATGAATAATGGAATATTTGTTCGAGGAAATATATATGGTGAAAATGATTTGGACTATTATGGCATTGTTGAGGAAATATTACAATTGTCGTATCTTGGACATGAAAACAAAGTCGTTATTATATGTTGTCACTAGTTTGACTCGAATAATGGTGTTAAAGTTGATGAAAAATATGGATTGGTTGATATCAAGCACAAATCAAATCTTTTGTCAAATGAGCCATTTGTATTAGTTGAACAAGCACAAAAAGTGTACTACACAAGATACCTGCGAAATAGGAGTAGAAACACCGATGATTGGTGGGCAGCTTGTAAGGTTAGAGCAAAATTGTTTGTGCCTGAAACATTGAATGATGAAGATGATATCTCAAATGAAACGATTTCTACTAATTATTTTCAAGAGGATGGATTTGTGAGAATGCCCAATAATTTGATTGAGGATGAGACAATACACTTGTTTGATGCACATGGCTCATTGGAAGAAATAAACATAAATGATATATGTGACTCGAATAGTTTAGAACATGATGAACTTATGAATGATAATGAAGATGAGGAGTATGAAGATGATAATAATGAGTTAATAGTTCAAGAGGAAGAATTCGATGATTCCGAATTTAGTTATGATTGAATTACCTTAATTTGATTTTATTGTTATTGGTTTAAAGATGTAATTTCTCTTATATATGATTTCTTATTTCATTGTCTTTTAATATGTAGATCATGACTAGTCGAGAAAGAGGAAGAGGTCGAGGTCGAGGTCACACCATTAATTCACATCAACAAACTCAATCTCCTAATGATCCTTCATTGTAAGATTTTATTTCACATGCACCAAGTATATTTCTACTATGACATTTTAAATTGTAAAATCTTAATTTAATTAAATGCATATGCTAAGTTTTTGTTTCATTGTTTTCATCTTAGGTGCTACTTTTAGCAATGATCCACCCATTGATAGTGATCAATCAATTGGTGGTGGTCAATCACTTGCTATCGTCCCATTGATTGATGATGCTACCTTGACACCTAGTGACCCACAACATACAATGGAGCCTTCAAGTGTAAATTCTCACGATGAAGTTGATAGGAGAATTGTTTTAGGTTTGGAAGATATGATTAATTTGTCAGTAAATGTAATTTAATTTATTCTTCAAATTAATGTTATTAATTCATGATTTATATTATTGATTATGTAAATTGAATGGACTTACAAGAAGAGATTTGAACCAGATTTGACGCGGGATATTGTAGTTGATTTACTCATGAGGATGCCCAAGCCTGTAGAAAAATGGAAAAAATATTGTCCTGAAATGAAAGAACTGCTATTCAATAATTTTATGGTAAACTACTATATTTGTAATATTGTCTATTGTATGATTATATAATATATATATATATATATATATATATATATATATATATATATATGAATTTACTTGACTTATACTGATGTAGGAAAAATATAGATTAGGGACAAATGATGTTCGCAATATGACAAGAACACTCTGATTCTTTAGCTAGAGCAAAGGAGAAGGCAAAACAAGTGACCGGTTCAGGTGATGTTACAGATTATTGTTAGGATTAGTCAGTCACATCAAGAGGGAGGGGGGGTGAATTGATGCTATATAAAATTTCAGATTCTTTTTCACCAACATAAAACTTTCACCACCTTTCTTGAAATTTTAACAAAACATTTTCAGAAATATGTTATTGAATAAATAAACCAATACAAACTCAACCATGACAGGTTTCATTAGAACAATTAAGCTAATGATAAAGATCAAATTTGAATCAAAGAGATGAAGGGATAGAGAAATATAGCCTGCAGATTTTATACTGGTTCAATCAACCACTGATCTACATCCAATTCTTCCTTATAACAAGGAGTTCCACTATGAAATTGGTTACATACACCATGCACACACAATTCACAGCAAATCCTGATTTCACAACTTGAAACAGGAACCTAAAACTGAATGTGAAAACACCATCAACATTCAATTTCAACCACTAGAACAATACCATTATAGAAACAAGATTAGGAAAACCTTTCCCCAATACAACATAGCATTTAGGAATTCTCTTACTACAATGCCAATAGAAAAAGATTCAAGAATAAAAACACCTTAAAGTGATGATATATTTGATGTAAAGATCATTTTGAAGATTGACGTCTCGCCTCTTCATTTAGATTTTTGGTATTTTCATACCTTAAGTCTTCTCTGTTCTCTTAGTCTAGAGTTTTCTATTTTATGCCATAACATGTATGGATGATGGCATTGTATTGTTTGTTATAGACTAAGCCATATCATTCTTGTTTGATGTTTGATTTGCCCTGTTTCTATTATCTCTAGCATCACTGGATGATTTACTTCTTAGGAATTAATTCTGAGTGATTGTAATCGATTACAAGTTGTAGGAATCGATTACCAAATGGCCTAATCAGTTTTGAAACCATCTCTGGTATCACGTTAATCGATTACCAACCATTGCAATCGATTACAATGTTAATTTTAGAGTTCAGATATTGTCATGTATCCATTGCAATCAATTACCATCGAGCTGCAATCGATTACAAGACAATCTCTGAGGTTTAGAAATTGCTCTATTTCATTTGCAATCAATTACCATTGATCGAGGCCGTACCCAAACCAAATAAAAACAATTAAATGCAGTACTAGGAAGTGATCCTAGGTCGTTTCCCAGTGAGCAACGATCAATCAAACGTTCATGACACTTAACAACAATAAAACAGTAGCAACTTGGGGGGGTTTCTTTGCTTTAAAGTAAACAACTTGAATTAAAAAAAACAGAACTAAAACATGTTGTTTCCCCTTGATTCAAAAGCAAGCCTCTTATCCTAGATTACGAGAATCTATCCCTAATCAATTCAGCCACTTAATCCAACCCGGAATTAATTTACTAAGCGAAAATTAATACAAGGTTTTCATTATGTGATTAAGCAACACATACACCAATTAATTCCTCTCACAGGTCCATCACAGAATAATTGGTGAAGGGGGAAAATTGATCAGACATTAACATTAATAACAAAACCTCAAAGAGAGCTAGTGCTTAGTCCTCAAGAGAAAACAACACCGAAAATTTAACCTTCCATTCAAATTAAACAGCAACTGGAAACGTAAATGGCAAAATGCAAAACAGAAACGAAAACAAGGATAGAAGGCAAAAACGAAACTGGGAATGAAAATTGAAAACGAACCAACAATGAAGAGCGAAAAATGGAAACAGAAGCAGAGAATGCACAAAAACGCTGCTCTACATGAATAGTAGCATCTGGGGACGTGAAACCCTTCTCTCGAATAGTGAAAATCGAAAACCTAAAAACTCTCCCCCTTTTCGTGACGGCTGGGGCCTTTTTAATCTGTCTCACCCAGAAGTCCTTACATAAAACCCTAGGATACTAATCTAATTTGGGCCCATAAAAAAATCTGATGCGGCCCAATTACAAAATACAGCAATAAAATAAAATAAAACTGGATGACAAATAAAACTAAAACAGTTTCCTCTCTTCAAGCCCAAAATGGTTCAGCCCAATTCCAGATCCAAGCCCAATTGCTTATAATTCTCCTAAAATCAAATTAAAATACAGAATTAGTCAAAACGGCCCAAATGATAAAACTGCATAATTAATTTGACAATTAAGGCTAATTAGTAATTAAAATGATGACAGAAAGGGGTAAGAAATAGGAGAAAATAATGACACATCACAGCAATTGCAATTGGGTTTGATGACTTCATTTCAGATGCATTGAGAGGCACTGGATTTTATTAGAAGGCACAATTGGAGATTTAGAGGGTTGATGGCAAAGCTGCTAATATTGCTGAAGAAGTTTTTGAGAGAACAAAAGAAAAATAATCACCTTATATATACTCAATTGGAGGTTAAAAAATTCTTAATCATTAACCTCTCAAATAAAAATATTATAATAATCACCTTATATATACAAGAGTGGCCATAATCTGCTAATGTTTTTTTTTCTTAAAACAATTATTCTGGTAATTTAACAGCTCTCCCCTCATGTCTCAATTAATCCCTAAAGCTACTCTAGAAAGTTGGAAAAAGAACGAGATTATGCACATTCAAAAGAAATACTCAAAAGGAAAAACAAATAAATAGTTGTTAAGCTTAATCTTCAATTCGAAATTAGTGTAAACTTGTGAAATACGATCTTATTTGTATCGCAGCACCATTCTCCTAAACCAGATTTGACAATACCACTAATCTATTAATTAATTATCTTTCACACATATTCACAAACACATGGTGCTCACCAAGTAAAAGCCATGACCTATTTCACCAAATTGAGTCCCCTCCAACCTCATCAAACCAAAATCCAAGTAAACTCTAGAGAGTGCATGTATACTACAAAGACGAGAGAAGCCAGGAATTGATAATGATGTCCAGAACCTCAGAGAGAGAAACAAAAAGTGTTACATTGGTGGCAAACGACGACGATGACATAGCTAGCTTCATTGATCATAGCAGCGATTTAAGTGTGTTGTGTCGTGGTGGACAACATTAGCAGGTGATGATGATGGGGAGAGAGAGATAATGCGAGAACGACGGTGCGATGGCGCGAGCAGTGAGAACGACAACACGAGCAGTGAGAACAACGGTGTGTGCAAAAGGAGGGAGTAGCAATGCTGTGCAAGAAAAGTGATGATGCCATGGTGTGCGAGAGCAGCCACGGCACCCTTGACGGTGTGCGAAAAAGAGTGAGGAGAGAAAATGCTCACGAAGAGAGTGGGGACTGAGGAGAATATAGCATGCGAAGAGAGTGAGCAAAAGTAGCGTTAGGGACATTTGAAGATGGTTCTATAAATGTCTTGGAAGCTAGCCTTTCTAAGACGATTATAATTTAATCCTCTTAGAAAGGGGATGCTTTAAAGACAATCTCTTACCAACGGTCTTGGAATGATACTCTTCTAAGACGGTCCTAAGAAACCATCTTGGAAGGGTATCCTTTTAAGACGGTTACTTATAGACTGTCTTTGATTTTATAACATTATTTACAAAATTGCCACTATGTTAGTTACTAAGACGTTTTAATTGAACCGTCTTGGATAAGCCGACTTAGAAGGTAGTTTTTGTACTAGTGAGTATATCATCTCCACCATTATCATTCTCTAAGGTTTCAAGAATATCTAAATCTTTTGAGTCCATCCTTCTAACAAAATTATGGAGTGCAAAGCATGCCCATATGATAGACATTTGAGCTTCAAGTTTAAAATTGGTCATTGATAATCGCTTTATATACGTAAATATTGCATCAGATTTTGTAGTGATTATTCAACTTTCTCAGGAATTTTAGCTTAGTTTGAAATCATTTAATATAGATTTGTATAGTTTGATAATTCTAACCCTAGGAAGTTATTTTGTGAGAAATATACTCTAATTTATGTGTGCAGGCCTAGATTCAACAGTAAAGGGAGAATACAAGAAGAAGGCAGATCTCGCTAAGCGAACCATCTCGCTCAGCGCATACGTCGCTGAGCGCAAGAGCAAGCTACACGAGTTAGACGGTCTATGACGCACTGAGTGCCACATCGCGCTAAGCGACGTTTTCATTCGAACAAAATACTCGCTTAGCGGGACATCGCGCTTAGCGGAAGTTGCTTTCGAACTGAATATGCGCTTAGCGGAACACCTGTTCTGAGATGCATTATGCAGTGTTTTGCGCTTAGCAAAAGTTTGCGCTAAGCGAGGCTTCGACTATATAAGCTGCACTTGAAGAATTTTGAAGCATTCAGACTTGGAGAACTGATTGAGCTGCTTCCTCTATTTTTTTCCCCTGTTTCCTCTGTTCTCTTTCCTCCACTTTTGTAACTTTTTAAGGCTTCTCATGACAATGAGAGGCTAATCTATTAGTGTTGAGGACTTGGAACTAGGTGCTGATCATGTAAACGCTATTCTTCATATCTATTCATTGAAATATTCAGTTTAATGTTCATTTCTCTATCTTTATTCTTGTTATATGATTGGATCAGTTATATATGCATGTTTTAGAGTTTACCCGCCATTGATGAGATCTTTGTTGAACTTGGAACTGAGTTTGAACTCTAATGGAGTGTATTTCTAGACATAGGATAGACTCCATTAGCTTCACAAAGATCTCTAAGCTTCATCAAACCACTCAACTGAACTTACCGAGACATCGGAAGTGAGGTTGAGCAGTTTAGGCTTGATTTGATGAGAGATCACGTTTTAAGCACTTTTAGATCGAAGTTAATCTAAACTATTAATGTGAATGGAGAATATATCTTATATGTTTACATGGGAAGCAAACCGGTTGAACCAAATCCTCAACATATCCATTACTCCATTCTAAAACTCAAGCACGCCAACTATTCGATCATAGTCCTGAATCAACATTGTCGTTTATATTGTTTATAGTTAGTGTTAACTGTAGTGTTTAGTTAAATTTCTGTTATTATTGATGTTTCAAGAACAACCAACTATGAAAACCAAACTAATGTTTAGGAATTGATTACTTTACTGATACTCAAATACGGACAATTCCCTGTGGATTCGATACTGGGATCTTCCCTTTTAAACTACTTGTGCGATAATTGGTACGCTTGCCAAAATAGTCAAACAGTCATGCGTTGCAATATTCCCCACCTTGCTTTGCAAACACCGAAAGTTCTTTCAATAACACTTCTCAAGCTAGAATGATGAAAATTAAATATTTCATCTCTTGATCTAAAATTTGGAGCCAATCTAAAATGTTAAAGATGATACCTCGTATTTCTATAAGGTCCTAAGAAACCTTTGAATAAAGCATATCCCGAGTCAACAAGGTAATATTTACCTACAAATAAATAGACAAAATAAAAAGTCTTTAGAGTAATATAAAAAATACTCTTGAATTAAAAAAAAAAGGTTATATAAAATTACCTTTAGGAGGATAAGGAAATCGTAGATTTGGCTTTCGAAGAGTATCCGTTAAGATCCTAGCATCATGAACAGATCCCTCCCAACCACACAATGCAAATATAAAACACATGTTAAAATCACATACGGCCATGACATTTGTGCCTGTATATCCTTTCCTATTAAAAAATGGCAATTGCTTTTCTGTAGGAACATGTATAACAATATGTGTTCCATCTATTGCCCATATACAATCTTTAAAGTAAGGCCAATAATGTTCATCATCTTTGATATGCTCAAAAGCATCAAAATATAAATGTAAATAAAAATATAAATGTAATCACTACTTAAAAAGATTAAAAAACTTTCATCATATAGAAAATCTCAAAGTAACATCAAATTCATACATTAAAAGTTCGAATTTAAATATTCAAAGTGTTAAATCCCTAAATATGACAATTCAAATAGCATAAAAGACATGAAAGTGTAACACTAGGCCTGTGCATTAAACAATCTAGTGACGACCCCAAGGGATATTCCCCTCAGTAAAAGTGTTGAGCCAATCAAAGGTCATCTCACGGTCATTCTCCATGAAGTATAAAAATGCTACCTTACTATCTTTGATGGTCAAGATTCTTACAGCCAAGAAATATAAATGGGATCCCTTCACCAAATTTGGAACATCATTTAATAATGGCAAACGCTTGTCATAGCTGTAAAGGTCTTCTGGTTTTGGTCTTGTAACAGTAGTATTCGAGACTCGATCAAACACATCGACAATACGATCAAGAGACTGTTGAAGTCTATCTGCTTAATTTGATTGTTGTTATAGGATATAATTCTTAAATTCGATTGGTTATTTGATCTTGAATCAATTTCGCGTTAACGTAGCTTTTGCATTATCGCGTTTAATCAGATTGTATTTGCTTAATTCGCAATAGTTTTTAATCCGTTTGCTTAATTTGGAATTCAGGAACATATGCCGTATAATTTCTATTGCGCTTGTCAGTGGTTATTATAGTCAAATAGGATCAGACTTGTTTAGGGAATTGAAATTTATAGGGATCAATGATAAGTCGGAAGTCGATACAATAGGTTGATTCGCTTTAGCTTATTCGATAATCACAATTTATTTTAATCCCTTTTTCTTGAAATTGTAATCGAAACCCCCCATTAATCGTTACTGCATTGATTAATAATAATACAAGAATCCTTGAGAATAATACTCGAGTTGTCGTTACCGTAACTATATTTTCAAAATCACTCGTTTTGATCCATGCGCAACAGCGGATCAAATTGGCGCTGTTGCCGGGGACTCTTGTTGTTATTAATCGATATTAGAGTCATAGGTTTAGTGTTCTCGCGTTTAGGCCCTAGTTTCCCCACAGTTTTGGCCAATTCGCGTTTAGAGTCGAAAAAATCGATTTTTGGAAAAATTGTGTCCGATTGCAAATCTTTTCCCTGCTGGGACCAAAAAAATCGTGTGATCAATAGTCCCCTACTTTAAGAGAGTTACGGGATTCTGACCTCAAATCGCCAAATTCCTTTTTTTTCTATTTTTAATTAATTTTTTACTGTTTTCATAGTGTCGAAAAAATCCAAAAAAATTCTCAAAATTCTAATTTCACTTCATTAGATTAATTTTGGTGTTTTTATATTTTTTTGAATTTATTTTAATCATTTTCCTTCATTTTGTTGTTTTTGCATTTTAGGGACATTGTTGGCATTTTGACAATTGTTGCTGCATTGCTGCATTAGTCCTGGCTACTAGGTCTTCTTGTTCTGATCTTTTTGATTTTGATCCTGAGGTAGAAAGAACTTTGCACACACGACGTAGAGCAGTCCAGGCTAGCAATAGTTCACCACCCATAATTGATTCTGACACTGATTCTGATTACTTACATAACTTGTTTGATTTAGATTCTGAAATTGTTTTTGATATGGCTGACCAAAGAACTTTAAGGCAGTTGGCTGCCCCTGATGTGAATTACAATGGTTTATGCATTGAGTATCCTGAAGTTGTTGCACCTTTTGAATTAAAATCTGGTTTGATACACTTGTTGCCATAGTTTAATGGTCTTGTAGGTGAGGATCCGCATAAGCATCTGAAAGAATTCCAGGTTGTGTGTTCTACACCTTTAAGGCCTAAAGGAATCACTAAAGACCATATCAAGCTGAGAGCCTTTCCGTTTTCACTACAGGGTGCTGCCAAGGATTGGTTATACGATCTTGAACCGAATTCTATCACAACTTGGAATGATTTGAAAAAAGTCTTCCTAGAGAGATACTTTCCTGCCTCCAGAGCTGCATCAATCAGAAAGGATATATGTGGTATTAGACAAGGTAATGAGATATTGGCTGAGTATTGGGAAAGATTCAAATAGTTAGTATCCAGTTGTCCTCAGCATCAGATTACCGAGCAGTTACTTATCCAATACTTTTATGAAGGATTGCTACCTATGGATAGAAACATCCTTGATGCTGCTAGTGGTGGAGCACTTGTTGATAAGACTCCAGCAGATGCCAAAACCTTAATTCAGAACATGTCACTCAACTCCCAACAATTCACAACCAGAAATAATTCTATAGTCCAAACAAAGAGTGTGAACGAAATTCAGGTTTCCTCCAACAAAGCTTTAGAAACCAGAATTGACGAGCTCACCTCCTTAGTGAAACAGTTGGCAGTAGGTAAACCTCAACTGGCAACCTTGTGTGGTATTTGTACTTCCGCCGAACACCCGACCGACACATGTCCTATTTTGCAAGATGAGTCGATTACCGAGTTACCCCAAGCTTATGCAGCAGCCCTTTACGGAAACAATCAGAACAGGTACAACAACACTCCTGACCTGTCCACCAACAAATACCATCCCAATTGGAGGAACCATCCCAACCTTCGATATGGAAACCAGCAGCCCACACAGCAACAGCTAGTGTTACCCCTTCCGCAACCACAGAACACTCCACCAGCTACCACTTCTGTACCTTCTGGACCTTCATTAGAGGACCTGGTCAAGCAACTAGCTGTTAACAATCTTCAGTTTCAACAAAGAACAGAATCTAGTATTCAAACCTTGCAGACACATATTGGACAGCTTGCCACCTCAATGAATGCCATGCAAGCCCAAGGATCGAACCAACTTCCTGCCCAAACAGTTGTGAATCCAAAAGGTCTTAATGCTGATGTGAGTGCAATTTCCTTGCGATCCGGAAAGGTTACAGAACCAGCCCCCGAAAAAAATAAAAAAATTATTGAGGCAACATCTGAACCTTCTCCACCTTCTTCTGTTGTGGTAGAAACTGAAAAAAAAAATAAAGAAAAAGAGTATGTTCCACCAGTCCCCTTCCCACATAGAGTTCTGAAAAATAAAAGGATTGAGGAGGGAGACAAAGAGAGAGAGATCTTGGATGTTTTCAGAAAAGTTGCGGTAAACATTCCGCTTCTTGATGTAATTAAGCAGGTTCCAAAGTATGTAAAGTTTCTGAAAGATTTGTGTACAAATAAGAGGAGGATGAAGGGAAGTGAAAGAGTCAACTTGGGAAGAAATATTTTTGCTTTTATTCAACCCAAGCCTTCATGTGAAAAAGTTACCAGTGAGCAAAATGTTTCAGCCCTCACTCAGGTCTTGCCGCAAAAGTGCAAGGACCCGGGAACTTTTGCTATTCCTTGCACCATCGGGGATAGTAAATTCAAGAATTGCATGCTTGATTTAGGAGCGGGCATTAATGTTATGCCTACTTCTGTTTATAATAACCTTTGTCTTAGTCCTTTGCAGCATACAGGTCTAATCATTCAACTGGCGAACAGGAGCAATGCCCGGCCCGCGAGAGTAGTTGAAGATGTCCTTGTTCAAGTTAACGATTTGATTTTTCCTGCAGATTTCTACATTCTGGACATGGAAGGAGAAACTAAGTCAAGTAGAGCTCCCATCATTTTAGGCAGACCGTTCATGAAAACGGCAAAAACAAAAATTGATGTTGACGATGGAACCATGTCCATGGAATTTGGTGACATTGTCGCGAAATTTAACATTTTCGATGCCATGAAACATCCCTTGGAAGAGCATTCCATTTTTCATATTGAATTGATCTCTGAATTGGTTGATGACACTTGTTCTGAATTATTTTCACTTGATTTTCCATCTTTATCGGGTTTTGATGATGTTTACTCATGTGTTGATTGTACTAACACTAACCTTTGTGTTGTATGTGCTGAGATTGATTCTGTCTTGCAGGGTAACATGTTTCCTATAGATGAAGTTGTTTATGCCGCTGATGCGCTCGACATCCCGGCTGCCCCAAACACTCCATCCATCGAGCAGCCCCTGTCCTTAAAGTTGAAACAACTCCCTGAAAACCTGAAATATGCTTATTTGGAGAGTAATGAAAAACTCCCTATTATAATTTCTTCTAACCTTGATTTTGATCAAGAAAATAAGCTTTTGCAGGTTTTGAAGAAGCACAAGAAGGAGATTGGGTGGACATTAGTTGACATCCCAGGTATTAGTCCTTCCATGTGTATGCACAGGATTTTGCTTGAGGATGGTGTGAAAATAGTAAGGCAGCCCCAAAGGAGGCTTAATCCTTTGATCCTCGATGTGGTGAAGAAAGAGGTAACCAAACTCTTGCAAGTAGGTATCATTTATCCTATCTCTGACAGTAAATGGGTAAGCCCAGTACAGGTTGTACCTAAGAAATCTGAACTCACCGTGGTGAAAAATGAAAAGAATGAACTTGTTCCCACTAGAGTTTAGAACAGTTGGAGAGTTTGTATTGATTACAGGAGGTTGAACCAAGCTACTAGAAAGGATCACTTTCCTTTACCGTTCATTGACCAAATGCTTGAACGGCTTGTTGGTAAATCACATTACTGTTTTCTTGATGGTTTTTTAGGTTATTTTCATATTCATATTGCACCTGAAGATCAAGAAAAGACCACTTTTACTTGCCCATTCGGTACTTTTGCTTACAAGAGGATGCCTTTTGGTCTTTGCAATGCTCCTGGCACTTTCCAACGATGCATGATTAGCATTTTTGCTGATTTTATTGAAAATTGCATGGAAGTGTTTATGGATGATTTCATTGTTTATGGTTTTTCTTTTGATGCATGTTTGAATAGTTTGAATATGGTTTTAGAGAGATGCATCAAAACTAACCTTGTTTTGAATTATGAAAAATGCCATTTTATGGTTGAGCAGGGAATTGTTTTGGGTCACATTATTTCTGAAAAAGGAATTTTTGTTGACCCTGCTAAGATTGATGTGATTTCTACACTGCCTTACCCCTCTTGCATTCGCGAGATTCGTTCTTTTCTTGGTCATGCAGGTTTTTACAGGCGTTTCATCAAGGATTTCAGCAAGATAGCTCTTCCGCTGTCGAACTTGTTGAAGAATGACATCACTTTCAACTTCGATGACAAATGCAAACAAGCATTTGACTTCTTGAAGAAAGCATTGACCTCCGCTCCCATCATCCAGCCCCCTGACTGGACCCTCCCCTTTGAGATTATGTGTGATGCTTCTAACTATGCTATTGGAGCGGTCCTTGCACAAAGAGTTGACAAGGCTGCCCATGTTATTTATTATGCTTCTAGGACTTTAGATTATGCACAGTCAAATTACACCACCACTGAAAAAGAACTTCTAGCTATTGTTTTTGCTCTTGATAAATTCAGATCATATTTGCTAGGTTCCAAGGTTGTTGTTTTTACTGACCATGCAGCTTTAAAGTACTTGTTGAAGAAGCCGGAAGCAAAACTGAGATTGATTCGGTGGATGTTGTTGCTCCAAGAGTTTAATGTAGAGATTAAAGACAAAAGTGGAGCTGAGAACTTAGTGGCTGATCACTTAAGCAGGATAGAGAAGGATGAAGATCCTTTTCCGATTCAGGATGACTTTCCTGATGATCATCTTTTACTTTTGCATGGAGTTACTCCTTGGTCTGCTGATATTGTTAATTATCTTGTTGTTGGTGTTTTTCCTATAGGTGCATCCAAGGCACAAATTCACAAACTCAAGAGTGATGCCAAATATTATGTTTGGGATGATCCATATCTTTGGAAGTTTGGTAGTGATCAGGTGATTAGGAGATGTGTCCCCAACTATGAGATTGAATCTATTTTACATTTTTCTCATGCATCTCAAGTAGGGGGACACTTTGGTCTGCAAAGGACTGCAAGAAAAGTCCTAAACTCAGGTTTTTACTGGCCCACTGTTTTTAAAGATGCTTATGAGACTTACCGCACTTGTAAAGAGTGCCAGATAGCAGGTACAACCATCACTCGTAAGAGTGAAATGCCTCAGCAACCTATGCTTTTCTGTGAGGTATTTGATGTATGGGGAATCAACTTCATGGGTCCTTTTCCTGTATCATTTGGTTTTCTCTACATTTTACTTGCTGTTGATTACGTTTCAAAGTGGGTAGAAGCTATCCCCACTAGGACTAATGATTCAAGAGTTGTTGCAAATTTTGTTAGGTCCAATATCTTTTGCAGGTTTGGAATACCCCGAGCCATCATAAGTGACCAAGGCACTCACTTCTGTAACCACACCATGGAAGCTTTGCTCCGGAAGTATGGAGTTGTGCACAGAGTCTCTACTGCATATCACCCACAAACTAATGGGCAAGCTGAGATCTCAAAGAGGGAGATCAAACAAGTTTTAGAGAAAATGGTGCAACCAAACAGGAAGGACTGGAGCCGCCGTCTAGAAGACGCACTTTGGGCTCAAAGAACAGCTTTCAAGACACCCATAGGGATGTCTCCTTATCAACTTGTTTTCGAAATTAAAAGTGCAGGTACTGACAAAGTTTTCAAGGTTAATGGGTAGCGCCTGAAGCTATTCCATGAAAGTTCAGTGCCTGAAGATGCAACTATAGAAGAGCTTTCTTTGGAAGCGCCCAACTACACTGCAACTTGATCAGGGGGCACCCTTTCCTTTCTCTCACTCTTACTTTATAATTGAGTTCTTTTCATTGAGGACAATGTATGTCTTAAGTGTGGGGGAGGGAACCATTTGTTTTTGCTTAAAAAAAAATGGAAAATGCATTTTTTTTTCGTTGATTATCTTGCTATAATTGTGAGTATTCTCTCTGTTCTTTGTCGAAAGACTTGTGGTGTGATGTGACTAATTCTTTTTGCGCATTCTTAGTTTGTATGTTTGACTAAACCCTAAATTGTACATCACTAGTGGAAGATCACTAACCCTTGTGAGATTTTGAGCCTAATAATGGATAAAATAAAAAATCCATCTCTTTCTTTCTTGTGTGATTTCACTCATGTTTGTTAGTCTCTAGAACTTGAATTGACTCTTGTTGAAGCTTTTTGTTTACTTGTGCACACTGAAATGATAAAGGCATCTTGTTTTGTTTTGTTTTGTTTTTTTTTTTTTTTACCTAGTTAGCCAAAAAGCCAACCTTGATAATATCATCTCTTTGTTTGGAAGCCCCTTTGAGCCTATTATCCTTTTTTGTGTTTAAAACTCATTACAAGCTGAAAAGTGAAAAACAATGTTATCACCCTATTCAAAGGGATGAAAGGGTCTTGTATAGAGTTGTGTGGGGTTGAACATTGTTGTTATGATGTTGGTTGGCAGAAAAGAAAAAAAAATAGAAAAGGAAAACAGAAGAAAAAAAAGAAAAATAGAAAAGGATGTCAATGCTAGTCCTTCTAAAAAAGAAGAAAGAAGAAAGAGAAGAATAAAAGGAAAAGGAGAAGAGAAATAAGTTGTGAGGTTGTTGTTCAATCGCCATTGAGATATTATTTAGTTCAACTCCCGCAATTCTTTCAATTTTCTTTTAACTCTTTGGATTTTAGCTTAGTACCCCTTTAGGATGTATCTCACATTGACCTTGGCCAAGTTACAACCATAATAAAAGTCCTTTTGATCTTTGTGTGCAATGTATTTCAAATTGTGAATGTTAGAGTCTTTTCAAGCTTATGGTAGTACTATCTCTCATGTTGTGCTTTGAGTGGAAACAGTTTATCTTGTGAGGATCTTGATGCTTTTGATGTACTTTATGGTAATCTGTTTTTCATATTTACTTTCACAAAAGAGTTACTCACTAATATCATATTCTTTAAGCTTAGAATTAGGAGTTTGCTTGCACTTTGTATCCTGATAACCTCTAAGTTTGCATGTTCTGTTTCGTTTTTGTTTTGAAGTTTTTCTGTTTTGAATTTTTAATTTTGCTCGGAGTGCAAAAGTTTAAGTGTGGGGGAATTTGATTAGTGCATCTTCATGCACATTCTTCTACTGTTATTCTTAGGCATTTCCTTAGTTTATTTCATTAGTTTCACCATTTTAGTGTGTTTTCATATTTAAGTTTGTTTCTAGCTTTATTTTATTTTCGTATTTTATTTTCAGCATTAGCAGCCTTCAATGGAAAATTCATAACTGGAGCTACAAGAATTGGATTGAGGAATTCTAATATTCGTTGGAAAGCTAAGAGAAAGAGCTACAACTTTCATGTTGGAGTCAGAAGCTGATTCAGATTGTAGAAGGCTTGAATAATTCGTTGAAGTTGCAGACCTTAGGAAATAATTTGTTTTGGGTCAATTTTATGGGCTTGGTTTGTATTTTCCGACCCGGTTCAAATTGTTAGTGAAACCCTTATTCTGTTAAAACTCTAGGGCCGCATACTGTTCACTCATTCACTGTTCACGAAATTATTTTGAAAGTTTTGAGCAATCGTAATGGAGAACTAATTTCCAAAGAATCGATCTACTGTAATCGGATTCCACTTTGAGGTTCTTTTATAAATTCCATATCAATCTGTTTCCTTTGATTTATTCCAATAATCTCAATTATTTGCTTAATTTGATTTTTGTTATAGGATATAATTCTTAAATTCGATTGGTTATTTGATCTTGAATCAATTTCGCGTTAACGTAGCTTTTGCATTATCGCGTTTGATCAGATTACGTTTGCTTAAGTCACAATAGTTTTTAATCCGTTTGCTTAATCCGGAATTCAGGAACATACGCTGTATAATTTCTATTGCGCTTGTTAGTGGTTATTATAGTCGAATAGGATCAGACCCGTTTAGGGAATTGGAATTTATAGGGATCAATGATAAGTCGGAAGTCGATACAGTAGATTGATTCACTTTAGCTTATTCGATAATCACAATTTATTTTAATCCTTTTTTCTTGAAATCGTAATCGAAACCCCCCATTAATCGTTACTGCATTGATTAATAATAATACAAGAATCCTTGATAACGATACTCGTGTTGTCGTTACCGTAACTATATTTTCAAAATCACTCGTTTTGATCCGTGCGCGACAGTGGATTAGCTGGCCCAAGCCCGACCCATATTCTTGCGGGCCTCAATTTCTTAGGCCCAGCCCGTCCCTATATTGGGCCACTGGGCTTTCGGGCCAAAATGGACTATTTTAAAAATTAAAAATAAATAATAATAAAATAAGTTTTTGTAAAAAAAAATGAAAAAAAATATAATTCAAAAGATAAATTACAATTTAGAGAACAATATTACTACTCAAAGTTTTTTGGCACAATTTGTATCTTAATTGCATTACAAGATCAACCTCTTCCTTTATAGGATTTTTTAATTATATATTTTAATTGAATTTTGTGCAATTTATCATTAATTGTTTAATATGTGTGAAGAAATTGCATTGATATATATACCATTAAAGCATTCTAACATTATACATACAATCTCATATATAAAACTTTCTAACATGCATTATATTATATTTATTTTATAATGCATATATAACATTCATATATATTATAAAACATTCTAATATATTTTTTTTTTTTATGTTTTCTTTAAAGTGACTAAACTTAATTGTATATATAATTATCACGTACGTTATAAAATATTTTAACTGTATATATAACATTCATATATATTATAAAACACAAAAATAATCATTCTAACATGAACTTAAGGGTGATTACATTCATACAATGTTTCCACATCAACGTTTTATAACAAATTTATTAATTACGCAATTATAAATTATGCTATTTTATTTTAGTATTGAATCATTAATATAATATTATATGATATGTTATATATTTAGTTCTTAATATTAATTATTAGGCTTGCCCAAGCCCATCAGGCCAACCCGAGACGGGCCTAATTAATCCATTGAGCTAAATGGATCGGGCCAAAAAGGCTCGCTTGTATTTGGGCCTCATTTTTTGAAGTCCAACCTGGCCCTAATTGCGGGCCGGCCCACCAGGCCAGGTCCATTTTGCCATCCCTAGCTACTGTGCCCTTGAAACATTTCTCCAACAAATCTAAGAACTTAAGTCCTCCATATTTCCATCTCAAGGTATTCGGATCTTCCTATAATAACAAAAAATAATAATAATCATTACAAACAAAAAATACATCCAAAATTATTTGCATAAAAAAAAAATTAACATACTTTGCTTTTTGTAACTTGCCATTTTTCTGGAGCTACGATGTTTTTTTTTTTTCATAATCCCAACCAGCACCAGTTTGTTTTTCAACCATTTTTCAACCAACTTAGCAAATGATTGAAAATCCTTTCTTAATGTATCTTGTATATTTTTTAATTGAATCTTATCATAATCACATCTTGCTCTCTCATGAAATTTTGTCTCTATATTCTTCCACCCTTCTTTACTAGAACGTGTTCCTGGCCTATTTCTAGCATCTATCTTTTCGATGCAAATTTTCAACAAAATTTCAATTTTGTTGTCATCCCACTTAGCAGTTTCTTTTTTTGGTGTCATTCTATAGACAGTAGCAAAAATTAAAATTTCACAGATTCCACGCATACATCAAAAATCAACACATTAACATTAGAAATCAATACATAGTAACAATTTAGTAACAGTTTTATACAAAATTTTGTACAAAGAACAAATGATGTCCTAAACAGATGAAGAAGAATTTTGTACAGAGAGCCAATGAGCGGCCTAACAGAGAACAAATGAGAACAAATTTTGTACAGAACAAATGGCCTCGTAGAGAACAAATGAATAATTTATTTTGTACATGAACGGCCTAATAAAGAACAAATGAACGGTCAGCCTAGCACATAACAACTGAACCAAAATATAAAAGGAAAACAAGGACTATTTACTATAAATGAATTCTCAAATGGTTAAGCAACAATAAGAAAACAATAGAAGACCAATCATTTGCTCTCAAATTTTGCTATCTTCTTATCAAAACCCACCAAGGAAGGTATTAACATATTGATTTCATCTGAAATTATATGGCCATAGGTTCTAACTTCTAATCCACCAAGAAAACTCCTACTTGGGAATATCTTATGGCTTAGAATTCTGCCATATAGGAATCCAAGTCTAGGAAACCTGCTTCATACTGTTTCTCTATCTAATTTTCAAACTAGTGTAAATGTAGTCATATCACGAATGAGAAAAAAAAAACTTATAAATAATTTGTTTCATCAACATTTTACATGAAAAAAGTAGAGTTGGTAACAAAGCATGAAATCCTCACAAACAGAACACTAAAGGAAACATAAATTAGGATATTCTCTGACCATTGTCATAAATTCAACCTATGGACTATGGAACTGAAATCATGGAAAGAAAATTAGGGAAACTTCAAAAACCACCAAATTAGGAAAATTATATGGACAAAATCAATGAAATTACATGGAGCAAATTAGGGAAATTATGAAAAGCAAATTAGGAAAACTAAAAACAAATTAGATTAGTGACCAAATTAGGGAAATTACATATAGAAAATTGGGGAAATCATAGAAATCAAAAATAGGAAGCTAATAAAAAAAGAAAATCAGTGAACAACCTAAAGCATGGAAGAATGGAGCATGTGTGTGAGTTGGGTTTCTCCTAGGGTTCTCTCTACAATGAACAAATAAGAATAAGGGAGGAACTCTCTACAATGAACGAACAAGAAACGAACAGGAAGAAGGGAAGAACTCTTTACAGCGAACGAACAAGAGAAAAAGGGAGAAGAAAGATTTCTCCTACGATTCTCTCTGCATCAAATGAACAAGAAGAAGGGAGGACTCTCTACAGCAAATGAACAAGAAGCAAACAAAAGGATGGAAGGAACTCTCGATTTGTAGTGAACAAACAACAGAAGAAGGGAGAAGAAGTTTCTCCTAGGGTTCTCTATGCAGGTGTGATTGTGCGAACGAACAAGGGAGAAGATGAAAATGTTTTTGTGTGTAAAAAAAAGTTTTATAAGGAGGGGTAGCTTTGCAAAAAAAAAAAATCATTAAACAACCTCCGTGTTTCACCCATTTCCACTTTCGCACAACTTATTTTGATAAGCTACTCCAAGTAGCTTATCAAAATAAGTTGAAAATAGCTTATTTTTAGCTTATACATATTTTTAAAAGTTTATCCAAACATCCTAAATGTTGCAATAATTGATTATTTTGTTTAAAAAGTGATTTTTACTCCAAATAAGTTTAAACAACTCACCCAATATTCTCCTATGTATTGTGATATGTTATAATGTGATATAGAACATAAATAACTAACCCTTATGTTAGTATATCATATCATATCACAATCCTAACTAAAATAAATCATGATCATATTAGGAAATATGGAAACCAATCCTTAGAGATAAAATAAGATACTCTAAATTATAAAGATTTAATCAACACACTATTGGATTTTTTTTTTTTTATATTCTAACAAATACCTTATCAAGGCTTAATACTGAAGAAGACATACTTTTAATAAAATGAGTTGTTTCCTTGAAATACTAAATCCTAAGCAAGCAATAATTCTAATTGCGTGTAGAATGTGAGTTGTAGAAAAAAAAATGGTGTTAGTCAAACCTAAGGAATCCATATAGATGGAGTGTTCAATGTAGTTTTGCAGTTTACACCTAAAAATGCACAAAATACAAAAAAATAGTATGCTATAATTGATCATGGAAATTGGAAAATCACCACAATCTTCTTGAAATGAAGTTTCAATAGGGATTACTATTCGCACCTATTCACACAGAAAATTGCTACAAAGTCTCAAACTGCTTCTTAGCAAAAGTAATACAAGAAACCACTGATGTTATGAGATACATGCACACTTTAACATTTCTAATATCTTCTATTCCTCAAAATAATCATAGACCATTCTTGCATATGGATCAAGCATCAATCTACAAGAGCGTGACGTTCGTTAATAGCAAAAGAGTTGTACAACTAAAGTATATGTGAATTTTAAACAAAGCAGAGTAGTTATAGAGCAGGCAATTCCAGACATGCACTGCCCCCTTCAAAGATATGGTTAGGGAAAAAGAGATTTTCAATCTTTTAAGTTGCAGGGACTGGTGCGCAACCCATTAATTGTAAAGTCTTGATTTAAACATTTTAAGTGGCAATACTAAGACATGATAGCATAAGCAATGCAGACATAATCCATACCGAATCAAATACAATCACACTCATCTAAAGTCTAAACACAATCAAAGCAAGCATCTAAAAATTAATACATAATTGAAGATCGCTTAGTATTGCCATCTAAATCTAGAAGTCTTAGAACCTTATGCTTAAGCTATGAACATACAAAAGCAAGACATATACTCAATGAAAGATCAATTTGTCCAAGACCATAATTGGTTGAAAATTGGCTTGTGTGGATGAGAATAAAAAATAAAGGTATTACATAGTCACAGTTATTTATTAACATCCAAAGGCACCACAAATTATTGCAAGGCCTGAAGAGATGCTCAAGGAGAACAGTTACAGCCTTACAAGCCAATTCTTTTATTAAGTCATTACTGCAATCCTTAAGTGGTAAATTCAAAAGTCTTCTAGCCTGAATATAATTGAAATGCAAATGGTTACACTGAATCATTATTTGTATTATAATTACATTGAATGAATAACTATATGCAATATGCAATATAACAACTTTTATGGATTAATGAACTCATTTATGGTTTCCTTGTAATGTCACGGGCACTAAATGCTATGTTTCACCAACTCTTTAGCAAGAAGTTAAGATTTTATGTGGCTCGATTTTTCTAGCATACTATTCCTATTTTAGTTTACTAGTTTGTTATAATGTATGCCTATTTAAAGGGTAATGGTTGATGAATAAAGTGAGTAAAACCTATGAAGCACGGACTTTGACACGGACATTGGACATGACACAGACATGAACACGGCGACACTGATATTGTCCAAAACATAGGACATCGTGACATCGATATATATATGAAAAATATCTAAATTGTGAATAATATTCATATATTAAAAATCATCTTAAAAGCATAGTCAAGTATAATATTTTTAAATGATAATGAGTCTCACAAAAAAATACCAAGAAAGAGACATCATTACACAATTTGAGCATATTGTTTTTGACTAACAAAACATATTCAATCCATTCATCTAAAAACCAAAAGGCTAAAAAAGATTTAATCCATTTAAGGCATTTCACCCCTTAGTTGATCATCATCATTGAAAAACACACTCTCTAACTTAGGGTCATCTAAAGACAAATTAGCAACTTCGAGAATTCCACAATCATCAAGTGAACCAAAATCATCTCCAGTTACATCCCACAATTTAGGTTCCTCTTCATGATAATTTGAACTATTTCTTGAAAGAAGTTGCAGATTGCTATGAACAAACACCAAATCTTTTGCTCTGTGTGGTTCCATCTTGTTTCTCTTTAGAGAATGGATGAATGAATAAGTACTTCAATTCCTCTCACAACATGCAGATGAACAAGGTTGGGCAAGTAACTTAAGGGCAACCTTTTGAAGTATTGGAGCATGAACACCATGAACTAGCCACCAAGTTTTTGGATTCATTTACCCTTATCATTCAAAGAATCAAGATCTTCAAAACCTTCCCTTTCATCCGAGAAGTTAGCAAACTCTACATTCACTTTCCTCCTTACATCCACATCAACAAACAATCTTTTAAAGCATTTTACTCTCTCATTAGCAAGCTCAATGTCTTGATGTGGAGGAACACGGTTAAGATCCTCACCTAGCCATTCATGACTATAATACCTACAATTGAAAAGTATTTATGATATAAAATATAAATATAAATACAAAATATTTATATACTAATAAAAGATATAAATAAAAAAAATTGAGGTATTCACCTTGGATTTAAAGAATGAGCCAAGCAATGGAGAGGTGTGCTACTCTTAGTCCATCAATCAATTAATATGGAGTTGACTACTTCATAAAAAGTTGATCCTTCACTCTCCTCCTTTTTCTCATAGTCATATATGGCCTTCTTCACCTTTTCAATCATTGAATCCCACATTTCATACACTAGGTGAAGAGAAGAAGTTTCTATATTGGTTCTTCTAAGAACATCATAGATTGGGCTAGTGAAAGAAAGTATAAAATCCACCTTATCCCACCAATTATCATCCAATAAAGTTTCCTTCACAAATTTTGCCTTGTCAACATCATCTTTCTTGTAAGAAGACCATTGATCACTAATCACCATCTCTTGGAGTCCTTTCTTCAATTGTTTAAATCTCTTGAGCATTACAACAGTGGTGGCAAATCTTGTTCGAGCAATGGAAAGCAACTTTAGTGAATTGAATGAAAGGAAAATTCACAATCTCATTGAGTCATTCATGATAAAGTTCTTGACAAATGTTGCATCTTCTACAATTTGAGTGATCCAAGAACATTCTTGGTAAGCAACATTTTTTTCTAAATTCTTAGCTGCACAAATGTTCTTCAGAGCAAGATATAATGTATGAACAACACATGGAATCCAATAAATAAAAGGAAATTCAGCTTCAATAATCAAACCTGCTACCTTGCAAATAACTGCGTTATTTGTCACTATTTGCACAACATTTGATGGCCCAATCTCCATAATTACCTCCCTCATGTTTGGCAATAAAATCCTTGTCTTTTATCTCATTTGAACAATCTATAGCTTTCAAAATGTAGGTCCATTCTCCATGACAACCATGAAATTAATAAGAGATCTTCTTTGTGGGTCACTCCATCCATCACTAACAATCCTCACACCCTTTTGACTCCATGCATTTTTAATTGGCTGTAACAAATTGTCTACATGATTTATCTCATTTTCAAGTAATGTGGTCCTTAACTTATTATAACCAAGAGGTTGGTAACCAGGAAGAGAAGTGTTGGCAGCATAACAAAATGCTTTTCTAAAGTAAGGATTTCTTGCTACATGAAATGGCAACCCTAAAGAAAAAAACATTCTACCAATGTAGCCATCAAGTTGGTCTCTACCTTGCATATTAAAACCTTCTATTATAGTCTTTCTCCTTTACCACCAATATTTGAATTCATTTGTTTATTAGAAACTAGTGGTAAGGAAACAGATTTTGATTTTGACTTCTCCATCTTTTTCAATTCTATAAGTTTTGCATTTGTCACCTTTTGACAAGCTCTAACTCCCTTTCCCCTAATCTTCAATAAGTGTGCCCTCATTCTAGTGTAAGACCCTTGAAAAGGTAAATCACAAAGTTTGCATTTAATTTCATAATTTCCACCACCGGTAGCTTTTACACTTTTTATCTTTGTAACATAATTCCATAGAGGTTTGTCATCATCTTGTTGTTTGGCTTGACCAGAACTAGGAGGTGTTGCACTCATTTCTACTATATTTTCAAGCAAAAAAGAAAAACACAATATATCCAATTAATAATATATAATATAACAAAAAAAAAAATTTAGTGATAATATACTGTTATCCAATTAATTTTATAGTTCCATCTATTGATCTACCTATGTGACCCTTTAAGCAACATACATCTCAATCAAAATTTAATTTTATACTCAACAATTGAATATGGGTCTCATTGAAAAGGTGGGGTCGTGGGGAAGCACATACATACAAGCAGACAAAACCACACAAAGCAGAAATATTATATTTAATGATACTAATGTTCAATATTATATTTATATCAATATGCACTACTTAAAAATTAAAAAAAAAAAAGATGGAAGTGTCGTAATTCCATAAGCAGAAGAACTAAGAAGCCACATGCATCTCGTAGCTATAAGCGCGTCTCAATTACTCAACGTCTCGTAGTACTAATAGCACCCATAGTAGTCGTAGCAGGCTAGCAATAGAGCAATTTTGCACAGTAAAGAACAATGGATGGAATAAGAGAAAATAGAGAAGAAGGGAGGGAAAATAGAGCTGGGTGAGTAATTGTAGTATGATTGTATGAGTAAGTATGTTTTATTCTCTCTTTGTCTTTTCAAATTCCTTTTTGAGTCTCTCTCAAGTCATCAATTAAAGGCTTGAGATAGACATTAAAACTATTACCAGGTGATTTCAGTCCAAGAATGACCAGACTAAGAAATATGTATTCCTTTTTCATACACATACTTGGGGGGAGATTGTATGGTGTGACAAAAACAGGCCAACAAGAGTATGGGATAGCCGAATTAGAAAATGGATTAAAACCATCAATGCAAAGTCCAAGCCTAACATTCCTTGGATCTTGTGCAAAGGTTGGATGTATATGGTCAAATTGCTTCCAAGCCTTGGCATCAACTAGATGGGTCATCACTGTTTCATCTTGATGGACTCCAACCACATGCCAACACATATTTTAAAGTATTTTTGGACATAAAGAGGCATTGGAGTCTTGGAATAATGGGGAAATATTGCAACACTGAGTAAGGCACATCCTTACTCGTAGAGTGGGTTCCCTTTGGCTTAAACCGTGGGGTTTGACATATAGAACAAATTTTCTTGTCAATATTTTCTTTGTAATGCAACATGCTATGACTAGTACATGCATCTATCTTCTTATATCCTAATCCCAACTCATTAACCACCCTCTTTAACTTATAAAAAATTTCAGGTAACCTTTTTGACTCTAGAAGCATGCTTTTGATTATGGAAATCATTTGGTCATAACAACTCTCACTCATGTTAAACTTTGACTTCAAGTTTATGAGTTGTTACTGCTGACAATTTAGTATGCTTCTTGCAATTATCCCATAAAGGTTCATCAGCATCACTTAATAAGTTATAAAACTTGGAAGTTGATGGATTCGGATCCTCGTCAACTTCCTCCGTTTGTGGATTTAATCTGTCACAAGCAGCATCCACAACCATATCCACATATGGGTTTCTATTGCCCTCGACACAGTCTTCACTTAGAGATGTTGATGCATTTTTGCTCCATTTTTCCTCACCATGAAAGGTCCAATTTACATAGCCATCCACAAATCCATGGTTGTACAAATGTTTCTTCATTGAAAATTATTTATCCTTGTAACGATTTCTACATTTTGCACAAGGACAAGGAATGCACCCTACTATATCAACAACCGTCGTGTCTCCTATAGCAACTTCAATGAAACCATGAACCCCATTTCTAAATTCTTCACTTAAAAGGCCAGATTGATCCTTTCTTCAAAACATCCAACTTCGATCAGGTCTCATTACTACAAATACTATATTATTTGCAGGTCAGAATGCACATTTAAACCCTCAATCTGAAGACATGTATTACCTATACTATATTTTATTTTCTAATTTTCCTTGAGTGAATTTACCACTCAACAAAGCTAATGAATAATACATGCAAGTCGCTACTATGTATTTCTCATGAATAACACATGTATTTCTAATTTTCCTATAACTAGCTTTTATTATAGCCAAATTAAGTCCATAGTGTAAAATATAATGTAATAAGTACAGTACTCATAATTAAGGACAAGATGATGAAGGAAGAATGCTATCTCCACTTTTGCTCTATCAACCCCTGGACAGAATCAATTAATTTTTCATTAAACTATAAACCTACTTAGATGCACATGGCATGGCAATATGTTTATATATAGATTAATACCAAAAAATAATATGCGAAGCAATGGGATTTAGTATTTACTTATTACTTTCCCTCAAAAGTGCCATGAATAATTTCTTATTCTTCATAAAGTTCCTAATTTTTTTATTGGAGGGTTCATAGCATAACACATAGACTTGCACCAATGTTAGTTTAGAGCAACAAGTGGTTTTGTTTTAGTTCATTTTAATAATTAATACATCTCTATCTCTTCTCTCTTTTTAAAATCTAAGTTCTCACATATAAATTTATTAGTAAAAAAAATGGTATCTTTCAAGGGAATCTTTTCTTGACTCTTTCCTTTCCTTTGCTAAGCTTTAGACATTCAAATTTGAAATGTCCTGGTTTCTTGCATTTGTAATAGACAACAGGATTCTTCTCCTTCTTCTCATGGTCTACTGGGAACTTCTTATTGAAGTTCTTCCACCTCGAACCTCCTTTCTTCCTCAACATTTTGTGGATTCTTCTGGAGATGAACGAGAGCTCATCATCTTCACCTGAGTCCTCTTCACTTGAGGATGTGGTCTCCTCTTCTAATTCTTCTGCTTTTAGAGCTTTAGAAGTTCGTCCTTTGGATGGTCTGGACGATTGGCTCTTGGATGATGATGATTCCATTTGTGTGGTCTGCTTAGGCTTTTGAGCCTTCAGAGCCAGAGACTTTCCCTTCTTCATGCAACTTTAGTATGCCCACGAGCTCTTCAAGAGGTAGATAGTCTAGATTCTTTGATGCCCTTATAGCTGTGACCTGAGGTCTCCATTGTCTGGGGAAGATGCAAAGAATTTTGTCAATATGCTTGAAGTTCTCGAAACTTTTACCAAGGTTTCGGAGCTCATTTAAAATAGTTTGAAATTTAGACATCACAGCAGCAATAGTTTCATTTTCTTCCATGGTGAAGAGTTTGTATTCTTTGGCTAGAACACTTACTTTATTTCTTTTTACCTGGGTGGACCCTTCATAAGTTATTATGAATGTGTCCCATATGTCTTTGGCATATTTGAACTGACTAATCTTTCTATGTTCAGTTTCTAAGATGCATGCATGAATAGCATTTCTTGCTCTGAAGTTGAGAATGAATCTTTGTTTCTATTCTTTTGTCCAGAGTTCTCTTGCAATCTCATTTTCTTCATCATCAACTGGAATATAGTTCCCATTTTCTACTACATCCGTATATCTATGTGGCATGATTCGAAAAATGTATCCATTCTTTGTTTTTAGTAAGCGAAGTTTTCTCCTTTGAAAACTAAAGGCTTGTGAATGGATTGACTTCCCTTCTCCATTCTTGTGTAGGATCTTTAGCTCTGTATTTGTGAAGATAGCTATGAGAGACCAAGCTCAGATACCAACTGAAATACACAAGAACACACTCTGGGGGGGGGGGGGGGGAGGGGGGTGAATAGTGGGTTAAAAAACTTTTTGTAAAGAATATTAGTTCGCAAGTTGCCTTTAAAGATATACGTAAGTTTAAACAAGCAAATATATCCTTTCAAGGAAAAGCTTTTAGAAACCCTTTTGAAAGTGCATAGCGTGCAAGATGAACAAATGTAAACACAAGATAGCAAAGGTAAAATGCTTGTTTTATACTAGTTCACTCAAACTGGGCTATGTCCAGTTCTTCTTTAACAATTGTTAAAGGGTTCCACTATAATAAATTGATTACAAAACAAGTATTCTTCACCACCACTTTTGGCTACAAGTATTCTCTATGCCATTACTGGCAACTAGTATTCAAGACCACTATTGGTCACAAGTATGAATCTCACCTTGAGATTATACTTCCCAAGTATTCTTTGATCACTAAGCCACTCCTAGATTTTTATTCAAATATGAATAAGATTTGGATAACTCTCAAAGAGAGGATATGAAAAAGATTTGAATCTTTATAAGCTTTGTAGAAGATGAATTGCTCTTTTCTTTAAGCTTGCTTTTCTCACAAGTTTTGGCTTTCTTTCTTTTTTTGCTTGTGCTTGCTTGTTCATTTTTCGTACTGTACATTCGTTAGTCTTCTCGTTTCATGTAGGCATCTATTTATATTAGAGCTTCATGAATATGAACGTTGGAGAAGAAAGGTTTTTGTTGTCTCATAGTTGAGTGCTGAAGTTGCTTTAGCTTGAGTTTGATTTGATAGGATTAGGTTCTTGTCTTGTCACAACTTGCTTTAGCTGTAGGTGTGCTTCTCAAAGCTGATTAGCCTTTTTGCTTTACCTACAAGACTTCACATTTTTTGAGACATGCAAGCAGTCATACGAGGAATAGAAGAAAGTTATTAAGAGAGTATCTTCCTTTCTTTCTGAATCAGACAGTGCGTTCTTAAAGTCAAAAAATGATAATTAAACGCATATTCCTTAGTAAGTAAAATAGCGCATGGTCTGGTCCAACACAAACATGGTTTGGTTTAAAATAGACATGGTCTGATTCAACACAAACATGGTCTAGTCTGACTATGCATGGTTTGGTCCAACTATCACATAGTTTGGTCCTAGTTCCATGCATGGTTTGGTTTAGTACTTATGCATAGTCTAGTCCAAGACTTGTATCGTCTGATCCAGGACTTCACATAGTTTGTTCCAAGACTATTGCATGGTCTAGTCTGAGACTTTGTGTAGTCTGTTCCAAGACTACTGCATGGTCTGTTCCAAGACTTGTACCGTCTGTTTTGAGGACCTTCACATGGTCTGTTCTGATACTTAACTTAATCCGATTTAAAGCACTTTGGATGCTTGATATAGTGTTACAATGTTATCAAACAGTTAAAGTAATAGAGTGAGATGGAGAGTTTATACCATTGTCTGTGATCCTTTTGATTCCCTAAAATTACTCAATTTCAAATAATTAGTTGATTAAATATTATCACATTTGTTATCATCAAAACCCATCAATGGATTAGAGGCTAGACATCATCCAATGTCTTGGTTCTAACATGGGTATGCTTCTAACATATCACATTGCATTAATATAGATGAAGGGGAGATATATGCAATGAAAAGTCATGATTGCCATGTTTTTATGGAAAGACTAATTCCTCTTATGACACCCTTTACGCCAAAAGTAAGTCTTAAAATAAAGTGCAAAAATAATGAAATATTATACGATGGAATATAGACTTTCCATGAAATTTTCATGAGTAAAAGGTTCACATTCTCAAATCCTCAAAAATAATCCACGCTTATAAGTACACAATGTAAATTCAAAACATTTGACATCCAAATGTACCACACAAGAGTACAACACCTAACAAGAAGAACTAGATGTAAATAAATAACCCTGCCCCAATGTCACAACTATCAGAGCACAAGTCCCAAAAAAAATGTAAACTAAGCTAGATAGGCTAAGCCTCTCCTTCAACATCCTATTCGATGCTTAGACGATCCTCACCTACAAATGGCAATCAGCCCAAACACACACAACAAGGATTGCACAAAGAAAGGGAGTGAGAATCATTCTTGCATAAAAAAAATAGATACAATATAAATGGGAAACAAAAATTGCTTATTTTCAAGATACATACACCTATGTAGATCACATAACAATAATACAATTCTTCATAATATCATAATGTACATGTAATGCAATGCCTCTTAGACTATATCTCATATGTCATGTGGTACCATATCTAGCTCAGGAGAATAGTCTAGAAGTGCAGTCTACTCAGAAGCATCATCGACGTCAGTGCCTTTGGCATAGACTACAACTCCTAGAATGATCCGCATGTGGCTGTCAAGGTTATCTTGCTTTACAAGTACACTCCAACTCATGGGATCAATATGAGCTCACAGAGTTTCCACACCAAGTAACCCCCAAGGTCCAAGCCAAACTTGTCATGACCCTCACCTTCTTGGTTCATGGCTATTCAACAACTTTCAAATGTTATGATGCTTGTTCAAAACATTTAGACAAAACAATGATTCCAATGAACATAATATCATGCACTAGTGAGTCCATCCTTGCCTCTTGTAGGCTAGGTCACTCATGGTTAGAATACCACCTAGGCACATCCTCGCCAACTCATAGGCTAAGTCACCTATCCTGGTGACATCCAATGAATCCTTATATCACATACTCGAACACTACATATTCACATCTTAGTATTCATATACAACACCCCACAAAACGTAAATCATGCATTTGAAGTAAGCATTCGCATAAGAAATGACTATTAAACATTTGTACATCAAAATATAAGTTCTAGACACTTTCTAGGAAAAAGTCAAAGTTGACCAGAGTTGACCAAAGTCAACAGACGGTCAACGCTAGACCATATGGTCAACAGTCGACACCAGGCCAGACAATGTGCATGTCAGACGATGCATGCCAGATGATGCACGTCGAACGATGTGCATCAAACAATGTACATCAAACGATGCATGTCAGACACTATCTGTCTCGAGGCTAAAATTTTATAGAATGTCAAAAATGACTTTTCTGCAAAATCTAAAGCCTCCTAGAGGATTTCTCACACTATAATTGACCTCTAAAAGGATCAAGAATATTATCCAACACTTATAAGGCTCTCATATGGTAAAAACAATTCATTACAATTACTAATTCATACAACTTCATCAAGGAAACTCAAACATTCCCAAACCACCAAGAACACAAGAAAGGAATAACTCACTATAACATTGTAGTCACCCAATGGTAGAATCTAAGCATTCTAGGACCTTCGTAGTTCATCCAAAATAGAAGAAACATACAAATCTAACAGCTTTGGGGTTTTAGATAACCCTTCTACCCATGACCAATGCCACTCCAATCAATAAGAATAGACCCACTCCCCCTTACCTCAAAAGTAGAAAATGCAGGGAAGGAGATGGTGTGACGATCTTCTTCCAAACCTTGCAACGTAATAACCGCTCTTGCTAAAGTTCTTTCATCGTCATCATGTTTCAGCCAAGAGAAGAAAAGAAAGAAGGGAAGTGTTTTTAGGTTTTGGAGGAGATATTGGCAGATTAATGTACACCTTTGGGCTATGAGCATAAGGTCCAATAAAAGAGTATTTTAAAGAAATGGATTTTGCAATACCCACTTCCACCCATTACTATGCTAGTTTTTCTTTTATCATTTTAATTGGAAAAACCCACTTTTTAGTAACTATAATCATATTCCCAAATTACCATTTATCTAGTTGGTTACAAACATGTTCACAATAATTATTTATAATGACATATAGAAAATTTAAATAAAATAGAATAAAATAAATGGTGGGGTGTTACACCTCTAGCATTTTGTCATGTGTTGCCAAAGCCTATATGGAGAGTATTTATAGAATTCAGCTTGTTCTTCAAAGAAATTTGTAAATGTTTTATGTGTTTCTGTCATGGATAATGCTAAGTTTTTCATTATCGAAACAATTTGCAAGCTTGAAAATATTTTTCCGCCAGCATTCTTTGATTCAATGAAACATTTAGTCATACATCTCCCATATGAAGCTAAAGTTAGAGGACCTGTACAATACAAATGGATGTATCCATTCGAGAGATGCATGTTATATTTGAAAAGGAAAGTACGTAATAAGGAAAATGCTGAATGATCTATTTGTGAAGCATATATTTTGGAAGAAATTTCAAATTTTGCTTCTATGTATTTGATCCAAACATTCGTACAAGGCGGACTCAAGTTCCTCAGAATGAAGATGGTGGTAAAGATACGATTAATGAGAAGTTGTATATCTTTAAACACCCATGTCGGCTAATTGGGAGAGGTAAAAAAAAAAAATTTAACAGATGAAGATCTCCACATTGTTGAGACATGTTATTGTGAATTGCAAAGAAGTAGAATCCTATGTTGAGTAAGTTTGCTTCCTAATTTATCAATTTTACAATTATATTAGTTTGATTATTAATTAATAATTACAATTATTATATCTATTATTAGAAAATTTAAGCATTCACTAAGAGAAGTAGATCCCAACATCTTTAAGGATGAAATATTGGATGCTCGAGATAAAGACTTCAGAAGGTGGTTGAAATGTCAAGTGAGTCGTCTCTATTTTAATTGTATATAATGTATAATTAAAAAAATTATTAGGCTATATTATATAACTATGTATTCTACTATTTATAATCATGTATAGGTGACTACATGACAAGTTAAGGATCAGATGATTCAAGACCTGAGTTATGGTCCATTGAAAGTTGCAACTTCTTATAATGGCCTAATAGTTAATGGGTATAGATTTCATACCAAGGACTATGGAAATAATAAAGCCACTATGAATAGTGGAGTTTGTGTTCGGGGAAATATATATGGTGAGAATGATTTGGATTACTATGGCATTGTTAAAGAGATATTAGAGATGTCATATCTTGGAAATCACAAAGTAGTTGTTCTACGATGTCATTGGTTTGATCCAATTAATGGTGTTAAGGTTGATAAAAATTATGGCTTGGTTGATATCAACCATAAATCAAAGCTCTAGTCAACTGAGTCATTTGTATTAGTTGCACATGCAACACAAGTGTACTATACTGGATATCTACAAAGCAGGGGAAGAGGTAATGGTGATTGGTGGGCAACTTGCAAGGTTAGAGCAAAGTTGTTTATAGCAGAGAAATTCAACAATGAAGATGCATTCTCAAATGAACCAATTGCTATGAATTATTTTCAAGATGAAGGGTCTGTAGGAATGCCCAATGTTGTTGTTGATGATGAGGCGATACAATTGTTTGATACAAATGCCCCAATGGAAGAAGTAAACATAAATGAAATACATTTTTCATTGAACAATCCACATGATGATGAATTTATAGATGAAAATGAAGATGGGGAGTCCATTGAAGAAGATGATAATGTTGAGTTCATTGATGAAGATGAGAATAATGAGTTCATTAATCAAAATGAGGAGTTAGATGATTAAAATTTAGTTAATTGATGAAGACGAGAATAATGAGTTCATTGTCTTAATTTTATTTCAATGGTATTGATTTTAACTTGGAATTTCTCTTTTATATTCTTATGTTATCGCCCTATGGTTTGTTAATTCATTGAATTTCTATAAGCAAGAACTCAAGATGCCTAATCGAGGAAGAGGTAGAAGTAGTCAATCTGATCCTCTTAAGCAATATTTTAGATTAAAAATTGATAGATAAAAAAATGTGGTTGAAAGAGAGAATTCCACTAAAAATAATCATACAAAATTTCCAACTAAATAAACACTTGATCATAAAAACTATGGAACTATTTTCACCCACAAGTATCAAAACTCTACAATTCTTTGATCCCCAATTATGTGTTCATGGCGTAGATACCTTCATTGGTATTCTTTGTGCTTAATACGTGGAAAACATCACATTAGGTGATTTTTTTTCCCTTAATCCAATGATTGAGCCCAATTCACATGAAATATAATTGAGTTTGATTGAATTAGGTGAGTTCATAGGTTGAATAGGTTGAGTGCGACTTGCTTACATTTCTAATTGCTGCAAACAATCAATGAAATGAAAAGAAGGATATCATCAAGTGTTTCTTTGTGTAATATTTTTAAATGAATTACTATCCATATGAAATGATTTAGTTGACTTTTCAAAATTATTCATGTCTTCTGTAAAAAAAAAGAAATAATTTGTTGGAATTTAATATTGAGAAACATTTATAAATGAATTTACATTAAAAATAGTTATTTTTTAAAAATAAATTAGAGTAACTTGATCGTGTGTGTTTTTTCATAGTTTTTCATAAATATACATTTTTTCAAATATCATTTGAGATCCTTTTGAAAATTAAACATGATCACTTATCTAATAAAAAAATTCAAACATTGTCTCATTGCTTAGTGCTTACTATTCACTAAAATAAAATAAAATCACTGCATAGTGGCCTAAATTATATATATAAATTAAACATGTTGAGATGAGAGAAAGAAACAATGCTTGGGAAAATGATTCCATGTGTTTAGGAGAATTTTTTGGCTAAAAGACAAAATTGGGTGTTTTCTTTTAAGAAAACACCGAAATGGGTAAATAGTAAAACTATTTACCATTATGGGTAGCACAAGTCCACTAAACACCACCCAAAGTCAGAAGGCACTTCATGGACTAGTGCCACCAGTCAATGTGGACCAGGAGGAGGAGCTTCATGGACCAGCGCCTCCTGCAGCTTGGTCAATGGCGTTGGTCCATGCAGTGCCTAATGAATAAATTTGTTTTTATATTTTTCAATATTTATTTTTGAAAAAAAAACTTTTGTAGAATTTTTGTACTGTTAAATTAATTTATGCATAAATTTAATATTCATGATCAAGATGGAAGTCAAATTCTTAAAATGTAAAAAATGCATAATTAATTTTTTACAATAGTAACATTTTTGTTAATTCTCATCTTACATTATATTGCTCTTTAATTTGTGGACAATTTGACCTGTTGTGCCCTTGTTGTTTACAGCAAGAACAACTTTGTCTTCTGTGTGACTCTGTCCAATCCATCTCATTTCTATTTCTGGTGGCCTTTGGTCTTCCCCTTCCCCATAATTTTTTTGGATCAAGAACAATGAAAGGTTCATTTCTTTGAGGCAAGTTTTCATCATTTCCCAATGGATCCCAAATGCTAGAATAAGCTGATATAATGTTGATAGAATAGACATCACTAACGATTGAAATCGATTAATGTTAACAAAAGCACATGTTGCTCTAACGTGGGAGCACAAATATTGGAATGTTCGAAATTGTCCACACTCGCAATATGACTCGTTCAATATAATTGCCCATGTCCCCCCCCCTTTGTGAAGCATGATGGAATGGTTCTTCCACTTCAAATTTGGTACGATTAATATCGTACCTTTTGACTGTAAAGGTACATGCTTCGGCGTAGTTTTTCTTTAGGGCATCCATCAATATTTTGCAATATGTTCCACCTTAAACATACTCCAATGTAGCACACATAGCTCTTTGTACAAAATATTCCACCAATCTGTCATGTGTACACTTCACCAAAGAAGTTATTGGTAGATTCCTTGCACCTTTAAAAATTTTGTTTACTGCCTTAGATAAGTTGGTTGTCATATGACCATAACGACGACCTTTGTGATCATAAGCCAAACTCCATTTCTCCTTAGAAATTTCATCTATCCATTCATCTATCTTTGGTCTTGATTCATGAAATCTCTAGAGTCTTCTTTCAAATCTGTGTAAGCATGTCATATAACCTACAAATTACATTCTATTGTATTGTTATTTTAATTTATATTGTAAAAAAACATTAAAAAAATCATTTGGTTTATAATTCACATACCCAATTGTATAAGTTCCTTCTTTAACTCCAAATTCTTGAATTTGTGGTTGAAGTTACATGCTATATGACGAATGCAGTATACATGGTATGCATTAGAGGTTGCCATAGCACCGACCTCAATATTGCTGATTTGATGCTAGCATGCCTGTCTGACATTAGGCAAATACTTGTTTTTTGTGTCACATGGAGTCTTATTTTTGCCAAAAACCATGACCAATCGGATAAAGTGAATTGTTACAAACAAGGATGGCAATAAAGTGTTTTGTGGTGTTATGTTTATTCTCCCTTCCAGTATTCCTATGTTCCTCTATTTCTCTAAGGGAGGAGGAGGCAGGAAATCTTAGGAAGTTGTTGTTTGCATCATCCTCTTGCAACCGCAGTGACAAGGGTGTATAGGGGTATTTGGTTTAATTTTGTTTTTAAACTTTGCTTAGTTTTATTAATTGATTAATTATTTTGTTTGTTTGTTTCAAGATTCAAAAGAAAAGCATTGGAATTGGTGCACAGAGGGGGCCCATTGTTGAGTACAAGTGTGAAGGTGAAGTCCTACATCAGATAGGAATAAGAAAGTTGAGCACCATATAAGTGAGGAAAAGACCCACAAACCTAAGCCTTAAGGATTTAGGTTAAAGTGTGGTGTCTAGTTCACTTATGTGGTGTGCTTGAAACCCATTGGTTAAATCTCCTCGATATTTAACCCCCTTAGTCGCACAACAATTAGTATCAAAGCCGATGGTTCGTCTTGAACCGATTCAAACGAGTTAGATGGATGGATGGATCCGGACATGGACATGGGGATCCCTTGCAACGAAACTCTTCTTAGGAGTTGGTCCATACATGGAGGCCAAGCAACATGCCTCGTGGCCGTGGAACGATGGAGCACAGCGCTGCAAGGTACTAGAGCAAGAGGCTCTAAAGGCCATCATTGGATACTCGTGGCTTCCGCTTGAGGGGGAGTTATCATGTGGAAGAGACTCACATTTAAAGGGGAGATTCTTGAGTACAAGTGTAAAGGTGAAGTCCTATATTGAGTAGGAATGGGAAAGCTAAGCACCATATAAGTGACAGAATGACCCATAAACCCGTGCCCTAAGGTTTTTAGGTTAAAGGTGAATGACTCTTTTATTTTTCTACTACTTTATGTGGATGATATGTTGATTGCTGCTAACCATTTGCATGATGTGAATGAGTTGAAATCCATACTGAGCAAGCAATTTGACATGAAGGACTTAGGCCCTGCCAAGAGGATTCTTGGGATGGAGATTCACAAGGATAGAAAGTCTAGAAGACTATGGCTCCATATGCTAAGCTAGTGAGCACTCCATTTGCAAGCCACTTCAAGCTTTTCCTAGATCAATGCCTGAAGACAGATGAGGAGATGAAATACATATCAAAGGTTCCATATGCCAGTGTAGTTGGTTGCTTGGTGTATGTTATGGTTTGCATGAGACCAGATTTGGCACAAGCTATAAGCCAAGTTTGTAAGTTTATGTCAGAGCCAGGGAAGCAACATAGGAAAGTAGTGAAATGGATATTGAGGTACCTAAAGGGTACAACTTGTCATGGTATTCTATTTGGCAGTTAGTAGGGTGATCCTTTAGTTGTGGGATATGTGGATTTTGACTATGCTGGTAATTTAGATGGATGGATGGATCCAGATATGACACAGGGATCCCTTGCAACGAAATTCTTCTTGATGGTGGGTCCACACATGGAGGCCAGGCAGTGTGTCCCATGGCCGTGAAATGGTGGAGCACGGCGATGTAAGGTATTAGAGCATGTGGCTCTAAAAGCCATCATTTGATACTTATGGCTTCCGCTTGAGGGGTAGCTACCATGTGAAAGAGACTCACACTTGAGGGGGAGATTATTGAGTACAAGTGTCAAAGTGAAGTCCCACATTGAGTAGGAATGGAAAAGTTGAGCACCATATAAATGAGTGAATGACCCATAAACCTGAGCCTTAAGGTTTTAGGTTAAAGTGTGGTGTCTAGTTCACTTATGTGGTGTGCTCAAGCCCATTGGTTAAATCTCCCTTGTATTTAACCCCCTTAGTCAACAACAATTGGTATCAGAGCTGATGGTTCAACTTGGACAGGCTTAGACGAGTTAGATGAATGGATGGATCCGAACATGCACATGGGGATCCTTTGCAACAAAAGTCTTCCTGGCGGTGGGTTCATACATGGAGGCCAAGCAACATGTCCCATGGCCGTGGAACGGTGGAACATGGCGGTGCAAGGTACTAGAGCATACGACTCTAAAGGCCATCATTGAATACTCGTGGCTTCCACTTGAGGGAAAGCTACCATGTGGAGGAGACTCACACTTAAAGGGGAGATTGTTGAGTACAAGTGTGAAGGTGAAGTCTCACATAAGATAGGAATGGGAAAGTTGAGCACCATATAAGTGAGGGAAAAACTCATAAACTTGAGCCTTAAGGTTTTGGGTTAAAGTGTGGTGTTTAATTCACTTATGTGGTGTGCTTGAGACCCATTGGTTAAATCTCTTCGATATTTAACCCCCCCAGTTGCACAACACCCATGCTCTCCTTTAAAAAATATGAGTGCAACCTCAACCATGGACATGTTGAGGATGGATAACAAAAGGGTGAGCGAGATGGAAAGGCTCTTCAACCGGAAGGAGGTGGATACCGTCTTACCAATCCATGATGGTGATTTAATGGATGGGACCATGAATTTTGTGGTGGTGATAGGCATAGGCACACCCAAGCTGGATCAGACACTCATTTTCGACATAGGAAGTGGTGTGACATGGGTTCAGTGTCAATTGAACAAGCAGATCTGTATTATAACAAACTTGAGTCCTCGTCATATATAAAGATTGATTGTCTATCTCCTAAGTGCCATAAAGTGACATCGGCCACTGGATATGACCTAACTTGTTCACCCACAAATGCATGTGAGTATAACGTATACTACTTGGACGAAACCATGTCTCACGATCACCTTAGCCACGAGCGACTTTAAGTAAATTGGCTTCAACGAATTCAGTCGCTACGTTGACATGATTGGCTTCAACTGTGACTCTCTCTTTTGTGGAACAAATGTCCACAACTTACAACAGAATTTTCTCCTACTGCATGCCCTCCACAACCAACCACACTAGCTACCTCAACTTGGGATCCCTCGCCAACCCCAATAGTGAATACTTGTACACAACTATGCCTACCATCGACATTATTTTTGAAGGCGCTTTGCTCAACATTCTTGTCTCAGTCTTCTCGCTCCCCCCCCCCCCCCCCCCCCCAACAACATTATCCTTGACTTTGGCAACATAATAAGTCGGCTCCCCACGACCGCCTACGACATGCTTTGCAAGGCGTTCCAAAGGTACATGTCCAACTCCCCCCTGCTAACTATGCATTCGACTAATTGGACACATGTTACAATGTAACTGATGTCGTTGGTAAATTTTCCATTCTACGAATATCTCTTGCATTTACTGATAGCATCAACATGGAACTGTCACGGATGGGGATTATTTTTGTGGCGGAGTTTGACAAATCTTTGAGCAGATGTGTTTAGCATTTAGTGTCGGAGATATTGACATCATTGACAACTAACAATTGAAGACCACAAAAATTGTCCATGATGTTGGGGGTAAGACAATTGGCTTTCGGGCTGGTGGCTGCCCTTAAAATTGCATGTAAGCTTCATCTTTACTTTTGCAATCAAATAAAATAATGGATTATTATTAGTATTCCTGTGTATAGAAATAGATAGGACATCTATTCTCAATAGTATTAAGAAAAAAACTTAAGAATCTGATGCCGTATCAACACCAATAGACAGTAATATATAAAATTTTATAGGAGATCCCAGTGTATTTAAAGAAAGAGCAGCAATTCAATTAGCCAACCTATACTATCTAACCATGTCAGATTATAAGTGGTATAAAGATACCTTTTTATAAAAAAAAAAATAACTCTGAGAGAAGATGGATTTGTAGGTTTTTGGAAAGAGTGATTCATCGCTGGTCTTCCAAAACTATTCTCAGAAAAGGTTAAGATGAATTTAGAAAAACACTATGGTAAGATAGCTTATGACAGTTTAACTTATGGTCAAATACATAATATAGTTATAGACACTAGAATACAAGTTTGCACAGACTTCAAATTACAAAACAAACTAAGAAAAGAAAGTGTAACAAACAAAAAAAAAATAGGAACTTTCTGTCACCAATATGGTGTAGAAGTGATTAGAGCCCCCAGTGCCCAACAAAAAAGAAAAAAACAAAAAACAAAGAAGTAATTACAAAAAACCTTATAGAAAAAGATATAATAAACTTGAATTTTCTCCTACTAGTCAACAAAACAATAAACCTTATAAACCCAACAAAAAATTTAAGAAATCAAATAATAAGAAAAATAATTCATGTTGGAAATGTGGAAGAATGGGTCATTATGCCAATAAATGTAGAGTACAATAAAAAATAAATGAACTAGAACTAGATGACAAATTCAAACAAAGTCTATTAAATGTTCTTATCAACTCTGAACAAGCAGAATCATTATCCTTAGAAGAAGAGTATGAGAGTGATGGTATAAATCAATTGGCCCAAGAAATAACTAGTTCTGAGTCTTCCAATGAAGACTTTTGTTTAGGACCAGAACTATGTACTTGTACAAATTATAAAACAATAAACGTACTAATAAGAGATCAAACTACAACTTTAATTACAATAATAGAAAAATTAGAAGAATCACCGTTAAAAAATGAATTTATACAACAATTAAACGATTTAATCCAAAGAGATGAAGAAAATAGATAAACTATAAAAGTGTTGATATGAAAGAAATCTACAATAGATTTAGAACCACTACCAACCAAGTATCCATAAAAGACTTACAAGAAGAAATTAAAAATCTCAAAAGAGAAATTCAAGAATTAAAAAGGAGTGATCTAGAATTAGAATATAAATATTAGAATTAGAAGGAAAAGAAATAATTAAAAATCAAGAGAATTACCAAAAAGAATACCATGAAGATAATGAACAATCATTAGGACCTTCAACTTCTTATCAAAATTATACAAATTCATTAAGCTTGATCACCACCCATAAATGGTGAAGTGAGATTACAATTATTGTTAAAAATAGAGAGTTTAAGGTAATAACTCTAATAGACTCAAGAGCATATGTTAATTGTATTCAAGAGGGTTTAATACCTACTAAATATTATGAAAAATCATAAGAAGGAATTACTAGTGCTAATGGAACAAAGATGAATATTCAATATAAATTATTAGAGCAAAGATTTGTAAGAATAAAATTTGTTATAATACATCTTTTATATTAATCAAAAACATAATTGAACCAGTAATATTAGGAACCCCCTTTTTAACACTCTTGTACCCATTTCAAGTAACTGAAAGAGGATTAGTAACTTCAACATTAGGTAAAGAAATATGTTTTGATTTTATAAAACCACCTAGGACAAGAGAATTAAACTTATTAAAAGACTCTTCAATAAATCAAATAAATTTAATAATTTGAAAACAACCCACATAAATATGTTAAACAAAGAAATTCAATATAAAAGAATAGAAGAGCAAATAAAAACCCCAAAAATACAAAAGATAATACAAGGCTTCAAAGAAAAGATAGTTAGTGAAATTTGTGAATTAAATCCAACAGCCTTTTGGCATAGGAAAAATATGAAGTAGAATTACCCTATGAAGAAACCTTTAATGAGAAAGACATTCCCACTAAGGCTGGGCTAATACAAATGAACTAGCAATACTTAGAATATTGTAAAAAAGAAATTAATGAATACTTAGAAAAAGGATTAATACGATCCTCGAAATCTCCTTGGAGTTGCTCTAGGTTCTATGTCATGAAGGCATCAGAATTAGAAAGAGGGGCTTCTAGATTAGTAATTAATTATAAACCATTAAATAAAGTTTTAAAATGGATTAGGTACCTATTACCCAATAAAAATGATTTAATAAAAAGATTAAGTAGTTTAACAATATTTTCAAAATTCGATTTAAAATCAAGATATTACCAAATATCGGTAGAAGATAAATAAAAAACTGATTTTCTAGCACCTTTTGGTCATTATGAATGGAATGTAATGCCATAAGGACTAAAAAATGCACCGAGTGAATTTCAAAATATATGAATGAAATATTTTACCCTCATATGGATTTCACAATAGTATATCTAGATGATGTATTAATTTTCTCAAGAAATATTAATCAACACATTGAACATTTAGAAAAAATTATCTCAATAATAAGAGAAAATGGACTGGTAATCTCAGAAAAGAAAATGGAAATATTCTAAACAAAAACCAGATTTCTAGGATTTGAGATATACCAAGGAACCATAACTCCAATACAAAGATCCATAGAATTTGCACAAAAATTTCCAAATGAAATCAAAGACAAAAATCAATTGCAAAGGTTTTTAGGTTGTGCTAATTACATAGCAAATTTCATACCTAATATCAGAATAATATGTGCCCCTTTGTATATAGGACTCAGAAAAAATCCACCAACATGGTCACAAGATACGACACAAGCCATTATTGCGATTAAACAAGTTGTTAAGAAACTACCATGTTTAGGTATCCCACATATAGATGCCTCACTCATTGTAGAAACGAATGCATCAGAATTAGGATATGGGGGAATACTCAAACAGATTACTCCTCAGTCTTCAAAAGAACAAGTCGTCAGATATTATTCTAGTATTTAGCATCTAGCTCAAAAAAATATTCTACTATTAAAAAAGAAATTCTTTCAATAGTTTTATGTCTTCAAAAATTCCAAGATGATTTGTTTAACAATTTTTTTTTTATTAGAACGGATTGCAAAGCAGCTACAAGTGTAATACAAAAAGATGTTCAAAATCTAGTTTCGAAACATATTTTTGCCAAATGGCAGTCATTACTATCATGTTTTGATTTTAAGATTGAGTATATTAAGGGAAGTTCAGATTCATTGCTAGATTTTTTAACAAGAGAATTTTTACAGGCTTCATCATGAGTATAATGCCAAGCAACAAAAATGAATATGGTCCCCCACTAGGAACCCCTAAACCTACAAGTACAATGCAACCTTCGACCCTTAATACTCCTAAACTCAATACTAGGGTAAGGCGTCCTTGTTGGGATTTTGCAAGAGTACCAAATCGCTCAAGTAACAAAGTGATAAATATGTGTATCATTTCCGCAAGGACTTGTGCGATAATTGGGTAAACAATAGTAATTTAAATAGACTACAGAGATTGGGAATGGAGTAACTAACTTAAAAGATAAATGTAGAAAATTAAAGATTAAATAAAATAAAATTGGATAAGAATTTATTCAAACCCATAGTGTGCATAGAAAACAGTTTCAAATCAATGAGGGAGATCGCCAGGGTTTAATTTCACCAAACCATCCTAACATGCAATCACTAATTTCCTATTCAAATAGACTATGTTATCATCAATTCACTAATTTATTCAAACCTTAATCCCTTAAGTGAAAGAACCTAAGTCCCTTAATCCCACTATCAATCCCTTGAATTAGTGTAACTAAGATACTTGCATTAGGAATGAGAGTTTTAATGATGCCTAATCTTTTTTACCCTATCCCTAGGCATAAAAACTATTAGG
The DNA here is from genome assembly GCA_014843725.1 of Amphicarpaea edgeworthii. Lineage (NCBI taxonomy): Eukaryota > Viridiplantae > Streptophyta > Magnoliopsida > Fabales > Fabaceae > Amphicarpaea > Amphicarpaea edgeworthii. The sequence continues at coordinate 11,656,656 of CM026324.1, forward strand.
TGATCCCTACTATTCACAATTCAAAAGAACTTCCCAATTACAATTGAATATTTAGCATCATGCAATTGGGTGATCAAGCCAAAAACAAGCATTAAAAACAGAAGGGAAACAATAACAAATATATAATTGAATAGTAAAAGGGTAATTACATGGAAGTAGGTTCAATTACATTAAACCCCAACGAAGGATGGATTTAGCTACTCATAACCATGGGGGAAGAAGTTTTGGATGAAGAAACGGAGGAGATCCCAAACATGAGCCATGACGCGATGCCTTGGAGCTCTTTATCTCTTTCCCTCTCTAATGTGCCTACAATTTCTAATGCTAACCTATTTTTGAAAAGATAAAACCTATTTATAGGCTATGGGCTAATAAATTTTAAGCCTAACACAAAAGATAATTCAAATTTAAAATTATAAAATATCTTCGCAGGTCCGCTTGCACAGTTGTGCGTTATAGATGCACTGTTGTGCATCTTCACAAAATTCTCCCTCAACAAAGCAGTGGCTTCGCACAGCTGTGCAAAATGGATGTATAGCTGTGGGATAACTTCAGCAACTCTACAACTCTGCCCATATGAATTGGGAAAGCACGAAATTGATCCTTAATGCTTCCAATCAACCTTAATGCCTCCACTGCTTCATCCGAGCTTCAAAAATAGTAAAAATTGAAAAACTCTTAACAATATAAGCTTTTATTTAAAACTTAACTAAAACCAACACAAATAAGTTTAAAAGTATAAGAAACATCACATAATTGTCCATAAATGACTACCAAAAGTAGGAAAATATGACAATTATCAGTCCTTCAATGAGACCTATTGCCTTAGAAATACTCAATACTTCCCCAACCTCAAGACTCGTAACCCAAAACCCTTTGGCAAACCTATCAAACAAATTTACCCCATTGCAATACAGTAACACTTTGATAGGACCAAAAGATTTTCAGAAAATCTTCATCATCTTCTGACCAATACATCGACAAAGATGAAGATATTCCCATCATAGTATTAGATAATTCATGGACCAAAGCCACTCCAAGACAAGTAGCCTCTACCCTCTTTCCAAAAGATTTTCATTATCCTCCAATACATCCCTAAAAAACTCGGCTGTTTTATGAATTCATTCTAGTAGACATTGACTCAATAGAAATTGCCCATAGTAAAGATGCCCAAGGCAATATTTAGTTCTCAAAAATCAAGATATTACAAGTATTAACTCCCCAAGACTAGAATCAACCCTGGTATCATCAAAAATCTTTCTCAAGATCTTTCAATCCTCAACAGTACTCCTATTATGATTATATTGATGCATGGAGCCATGTCCTATATCTTAGTCCAGAAAGTCATTCATGGTTTATCTAGTTTAGAAGAGGAATACCATTAAAATTTCCAAAGTGGTTCATCAAAAGGTTCTTAGATTTCGGCCCAACTCCTGTTATCTTCCTTGAACCAGTTGAAGAATTATACCAATATTTCAAAGAAAAATCAACATTTCTACAAGGATATTGTCTTATATTCTTCGTAGCCTCCCAAGGAATTACTTGGATAGCTGCTTGAGAATTTATATATACCAAATTGTATGATAATGCAGACATCAAAATGCTATCAAGACAAGTCAAGATCAAACGGTGGAAAAAATTCAATATTGAATTACTGAACAAAAAAAGAATTAATGAATGGCTACCGTCTCATCAAAATCCAAAATCTCAGCTAGAAAAAGATTTTGAAAGAGAAGCCTTGTTCTTAGCTGAAAAGCAAAAAATTATGGCAGAACTCACCTTAGCCACTTCTCATGAGGAATTTGAAGATAGGCTAAAGAAAGTCAAGTCTAAACAAGACCAACATACTCAAGAAGAATCAAGAGAAAGCACTTCTCAGTCAAGCCCTTATCTTCGCAACAAAGATATGTTTGATTAAAACAACCAATACAAAGTGTCGGTAGAAGACGACGAAATTCAAATACAGTTCAAGATTGTTAAAGCCACTTGACAAGACGATTAGGCCCTTTTCTTTAATAATGATATATGTTTGTTTGCGTCGGCTGGAGCATCTTCACTTTATGCTAAAGCCATTTTTATGTAAATTTTATCTTCTTTGTGCAGTGATGGATAAATTTTGGCAAGCGTACCAAATATCGCACAAGTAGTTTAAAAGGGAAGATCCCAGAGTATCGAATTCACAGGGAATTGTCCGTATTTGACTATTAGTAAAGTAATCAATTCCTAAACATTAGTTTGGTTTTTAAAGTTGGTTGTTCTTGAAACATCAATAATAACAGAAATTTAACTAAACACTATAGTTAACACTAACTATAAACAATAAAAACGACAATGTTGATTCAGGACTATGATCGAACAGTTGGCGTGCTTGAGTTTTAGAATGGAATAATGGATATGTTGAGGATTTAGTTCAACCGGTTTGCTTCCCATGTAAACATATAAGATATATTCTCCATTCACATTAATAGTTCAAATTAACTTCGATCTAAAAGTGCTCAAAATGTGATCTCTCATCAAATCAAGCCTAAACTGCTCAACCTCACTTCCGATGTCTCGGTAAGTTCAGTTGAGTGGTTTGATGAAGCTTAGAGATCTTTGCGAAGCTAACGGAGTCTATCCTATGTCTAGAAATACACTCCATTAGAGTTCAAACTCAGTTCCAAGTTCAACAACATCTGTCAATGGCAGGTAAACTCTAAAACATGCATATATAACTGATCCAATCATATAACAAGAATAAAGATAGAGAAATGAACATTAAACTGAATATTTCAATGAATAGATATGAAGAATAGCGTTTACATGATCAGCACCTAGTTCCAAGTCCTCAACACTAATAGATTAGCCTCTCATTGTCATGAGAAGCCTTGAAAAGGTTACAAAATGGGATGAAGAGAACAGAGGAAAACAGAGAAAACAGAGGAAGCAGCTCAACCAAATCCACCAAAGTCTGAATGCTCAAAATTATTACAAGTTCAGTTTATATAGTCGAAGTCTCGCTTAGCACAACCTTCTGCTAAGCGCAGGACACTGCATAATGCATCTCAGAACATGTGTTCCACTAAGCTTAATCTTCCGCTAAGCGCATATGTAGTTCAAAAGTAACTTCCGCTAAGCGTGATGTCCCGCTAAGCGAGTCTTCAATTTGAATGAAAATCTCGCTTAGCGCAATATGGCGCTCAGCGCGTAATAGACCGCCTAGCTCACGTAGCTTGATGTTGCGCTCAGCGAGTGAAGCGCTGAGCGAGATGTGTCGCTTAACGAGATCTGTCTTCTTCTTGTATTCTCCCTTTACTATTGAATCTAGGCCTGCACACATAAATTAGAGTATATTTCTCACAAAATAACTTCCTAGGGTTAGAATTATCAAACTATGCAAATCTATATTAAATGATTTCAAACTAAGCCAAAAATCTTGAGAACATTGGATAATCACTACAAATTATGATGTAATATTTACGTGTATAAAGCGATTATCATGCAGCCACCTGTTGGTGTGTCATTTGTATTTCTACTTTCCTAGTTTACCCTCAATAATTAAGGGTTTAGGGTGCCATTTAATGTAAATTATAAGTGATTCCTCGGCTATATAAGGATCGAGCTTGAACCTTAGAAAAGCACGAGGTTTTTTAGTAAGAAAGAATAAACTAAGCTTGTTGAATGTAAAGAAGCTTGAAGATTGACACATAATAGGTAACTATGAGCCTCATACTTCCTAATATTTCTTGTGCTCCTTTCCTTTAATTATTGCAATTTATGATGTAAACTTTGTCTCAGTTGCTCTTTTCTTATTCTGTCTGAATACTTACGCTTCTTTGGCTATTTGTTATGCAAACATTTGATTCACCTCTTATAATCATGTAAAAATAAGGAAAAACAATGCTAATCAAACAGAATGAGCAAACTGAATAATCACCAAGTTTCATATAATGTGAGGTAATTGGAATAAACTCTACATCTATGTGACTATTCTAATAAGCACAAATATGAGATTTTGAATTCAATCCTAAACGTAGTGACAAGCATAATCCATAAAAGAGTTGGAACATCTCACCCTAAAACAGAGTTATTGCACCCTTTTTTTCACACTTAACCCAAACCAAAAGCATTCGTCCTCAAGTCCTAGACCCAAACACAAACACGAACCCAACCACCACAAAACCAAAATCAATCACCCTCCAAAAGCTTATAGCTAGAAAATCCAATCAGAGAATCACAATAAACAAGCAGAACCCAAAGAAAGCAAAAGAAAGTGAAAGAGAAAACAAAATCATACTTAGTATATGTCGGTCACCACATGAATCATACCTAGTATAATGTCGATCACCACATGAATGACCAAGCGAAAGAGAAAACAGAATCATACCTAGTATATTTTGTTTATAAATTTCATAATAGTATTTTCATTTTAAAACTTAAGAATGGTTTGATTATAAAACATTGATAAATAATTTTGTAACTCAAAAAATTAGAAAATTAATTTAAAAATTAAAAATTTATATTTTATTATATTTTTTTTATATATAAAATTTGTCTTGACCTTAATTTACGTAGACACAATCCTAGCTGACTGAGGTGGTTTGTCACAATTCATGAACACGTCGGTCGAGATGGCTCATGGCTCAAGGTGCAATTAATCCTTCAATTGCACTCGTGTAGCGCGGGGAGCTTCTAATGGCAAGAGATCCACCACGCATCACATGTCACCACCGCGAATTTGAGCATGTCTCAGACAGTAGCATCCATTCATATGAGAATGAGAACGTCCTTCGATCTTTCTTCATTGGACACGCCAACATAACTGCCCATCGTGGCTTGGTTTCCCACAACCTTCTGCATTGCACCACATTTAATGTGATCACAGCATGCTTATGGCGCTGTCGCACAAAAGCATTGGAGATTGAAGCAGATGAGGATGTTCACTTGAATGTGGTCGTCAATGTACGTGCTAGGTTCAATCCTCCATTACTCTTGGTTATTTCGGCAATGCTTTTGCATACCCTGCAGTAGTCAGCCAGTCACCACTGCAAGGGAGCTTTGTGGAAAACCATTTGGGTATGCGGTGGAGTTGATCAATAAAGTGAAATGTGAGGTGTTTAAGGGAAGATGCTTATTTACAACTATGAGATCTTATGTTGTGTCAGATTTGAGATATTTTCATTTTGGAGAAGTTGATTTTGGGTGGGGTGAAGCTCTGTATGGTGGATTGGCCGAAGTTGAGGCTGGGGGATTTGCAGGAGTAACATATTTGAATCCGTATAAGAATGCAAACGGAGAAGAAGGTTTACTAATACTAATTTCGTTGCCCCCTGACGCTATGCACAGCTTTGCAAAAGAGTTGGATCACATGCTTGCCAACCCTGCAACTATTGTGATTGCAAAAAACAGAGACCATGGAAACATTCTCATTTAAAATTTAAAAGGAAATCTAGGATTGCTTGGTAGTTGGTACTAGATTGTTAGATTCAACCTCGGAATCCAAATCTTGGCCCCTATATCATGTGTTCCCATTTTAGAACAATTTCTCGTGTAAGATAATCATTTTCTGATTAATTAATAATTATTTGTTCTGCAACAACGAGATAATAATTAAACCTTCTTCTCCATTTGCATTATTATAAGAGATGAGATATATATAGGTTCCTCCATGAAATGACCAAAACGTAAGTCCCATGGACCTTTGATACTTTTGACTAAAGTTTTCCCAAATTAAATTCCTTTTATTTTTTCACAACATGAGGCTTTCAATATGTTATTGGCTTTCCATATGTTACTACAGGATAGACAATAAATTTAGCATCAGTAATCGCTTTAGGTTGGTTTTGGTTCGAAAGCAGCATGTGATTAAACTCTTTAGCAAACCTCTCCATAGCTTCAGCAGGCAAGCCAATCGCATATGTTATACCATCTTCTCCTTTAGCATCCTTAACAGGGGTGAAAAAGTAAACTTCCAGAAAGGCCCCAGCCCACCCAAAATCTACGTTTCTAAGCTTGGCACGTGTCACATCTGACACTATACAAGACCGTACAATTGTAAATAAGCATCGCCCCTTAATGACCATTAGATCTGCCACTGATTGCATATACTCCTCTGTCACCATAAGTTTCAGTTTGTTGATTAAGTCCACAGCACACCCAAATGGATTTCCACAAAGCTTCCCTGCAGTGGTGATTGCGGCTAGTGATAAACTGCTAATTTACTTATTTTATAAGTAAAATATGGGCTTGTTTTCTATCCTTTAGACTAAATAGAGAGCTGTTTACCTCATAATTGCTGTCATTTCATCAAATTTTCCTTTGGTGGATAGCTTGAGTGAGCTTTTGGTTTTCTTTACCCCTTTTCACCTTTTTTGCAGGATAATGATGACAAAAGAGAGAGAATCGAGAAATCTGTGAGTGCACTGCCCCAAGAGTGAGCAGAGGGTCAACAGCTTTTTAAAAGTCAAATACGATTTTGGCTTGAAGCCAAAAATTGAACTACGAATTTGGCTCGGAGCCAAAATCGACTAATAATGAAACAATGACTTTTTCTGCTCTGAAAAGAAGTCTACTACTGCAGATTATTTTTCTCTACTTTTTGAGGATGATGGGACAGAGCACTGTTGCATTGGGCTGAGTAGAAACGTTTTCCTATGTAATTTTAGGATTTCAAAAAAAGAAAAAACCCGATTGTAACAAGGGAAATCATCCACCATTGTACATCCACGCCCCATTATCTATTCTCAGAACCTAAGTTGCTGCTGTCCATGGAACAGAGCAACTAAGCTCTTCATTGCTGTAAGGGGATGAATGTAACCATTGCTACACTCTATTTGTATCTTTGATATTTTTAATGCATAAATTCCACTTTCTATATTTTGGGTTAGCATCTTTTTCCTTGCTTAATGCTTGCTGTAAATTGATCACTTATAGCATGATTTTAGGATAGTAACCTTGGTTGGAAAACGGGGATTATTTTCTTGAACTGAAAACAGATGTCCAATAGACCGGGGGTGTGAGGAATCGAAACTTGGTTTATTGCTAATCACGTGAGAGAATAAATTGGGGGTGCGAGGGATCGAAACTTGGTTTGTTCGAATCACATAACCACTGTTGTTACTGCTGGTTTCTTTGTTAAGAGGTGAGGGCCTTAAGAAAGAAACTTAGTTTTTCTGAGTGCGAGGGATCGACACAGAGAATAGAGTAGTTGGCTGATTTTAACTGATAAATATAGAAGGAATTTATGCAGAACGTTCATGCCACAAGAGTGTTAGCTTTGGTGAAATTCAAACCCCCTTACAACATCATTTTATAATCTGTTATCACTATTTCTGCTGCTGCTACTTTACTGCTGTTACTGGTTTAATTCTGCATTACAATTAGCATTTTTAATCCTGTTTTTGGCTGAGAACATCAGCCTCTATTACACACAATTGGTTCATGTTTTTATTGCTTTCTGTTCTTTTAATTATAGTTTAAAATAGTAGAAATACTTGGTTATTTATGTTGCTCTAGTCCCTGTGGAAAACGATACTTGGACTTGTCCATTTTACTACTTGATACGACTTGGTGCACTTGCCAACAATTTCCAATCAAGTAGCTAGGTATGCAAAACCATTGCCATAATAACCAACAGATAATGGAGGATTGAACTTGACCCTAGCACGTGCGTTGACTATGCACATCATGCGAACATCCTCATCTGCTTCTATTTGCAGTGCTTTTGTGCGACAGTGCCACAAGCATGTTGTGATGAGATCAAATGTGGTGCAGTGCTGAAGGTGATGGGGAATCAAGCGGCGAAGGGATGCTATCTCGACAGCTCCTAGGAAGAATGATCGATGAACCATGTTGTTGTCGTTGTTCCCTAATTCCTTAGTGTCAGCAGGGACATTCACATGCTCCTCGTGCTCGTATTCACGATGGTTGCATTTGATACGAGGTGGATCTTTTGCCATAAGGAGCTCCCTACGCCACACGTATGAGCCTGGAACGTCATATAGCAGATCTTGGAAACATGGAAATGGAGGTTGGAGAGTGTGACCGTATTGATCAAGTGTTACGTCACAATCAGCCTCAATGAACATGGCACCCTCTCCAGTGCAATCCACCATCAGTTTGCGGCGAGGCTCCTCCCTAAGCCTACTCGCGAATGGGTAATAGAAGACAAGTGTTTATGCTATATCAAACTTTTTCATAATTTTTATTAGAAATAAATTTTGCAACATCTAACTTTGTACCACTGAAAGATTGAGCCAAATACTTAAAAAATAGCCCAAAAAGTGAAATGCCTGTCAAATCACTTCAACTGGATCTTTGCCATTGATTATTCTTTGTTGTTACAATAAATTTGAATCATTGGAATTTGGAAACGAAAGTCATCTTGGTCGTCTATGTCCGATAGTGGTTTAAGTTCGTGAGGTGTGGGTGCAGCAAGAGCCACCAGCTCAACTTCGCACCTCCTAACTGTAAACATTAAAGAGGCCATGCTAGATATGTTATCTGATCAGACTCAGAATGAGAATAGCTAGCTACCTGATTAGTAAAGAAAGAACAAAAGAGATATGAAGCAACGACTGCTAGCTTTGTACGTACGCCTTGTCATAGAAACAAAAATTGAAACGTTTTCTTTATGTGAATTAGTTGTTGGTGATATGCTTCACGTTTTTTTTATTGTTATATACATGAACAATTTATCTTTAGGAAACGATCATGTATCATGTCCATGTCCCTTTTTTTCTTTTACTTTTTCTTTCGCTCCACCATCCATTTGGATTCAAATGTTATAAATACCTTTGATTTCTCTTTATAGTTATAAGTGCAAAATATGATTTTACTCCCTCTGAAAGTATCAAGCACTTTCATTTTTAAGTTTTTAAGTTTGACATTTAGTCCTCCGTTACATGTGACATTAATTTTTTAAAAACTAAAAAATTAAAAAAAGAAAAATTTATTTTAATGGTGTGTTCACTTATTTAATGAGACACGTGGCATCAATCCATATCAGTAATCAAACTCACTAACTAACAGAGGAACCAAAAGTCAAACGCAATATTAGAGATTAAAAACAAAAAATATCCAATACTTTAGAAATCAAAAACATATTTTACCCTGGTTAAAATGCCTATCATATTAATTATTATTTTTTCAACATAAAAACATTCAAACAGTATACACAATTATTTTCTTGATTTTGTTATATAAGTTTAATGGTGAGGTACACCGCTAATTAATTTTATATTGTTAATTAATCACTTTCACTTATTAAATTCTTTTATATACCACTAAATGCAATCACAATAGTACTATTTGCAACACACATGATGTTTTTTTACAATTAAAAATAATAATATAAGAGAGAAAGAAGTGTTGGATTTAGTTTTTAATGCAAAATATGTGGTAGATAAAATATATATCATTATATTATGAGAAAGAGACAAAACAAACATCATATTATTGATACGCATACACTTATAATTTTTTCTTTTAAATGTTTTTAGTCTCTTAATTAAATTGAAAGTTCTTTTTCTTAGTCTCTTGGAAATATTTTTGTAGTCTTTTCTAATATAATAAACATCACAAAATATGCATTTAAATTTTAAACTGTCAAAAGTCAGTAAAAAAATAAAAATAAAAATAAAAAACATTTCAAAAATTTAAAAATTAAAAATGATTAACTAAAAAAGAGAAAGTGCAAATATAAAGAACCAATCTATTATATATTATCTATCTATCTATTATCTATTCTAAAAGAAGGTTTTGCCAGGTTGTCAGATGCCACGTGGTAGCCCCATATTAATTATACATTTAATTATGTTAAATAAAAAAATATTTTTAACAAATTAATCTATTCAATTTTTAAAATAATTTTAATATTATTATTAAAATTATTTATCTATATCTACTGATGGGAAAATCACATGCTTGGTTCGAATTGGATCTTCTAGGATGGAATTCGCGCACCAAGAGCAACCCAGAATGAGTTTTAATTCTCGTTCGTATCTCGGTCTACAGAACTCGGATTGGAGTGATTCCAAATCGAGGAGAAAGATGACGTTCTGAACTGCAATTTAGGATCAAGAAAAACTCAAAATGGATACGTAAAACGTACAGAACGAACCTGGGAAAAATGGGGCTGGAGGCACAATGCGAGAAATGCGAAAACGAACAAAAACACAAATTGGGACAGAACGAACAACAGGGTAGGCGCCACAAACAATGAGGTTTGATAAGCCTAGGGGATCGCCACAAGAATTGAGGGAATTCTTGATAAGATCAATTGGTTCAAGGAAGAACCCTAGCAGAGACAATTCTCACTTTTTGACAAAACAATCGGAATCTGCATTTTCATTCAGTTCCAAATGATTTATACAAATTTGTTCTCAACAAAATAAGAGAAATGTAAAATCCCAACATTACAAGCATAGTTAATATGTCCTAGTGGTTAAGGCGAGGCAAAGTTTAGTTTGAGGTCAACGGCTCAAAAACTGGCTGCAAGCACTTTAACATTATTATTTTTTTAATTAAATGACTAAGTTTGTAAGTGGGCCTTCATTCCAAGCAATCAACAGACAGGACTAGCAACTCTCCCTTGTGGGCCTCCAAGTGTTGGGCCTCTCCTTGCATTTGAACTGCCCTCGGAATAGTCACCATATTTTCCAAAGCTTCTTGGGCCTTTTTAGCTCTTGCTCTTGTCATGGGCCCTCCTATGCCTTGTATCGGGTCTTGGGCTTCCATCTGGTCATGGGCTTGGGCTTTGATGTCCACATCATTCCCTCCTTCTTGAAAAGCATTTGCCCTCAAATCTTGGAAATCATCACCTGCATTGAAAGGAGTGAGATCAGCCACATTAAAAGTAGCACTTACCCCATACTCTCCTGGCAAATCAATTTTGTAGGCGTTATCATTGATCCTGGCCAGTACTTGAAATGGACCATCTCCTCTTGGCATGAGCTTGGACTTCCTTTGGGAAGGAAACCGCTCTTTCCTGAAATGTACCCAAACCCAATCACCTGGTTCAAATGTTACCTTTTTCCTTCCTTTGTTTGCATATTTTGCATACCCCTCCATTTTCTTCTCAATTTGGGACTTGACTTTCTCATGCATCTTCTTGACATATTCTGCTTTAACCTGCCCAGACTTATCCTTAAATTGGGAAATGTCAGGTAAAGGTAATAAATCCAAAGGAGTCAAAGGATTAAAACCATAAACAATTTCAAAAGGTGACAATTGAGTAGTACTATGCACAACCCTATTATAAGCAAATTCAACATGTGGCAAACACTCTTCCCAAGTCTTAATATTTTTCTTAATAACAGCCCTAAGAAGAGTAGAAAGAGTTCTATTGACCACCTCGGTTTGCCCATCAGTTTGAGGATGGCATGTAGTTGAAAACAACAGCTTAGTACCTATCTTCCCCCATAAAGTCCTCCAAAAATGGCTAAGAAATTTAGAGTCACGGTCACTTACAATACTCCGGGGTAACCCATGCAATCTTACTACTTCCCTGAAAAATAAATCAGCAACATGGCAAGCATCATCCACCTTCTTGCAGGGTATAAAATGAGCCATCTTAGAAAACCTATCAACCACCACAAAAATTGAGTCCTTTCCTCCCTTGGATCGAGGCAAACCTAAAACAAAGTCCATAGAAATGTCAATCCAAGGATGTTCAGGAATAGGTAATGGAGTATACAAACCATGTGGCTTGACTTTAGATTTAGCCTTTTTGCAAACAAGACACTTATCACACAATGAATGCACATTAGATTTCATGTGAGGCCAGTAAAAATGCTCATGCAAGATATCATATGTCTTTTGCACTCCAAAGTGTCCCATTAACCCCCCCTCATGAGCCTCTTTAACAAGAACTTCCCTAATTGAACTCTTAGGCACACAAAGTCTCTTATCCTTAACCAAATAACCATCATGTTTAAAATACCCATCAGATGCAATATGAGAACATGTTTGGTAAATATGTGAGAAATCAGCATCATGTTCATATAATTCCTTAATGCACTCAAAACCAAGAAACTTAGCTTCAAGAGTAGATAGTAAAGCATACCTGCGTGACAAAGCATCAGCAACCACATTGGACTTACCTCTCTTGTGCTTGATCACATACGGAAATTGCTCAAGGAACTCCACCCACTTGGCATGTCTCTTGTTCAACTTACCCTGCCCTTTCAAATACTTTAAAGATTCATGGTCACTGGGAATGGGATGCCTGTACTTAATGGTGATGTTGTTGACAGCTCTGCAATCTGAGCACATCCTCCAGCTTCCATCCTTCTTTGGCACCAATATGACAGAACAGCACATGGGCTCAAGCTTTCCTCTACCCAACCTTTAGTCATCAAATCAGTGACTTGCTTTTGAATCTCCCGGGTTTCCCGAGGATTACTCCTTGTATGCTGGCCTGTTAGGCAACACAGCTCCTGGAACCAAATCAATTTGGTGTTCAATGCCTCTTAATGGTGGGAGTCCTTGTGGTATCTCCTTTGGAAACACGTCCTGAAATTCCTGCAAAATAGATTTAACTCCACTAGGAAGTTCAACGTCTGAATCAAGGGCAGCAATCTCCTTATTATAAAGTATATACATAGACTTCCTTGCCATCAAAGCTCTCCTCACCTCTCCACTTTTTACAAATAATCCATTCTTTCTCACTTTCTTTTCTCCACTTTTTCTTTTTTCTCTTTTCTCTTTTTCTTTATCTTGTGGGTCTCTCTCTTTCTTTTTTCTCTCTTTTTTCATTTTCTTTTCTCTCTTGCTCTCTTTTCTCTCTCATGATACTCTGATCATCACAAACCTCTTTTGGAGATAATGGAACCAAGGTAACCCTGCGATTTTCATGATAAAAAATGTATTTGTTTTTGTGACCATCATGGTGAGCTTTTCGATCAAACTGCCATGGTCTCCCAAGAAGCATATGGCTAGCCTCCATAGGAACCACGTCACACAGAATTTTGTCCTCATACTTCCCAATAGAAAACTGAATCTCCACTTGCTTATCCACCCTCAATTCACCTTCCTCACTAAGCCATTGTAGCTTATAAGGTCTAGGATGGGGTTTAGTCTCTAAGTTCATCTTCTTCACCAACCTAGCACTAGCCACATTTGTGCAACTCCCTCCATCTATGATCAAAGAGCACACCCTCCCTTGGATAAGACACCTAGTATGGAATATGTTTTCTCTTTGGCTTTCTTCACTCTCCTTGGCTATCCCTCCTAACATCCTCCTCACAATGAACAAGTCTCCTTCAGGAATCTCCTCCTCTTCCGCACTCTCTTCTTCACTTGATGGTTCAGAATGAGAACTCTCACTTGTGATTTCCCCATCGTCTTTTAATATCATGACTTTCTTAGTAGGACACTCAGAAGCTATGTGTCCTCTACCCAAACACTTGAAGCACTTTATGTCTCTAGATCGGGAGTTGTTGGCCACTTCCTTGCCCTGATTTTGGGTGGCCTGTGGTGCAGCCCTTGGGGTCCTATTGGATGAAGCTCCCTCTTTCTTAAACCCCTCCTTCCACCTAGAGTTATCAAAATTAGATGAACTCTTCCTCACACTTTTTCTCTTTAATTGCTGCTCCACTTTCATAGCATGATGGACTATATCATCTATCTCCACATAATTTTGCAGCTCCACTACATCCCTTATATCTCCATTCAGCCCACTAAGAAACCTTGCCATGGTTGCCTCCCTATCCTCCTCAACATTGGCTCGAATCAAGGCTATTTCAAGGTCTTTATAGAACTCATCTACACTCTTACTCCCTTGGGTCATTCTCTGGAGCTTATTAAGAAGCTCTCTATGGTAGTGAGATGGAACATACCTCCTTCTCAACACTCTTTTCAACTCCTCCCAAGTCTCCAACATAGGCTCTCTATACCTCCTTCTCTCCCTTTGGAATTGATCCCACCAAACTAAGGCATAGTCAGTGAATTCCAAGGTAGCTAGCTTGATCTTCCTCTCTTCAGTTAGGGTGTGACAAGAGAAAATTTGTTCTACCTTCAACTCCCACTCAATATAGGCTTCAGGATCACTTTTACCCCTAAATGGTGGAATGGTAACTCTTCCTCCCTCATCTCGGTTTCCTCTTGGTTCTTCCTCATTTCCTCTCCTTCTTCTCCCTTCATGCCTCTCATGTCTACCCCTATCTCCATGTTGGTCATTCTCCCTATTCAAATTTTGGGTTTCTAAATTCTCAAGCCTCTCATAAATTCCCTCCGTATGCTCCCTCAAAACTTGGTTCATCCTTTGAGTTAAGGCATCTAACAACACCCTATGATCTCTAGTAGGGGATGGAGGTCCCTCTCTCTCAGCCATGAACAGAATCTGAAGTAAGAAAACCTCACCAAAGTGTTTCACTCAAGTGTTTCACACAGTTAGGCTTTTCAGCAAATGTACTCTCTAGCCTTTTTCCACTCGTTCTCTAACTTAAGGTTCTTACAAGAATCAACAATCTATTATCAAGAATCACTTTCAAGAGTAGCAATCACAAGGCTTGACATAGAATTTTGAACACCAACAAAAGGGAAGTAGCAAAGAACAATTTCACTACCAACAAACAAGAACAGATTCTATGGAAAAACAAGGATTAGAGGAGACACTTGACACTTAGGAATTTTATCAAACAAGTGGGGTGCAAGGAAATTTAATGACTACAGCTGCTGTACTCTTTGTTTTTTTTTTTTGCTCTGTTTTTTTTTCTTCTTCTTGCTACTGAATTGAACAAACAACAGCCACAAGTTGTCAAAATTTTTTTTTTTAAACACAAACTGCTTCTAATAATGAAATTTGTAACCTTGCAATCAAACTTTTAAGTTGCAGCAACTGAGTCACTAGATTAGCATTCCCCACAAAACAAGCTAATGTTTAACACTCAACAGAAATCAACACCAAGAACAAATATGCAGCAGAGTATGACAAAACAAGAAATTGAAGATAGCAAACAACCAAATTGCAGAATCCAAATTTCAGCAAACAGAAATTAGGGGTTTAGGGTTACCAATGGTGTGACCAGAATTGATTAAGAGAATGGAGAAAAGGTAACTCAATTCCAACCCTAGAACTGAGCTCTGATGCCAAATGATGGGAAAATCACATGCTTGGTTCGAATTGGATCTTCTAGGATGGAATTCGCGCACCAAGAGCAACCCAGAATGAGTTTTAATTCTCGTTCGTATCTCGGTCTACAGAACTCGGATTGGGGTGATTCCAAATCGAGGAGAAAGATGACGTTCTGAACTGCAATTTAGGATCAAGAAAAACTCAAAATGGATACGTAAAACGTACAGAACGAACCTGGGAAAAATGGGGCTG
Source organism: Amphicarpaea edgeworthii (assembly GCA_014843725.1). Taxonomy (NCBI): domain Eukaryota; kingdom Viridiplantae; phylum Streptophyta; class Magnoliopsida; order Fabales; family Fabaceae; genus Amphicarpaea; species Amphicarpaea edgeworthii. The sequence continues at coordinate 11,671,963 of CM026324.1, forward strand.
GAGGCACAATGCGAGAAATGCGAAAACGAACAAAAACACAAATTGGGACAGAACGAACAACAGGGTAGGCGCCACAAACAATGAGGTTTGATAAGCCTAGGGGATCGCCACAAGAATTGAGGGAATTCTTGATAAGATCAATTGGTTCAAGGAAGAACCCTAGCAGAGACAATTCTCACTTTTTGACAAAACAATCAGAATCTGCATTTTCATTCAGTTCCAAATGATTTATACAAATTTGTTCTCAACAAAATAAGAGAAATGTAAAATCCCAACATTACAAGCATAGTTAATATGTCCTAGTGGTTAAGGCGAGGCAAAGTTTAGTTTGAGGTCAACGGCTCAAAACTGGCTGCAAGCACTTTAACATTATTATTTTTTTAATTAAATGACTAAGTTTGTAAGTGGGCCTTCATTCCAAGCAATCAACAGACAGGACTAGCAACTCTCCCTTGTGGGCCTCCAAGTGTTGGGCCTCTCCTTGCATTTGAACTGCCCTCAGAATAGTCACCATATTTTCCAAAGCTTCTTGGGCCTTTTTAGCTCTTGCTCTTGTCATGGGCCCTCCTATGCCTTGTATCGGGTCTTGGGCTTCCATCTGGTCATGGGCTTGGGCTTTGATGTCCACATCATCTACTAATACAGTTAGTTATAAATTCAAATATCATTATTCTCCTATTGTTTATATATTCATGTTTTCTCCTTCCATCCCATTCAGGTTTTTTTTTTCTTCTTCTATTCTCCTCTTTTTCTGCATTATTTTCTATTTTTCTTTTTTTTTTCTTCTATTTTTTTTCTTTTCCTCTTTCTTCTACATTCTTTTCAGGTTGCTTGTGTATTCATTTTTTCTTCCACTATGCTACCAGTCTACCACCGATTGGACCAAGGTTTCTTCATTTTTTCTCCTATATATTTTTTTCTAATTCATATTTTGCATTCTCTTTTCTTTTTGTTTCGATAGGAAATTCCAAGTTACTAAAGCCAATGATGGACATCTTACGCAACAATAATGACAAACATTACCAATGACATTGTGGTTTCATGTTACAGAGTTATCAATCATGACTACATCAACAATTGAGATACTGAGAGATCTTTTGTTAATTTGATTTCATTTAGGGTTATAATGTCTACTAATGTAATTATAATATTTGTTCTTTTGTTATTTTGATTTTGTCTAGGGTTATCATTTTTATTTTATATTATTTTCAATACTATTTTATATTATTGTCCCATTGTTATTATTTTATGGCGCTTTTATGTTATTATTGTAATTATCTTATGAATATAACAAATTTAAAGATTAAATGTAACAAGTCTAAATGGATTTAAATTTAAATTTAAATAAATTATTTGGTATTAATTTCATTTTTTTAACTACATTTTTCAAAAAACAAATATTAGTTTGAGATCTTAAAATTCAAAAATAAATTATAGTTTTAATTAATAGTTGATAATTTAAAAAAAAAACTAAAAAAAATGTAATGAGGCAGTTTAAATTGATTAATGTAATTATCTTAAAATTATAATGTTTGTTATTATCTTAGGATTATTGTAATTGTTTTAAGATTATAATATTTGTTCTTTTGTTAGTTTGATTTCGTTTAGGGTTATATTTTTATTTTATATTATTTTCAATAAACTTTATCATCCAATTTAAATAAGAAAATGATTTTCAAATTTTTCCCATTGTTATTATTCTATGACATTTTAAAGTTATTATTGTAATTATCTCATGAATATAACAAATTTAAAGATTATCTCGTGTTCGCTGAGCTCAAAGTTGAGCTGAGTGAACTGCTTAATCAAAGTGAATTTGCACTAAGCTCGACATTGCGCTGAGCGAGCTGCTTAATCAAAGTGAAATTGCACTGAGCTCAACGTTGCGCTGAGCAAGCTTCTTTATCAAATTTCCAAGTGCTCCAATTTAGCTCCTTTGGGCTTCTTCCTTCTTGGCCTTTGATGAATAACCCTTCCTTTAGTCTCTTGGTTATTTCTTCTTGAAGAATCTTGGCCTTGGACCTTGTCATTGCTCCCTTTAATTCATGAAGTGTCCCCAAGTCCTCTTGTTCATTGGGTAGCCCTTTATCATTAAGCTAAAAGCCAACTGTGACAGAGACAAAAACTTGCTCTTGTCACATCAAGCATAGTCAAACTACTTCAACACTCTTCTGTGAGACAATGGAAACAAACCTTCTCCAACATTCAAATCCATGAAGATCACTATATAAGGATGCTTCAATGCAACGAGAAGACTAATGAACCATAACGAACTCATTCAAATCAATCTGTACAACAAGCAAAGCACTTTGAGAAAAAGCCAAGAAACACGAGCTAAGAGAAAAGAGAATACCCATCCTCTACAAGCTCATTTAGATTCAACATTTGTTCATATCCTCTCTTTGAAAGTTATTCGAATCTTATACATTTTTGTATAGAAAGTCAGGAGTGGCTTAGTGATAAAAGAATACTTAGGAAGTATAATCTCAGGGGGAGATTCATACTGATAAGCAGAAGTGATTTAGAATACTTGTAGCCAATAGTGGCATAGAGAATACTTGTAGCTAGAAGTGGCAGTGAAGAATACTTGTTTTGTAATCAGTTGATTATAGTGGAACCCTTTAACAGTTGTTAAAGGAGAACTGGACGTAGCTCAGGTTGAGTGAACCAGTATAAAAACAAGCTCTTATCTACTATCTTGTGTTTACAAATATCTATCTTGCTCACTACTCTTTTGAAAAGATTTTCTTAGCTTTGCCTTACAAGGATATATTTGTTGTTTTAAACTAACATATATCCAAGAGGGCAATTTGTGAACTAACAGTATTTGCGAAAAGTTTTAAATCCACTATTCAACCCCCCCTCTTCTAGTGTGTTCTTGTATATTTTAGTATTTAAATTAAATAAAGCATTGTATGGTCTTAAACAAGCTCCAAAAGCATGGTATGAAAAACTAAGTTTATTCTTAATTGAACACAATTTTACAAGAGGAAAGATAGATACTACATTGTTTCGCAAAAACTACTCCTTTGATTTTATTATTGTTCAAATCTATGTGGATGATATTATCTTTGGTGCCACTAATGAAAAACTCTATGAAGAGTTCTCAAAATTGATATAGACTAAGTTCAAAATGAGCATGATGGGAGAACTGAAATTCTTCCTAGGATTGCAGATCAAGCAGACCAACAAAGGAATCTTCATACACCAGACCAAGTATGTAAAAGAACTCTTCAAGAAGTTCAAGATGGATGATGCCAAAGTTATGAAGACACCAATGCATCCAACAACATTACTTTGGACCTAATGAGGATTCAAAGAAAGTAGATATCACTCAATTCAAAGGAATGATTGGGTCTCTACTTGTCTGCATCCAGACCAGACATAATGTTCAGCATTTGTTTTTGCTCCAGATTTTAGTCTGACACAATGGAAGTGCATTTGTCTGCTGTTAAAAGAATATTTAGATATTTAATTGGAACTTCTAATTTTGGTCTTTGGTTTAAAAGATTGAAAGAGTATAAGCTGACAGACTATTGTGATGCTGACTATGCTGGAGATAGAATTAAAAGAAAAAGCACCAATGGAGGTTGCCACTTCATTGGAGGCAACATGGTGTCATGGCTCAGCAAGAAGCAAGGAACAATAGCACTATCAACAGCAGAAGTAGAATACATCTCAGCTGCAAGTTGCTGCTCTTAGATATTGTGGATTAAAAATCAACTTGAAGACTACAACATATTTGAGAGTAATATTCCTATCTTATGTGATAATATTGCTATTATATCTCTCTCGAAAAATCCAATCATGCACTCTAGAGCCAAGCATATAGAAATAAAACATAATTTCATAAGAGACCATGTTCAAAAGGGGACCATTAATTTGGAATTTGTCAAGACAAAAAATCAACTTGCTGATATTTTTACAAAGCCCCTTACTAAGGACAGACTGATCTTTTTGAGAGAAAAATTGGGATGGTCTATGTGACTTAATGTCTTATTACTGTTTGCTGTTCACTAGTATAACTATGGACACATCGTCTGGCGTTATACTTAAGTGAGGCATGTGCATGCCACATGATTTGCGCTCAAAATATGAACCAGACCATGTGGATTTTTGAAAACATTTTTGTAACTTAAGCATTCAATGGGTTTGAGTCATTTAAGCCCAAAATGCACATTCAAGTCTGTCATTAATGTGTCATTTCAATCATTCCCTAACCATACCATCATATTTAATGCACACTCATTACCTATTCTAGCCTACTATTGTAAAATGTATACCCCAAGCTTTCGAGACTCTCATCTCTCTTAAACCTCCTCTCTACAACCAAGAACTTCAAGAAACCCTAAACACAAACCTTCACCATGGCCAAAGGCAACCTATCCAAGGGTTCTTCCTCCTCCTAACAACTTGCCTCACCCTCATCCTCACGAGCTTCTGATGAGCGTCTTGGAGACGTAATGCTAGAGTCTACCATAGACACCAACAGTTTAGCATCCAATATTGATCCAAAGGTCAAGAGAGAATGCAACCTCAATGACGTGGAGAACATCCTGATCAAGCCACGAGGTTACTACAGGGAACATTCATGTGGAATACTATATTGACATTCCATACTATATTACGGTTTGCAAATCTTACTCCACTACTTGTAGTATCTTGACTTTGTCCTTCTAGAAGTTTCTTTAAGTTGTCACTAATACATTCTCAAATTCAAAAATTGTCGTATTCAAATCATTGAGAGGGAATATGAAATTTAAAGCTTCTAGAAGAAGTACCCTACTCATGGTGTTAGGTACATGGCAATAACATTGGACGTGAGAACATTAAGTAGAAAACAATTGAGAGTAAGTTCATCGTCCAGTCTATAACACCCTAAAAAATTACAACTCAAATTATATAAACTATGTGTTATTTTGATTTGTGATATATATAATTGTTAGTAAGATTAATTATAATGGAATTATGTTTCAAGTGGTTAATTAAAATATTGATTATGAATGTTATATTGTGTAGCCAACATAGTAGGAATTAGGGATTCTCAACATCTTTTCTCCACTATGTAAAATTACATTGTGTGAAAATTTAACAGTGTAAATTTATACTAAGATAATAGTGTGTATGATTAATTTAAATTACATAATAATCTAAAATAATTAACTATGGATTAACCAATTTTGGTAAAAGCAGATTTGCCTTTTATGTGAGAAAGCTACTTTAACTCACTTTATTAGACAAAATTACAAAAAAAAAACAATTGACTCATTTTAGGCCTATCTTACACATTAAAGAAAAAATGGGCTGCACACTCAACCTACCATTGTTTAAAAATCACCTACTCATAAGCCTTATTCTATGTTGTGTTCTAAGCTTCTTCTTCTTTTGCTTCTGAATCCTCGGCTTTAAGGGAAGCAACAAGTTTAGCATCAATTTCTTCCTATGTTGCCTCTTCTTGAAGAAGAATGGGGTATGGAGTGGTTTCGTAGGTCATTCCCTTTTAACTATGCTGTTCCCTGCATTTTTTCTAGAAGTGTAAATTAGATCATTAGAACGTGTCCAAGTATCATCCCTCCACATCATGTCGTCTTAAGGGAGTGCATTGTACTTATAAGATAACACATGGACATATTCACTATAGCACTGCCATTGAGGAGTACACACTTCTTGAGTTAGACAAGGGACTTCATCAGATGGTCTCATGTCTTTGGTTTCTTTAGCAATATAGGATACTCTAGGCATTTTCCTTTATCATGAATAGAGGGAAGTTCATACGGATTTGATGCAAAGAGTTGCATTGAGACGCATAGTTGTGCTAAGAGGATGGAGACACCAAATGGTCATGTCACCACACAACTCAAAAGAAGAGACATGATATGTAAGACACTCGTACACACGAAATCAAAATGATTCTTGTAAGAATTGAGATACTTATTCTCAAGAAAAGTAGACTATTCAAAAGTAGACTACCTAAAACATGTCTAATCGACTCATGTTTCAAAAGACAAATCATGATAGGAAAATATTCACTCAACAGGAGTTGAAACAACTTCATATTAGAAATGAGTAACTTCTTCATGCTATAAACTACTCCATCATACTCAACCCATTAACCCTCTATAGATGGTCACATCCTAGGAACTACTCAAGATAAGGTATGGTCTAAATGAATGGTTTCTCCTCTTAGCTTAGCGGAATCTAGATAATCTCACACTATTATTAACAATTTACTCTAACACTAATACATCTTTTAAGTGTCAACATCCCCTTTTAATGAAATCGTGACCAACTAATGCACACATAGTTTAACTAATACCACATTTCTAATCTAGTATTCAACGCAAAAACATACATTAACAAACAAATTTCACTTCATCACACTTATCGATGAAAGCCAATGCAACCACACAACATACAATTCAACATTTCACACCTCCATCTTTTAATGGCAAATGTGAAAACAACCAATTCAAACAATCTTTATCTCACATCACTGTCTTTCCATAGGTGACACAAGAGCACGCAACATGCAATTCCTTCACACCACTATCAAGTGATAAAGAAACTAAATCACACACCAAACCAACCATGGTTAAGTCAACACCCCACTCTTGAAAGGATGAATTGCTTTGATACCACTAATATAACCCCCTAAGTTACTAAACTCATAAACTTTGTATTTTATTCTTCAAAAATATGGATTTAAATAGAAACTTTATCCGTTAATGTATTATTAAAATACGAAATGTATTTTTGCCTTTGACTCAAAACTTATTACAAGAATTTTAACGAAACTCATTTTCAAGACACTTATCATTCTCTTAAAAATAAGTATTCATTAACAAATATCATTCACAAGAAACCCCTTACTTTTTATAAACTGCTTCATTCCAAATGATACTATCAAGTGACAAAGAAACTAGATCACACACCAAACCAACCATGGTTAAGTCCACACCCCAGTCTTGAAAGGAAGAATTTCTCTGATACCACTAATCTAACCCTCTAAGTTACTAAACTCCTAAACTTTGTATTTTATTCCTCAAAAATATGGATTTAATTAGAAACTTGATCCATTAATGTATTATCAACATACAAAATGCATTTTTTTTTGCCTTTGACTTGAAACTTATTACAAGAATTTCAACGAAACTCATTTTCAATACACCTATCATTCTCTTAAAAATAAGTATTCATTAACAAATATCATTTACAAGAAACCCCTTACTTTTTATAAAATGCTTCATTCCGAATGATAGTGAAATACCTGTAAACATGAAATGCTCAACACAAAAATCTTGCCTTAAACAATTCCATAAAAAGAAACATGATTACACCTTTACATCTTTGGAAAAGAGACATAAGTCATTTGAGTTGCATACAACAACATAAGCACCATAAAATTAAGATCTAGTTTATCATCTATTATACAAGAAACCAGACTAAGACCCAAGGTAGTAACTAAAAGAAAACTAACGCCCAACCCACACTAAGAACTTAAAAACGTAACCTCGAAGGCCTTCTACTACCAAACAAATCTTTCCACATCATCAATGTTGGTCGTAGCCATTCCATTCCATCTTAGTCGATTACACGCAACATTCATCTACATCTGAAACAAAGTGTATGGAGTGAGTTTTCCACTCCTCCTAAAAACCATCAATCAAATGGCCTTCCAGCCACATACACAAATAATATACACACCGTAGCGGCACACTCACGATCTCATTGGAAACTAATGCATTTCTACACTTATACAACTTTTCTAAAAACTTGGGTCCACTGCCATTAGAACTCCAAGAACATAGTGGTCATACACTTAAGGTGGATGACTGTTGGGAGGTACACCCTTCTGGTCATTGGTTGACAAGGCTCTCACCAACTGAAAATGCATCATGCTTAGTCGAGGTCATTGAGTTGGTTATGTGACCCAAAGCCATGACCCAGCGCCATACCCCTAGGACACAATGCCTACGATCATTTCTCAAATACCACTATGTGGTCATTCACACTCTAAGGACGGAGTCCTCAACAATGTTTTCCTCAGCATGGATTACGTTTTCCAATGGGTTTTGCAAATTCTTCTACTACAAACATCGAACGACAATCCATCAAGTGCCTTGCGAACTTCTCATTGAAAACACCAACACATCTCCTTCACTACACTAAGTGAGTAACAATCGCCACCTTGTTCGTCACAACACATGCAGATGGAAATATTACCGCACACCCCATTCTAGTTGGTTCCTCCAACCAACTCTCACTAAAAAGGCCTTTCTCATAAAACGTGTCATCAACATCGTGATCACGTCCAAACACATCAGTTTCACTCGTACCGACACTGAAAGCAATCCTTTCCTTTCGCATCTCACTAAACACACCAAACAAAGCAATGCATGCAATAAGCACTGCATGCTTGTCATGAACATCATTTCATGATCCCCCCTATTAAGCTTATTAAATATTATGTAACTCTCACAAGCACTTAAGTATTATGCTTCAATTATGTATATTATTTCAATCCATTACAAGGGTCCTACTCTTTAAGCCTAGGCTCAATGGTTCTTTACTCATGTTTCATTACATTAACATGTTATTAAATTCTCACTCTTAGAATTAATATATTCATTAATTCCTTAATGAACGTATTTGTTAATTAAGACTAAGTCTTAGAATGTAATATTGATTGAATAAACCAGAAAAACAACCTCAGCTTATGATAGAAATGATTTAGAACAAATTATCTTGATAAAGATCAAATACGGAATTGAAATAGATCAAGGGATAAAGAGATTGAGCCTGTTGATTTATACTGGTTCGATCAACCACCGATCTACATTCAGTTCTCCCTTTCACCAAGGGGTTCCACTATGAATTTGATTACATACACCATGCACACACAATTCATAACAAATCCTGACTTCACAGCTTGAAATAGTAACCTAGAAGATTGAATGTGAAAACACCATTCACCTTCCAATTTCTAAACACAATACTACAAACAAAATTAGAAATACCATCTAATTTCAACACAACATTTAGGAACGAAATTCCCACAATGCTAATCAAACAAGATCAATGAAAAAGATTAAAGAATGAAAACACCTTGATGTGCTGATATGAGATCAGTTCAAGAAACTCCAATATGAGCAAATTTAGTAGTTAAGAACAAATGTTGAATCACCACGGTTTATGAAAGAACAAGAGAGGGATATAGTTGTATGGGCTCAGAGGTTTAATCTCAAATGGGTATAGCAGTAAAAGCAATATTGAGTTTTTCTAAAAACTCAAGAGATTAGAGAATGTGCAGAAGAAAGAATAGATGTTCAAAACAATATCAAATCTGAAAATCAACTCAAAGATTTGAATTTTGAGAATTTTGAAGGAATGAAAACATATTGTGAAAGTTGGTTGTTTTGCACAGAATGATATGGGTTCAAATATATAGCATGGGTCAAAAAGATTCGGAGTTAGTTAGACAAAGAATGAATCTTGAAGATCTTTAAAAATGACCGTTATACCATATATAATCGATTGCAATAAGGTGTAATCGATTATCTCGTGATCTCGTGTATCAGAATATGATTTACACTTGCTGTCAGCTATTGTAATCAATTGCAGTATACTTGTAATCGATTGCAAACAAGACAAAGCCAATTCTGACTATCAGAGATCATCTGGTAATTGATTGCAAATGAAACAGAGCAATTTCTGAATCTCAGAGATTGTCTTATAATTGATTGCAATTGAAGTAGAACAATATCTGAACTCTGAAATTAACATTGTAATTGATTGCAATGGTTGGTAATTGATTAACCTGATACCAGAGATGGTTTCAAAACTAATTAGGCCATCTGGTAATCGATTCCTACAACTTGTAATCGATTGCAATCACTCAGAATTAGTTCCTAAGAAGTAAATCATCTAGTGATGCTAGAGATAATAGAAAACAAGCCAAATCAAAACATCACACAAGAATGATATGGCTTAGTCTATAATAAACAATACAATGCCATCATCCATACATGTTATGGCATAAAATAGAAAATACTAGACTAAGAGAATGGAGAAGACTTAAGGTATGAAGATACCAAAAATCTAAATGAAGAGGCGAGGCGTCAATCTTCACTCATTAAATTCCATATTATTTTTTGTTGGCAATCTAGGGGTTCTCTAAATTAGATCACTTAAATTGAGCCCCTTTAAATATAAATAACTAATATAAATTTTATAAATTAATACTTAGTCCACACTAATTAATTAGAAAAAAATAAAATTCTTAACAATCTTCCACTTGGACTTCATATTAACGTTAGACATTTATACCACAAAGTTCTTTAGGCGTGCAACCGTACGTTATTCACTTTTAGACTCCCCTTTAACAATATGGTTCATCACATATAACAACAAGGAACTACAACAATAGTTTCCTATCAGGTTAAGTGTCATTGAATCTCACATGAATGGCTTCTTCAACAATTTTGGTTCTAGAGTTGAACACTCTATATGCCTTAGATGTTTTAGAATATCCAAGTAAGATACTTGTATCACAATTTGAATCAAACTTACCCAAATCATCTTTTGTGTTAAGAATGAAACATTAACATCTAAAAGGATGGAAGTATGATATGTTGGGTTTCCTTCCTCTCCACAGTTCATATGGAGTCTTTTTAATGATAGGCCTAATATAAATTCTATTTTGCAAATAACAAGAAGTATTTACAACTTCTGCCCAAAAGTGCTTAGGAGTCAAGTTATCATTCAACATGGTTCTGGCCATTTCTTGTAACGACCCATTCTTCCTCTCAACAACACCATTTTGCTGTGGTGTTCTAGGTGTTGAGAAGTTGTGAAGAATTCCATTCTCTTCACTGAACCTCTGAAAACTTTCGTTTTCGAACTTTCCTCCATGGTCACTTCTGATAGAAGTTATACATACACCTTTTTCATTTTGAACATCGTTTGCAAAATTTATAGAATTCCTTAAAAGCCTCATCCTTGAGAGTGAGGAATATAACCCATGTCCATCTAGAATAGTCATCAACTATTACTAGTCCATATCTCTTCCCTCTAAGAGAGGTTATCCTTGTTGGACCAAAAAGATCAATATGTAATAGTTCTAATGGTCTGGAAGTGGAAATAGTGTTTTTCTTTTAAAAGAGGTTTTCACCTGTTTTCCTTTCTGACATGTCTCACAATGTAAGTCATCTTTATATGACATTGTTGGAAGTCCTCTTATGAGGCTGTATCTTTGCAATTTTTAGATTAATCTCAAACTTGCATGGCCAAGCTTCTTATGCCATAACCAGTGACTTTCTTTGACAGACAGTAAACATGATACATTTTGATCCTTTAGTTCACCAAGGTTGATCTTATAAAGATTGCCTTGTCTCTTTACAGAGAAGAGATGTGAACCATTAGAGTTTTTTACTATACATGATTCCTTGTTGAAGGAAACATCATATCCACTATCGCAAAATTGACTTATGCTTAGTAGATTGTGTTTTAGTCCTTCAACAATTAACACATTTTCAATACAGAGATTTGGAGGAATACCTATGTTACCAATACCCCTTATTCTCCCTTTCTGATTACCTCCATGCATTGGTGTTAGGTCTAGGAACATAGACCTTGTGCTCATCATGTGATGTGAGCAGCCACTGTCTAGGTACCATGATTGGTGTTTCTTTCCTACCATGAAGGACATCTGCAATATGAATTATTTTATTTTTAGGTACCCATATTCTTTTGGGTCCCTTGGTGTTAGTCTTAGAAGTAGATGATTTGCTTCTTGTAGGAAATTTCTTACTTTTGGACTTTACATGTCCATTTCCAGAATGTGATCTACTGGAAGAAGCTTTATTCTCAATTGCTTCTTTCTTTCCTATGAATCCAAGGTCAGATTTTTCATTTAGATGTCTGTTGTATGAAAGAATTTTCTATAAATTTTCAGACCCATTGACAAATTTGCTTAGAGTGCTCTTGAGACATGCAGCTTCTTTGCGTAATTAAACAATTTCAGCTTCATCTTTACTTAAGGCTCTCACCTTGTTTAATTCATCAGTTTCCTTAATCAATTCATTCAATTGTCTTTTATGTTGTTCCATTTCTATCTATAGTTCACTTCTGCTTTTAATTAAGCATTGGTGATCTATGGTTAGGTTTTGAAAATCATCTGTTAGAGCATTATTGGCTATGACCAATGTAGAACATTTGTCAGATAGCTCAGTAAATGAAGACCCAAGTTCTTCATGCTCTTTTGAGAGTTTTTTTAATTTCTTTTTCATAGATAAATAGGCTTTTGAAAGAATAGATGGGTTGGGAAGAAGTTCTTGATAAGCTTCTTGAAGAGAAATAAGATAATTGAGGTCTACCTCTTGTTCTTCATCATCTAATGCCTCGGACGTAGATGTAGGGGGAGTGTTGTCTGGTGCATCTTCCTTATCAGACACAGACAATGTGGAGGTTTCATTTGCATCATCAGGCAGAGATTAGCTTCTTCATCTAATGCTTCAGAACCTTCTTCATTAGTTGAATCATCTAGATCTTCCCATGTGGACATAAATCCTTTCTTCTTCTTGGAATCTCCTCTTGACTTTTTCTTTTCCTTTGTTGAGCTTTGGACATTCTGACTTGAAGTGTCCAAGCTTCTTGCATTCTAGCAGACAATATGATTCTTCTCTTTCTTCTCATGGTTTGTTGAATAATTTTTGTTGTAGTTCTTCCATCTCGAGCCACCTTTCTTTCTCCAGATTTTGTGGATTCTTCTTGAGATGAAGGATAGTTCATCATCTTCTCTTGATTCTTCTTCACTTGGAGAGGTGGACTCTACTTCTAACTCTTCTGCCTTTAGAGCTTCCTTTGGGTGGTCTGGAAGACTAACTTTTTGATGAAGATGACTCTTTTGGTGTTGTCTGATTTGGCTCATGAGCCTTTAGAGCCAGAGACTTGCCCTTCTTTAACTCAGCGTCTCCCTACAGCTCTTGCTCATGCAGAATTAGGATTCCTATGAGCTCTTCTAAAGGAATATAGTTTAAGTCCTTAGAAGCTCTAATGGGTGTGACCTGAGGTCTCCATTGTCTGGGCAAGCTGCGAAGAATTTTGTCAACATGTTTGAAGTTTTCAAAACTTTTACCAAGGCTTCAAAGCTCATTTAAAATAGTTTGAAATCTAGACATCATACTGATAATGGTTTCATTTTCTTCCATGGCGAACAGTTCATGTTCTCTGGTGAGAACACTTACCTTATTTCTTTTTACTTGTGAGGACCCTTCATAAGTTATTATGAATGTGTCCCATATATCCTTGGCAGATTTAAATTGGCTTATCTTTCTATGCTCAATTTCTGAGATGCATGCATGTATTGCGTTCCTTGCTCTAGAGTTGAGGACGAATCTATTCTTCTATGCCTCGGCTCATTGTTCCTTTCGAATCTCAACTTCATCATCTTCAACTAGAATATAATCTCCATTTTTTACAACATCTAGCATTTTTCGCAAACACAAGTTTCCTTCTTAGATATATGTATATTTAAACCACCAAATATATCCTTACAAGGCAAAGCTTTGAAAACCTTTTCAAAAGAGCACAATATGCAAGATGAATAGATGTAATCACAAGACAACAAATAGAAGCTTATTTTTATACTAGTTCACTCAACCTGAGCTACATCCAGTTCTCCTTTAACAACTGTTAAAGGGTTCCACTATAATCAACTGATTACAAAACAAGTATTCTTCATTGCCACTTTTGGCTATAAGTATTCTATATGCCATTACTGGCTACATGTATTCTAAACCACTACTAGTTATAAGTATGAATCTCCCCTTGAGTTTATACTTCCTAAGTATTCTTTTATCACTAAGCCACTCCTGGCTTTCTATACAAATATGTATAAGATTCAGATAACTCTCAAAGAGAGGATATGAACAAGTGTTGAATCTATATGAGCTTATGGAGGATGGGTATTTTCTTTTCTCTCAGCTCGTGTTTCTCTAACTTTTTATGAAGGAGCATTGCTTGCTATTCAGTTTGCTTTTGGATAGTTTCATTTTTGGTTCGTTTTTCTTCTCATTGCATGGAAGCATCTTTATATAGTGAGCTTCATGGATTTGAACATTGGAGAAGATAGGTTTCCATTGTCTCATAGAAGAGTGTTGGAGTTGCTTTGACTATGCTTGATGTGACTGGAGCAGGTTCTTGTCTCTGTCACAGTTAGCTTTTAGCTTAAGGTGTGCATCTCAATGCTGATTAGTCTTTTGGCTATACCTACATACTTCATACAATTCGAGACATGCAAGCAATATGAGGAATAGAAGAAAGTAAGTTCAGAGACTATCTCCCTTTCTTTTTGTAACCAACAGTGCCTCTTTTAGTGTAAAAAATTAATTATAAAGCACATATTCCTCAGCATGTATAATAGATCATGTTTTGTTCTAGCACAAACAATTTCTGGTTTAACAGACACAATCTGGTATGACTAAGCATGGTCTAGAATAATAGACATGGTTTGGCCTAGCTTTAGACATCGTCTAGCCTAGCTCAATCATGGTCTGTCTTGACTATGCATTGTCCTAGACCTGTATTGTCTGTTCCAAAATTGTTGTATGGTCTGGTCCTAGACTTTGCATGAGTCTTTCCAAGACTTAACTATTAGGATTAGCCGGGTAATTAATCAAGAGGGGGGGGGAGAATGGATTGAACGTAAAATGACAGATTCTTTTGATTCTTTTTCCCAAAAAGATTTTCCACCACCGTTATTGAGGTTTTGATAAAAATGTTTTCAGAGCATGTTATATTGAATGAATAAACCAGAAAAACAACCTCAGCTTATGATAAAAATGATATAGAACAAATTATCTTGATAAACATCAAATACTAAATTGAAATAGATCAAAGGATACAGTGATTGAGCTTGTTAATTTATACTGGTTTGATCAACCACCGATCTACATCCAGTTCTCCCTTTCACCAAGGGGTTCCACTATGAATTTGATTACATACACCATGCACACACAATTCACAGCAAATCCTGATTTCATAACTTGAAACAGGAACCTAGAAGATTGAATGTGAAAACATCATTCACCATCCAATTTCTAAACACAATACTACAAACAAAATTAGAAATACCATCCAATTTCAACACAACATTTAGGAACGAAATTCCCACAATGCTAATCAAACAAGATCAATGTAAGTGGTTAAAGAATGAAAACACCTTGATGTGCTGATATAGCTAATATGAGATCAATTTAAGAAACTCCAATATGAGCAAATTTAGCAGTCAAGAACAAATGTTGAATCACCTCAGTTCATGAAAGAACAAGAGAGGGATATAGTTGTATAGGCTCAAAGGTTTAATCTCAAATAGGTATAGCAGTAAAAGCAATATCGAGTTTTTGTAAAACTCAAGAGATTAAGTGATGTGCGGAAGAAGGAAGAGAATGTTCAAAGCAATATCGAATTTGAAAATCAAATCAAAGATTTGGATTTTGACAATTGAAAGAATGAAAACATATTGTGAAAGTTAGTCTCTCTGCACAGAATGCTATGGGTTCAAATATATAGCATGGGTTAAAAACATTCGGAGTTAGTTAGATAAAGAATGAGTGTTGGAGATCTTTAAAAATGACCGTTATACCAGATATAATCGATTGCAATAAGGTGTAATCGATTATCCCGTGTATCAGAATATGATTTACACTTGCTGTCAGCTATTGTAATCGATTGCAATGGACTTGTAATCAATTGCAAACAAGACAAGGCCAATTCTAAATATCAGAGATCATCTAGTAATCGATCACCACAAGATGGTAATCGATTGCAAATGAAACAGATCAATTTATGAATCTCAAAGATTGTCTTGTAATCGATTGCAGTTCAATGGTAATCGATTGCAATGGATATAGAGCAATATCTAAAATCTAAAATCAACATTGTAATCGATTGCAAATGAAATAGATCAATTTATGAATCTCAAAGATTGTCTTGTAATCAATTGCAGTTCAATGGTAATCGATTGCAATGGATATAGAGCAATATCTAAAATCTAAAATCAACATTGTAATCGATTGCAATGGCTGGTAATCAATTAACCTGGATACTAGAGATGGTTTCAGAACTGATTAGGCCATCCGACAATCGATTCCTACAACTTGTAATCAATTGCAATCACTCAAAATTAGTTCCTAAGAAGTATATCATCTAGTGATGCTAGAGATAATAGAAAATAGGGAAAATCAAAACATCAAGCAAAAATAATATGGCTTAGCCTATAACAAACAATATAATGCCATGATCCATACATGTTATGGCATAAAAATAAAATACTAGACTAAGAGAACGGAGAAGACTTAAGGTATGAAGATACCAAAAATCTAAATGAAGAGGCGAGGCGTCAATCTTCATTAGCATGGTCTATTCCAAGACTATACCGTCTGACCTCATCAACTTTGCATGGTTTATTCTAGAGCTAATTTCAGTCTGATTAAAAGCATTTGGGTGCTTGATAAATTATAACGTGTTATCAGACAATTAAGATAGAGAGTGAGATGGAGAGATTATACCATTTGTCTGTGATCTTTTTCTCATTCGCTAAAATTACTCAATTGCAAATCATTAGTTGATAAAATATTATCACATTTGTTATCATAAAAACCCATTAAAGGATTAGGGGTCAGACATCATCCAATGTCTTAGTTCTAACAGGGGTGAATTGATATTTAAAAATTTTCATTCCCCTTTTTTAAAGTAAAAATAATTCAATCTTTCTCTTGAAGATTTTCGCAAAGAGTTTATCAAAAGATATTTGTGATAGAAAAAACAACTTAGAAACACAGCACAAACAATATTGTTAAAAGGTTTTCTAAAATATATTATATAAAAATTGAACAAGATAGTAAAGAAAAGATGAAGGATAAGAAGAACATGATTTTTATACTAGTTCGATCACAACCAAATCTACATCCTTTTCTTCCTCAACACGAGGAGTTCCACTATGATTTGCAATGGTTACACTCACATAAACACATTCAAATCACACCAACCTACTCTTGTTCACAACCCGAATAAGAATCTATGCATGATTGTGAAACACCATCACAACTCAAGAAATGATCTAGGAAACCCTATCCTAGAATATCAATTTCAATCAAATAAAGAGAGAAAGATTAAAGAACAATAACACCTGAATTGTGAATATTTAGTTGTGAAGAATGTTGAAAAGAAAGCACCTCAACGTGCAAATATAGCTATAGAAAACAATTCTTCTACAAAGAGATTTTAAGCAATTGAAAGTGTAGGAGAGTTTCAGCACAGAAATTTAGCAAGTGAAGACTGAATGAATCTCTATATTATTATTGAAACCAAATTCAAGAAGGTCTCTTTATAGTGCTTTTCAAAACAAAATCTTATCTTTGGAAAATCTATGATTTGGGTAAAAGATAAGAAAAAGGTTTTTGTGAAGATCTAAATGAAATAGCTCAATCAATCAAATATAAAATTGGGATTGAAAGATATGATCGGGTCATAAGAAGATATGGAAAAGATATAATAAAGATGACCATTATAACAGATGTAATCGATTGATTATAACAATAATTGATTATCCCGTGTTTCAGAAGATTATTTTGAGTTGCTATCATCAATTGTAATCGATTGCAGCAGCTTAGTAATCAATTACATCGAAAACAAAGGCAATTCTGAGTTATAAAAATGTCATTGTAATTGATTATCCCAAAGACAGATAACAATCTGATTCAGATGTACTCAATTATAATCAACTACATGATATTATAATCAATTTAAATGCTTAAAATGCATATTCATGAAGTTGAAATCCTCTTAAGATGCTAAGATAAAATTTTGAAAATTTTTAAAGCATTTCAAGGAAGCACATCAAATCACATAAGATTTTAGTCTAAAACAAACAATACAAAGTCAACATCCATACATGTTTTGTCTTAAAGAAAAAAATAGACTAACTAGGAAAAGTAAAAAGCTAAGGTAAAATACAAATACCAAAAACTATGAAGACTCCAATCTTCAAAGATAGTGTGCTTCATCACTTAACTAACGATTGAGATTGTGTAACATCGTTGTTAGTATCTCAAAACAAAAATAAAAATTTACCAAAGACCCATGTCAACGTAAAAATAAATTCAGGAACTTAAATAAAAAAAAAGTATTTATTAGGAATCCAAAAGTTATATAAGCCTATTAAATTCACATAATTAAATTTAATTAATTTTATATTAATTATATTTTTCTTTAAAATAAGTAAATAAATAAATATAAAATTATTATAATTACAATTAGAAATTGAATATAGCCAACGAGTTGAACTAAACTCTTTCAAAAGCTTGAATCGAGTCAATAAGTTCAATTCAAATGAAAATAAAAGGTACACATTGAATATATTTGAGTCGTGTTAGGATCAAAGTGAATTCTATCAAGATGAACCATGTTAATATGTATTTGGAGATTGCTAATATGGATCTACTTAAAAATTAGAAGATGTACATTAACAAAATATTCATTTTGAACATTGATCATAATTATATATTTGGGGCAAATAACTAACTCACCTCTAATGTCCAAACATTGAGTATTCTTGTTGTCATGCATCTGTAGATGCTCTTGAAAATCCTCAACTATTTCAACCAAGAATTATGAAAATATGTTAGTTTGACATATTGAGATATCATCAACAAGTAGAAAAAAAATCCTAGAATATAAATCAAGACAAAACATGTTTTCAAAATTCTATATGGATTCACCTCTTAATATTCTCACCTCGCCTCAATGGAAATATGTGAGAGAACTGGTTGATTTCAATCGATTAATTTTTCACTAGGGACTTTTCATTCACTAATGTATTATTTAATTTAATACAATTAATGTATAAAATTTAATGATATATTAAGGGCTTAAGAAAACTTTTGGAGCCCTTGTAAATACTCATTTTTTGTTTGAGTACTGAAAAAAATTGCGTTGCTATGGGATGTCCCTAATAAATTGTTATTTTTGTTTTGGGTCTCTATCAATGACATGACACTATTCAACCATTGATATATGTTGAGATGATGAAGTCACTCTATCACTTAATTAATGGTTGAGGTGGTGTCGCATCATCATAGAGACTCAAAATATAAATAAGAAAAAATTATCAGGACCCATAACAACATAAAAACAATCCAGGGACTCAGATAAAAAAATAAGTATTTATTAGGGATCCAATTGTTTTTTAAAACTTTAATATATCATTAAATTTTATAAATTAATTAATTGTATTTTTGTATTAAATTAATTTTCACATTAACGGAGGAAAAGTGCCTAATGAAAGAAATGAATCTAATTCATTGAGGCAAGGTAGGACTATTGAGATGTGAATCCAAATAGAATTTTGAAAGCATCTTGACTTATATTCTGAGATTTTTTTTGTTCTTCTTGTTGACCATATCTCTATATGTGAAACTAATCTATTTTTTTTTTCATGATTCTTGGTTGGATTTGACCTAGGATTTTCAAGAGCATCTGAAAATGGATGACAATGAGAATACTTTAATATAAGAGGTGACTTAGTTCTTAACCGCTAATATATAATTATGATTGATGTTTAGTTTGCATAAAATTTAAATCTTTTGCTTGGATATAATATGTGTATTTACTTAACTATTATATGATATGTTCCCTCTATTGATATGATTCTTGTGCATAATGGAAATCATTAATATGTACAGGTGAAAGAAAAAAAATGTTAAATATATTTTTTGGCAATAGGATGAATAGGAAGAGTACAAAAATAAAATTTAAGAAACGAAGAATAAAATAAATTTTGAGATTACATGATTAAAGATTTAGTAACAAGGTCTACTAAGAGAATTGTGCATCACATCTCCACAAAAAATCTTAAGGCATTAGCTATATATATGACTAATAGTCTCCCCTTAAGTATATGTTTCCTCTCCACATTTCTACGCTCCTTCGGTACATCTTGTTGGTGCCACTCATTCACGAATGGGACACACTTGTTTTGTGTATGAGGATTTCTACTTATATTATGGAATGAGGTGAGCAGTGACCCAATGTTATTGTTAAAAGAGAGGAATTGATGGAGAAAAACAATAGACTTTACTACAACTCAATGCATCATAACTTTTGTATTGTAGAGATGGGGAAGTGGAATGGTGTGAGTTGGAGTTGGGATTTTGTGTGGCATAGAGATTGGTTTGATTGGAAGAATAGTTTTGTAGGCAATATAATGTTGGAATTAGATGATAGTAGAGGCAATTTGAAGGCAAAAGACAATTTGGTATGGAAAAAAGATAATGGATTGTATAAGGTGACAACTTCTTATAAAAGTATGAGGAATTAGAGAGTATTCAGTTTTTCAAATTTGTTTTGGAGGTTAAAGCATTGATGTCGGCTCTACACTTTATTTGGAGATTGACATGGAATACCTACTAGGAAGAATCTCATAAGGAGGAACTTGACTATATTGAGTAGTTATTTTCCTTTTTGTGGTAAAATGGAGGAAACAGAACAACACTAATGTTTTTCATGTTATGTGGCAGACAAGGTATGGAAGTTTTGCTATGGTTGGCTTAGGTTTCTGTGGTGATGCTCAATCACATTTTTTTCATCACACAACCTATGTTAGAGGAAATATCAGTTTATAGTGTTGGAACATGGTGTGGGTTACTATTTTGTGATCTCTATGGAAAATGTGAAACAATATGATTTTCAATAATGGGATTTTGTCTTTCAGTGGTGTGTTAGAGTCTATTAGTCTTAGATCATGGTTTTGGATGAATGGAAAGGTCATAGGGTTTAATTATTCCTTGTTCGAATAGAAAAATTCTTCGGGTTTGTGCCTAAAGAATTTGGATGGGAAGAACAAGAAGTGAGCATGGTTTATAGCAAGATTTATCAGAGGGATGAAGGGAATCACATAGACGTTTGCAATCAATAGAGCATCAAACAATGGACTTGAGATGTTCAGCATTATTCATCAGCCAAGCTTTATTTGAGTGGAGGGAAGGTTACCTGGTTAGTGGTTGAAGGAGGTTAGTCATTACGTACTTTCTTACAGGGATCACGTTTGATGGAGGAGTTATCAACTCATGATTCTAGTGTGGGTGATGAAGATGTGGTTGGACTCAAAGGTATCTCAGCTCAACGGTGCTTAAGAGAGGCAATAGTTGTCGGGATTGCATCAATCTTGACCAGGGTTGTTTCAATTTGGGGTTGATGATGGTGGAGAGGCACGAGTAGGGTTTTATGTGTAGTGAGGAAGGTAGAACAATCAATGTGGAATCACACTATTAAGCATTCGAGAAATCAAATCTGAAGCATTAAAAATATATTTAAGACAAGGGTTTACACATAAAACCCAAAAAGAATTAAATATATTTTTAACCCTTCAAATTTGAGTAATTCTTAAAAAGAGAAAAAAAAAATCATTAGACCCTCATATTTGAATAATTATATTTTAATCATTCAAAAAAAATGTTTTTATTAGTCTCTCAAATTTTCAAAAAACTACTTTTAGTCCCTCTACGTTGACTGCGTTCATAGTGTTATAATTTATAACAAATTAATCACCATTATAATTTATTTTTAATATAATTTTTAAAAATTATTTGTAGCAATTTTAAAAAATAAAATATGTAAAAATAAATAAATAAAAGAATAGTTATAAATTCACCTTCTTGTCACTTACCTTCTTAATGATAGTTGGGGGTAGGTTCTTATTTTTGCTCCCATTCCATTGAATAAAAAAAAAAATACTTTTCTTTATATATTCTAACGGTTTTAAATTACTAGAAATATATTTTTAAAAATAAAACAAAAATAAATAAATTTTGACAATGAAAAATTGTTACAAATTGTAACACCATGAACACAATCAATAAAGAGTGACTACAAGTAGCTTTTCAAAAATTTGAGGAACAAATAGAAATAGATTTTTCTTTTAAGGACTAAAAAAATTACTAATATTTGAAGGACTAATAAAATAGTTTTTATTTAGGACAAAAAAATAATTGCTCAAGTTTAAAGAACTAAAAATATATTTAAGCTTATTTAATTATGATAGGTCACAACCCCATCCCTATTTATTTAGTCAAAAACAAGAGGAGGCAAGGGGTCTAGGCAATATATATATTTAGGGGCATATGAATGACTTGGGTCCTTGGAAAAATTTGCTTGTTGGGACCTTTGCTTCTTATACCTCATCGAAGCATGAAGGGATACAGTTTCTTCTTATATTTTAGACTTATAAATATTTTTTTTTTGCTTGTAGTATACTTCTTTTTCAAATTACTATCTAAATTAATTATACTTTTAATTTTCATACTTTTTTGTTTGAAAATTTTCATTTTACTACATGCAGTTAGTTTGAAATACACAAAGACACACTAGAAATGGGGGTTGAATAGTGTTGTTAGAAATATCTTCAAAATCTTTTCGCAAACATATAAGTTTTTTCGCAATAGATTTCACAACGAAATGAAGAGTATTGATTGTCCAACAATATTCGAAGTCTCAAGAGACTAGTTAGAAATGAAGCAAGTATATCGTCCAACTAAAATAGTTTTAAAGTTTTTCACAAAAGAGCGTTATTTGCTTAGATAAATACTGCAAACCTTCAAAGAGAGAATAAAACATTTTTTTTAGATTGGTCCACTCAACTTGAGCTACGTTTAGTTTCCCTTTAAACAATTGCTTAAAGCGATCCATTATAATCAACATGGTTACAAAACAAGTATTATCATTCTACCACTTTTGACTTACAAGTATTTTCTATGTCACTACTACCTCACAAATTATCTTCCCTATGATTATTCAATGGTATTAAATTCGAATTGTGTTATTTAATTTCCTCTCCCATAATCCCTCATGGACACTACAATTTCTACTGTCTATTGGTTTTAAATCATAATTTGATTCTAAAAATTGGTTTTAAATCATAAATTATTTTAAAAAATGGATTTTATGGTTTAAATCCAATTTTTAAAATATCCAAACTAGATTTTAAAATCCATATCCATTTAAAATGGTTTAGATTTAAAATCCAAACCATTTAAATAGATATGGTTTGGATATGGATTGGATCTAAAAATATCCAATCAATGAACAACCCTAAGTAAAACAACCTATGCTACATGTTTTCACAATGTATCTTGGATTTGCATCAATCCCACCTAATAACCTTGCATTAGTACCAATATAACTCTTTAGTATTTTTACCTTTGCCTTAGATAATTCAACAAGAAGATAGTGTCTTGGGCTATTTTGGTGGTAGATTGGACACCATCTCAAACATGAGTTCATCTCAACCTTGATAAATGAGGGTTTGATGCTCATTGTTCCTTCTTCTTCTTCTTCTTCATCTTAAACAATGTTTCCTACTCCTTTGATCATGCTAGGTATCCTAATTTTAGGTTAGCTATCATTATTATTCACAACCTCCTAAATATCTTGGGAACCTAGTAAGGCCTTCAAGTGATGACACCAATTTTAATAATTTTCATTGGTAAGACAAGGGTATTGAAATAAGTCCAAGGCATATCTAGGCATCTCAACTCACTAAATGTTCCTCTCAATTCCTAGAATGAGAGCTTTGGTACTACCTTGTTTACAAAATATTGAAGAGACTAGATAAAAAAAAAAAAAGAGAAGATTTTATTGTATTTGACTCACTAACTTCATTGTTTAGTACTCTATATAACAATGTTACATGTACTTTTAATGTACTTTTATGTAGAATTTGAATTTATTTAGTTTAACAAGTTAATGATTCTTTATATTAGAGATATATAATAGAATTAAACAAGTAAAAATATCATGTATCAATAGGAACTATGTGTCTTATGTAGCCTATCGGAATGAAAATTGCAATTGGTCTTAAAGCACTTAGTGAGACATTATGTCTCACCCCTTTAAGTATACTCCTTGAAGTTCAGCCTTCATCTAAATTTTTTGTATTTTCATACCTTAAGTCTTTTCCTTTTACTTAGTCTTAGTATCTTTTTTCTTCAAGCCATAACATGTATAGATGATGGCTTTGTATTGTTTGTTTTAGACTAAGTTAGACATACTTGCTAGGTTGTGTGCTTAAACTTTTCAAAACTTTTGTTCTAGCATCAAAGGATGATTTGCAAAATTTAGAAAACAAATTATGAGCTTTGAAATCAATTACATCTACTTGGAATTGATTACTAGATTGCCAAACCCATTTTAGAATTGTCTCTGCCATCGGTTTAGTCAATTACAAGAAATGCCAATCGATTACAATGCAATTTTCCATTCTAAAAAATTGGCTCCATCTCTATTGTAATTGATTACCAGAAAGCTACAATTGATTACCATAGATGACATTAAGAAAAAATCATCTTCTAATACATAGGATAATCAATTACACCTTGTGCCAATCGATTACATCTAGTATAATTGTCATTCTAAATGATTTCCAAAACTGATCTTTATCAAATCTTTCTCTAATTTTTCTAACTATTTCTTTAATTCTCTATTCCAGATCATATATCCCTCAAATCTCATCTTATACACTATTTCCAAACCATATCCAAATCATAGATTTTTTTTTCCAAAGATAAGATTCCATAAGACCTATAAAGAAAAACTCTTGGGTTTGCATTAGATATCAACTCAATTGCAAGTAAATTCAGTGCTTTACTTATGGCTATATCCTTATGGGTTGAATTCTTTTATTCTTTCTAAACAACTAAATCATCTTATAGAAAAAGCTTTCTTTCTTCTATATCTACACATTTAGGTACTTAAGCTCTGTTCTTTTTCTAGCTAAATTTGCACATTCTAGGTGCTTTCAGTTGGACCCTTATACCAGTAAAATTTGCACAACTTAGGTGTTATTGTTCTTTAACTTTATTTCTTCTTTTGGTTTTGGTTTGGGCACTATAGGAAAGGGTTTTGAAGATTGATGCCTCTCCATCTAGAGTTTTGGTATCTTCATACCTTAAGTCTTTTCCATTCGTCTTAGTCTAGTCTTTTGCTTTTTAAGCCATAACATGTATGGATGATGGCTTTATATTGATTGTTTTAGACTAAGTTAGAACTTATATGCTAGGTTGTTTGCATTCTTTTTATTGAAGATTGACGTTTCTTCATTTAGATTTTTGGTATCTTCATACCTTAAGTCTTCTCCGTTCTCTTAGTCTAGAGTTTTCTATTTTCATGCCATAACATGTATGAATGATAGCATTGTATTGTTTGTTATAGACTAAGCCATATCATTCTTGTGTGATGTTTTGATTTGCCTTGTTTTCTATTATCTCTAGCATCACTAGATGATTTACTTCTCAGGAACTAATTATGAGTGATTGCAATTGATTACAAGTTGTAGGAATCGATTACCAGATGAATTTTTTTGTTATAGACTAAGCTATATTGTTCTTACTTGATGCTTGATTTGTCCTATTTTCTATTATCTCTAACATCATTAGATGATTTGCTTTCTTAGGAACTAGTTTTGAGAAATTGCAATCGATTACACATTGTGGGAATCGATTACCAGATGGCCAAATCAGTTTTTGAACCATCTCTGGTATCAGGTTAATCGATTACCAACTATTACAATCAATTACAATGTTGTTTTCAGATTTTAGAAATTGTCCTATTTCAATTGCAATCGATTACACGACAATCTTTGAAGTTTAGAAATTGCCCTGTTTCATTTGCAATCGATTACCATTGAGTGGCAATCAATTACTAGATGATCCTTGAAACACATAATTGGCTTTGTCTTGTTTGCAATAGATTACAAGTTTGCTGTAATCGATTACAATAGATGACAACATGTTTAAATCATATTCTGATACACGGGATAATCGATTACACCTTATTGCAATCGATTATATCTGGTATAATGGTCCTTTTAAAAGATCTCCAAGATTCATTCTTTGTCTAACTAACTTCGAATCTGTTTGACCCACTCTATATATTTGAATCCATAGCATCCTGTGCAGAATGACAAACATTCTCAACATATTTTCATTCCTTATTTTGTCAAAGATCCTTTGATTTGATTTTCAGATTAGATATTACTCTAAAATTTGTTCTTTGCTTTTCTACACAACACATAATCTCTTGAGTTTTAGAAAAACTCATTCTTGTTCATACTGCTAAATCTTTTTGAGATTAAACCTCTGACCCTATACAACTATATTCCTCTCTTGTTCTTTCATGAAGAGGTGATTCAAACGATTATTCTTGATTGTTAAATTTACTCACATTGGAGTTTCTCAAACTAATCTTACATTAGCTATATTAGCACATCAAGGTGTTTTCATTCTTGAATATTTTTCATTGATCTTGTTTGATTAGCATTGTAGGATTTTCGTTCCTAAATTCTGTGTTGAAATTAGATGGTGTTTCTAATTTTGTTTCTAGAATTGTATTGTTCTAGTGTTTAGAAATTGGATGGTGAATGGTGTTTTCACATTTAGTTTTCTAGGTTCCTGTTTCAGATTGTGAAATCAGGATTTGCTATGAATTGTGTGTGCATGGTGTATGTAATCAAATTCATAGTGGAACCCCTTGGTGAAAGGGAGAACTAGATGTAGATCGGTGGTTGATCGAACCAGTATAAATCAATAGGCTAAATCTCTCTATCCCTCAATCTTTTTCAATTTAGCTTTTGATATGTTAGAATATATATTATCTTTATATTATCTTGTTAGTTATTATTTCTCTTTATCTTTATATGATGTAATTAATTATTGAGGGTTTCCTCAATATAAATAGAGATGAGGTGTGGCTTTCTCCCACACATTCAGTAAATAAATCATTCTAATATGGTATCATAGCTTGGTTCAATTTCTTTCCCCTTTTTTTTTCTTTCCTTCAAAGCGTCATGAATAGTGCATGAACAGTATCGTGCCTCTGTGAAGCTTCTGTTCACCACCGTCGACCAATCTTTTTCCCTTAACCCCGATGAATCTTCTTTTCACGACCTCTCTTTTTCCCGGCGTGATCACACCAGATCAAGTGTCGAAGCTGAATATCGATTAGTGCATGAACAGTACCGCAGATGACATTTGCAACAAGCTTGGCTCATATGACATATAGGCTCCAGCTTGAGGGGATGTGTTAGAATATATATTATCTTGGTAGTTATTATCCTTATATTATCTTGGTAGATATTATCTTTATATTATCTTGTTAGTTATTATTTCTCTTTATCTTTATATGATGTAATCAATTACTGACGGTTTCCTCAATATAAATAGAGATGAGGTATGGCTTTCTCCCACACACATTTAGTAAATACATCATTCTAATATGATCTTTATCAAGTTTATTTGTTCTAATCAATTCTATCATAAGCTGAGGTTGTTTTTCTGGTTTATTTAATCAATATAACATTATCTGAAAACGCTTTTATTAAAATCTCAAGAGTGATGGTGAAAAGCTTTTATTTGTAAAAAGAATCTGTCATTTTACGTTGAATCAATTCACCCCCCCCACTCTTGATTGTCACCTGGTTGATCCTAACATTTATGTTCTCTATCTCTAGCATCAAAAGATGATTTGCTATCTTTGAGAATTGCAATCGATTACACAAGCTTGGAATTGATTACTAGATGACCCAAATCTTTTTAAAACCATCTCTAGTATCAGGTTAATCGATTACCAAAAGTGCCAATCGATTACAATGTTGTTTTCAGATCTTAGAAATTGCTTTGTTTCAATTGCAATCAATTACAATTCAATTTTTGATACTCAGAATTGGCTCTATCTCAATTGCAATCAATTACCTTGTTGCTGCAATCGATTACAATGGATGACAGTAAGTATAAATCATCTTCTGATACACGGGATAATTGATTACACCTAAGAACAATCGATTATAACTGATATAACAGTCAAATTGAATGATTTCCAAGAACTAGTCTTTGTCTAACAAACTTCAAATCTTTTTGACCCAACCTATATATTTGAACCCAAAGCATTTTGTGAAGGAGACCTGAATTCTCAATATCTTTTCTCTTACTCCTTCTCTTGTCAAAATCCAAATCCTTTGATTTGTTTTCTTAGATTGGATAATTTCTCATAAAAGCTTTCTTTGGTTCTACACTCGTGATATTATTTTTGAATTTCAGAAAAATCTTGATATAACATAATTATACCCTTTTGAGATTAAACCTTTGAGCCCACACAACTATATCTTTTTCTTGTTCATCTATGAACTAAGGTTCTTTTCAGAAACTGATATTGGCCTACTATATTCACTCATATTGGAGTTTCTCAACTGATCTTATAATAGCTATATCAACACTTTTTAGGTGTTTTCGATCTTTGAATCTTTTCTTTTGATCTTGTTCATTTGGCATTGTAGGAAAAGGATTCCTAAATGCTATGATGGATTAGGGAAAGGTTTTCCTAATCTTTGTTTCTAGAATGGTATTTTTCTAGTGGTAGAACTTGAATGTTGATAGTGTTTTCACATTCAGTTTTAGGTTCTTGTTTCAGATTGTGATTCAGGATTTTCTATGGAATTTGTGTGCATGGTGTATGTAACTCTTTTCATAGTGAAACTCCTTGTTATAAGGAAGAATTGGATGTAGATTGGCGATTGATCGAACTAGTATAAAATTTGTAGGCTATATTTCTCTATCCTTCATCTCTTTATTTTAGTATTGATCTTTATCATTGGTTTAATTGTTCTAATAAAATCTATCATGGTTGAGTTTGTATTGGTTTACTCATTGATAATCGCTTTATATACGTAAATATTGCATCATATTTTGTAGTGATTATCCAATATTCTCAAGAATTTTAGCTTAGTTTGAAATCATTTAATATAGATTTGTATAGTTTGATAATTCTAACCCTAGGAAGTTATTTTGTGAGAAATATACTCTAATTTATGTGTGCAGGCCTAGATTCAACAGTAAAGGGAGAATACAAGAAGAAGACAGATCTCGCTAAGCGACACATCTCGCTTAGCGCTTCACTCGCTCAGCGCAACATCAAGCTACGCGAGCTAGGCGGTCTATGACGCGCTGAGCGCCATATTGCGCTAAGCGACATGTTCATTCGAACTGAATACTCGCTTAGCGGGACATCGCGCTTAGCGGAAGTTGCTTTCAAACTAAATACGCGCTTAGCGGAAGATTGCGCTTAGCGAAACACCTGTTCTGAGATGCATTATGCAGTGTCCTGCGCTTAGCGGAAGGTTGCGCTAAGCGAGACTTCGACTATATAAACTGCACTTGTAATCTTTGGTGGATTTTGTTGAGCTGCTTTCTCTGTTTTCCTTTGTTCTCTTTCTTCCATTTTGTAATCTTTTCAAAGCTTCTCATGACAATGAGAGGCTAATCTATTAGTGTTGAGGACTTGGAACTAGGTGCTGATCATGTAAACACTTTTCTTCACATCTATTCATTGAAATATTCAGTTTAATGTTCATTTCTCTATCTTTATTCTTGTTATATGATTGGATCAGTTATATATGCATGTTTTAGAGTTTACTTGCCATTGACAAATGCTGTTGAACTTGGAACTGAGTTTGAACTCTAATGGAGTGTATTTCTATAAATAGGATAGACTCCATTAGCTTCGCAAAGATCTCTAAGCTTCATCAAACCACTCAACTGAACTTACCGAGACATCGGAAGTGAGGTTGAGCAGTTTAGGCTTGATTTGATGAGAGATCACGTTTTGAGCACTTTTAGATCGAAGTTAATCTGAACTATTACTGTGAATGGAGAATATATCTTATATGTTTACATGGGAAGCAAACTGGTTGAACCAAATCCTCAACATATCCATTATTCCATTCTAAAACTCAAGCACGCCAACTGTTCGATCATAGTCCTGAATCAACATTGTCGTTTTTATTGTTTATCGTTAGTGTTAACTGTAGTGTTTAGTTTAATTTCTGTTATTACTTATGTTTCAAGAACAACCAACTTAAAAAACCAAACTAGTGTTTAGGAATTGATTACTTTACTAATAGTCAAATACGAACAATTCCCTATGGATTCGATACTGGGATCTTCCTTTTTAAACTACTTGTGCGATATTTGGTACGCTTGCCAAAATTATCCATCACTCATTCAATAACATAATTCTGAAAATGTTTTGTTAAAACTTCAAGAGAAGTGGTGAAAAGTTTTTTGTTGGTGAAAAAGAATATGAAATTTTGAGTAACATCAATTCACCCCACACCCCCCCCACACACACACACTCTTGATGTGACCAGCTGATCCTAATAGGTTTTTCTAAGTGCTTAAGTGTGTTAGGATAGGGTTTCCTAAACACTTGATTCTAGGATAGGGTTTCTTAGAGGTAGTGCTTGAGTGGTGAAGGTGTTTCACACTCTTGCTTAGGTGCTTGTTTGGGTTGTGAACAAGTGTTGTTGTGATTTGCTTGTACATGGTGTTTGTGATTCAGATCATAGTGAAACTCCTCGATGTGAGGAAGAACTGGATGTAGACCAGGTTGTGGTCAAACCAGTATAAACCATTGGACCAAATTCTCTCTTCCTTCATTTCTTTATTAGTGTCTTGTACTTTATTAATTGATTGAATTAGTTTAACAAGAATATTTTTCATTGAGTTTCTACACTATTATTCTATCAACAACTTATTTGTGAAAACTCTATGTGAAAAACTTCAAGAGAGTGGGTGAAAAATTTTTATCTTTGAAAAAGGAAACAAATTTTTATATATCAATTCACCCCCCTCCCTCTTGATTCAATTGACTAATTCTAACGTTTATTTTTCAAGAAAACAAGTGATGGTGTGTGACATTGGACCATGGAGTCTTGTTGTAGATGTAGTCTAGTTTTGTTTTACATACCTATGTAATTTGTTTTTAGGTGATGAGACCTTTGTTTTAAGGGAGGAATTGCATTTGTCATTATTGTGATTGAGTTGTAATTTGTATCTTTATATATTTGCTTCCACATGAAATTGTTGTGTAAATGTTTTTAATTTTTACATTTATAGAATCTTAAGTGTATTTACGATAATACCCTCAGGGTGTTACAAATTCAACTTAAATTGTAAACATGAGTTTGCTTGTTTAGGTATGTGTATAATAGTTTAACTTGCTTGTTTGATATACTTTGATATGGTTGTGACATCATTAGTTTAAGTAATTACAATTTTTTTTGTAATTTAATGAAAATGAATATAAATATATCATTTAAACTGTTTGGGTCTTGTTCTGTGTCAAAATTATTGGATGAACTAATTCTAAAATAGAATTAACAAATAACTTTTTTTTTTCGCAATTCCAACATTGGTTCTTAAGAAAACTTATTAGAAAATGTTAAAACAACATTAGTACTTAAGAAAACCAATATAGAATGCAGTTTTCAACATCAGTTAGAAAACAAATATTGAAAGTGGTGGACTTTCAACATCGTTCACAACAACATAGTTTCAAAACTGATGTTGAATTCCTTAAATAACTGATGTTAAGCGATTTTTTTCTAGTAATGAAGACTTGAATAATAATGGTTGGCATGCTCCTCTTGGTTCTAGGAATAGATAAGGATGTAGTTAATCAATACAAGGACAAACTTGTGTATGAAAGGACAAAAGAAAAATCTCATTTACATAATCCTTGGACAAAGCTAGAGTGATCATTACATAATACTACTATATTGAGCTTCAGAAGTCGAGTTTTGTCAATGCTCACCCTAAGATGCAACAAAATGATTTTGTTCCCAAGAACAACAAGTTGACCAGTAAACAACATTAGGTTGTGAAAATGTTCCATCAATGAAGCGAATTTTCTCTTCAACATTTAAGGAAAAATTTATGGCATGATGTCAAGAGTTGTAGTCCCACCAATGATACAGAAACAAGAATCAAGCCATGGTTACTAATGAGAGGATGTAGAAAAATGGATTATTCCAATCCTCTATTTGATGAGAAGAAGAAGATTGAGAATAAATCAACACAAAGAGATCATGTTACTATGAATGGTTAAAAATGTTGATCTCACATTTTATATACACACTTTCACAACTAATGATCAAAGCAATAGCAAAATTGAATTCATAAAAAACAAAAATTCCAAGTAAATGTGTTGCTTTGAAATATCACCTCAAAAATAGCATGTTTGTTTTACTTTCTAGTTTTAATTTGGCTACAAAAAATCATTTTCTAAAACAAATTTATGCAACTCATAAATTACTTTATCATCCAAAATTTATCAACATTGATAAACTAATTAATTAAGATTATGTTATTCCATAGATGGTTTTCTCCAAATTCAAGAAAAGAAAACATGGATAATATTCACGCCCATTCCCTTTCAAGCATCATTATTGCATAGGAAGCTAAAAACATTATCAAATAAAAAATATCTACAAGTATATATAGAGAGAGAAAACCATGTTCAATGTGTAGCTTAAATTAATGAGTTCAAAAATAGGGAAAAATCTTAACAAGCAATTTGAGGCAACGAAAGAATAAAAAAGACATAAAAATTACACAAAAATAGAGGTGACCCAATAGTTTAAGAATATCTCATCAATGATCACTAATACTTAGCTTTTATTAGTGGTACATTGTTTCTTACTCGCCTTCAAATATTTTTGGACCTAGATATATGAAAAAAAAATGATCTTTAGTTACGGTACAAGATTTCTTAACAATTAGATGGTATGTCAAACTTATAAGTACTTTAGGCTATAATAAAGAAATATAAACTAATAAAAAAATTTAGCATATCGTACATCAACGTGATTAGAAGCTCTGATGAGTAAAGTTTGTCTTTTCTTTCTTGTAGAAGTTGAACTCTCTCCTGCTGTAAGCTCTTTCTTTTTGGAAGGAGTGTCCTTCTTAGATCTATTAATGTTAATTAACCAAAGGTACTTAGCAATTAAATATACATTACCAAAGTATAAAAATGACAAAATATGTTAGTAGCACTCTAATAAATAAATAGGAGGATATTACAAAACTATACCTTGTTTTTAATTCTTCTTGAGCCTCGTTTATGTCTTTTTGATTTGCCTTATTTTTCAAAACCTCTTCTTGCTCTAAATATTCAATCCGATAATCATCAAATTCAACCTATCCAATAAAGTTTCAATGAAAAAATTAATTAATTCTAACAGTTGTAAATTCAAAATTTTAAACCCTTATAAGATAGTAATCAATTAAGGTCTTATATTCACTGAATTTGCAAGGATCATATTTTATTAAGAATAAAGAGCAATATATAGCAAGACCAATATAACAAGAATGTGGATGTTATATAACACAATTAACGTTTTGGGCAATAACAAATTTAAATGAAGATACTCATTAAATAGTGCATGCATTGCAATTAATATCAGTTGCATAAATTAAACAACATACTTTGAATAGTTTCTTTTTTGAATTGTAGGAAATAACAGTTTCGAGATATTTGGTATCATTATGTTCCTTACAAACATAAAGACCTATAAGCATTTGAGGCTTGTCATTTGTGGTCACTCCTTTATTGTTGTCATTTCTAATAACTTCTTTTTTCTAATATGAAAATGGAAACACTAATTAGTACAAAAGGCTCATTACAGTATAATTATAATATGCAAAGCCAAAACTAATGAATAGGAACATTATATATTAAAAGAATGCAACCACATATTGATTTTTGCCCAGCTTTAGGCTTTTGTTTAACTTTTTTTACTCCAGTGTTGTTGACAATAGGACTTGAAGTGACATCATCTTAAAAACAATGAACCAAATACAAGTTAGTAGAGTGAAATTAACGCTAAATTTATAATAATAGTAGTAGTAGTAGTAGTAGTAATAATAATAATAATAATAATAATAATAGTGCCATATAAAATAAGTTTATCGTAATCGCCAAGTCAGTTGTTGTTATTTCAACGACTCTATGTGTGAGGAAAATATTGCTAATTTGTGAACACCCTTTGTAGCTTTACAATGGAACATGCATCAAAGACTAATAATCTTATATGAGAAAAACCAGTCACACATCCTTAACTCATATCCATTCATCCAAAACAAGAGAACTAAAGCAAAACATCATCCTTACATTTCAAAACAATGGTTTCTAGTTCCCATTGTCCTTTGGTGATTGTTATTGCAATCGTGATGGCATGTACTATGTATATGCACCACTCAATAATTTTTAAAAGACAAATATTCTTATACATAATATTCTATATCAATCAGAAGTACATATTGTACTCTTGAATACAATTATATATTTGGTTGCTAAAATAAAATTAAAAGGCATAACTTTAGGAAAAGATATTGTATTCTATATTTCTATTTATCATTTTACAAAAATAATAAATATGGTAGTTTTTTACCTAATGGGTACACAATGGCTAGGTATTTATAAATCAAAGGTATTCAAATTCTTGCACGCATATAGTAGAAAAAAATACAATAAGTAAAGATTGTTTTTAATTGAATATCCAATACAAATTAAGATATTCGGATCTATTATAAATTAACAGTGCTTGCATTACAAAAATTGTGGTAGCATGTGGCATTAAAAATGAAGTAAATCCACAAATTATATCTAAACAACAGATTAAAAATAAACAAACTGGACATCATAACTATATATTAAGTGTTAAGGACCAACTCACCTCCAATATCCAAGCATTAAGTATTCTCATTATTACTCATTTTCAGATTCTCTTGAAAACCTTGAATCAAATGTAACCAAGAAGTATGAAAAGTAAAATAGATTAGTTTGAAAAATAAAGGCATGGTCAACAAATTGAATAGAAAATCACAGAATATGAATCAAGAGAAAAAAAATGCTTTCAGAATTCTATTTGGATTCACCTCTCGACAAATTCAGCTTGCTAAAATTAGATATGTTAAGCTCTAGGGACTTTTTAAAAAAAAAAAAAAACAATTATGTAAAATTAATTATATGAATTGAATATAAAATATAATTAATGTATAGAATTTAATTATATATTAAATGATATATTGAATCTTATTAAATGATATATTATTAATTAACTAAGAAGACGAATATAATTACTCCCACAATAAAACTTAAGTATGGTAAATAATTGACATAATAGTCCACCCTTGGATGGCCCACCTCAAAAATGAAGTTTCTATAGAATCTATGGCCTTCCAATGGATCCCTTATACTAACGACATGACACCAAAAGCTCAGTGACAGTACCTAACACCTATAACGCTCTCCCATTAACAAAAAAAACACAATTTATGACCTTCAATCCATACCATTTCATCACAAATCTCAAGATCCCCATATCACCAAAAACACAAAAGAGGGGAAAAATAGAATGCACCAATATAAAAAGAAAATAACAGAACCCAAGCACATTAGGGTGTTCATAATGCATCCAAAAGCAAGAATCATAAAACCCTAACAATTTTGGGATTTTGGGAAAACCCCTCTACCCATGGCCAATGTCATCCCATTCA
The DNA here is from genome assembly GCA_014843725.1 of Amphicarpaea edgeworthii. Taxonomy (NCBI): domain Eukaryota; kingdom Viridiplantae; phylum Streptophyta; class Magnoliopsida; order Fabales; family Fabaceae; genus Amphicarpaea; species Amphicarpaea edgeworthii. The sequence goes on from CM026324.1 coordinate 11,707,404, forward strand.
AGAAGAAGAAACTCACCCCCTTACCTCAAGAGAAGAAAACGCAACAATGGGAAAGGAGTGAGACGACGATTCTCCTCGAAACCTCACCAACACCGCAACAGTTCTTCTAAGAGCTCTTCCACACACCCACTTTTCAACAAATAGAAGAAAGAAGACATGGGTTTTTAGGTTTAGGAAGAGACTTAGGCAACATTAGGCAATGCTTTGGGTTGTGAGCATAAAAGCCCAATAAAAGAGAGTTTTAAAGAAAAGGCTTTTGCTAAATACATCTAAATATTTGCTAAGTTCACCTCCATCTTTCTCATTAATTTTTTTCTTTCCAAATATACACTTTAAAACTTTTTCTTTACACCCCACATGAGTGACATGACTACTACTACCGTTTAAGTACATTGTGAGATGATGGTTTTTTTTATGTCATCTACTTTGTACAAGTTAATATTCATCGTTTAATAATTGAAGTTTTGAATCCTTGGTTGAAATATTTTTTTTGTTTGTTCTTCTTTTTTTACTTTTGGCTTTATCTTCCTCTCTTTTATAATAATATTCTTCTTCCTTTGTTTCCCTTCTTCCCCTCTCCCTCTATGACATCACCTCTGCCACTGCAATCTAAAACTATTATCACCTTCACTGAAGAGAAACTTCTCTGACAATAAATAATTTTATGATAGAAAAGGGAGGTGACCTTAGCAAATGGATTGTGCACCACCCAACACAAACCACTACTCATCTTTAACATGTGCTAATTCCTTTTATGCCTTTTAAATTAAAATCAGATTTTTTAATAACCATAATCATATTCTAAAATTATCATTTAATTAATTAATTACAATATTCATACACATTTTTGATGAGGACAATCCAATGTGGTTTTTATGCCTACGCATGTTGCAAGGAGAGCAAACACTTAGGGTTTCCTGAGCATTGATGCCTCAATATAATCATACACATTTTTGCCTTGGCCACCAATGAATTTTAAAGACTTCGTGCAATTATGGAAGGTAAATTGTGTCATGCAAAAAATCTTCACTTTAGTTATGTTAAAAACGACGTAGTACTATAATATTTCATATTTTCTTCATTCCCATTTTACTAAACTCAATTTCAAAATTAATGTAATAGATCTTTCAAATATCTCACCATTTATATTTGGTTTAAATATGTTTTTACTCCTTCAAATATATGGCTTTTTAATTTTAGTTATTCTCTCAAAAATTGTCAAACAAAGTATATAGATTTTACAATTTGTCATGGTTTTTGACCTTTAAAGTCAAATTGTGGCAGTTAAAAACCGTAACAAATTACAAAATCTATAGACATTGTTTGGTAAATTTGGTTAAAAGGACTAAAAAAGATTTTTCACATTTGAAACACTAAAAAAATAAAACTTTTATTTCAGGGACTAAAAAAATAAACACTCAATTTGAGATTAAAAACATAATTAAGTCGTTATATTTATTTAATTAAAGTGGCAATAAACACAATGAAAACTCTCATACAAACATAACTTTTCTCCATTGTTTTGTATAAATACTTGCCAAAAATTTATCTAAAAAATGCACATGATGTTATTTATATTTACAAATTACAATGCAATTAATCATGTCATGTGAAAGAGAAACAAAAACACCTTTATAGTGCTATTGAGGAGCATCGACATAGCATAATAGAGTGATATTTGTTGGACATATCTAATCTCTTCATTTGTACATAATTTGGTATCTCTTTATTTGTTAAAGTGAAAAATCAACAATTTTCATACTTCTTGGGGACAGAAAGGTCTGCGATGTTGATGGATCTTCAAATATTTAGTTTTTCCACATTTGCCCTTGTTTCTTTCAACTGAGAGGCTCAACGTTGGCTCCTAGTAGAGACTTTGAATGACAAAAAGTGGATTATTTATCAAAAGCTTCCACTGATTGGCAACAAAGTGTGTAGGTCAAACGTCTAAAATACACATTTTTGTTCTCCTTAGTTCTCAATAAAGATGATGAAGAATATGAAATAAAGTATTCTTCAATGTACTCAAGGTCAGAAAAGTTTTTGCAATATATAAAATGAAATATGATGAAAGTAAATTGCCATGCATGAAATTAACCCTCTTGCTAGTTAGATTTTGTCTCACTTTTCAGTTAGATCTTGATAGCGTTTGGCTTAATAAACACATTCTGAATTAAAAGACATGGTCTATTCGTTCACAGACAGCGTCTGGCTTAACAAATACATTTTGAATTAAAAGACATGGTCTATTTTAGCCTTAGACATCGTCTAGCTTAGCATCAAACATCGTCTAGCCTTGCATCAGACATCGTCTGGCTTGGCCTCAAACATCGTCTAGCCTTGCATCAAACATTGTCTAGCTTGGCATCAGACATCGTCTGGCTTGGAGACTTTGCATGATTCGTCAAGAGCTTATTTTAGTCTGTTTAGAAGCAATTATAGTGCGTGACTTAATAATCATCAATTATTAGATAGTTAGGACGAAAGAAGAGTTAGAGTGATTATACCATTGTCTATTCTTTATTTCCTAGAATCGCTTAATCTGAAATCATTAGTTGATCAAATATTATCACATTTGTTATCATCTAAATTGTTGTGGGAAGCTGACCAAGTCCATGTGCCTGGCCGGCCCTAGCTATAGGAGCTGCAAAGTTATAATAAGGATCTTTACCTTATATGAAGGGAGGGAGAAAAAGTAAACATTTTGTTCAAAAAACATTTCCTTCTTGGTTCCTTATTCATGAAGCTTGAAGATTGATGCCTCTTCATCAAGATTTTTGGTATCTTCATACCTTAAGTCTTCTCCATTCGTCTTAGTCTAGTTTTTTTTTTAAAGCCATAACATGTATGGATGATGGCATTATATTGTTTGTTATAGACTAAGTTAGAACTCTTATGCTAGGTTGTTTGCATTTGCTTTGTTTTCCTTTATCTCTAGCATCACTAGATGATTTGCTTTCTTGGAAACTTATTATGAGAATTGCAATTGATTACACACATTGGGAATCGATTAGCAAATGGCCCAAACCTCTTTTGAACCATCTTTGGTATTGGGTTTAATCGATTACCAAAAGTGGCAATAGATTACAATGCTATTTTCAAATTTCAGAAATTGCTTTGTTTCAGTTGCAATGGATTACCATCGAGCTGCAATTGATTACAATTCTATCTCTGAAACTCATAATTGGTTCCGTCTCAATTGCAATCGATTACCTTGCTTCTCCAATCGATTACAATGGATGACATCAAGTTTTAATCATCTTTTGATACATAGGATAATCGATTACACCTTAAATCAATCGATTATATTTGGTATAACGGTCATTTTGAAAGATTTCTAAGATCCATTCTTTGTCTAACCAACTCCAAATCTTTCTGACCCAGCCTATATATTTGAACCCATAACATCTTGTGCAGAGAGACCAACATTCACAATATCTTTTCTATCTTTCACTCATTTGTTAAAATCAAAATCCTTTGATTTGTTTCTCAGATTTGATATTTCTATAAAAAGCTTTCTTTGGTTTTGCACATGTGTTAATCTCACTTGAGTTTTTGAAAACTCATCTTGCTCATATTGCTATACCCATTTTGAGATTAATCTCTGAGCCCATACAGCTATATTCCTCTCTTGTTCTTCTTTGAACTGAGGTTATTCAACATTTGATCTTGCATGCTATACTTACTCAGATTGGAGTTCTTCAAATGATCCTTACATTAGATTTATTAGCACGTTAAGGTGTTTTCGTTCTTGAATCTTTTTCTATTTGATCTCATTTGTTTAGCATTGTAGGAAGAGCATTCCTAAATGCTGTGTTGAATTAGGAAAGGTTTTCCTAATCTTGTTTCTAGAATGGTATTGTTCTAGTGGTTTGAAATTGAATGTTGATGGTGTGTTCACATTCAGTTTTTAGGTTCCTGTTTTAGGTTGTGAAATCAGAATTTGCTGTGAAATGTGTGTGCATGGTGTATGTAACAATTTCATAGTGGAACTCCTTGTTATAAGGAAGAACTGGATGTAGATTGGTGGTTGATCGAACCAGTATAAAATCTGCAGGCTCAAATTTTCTATCCCTTCATCTCTTTCAATTCATATTTTGATCCTTATCAAGCTTATTTGTTCTAATGAAATCTGTCATGGTTGAGGTTGTTTTGGTTTATTCATTCAATATCATATTTCTGAAAATGATTTGTTAAAACTTCAAAGAGAGGTGGTGAAAAAGTTTTTGTTGGTGAAAAGAATCTGAAATTTTATATTGCACCCCCTTGATGTGACCGACTGATCCTAACAATTGGTATCAAGAGCAGGTTCTTGTTTTTTAATCAAAGATTCGTAATATGGCTAGAAATCGATTACCATTTGCTAAGGGCGGCTCAATCGATCAGTCTCCTCTTTTCTGTGGAGATAACTATCCGTTTTGGAACGTCCATATGAAAATTTTCATGGAGTCGATTGATCGAGGCGTTTGGTAGGCGGTAATCAACGGACCTACACTACCAACTGTTGTTATTGATGGAAAAACCATTACAAAATTAGCAGATGAATGGACTGAGTTAGAAATTAGAAAAGCTAACTATGATCCTAAAGCTATGAACATATTGCACTCAACTTTGAATTCTAATGAGTTTTTTAGGATTTCAGCTTGCTCCACTGCTAAGGAAATCTGGGATACAATAGAAGTAACCCATGAAGGCACTCCGAAGGTGAGACAATCAAGAAAGAACACACTCATACAAGAGTAGTGGAAACAAACCAAAACTTCTTTTAAGTCTAAAAACATTGTTTCAACTTTTATACCTCTTGAGCTATTACATATGGATCTCTTTGGTCCTTCTAGGACAATGAGTATAGGTGGAAATCTCTATGCACTTGTTATAGTTGATGACTACTCTAGATTCTGTTGGACTTTCTTTTTGAAGCATAAGAATGAAGTTGTCAAGTCTTTTTGTTAAATTTTCCAAGCAACTTCAAAATGAGAAAAACCTTTCTATAATTTCATTAAGTGATCACGAGGGAGAATTTCAAAATGAAGCCTTTTCTGACTTTTGCGAAAATCATGGCATCAAACATAATTTTTCAGCCACAAGAATGCCACAGCAAAATGTTGTGGTTGAAAGGAAAAATCGTTCTCTTGAAGAACTAGCTAGAACTATTTTAAATGAAGCTAGTCTTCCAAAATACTTTTGGGAAGATGATGTGTCTACCGCTTGTTATATTTTTAACTACGTATTGATAAAGCCCATTTTAAAGAAAACCCCATATGAACTCTTTAATGATAGAAAACCAAACATCAATCACTTACATGTATTTGGTTGTAAATGCTTTGTTTTAAATAATGCGAAAGAATCTCTTGGCAAATTAGATGCAAAAGATGATGAAGCTATCTTCTTAGGCTATTCTCTAACTTGTAAAGCTTATAGAGTTTATAATAAGAGAACTTTAGTTGTTCAAGAATATGTGCATATTGCGTTTGACGAGTCTAACTCCAAGTTGGAGGAAGATGTGCTTTGTTATGATTATGCAAGTTCCATATATAATGATTTAACTAAACCTCAAACACAAGATTCTTCATTTGTCACCATTGAAGACTCAAGTGCACCAACTGTCCCTCCAATTGATCATGAACTACCAAAAGAGTGGAAGCAGCCCAAAAATCTCTCACTTGACAGTATTTTGGGAGATATTCAGAAGGGTGTAACAACCAGATCTTCCATGAACTTGATTTGTAATGCAACAACTTTCGTTTCTCAGATCGAGCCCAGGATCATTGAGGAAGTTGTCCTTGATGAGTTCTGGATGATGGCAATGCACGAAGAGCTGAATCAATTCAAAAGGAATCGAGTTTGGGAACTTGTCCCCCATTCTAAAGAAATGAATGTGATTTGCACAAAATGGGTGTTCCGCAACAAGAGTGACACTTTAGGAATCATTACTCAAAACAAAGCTAGACTTGTAGCAAAAGGCTATAATCAGCAAGAAGGAATTGACTTCAACGAGACATACGCTCTAGTGGCAAGATTAGAAGTTGTCCGTCTCCTTCTCGCCTTTGCATGCCATATAGAATTCAAGCTTTTCCAGATGGATGTAAAGAGCACTTTTCTAAATGGCTTAATTGAAGAAGAGGTTAATGTGTCACAACCTCCTGGCTTCACTGATCCCATTTGTCCAAATCATGTCTATTGTCTCAAGAAAGCACTCTACGGCCTCAAACAAGCACCAAGACAGTGGTATGAAAGGCTAAGTAACTTCTTAATTGAAGATAACTTTGTAAGAGGTCAAGTAGATAAAACTCTCTTCAAAAAGCATACTAAATCTGATATTCTCTTAGTTTAAGTTTATGTTGATGACATTATATTCGGATCCACTAATGAAATTCTTTGTAAGAAATTTGAGGAAGGTATGCAGGGAGAATTTGAAATGTCCATGATGGGTGAACTGGAATATTTTCTTGGACTTGAAGTCAAAGATATGACTCAAGGCATCTTTCTTCACCAAAGTAAGTACTGTAAAGATCTACTCAAGAAATTTAAGATGGACAACTGCAAGGCAGCATCAACTCCAATGGCAACAAACTGCTATTTAGATGCTAATGAAAGAGGTAAAAATGTCGACCAAACACTTTATCGTGGTTTGATAGGGTCTCTTCTCTCTCTAACGTCTAGTCATCATGACATCATGTTCAATGTTTGCATGTGTGCTAGGTACCAATCCAACCCTAAGGAATCCCATTTCACAGCCGTAAAACGTATCCTTAAGTACCTTAGAGGAACCATAGATGTGGGTTTGTGGTATCCTGATGGATAGATTTTGGCAAGCGTACCAAATATTGCACAAGTAGTTTAAAAGGGAAGATCCCAATATCGAATCCACAGGGAATTGTCCGTATTTGACTATTAGTAAAGTAATCAATTCCTAAACATTAGTTTGGTTTTTAAAGTTGGTTGTTCTTGAAACATCAATAATAACATAAATTTAACTAAACACTATAGTTAACACTAACTATAAACAATAAAAACGACAATGTTGATTCAGGACTATGATCGAACAGTTGGCGTGCTTGAGTTTTAGAATGGAATAATGGATATGTTGAGGATTTGGTTCAACCGGTTTGCTTCCCATGTAAACATAAAGGATATATTCTCCATTCACATTAATAGTTCAGATTAACTTCGATCTAAAAGTGCTTAAAACGTGATTTCTCATCAAATCAAGCCTAAACTGCTCAACCTCACTTCCGATGTCTCGGTAAGTTCAGTTGAGTGGTTTGATGAAGCTTAGAGATCTTTGCGAAGCTAATGGAGTCTATCCTGTGTATAGAAATACACTCCATTAGAGTTCAAACTCAATTCCAAGTTCAACAGCATCTGTCAATGGCAGGTAAACTCTAAAACATGCATATATAACTGATCCAATCATATAACAAGAATAAAGATTGAGAAATGAACATTAAACTGAATATTTTAATGAATAGATATGAAGAATAGCGTTTACATGATCAGCACCTAGTTCCAAGTCCTCAACACTAATAGATTAGCCTCTCATTGTCATGAGAAGCCTTGAAAAGGTTACAAAATGGGATGAAGAGAACAGAGGAAAACAGAGAAAACAGAGGAAGCAGCTCAACCAAATCCACCAAAGTCCGAATGCTTCAAAATTATTCAAGTGTAGCTTATATAGTCGAAGTCTCGCTTAGCGCAACCTTCTGCTAAGTGCAGGACACTGCATAATGCATCTCAGAACAGGTGTTCCGCTAAGCGCATATTTAGTTCGAAAGCAAATTTTTCCAAGGACCCAAGTCAATCATATGCCCCTAAATATATATATTGCCCGAACCCCTCGCCTCCTCTTGTTTTTGACAAAATAAATAGGGATGGGGCTGTGACCTATCATAATTAAATAAGCTTAAATTATTTTTAGTTCTTTAAACTTGAGCAATTATTTTTTTGTCCTAAATAAAAACTATTTTATTAGTCCTTCAAATATTAGTAACTTTTTTAGTCCTTAAAAGAAAAATCTATTTTTATTTTTTCCTCAAATTTTTGAAAAGCTACTTTTAGTCACTCTTTATTGATTGTGTTCTTGGTCTTACAATTTGTAACAAAAATAACAACCTACCCCCAACTATCATTAAGAAGGCAAGTGACGGGAAGGTGAATTTATTACTATTCTTTTATTTATTTATTTTTACATATTTTATTGTTTCAAATTGCTACAAATAATTTTTTTAATTATATTAAAAATAAATTATAATGGTGATTAATTCATTATAAATTGTAACACTATGAATGTAGTCAACATAGAGGGACGATAAGTAGTTTTTTGAAAATTTGAGAGACTAATAAAAACATTTTTTTGAATGACTAAAATATAATTATTTAAATATGAGGGTTTAAAGATATTTTTTTTTCTTTTTAAGGATTACTCAAATTTGAAGGGCTAAAAATATATTTAATTCTTTTTGTGTTTTATATGGAACCTCTTGTCTTAAATATATTTTTAATGCTTTAGATTTGATTTGTCGGATGCTTAATAGTGTGATTCCACATTGACTATTCCACCCTCCTCACTACACATAAAACCCTACTTGTGCCTCTCCACCATCACAACCCCAAATTGAAACAACCCTAGTCAAGATTGATGCAATCCCGACAATTATTGCCTCTCTTAAGCGTCGTTGAGTTGAGATACCTCTAAGTCCAACCACATCTTCATCACCCACACTAGAATCATGAGTTGATAACTCCTCCATCAAACGTGATCCCTGTAAGAAAGCACACAATGACTAACCTCCTTCAACCACTAACCAGGTAACATTTCCTCCACTCAAATAGAGTTTGGCTGATGAATAATACTAAAAATCTCAAGTCTATTGTTTGATGCTCTATTGATTGCAAACATCTATGTGATTCCCTTCATCCCTTTGATAAATCCCACTATAAACCATGCTCACCTCTTGTTTGCTCAATTCCCATCCAAATTCTTTAGGCACAAACCCGAAGAATTTTTCCATTCGAACAAGGAATAATTAAACCCTGTGACCTTTCCATTCATCCAAAACCATGATCTGAGACTAATAGACTCTAACACACCATTGAAAGACAAAATCCATTATTGAAAATCATATTGTTTCGCATTTTCCATAGAGACCACAAAATAGTAACCCACACCATGTTCCAACCTATAAACTACTATTTCCTCTAACATAGGTTCTGTGATGAAAAAAAATGTGATTGAGCACAGAAACCCAAGCCAACCATAGCAAAACTTTCAATATAGCATGAAAAAATTTATTGTTCTGTTTCCTTCATTTTACCACAAAAAGGAAAACAACTATTCAATATAGTCAAGTTCCTCCTTATGAGATTCTTCCTAGTAGGTAATCTATTCCATGTCAATTTCCAAATAAAGTGTAGAACCGACATCGATGCTTTAACCTCCCAAAAAAATTTGAAAAACTGAATACTCTCTAATTCCTCATTACTTTTATAAGAAGTTGTCACCTTATATAATCCATTATCTTTTTTCCATACTAAGTTATCTTCTGCCTTCAAATTGCCTCTATATCATCTAATTCCAACATTAGATTGCCTACAAAACTATTCTTCTAATCAAACCAATCTCTACGCCACACAAAATCCCAACTCCAACTCACACCATTCCACTCCCTCATCTCTACAATACAAAAGTTATGATGCATTGAGTTGTAGTAAAGTCTACTGTTTTTCTCCATCAATTCCTCTCTTTTAACAATAACATCAGGTCACTACTCACCTCATTCCATAATATAAGTAGAAATCCTTGTACACAAAACAAGTGTGTCCCATTCATGAATGAGTGGCACTAAGATGTACTGAAGGAGCGTAGAAATGTGGAGAGGAAACATATACATAAGGGGAGACTATTAGTCATATATATAGCTAATGCCTTAAGAATTTTTGTGGAGATGTGATGTACAATTCTCTTAGTAGACCTTGTTACTAACCCACAATTTCTTTTAGTGCTCCTTGGACATCCCAACATCTTTAATCATGTAATCTCACAAAAAAAATCTTAGAATATAAATCAAGATGCTTTCAAAATTCTATTTGGATTCACCTCTCAACAGTCCTACCTTGCCTCAACAGAAATATATTTGAGAGAAGTGGTTAATTTCAATCAGATTCATTTTTTTCACTAGGGACTTTTCCTCCATTAATGTGAAATTTAATTTAATACAAAAATACAATTAATTAATTTATAAAATTTAATGATATATTAAAGGTTTAAATTTTTTTTGGATCCCTAATAAATACTTATTTTTTTATCTGAGTCCCTAGATTGTTTTTATGTTGTTATGGGTCCTGATAATTTTTCTTATTTATGTTTTGAGTCTCTATGATGATGTGACACCAACTCAACCATTAATTAAGTGATGAAGTGATATCATCATCTCAACACATATCAATGGTTGAATAGTGTCATGTCATTCATAGAGACCCAAAACAAAAATAACAATTTATTAGGGAAGTCCCATAGCAATGCAATTTTTTTCAGTACTCAAACAAAAAATGAGTATTTACAAGGGATCTAAAAGTTCTCTTAAACCTTTAATATATCATTAAATTTTATACATTAATTGTATTAAATTAAATTATACATTAGTGAATGAAAAGTCCCTAGTGAAAAATTAATCAATTGAAATCAACCAGCTCCATCACATATATTTCCATTGAGGCGAGGTGAGACTATTGAGAGGTGAATCCATATAGAATTTTGAAAACTTGTTTTATCTTGATTTATATTCAAGGATTTTTTTGTTCTACTTGTTGATGATATCTCTATATGTCAAACTAACATATTTTCATAATTCTTGGTTGCAATAGTTTAGGATTTTCAAGAGCATCTATAGATGGGTGACAACAAGAATACTCAATGTTTGGACATTAGAGGTGAGTTAGTTATTTTCCCCAAATATATAATTATGATCAATGTTCAAAATGAATATTTTGTTAATGTACATCTTCTAATTTTTAAGTAGATCCATATTAGCAATCTCCAAATACATATTAACATGGCTCATCTTGATAGAATTCACTTTGATCCTAACACGACTCAAATATATTCAATGTGTACCTTTTATTTTCATTCGAATTGAACTTATTGACTTGATTCAAGCTTGTGAAAGAGTTTAGTTCAGCTCATTGGCTATATTCAATTTCTAATTATAGTTATAATAATTTTATATTTATTTATTTACTTGTTTTAAAGAAAAATATAATTAATATAAATTTAATTAAATTTAATTATCTGAATTTAATAGGCTTATATAAATTTTGGATTCCTAATAAATACTTTTTTTTATTTGAGTTCCTAAATTTATTTTTGCCATGATATGGGTTTTTGGTAAATTTTTATTTTGAGATACTAATGACAATGTGACACAATCTCAACCGTTAGTTAAGTGATGAAGCACACTATCTTTGAAGATTGGAGTCTTCATAGTTTTTGGTATTTCTATTTTATCTTAGCTTTTTACTTTTCCTAGTTAGTCTATTTTTTTCTTTAAGCCAAAACATGTATGGATGTTGGCTTTGTATTGTTTTAGACCAAGATCCTATATGATTTGATGTGCTTCCTTGAAATGCTTTAAAACTTTTCAAACTTTTATCTTAGCATCTTAAGAGGATTTCAATTTCATGAGTATCCATTCTAAGCATTTAAATTGATTATAATATCATGTAGTTGATTACAATTGAGTACATCTTGAATCAGATTGTTGTCTGTCTTTGGGATAATCGATTACATGATTATGCAATCGATTACAATGACATTTTTCGATGTAATTGATTACCAGGTTGCTGCAATCAATTACAATTGATGACAGCAACTTAGAATCATCTTCTGAAGCACAGGATAATCAATTATTGCTATATTCAATCGATTACATTTGTTATAATGATCATCTTTAAAGATATCATATATGATCTTTATTATATCTTTTCCATATCTTCTTATGACCCGATCATATCTTTCAATCCCAATTTTATATTTGATTGATTGAGCTATTTCATTTAGATCTCCACATACACCTTTTTCTTATCCTTTACCTAAATCATAGATTTTCCAAAGATAAGATTTTGTTTTGAAAAATCACTATAAAGAGACCTTCTTGAATTTGGTTTCAACAATAATATAGAGATTCATTCCTTCTTCACTTGCTAAATTTCTCTGTGCTGAAATTCTCCTACACTTTCAATTGCTTAGAATCTCTTTGTAGAAGAATTGTTTTCTCTAGCCATATTTGTACGTTGAGGTGTTTTCTTTTCAACATTCTTCATAGCTAAATCTGCACAATTCAGGTGTTATTGTTCTTTAATCTTTCTCTCTTTATTTGATTAAAATTGGTATTCTAGGATAGGGTTTCCTAGGTCATTGCTTGAGTTGTGATGGTGTTTCACAATCATGCATAGATTTTTAAATATCAATTCACCCCCCTCCCCCCCACCCCCCATCCCTTTTGATTTGTCCGGCTAATTCCAACAATTGGTATTAAAGTTGGACCTTATTTTTGCTCATGGATACCAGCATGGCCGGTAATAGGCTATCAATTGCGAAGGGCGGTTCGGTCAATCAACCTCCTCCTTTTTGTGGTGACAATTATCCTTTTTGGAAAGTCTGCATGAAAATCTGTTTGGAGTCAATTGATCAAGGCGTTTGGCAAGCAGTCATAAATAGACCACCGCTTCCAACTGTAGTTGTTGATGGAAAAACAGTCCCAAAATCGATTGATGAATGGAATGAATTAGCATTGCCCTTTCTACTATACCTTATGCATCCATCCATGTTGACCACCCTTCTTTGTAGAAGTTCGCAATTCGCTCACATCTAATTGCTTGAGAGATTACCTAGACTGACATATTTACTTTCTTGTCAAGAACATACCCAACTAGCTCTCCTTTCGATTCACAACTAGCATCTTTCCAGAATTGATGAATGAGCTATGGGTAGATTTTCTAAGACTCATTAAAGTAGACTCTAATTTTTCAAAGCTCGACATTGCGAGTGATGTTGAGTCCTCATTCTTTAAAAGTTTCAAGCTTGAAGAAATACTTGATGTGAATCTCCCATGTTTGAGGGTTAGGTCTAGTAACAGTACTCTTCTCTACCACGACATAGTAGTTGTTGTGTGTAGAGTTCATAGAATAGGTTGAAATTGATGAATGTTATGAGTAGGAAGATTGTTTGGAGTTGAAGGACAAGGCTTTACTAGTAAAGGTCAAGTCTTTATGGTTAATGCTCAAGGGTGAATGTATATAAGAGGGAAGGCTGAAGAGAGTGTTTGAGGATCGTGGGTGACTCTTCATATTTTATGATGATTGTGGACTTTAAAACGGTTTCAAAGTTTTGAAAGAAGGGGGGAGAGATTCTTAAAAATGCATTGATATGATACTCAATGTGTCATTTTTTAGTAATGACTCAGCAATGCTTTAATGCCTTTTCAAAATGTTCATTTTAATGCAACGTGTTCCAGTCCATATGTTGGACGATGAACAACACATGAGTTGTACATGTAGTAACTTAATGAACATTGGATGATGAGTCATCATCTGGACGATTAGATACATTGGACAATACAAATAAATATTAAACTTCAATTTACAAAGTTCATTCCAATCTTTTCTCTCAAAAAATTAAGCGTTCTTTAATGAGGGGTTTTGTGAAAATATTAGCAAGCTGATCTATAGTGGGTATGTATTGTAGATCCATTGTCCCCTTATGAACATGGTCCCTTATAAAGTGATGGTTTATCTCCATATATTTCACTCTAGAATGCATGGTGGGATTCTTCGAAAGAGATATGGTAGTTGTATTATCACAAAAGATAGGAATTGTACTCTCGTAGACATTATAATCTTCAAGTTGATTTTTGATCCATGACAGTTGAGAACAACAACTTGCAATAGATATGTATTTTTCCTCTATTATTGATAAAGCAATTGTACCGTGTTTCTTGCTCAACCATGAGACCATGTTGCTTCCAATGAAGTGGCATCTCCATTGGTGTTTTTTCCTTTCTAGTCGATCTCCAACATAGTTAACATCACAATAGAACATCAAGTTGTATTCCTTCTATCTCTTAAAGCATAGACCAAGGTTAGGAGTTCCAGGAAGGTATCAAAATATGTGTTTAATTGTAGTTAAGTGTAACTCCCTTCGATGTAATTGAAACCTTGAACAAACGCAAACATTGAACATGATATCAAGTCTGGATGTTGTTAGATAAAGTAGTGATCCAAACATTTCCTTGTACTGGGTTGTATCTACTTTCTTTTATTCTTCGTCCAAACCAAGTATTGTGATGGAATGCATTGGTGTCTTCATGGGGTTTGCATCATTCATCTTGAACTTTTTTTAAAAGTTCCTTCACGTACTTGGTCTGATGAATATAAATGTTTTTGTTTATATGTTTTATCTACCACTAATATAAAAATATTAATGGGCCACCCACCATATTATCCACACACCAAGTCCAAAAGTGTTGGGCGTGAGGATGTATTAAGAAAAATGTAAGTCACACAATAGCTAGCGATAAGGCCAAGAAAGAGTATATAAGGTTAAAATGTAATTCCATCTTGCAGTTAAGTGTTGTGTTAGTATTGATTAGTTAGTTAGGTGGCTGTTAATTCAATTATGTGATAGCTATTAGATTAGTTGGTCTATAACTTACCACTTATAATTATTTTTTGTCGTTATGAATAATATGTGTGCAAATTTGTGCATGCATTTTGTAATTTTTGATTTTCTTCTCTTACTCTTCAACTGTATGAGTGTGCAATCATGTACCACTTCATTTGGATCACATTAAATTAATTTTTTACTGGTCAACCTTTCAAACTTGATGGAAGGACCAAAATTGCAAATTACAAGACTAGAGGATTAAAATTGTAGATTTGATAAAATATGGGAACTAAATGTCGCTATATTAAAATAAGAAGACTAAAATTTCAAATTTTAAAAAATAGAGGAATTAAATGTCTCTATTTTAAAATAGGGGACCAAAATTGTGAATTTAATGAAATGCAACATTTAATTGAAAATTAAATTAAAAATAAAATGACATGGATGGTTAACAATTTACAATAAATAGTGAATAATAATCATCTTCAAATATATACATTGCACTTTAAGAATTGTGGAGGCAACGTGAAAGTCTTATTTGTTGAAGAAGAGTGTCACATTAAGTATAACACCCAACAAAATAGCAAAACTATAAACATAGCCATAAAGGAACAATCCTTAAACATATAACACGTCATGGATAATTTGCTGGATATTTTGGTTAACCAAATGAACAGGAGAGCACATTAGTCATATTATTGGAGAAGGGTTCTTAGGAATACTTGACTCCATAAAGCAATTCTGATTGAGACGCAACGGAAACTTTATTGATCAAGAACTGTTGGTTTAGTAATCTTCCTCAATCAAATCACCTTGCTCCTTATGGAACCCTCGTATAAACTACGTGTTATTTTGATCTGTGATATATATAACTGTTAGTAAGATTAATTACAATGGAATTATGTTTCAAGTGGTTAATTAAAATATTGATTATAAATATGTTATATTGTGTACCCAACATAGTAGGAATTGGGGATTCTTAGCATTTTTTCTCCACTATGTAAAATTACATTGTGTGAAAAATTAACAGTGTAAATTTATACTAAGTAAGTTAATAGTGTGTATGATTAATTTAAATTACATAATGATCTAGAATATTTAACTATGGATTAACCAATTTTGGTAAAACCAAATTTTCCTTTTGTGTGAGAAAGCTACTTTAACTCATTTTAGACAAAATTACAAAATTACAAAAAAACAATTGACCAATTTTAGGCTTATCTTACATGTTCAGGAAAAAAAATGGGCTACACACTCAACCTACCATTGTTTCAAAATCACCCACTCATAAGCCTTACTCTAAGTTGTGTTCTAAGCTTGTTATTTTTCTTTGCTTATGAATAATTGAGTGAGTATACTCAAAACTCAATTTGATCATCATTTTCCTTTCTAGAATTACTAGATCTACTATCCTATGGTTTTTTTTTTTTTGGTTGATTAGGAAATTCCTTGACACAATGAGTGTCTATATTTCTTGGCTTACCTTGCAACTCTTGTGATCACAACTTGAGGTATGGAGGAGCTATTTTAACTTTAAACCATGAATAATATTGCATTTTTTTCTTGAATAAATATGTCACATTGCAACTGATTTGGATTATACCATAATATTTTCATAATTGTTTTTGTTGGTTTGCGAGCACTTATGTGTATCTTTGTGCCTCTAGAAAGCATGGTAAAAATTTTCAAATATATCGAGTAAAGATAATATTTTTAGCAAATTTATTTTATTTATGACCTTGAATTTGACATCTTCTCTGTTTGAATGGTTTAATATAATTTCGTGGCATAATTGTGAAGTGGTTGAATGAAAACTTGAACTTAGGTATGAGTACTATTCCATAGTTTTATTGGATTTTTTTGGATTGAAATAATATTTATAAATGAATTTAGTTTTGGTATTCATAAATCTCTTCAAAGCACATTTTTAATATAGAAAAAATACTTTTTGGGAGAAATTTTACTTGATAAAAATATATTATAATAAGTTTTCTTGGTATAGAGTTTTTGAACTTTCATGGAATTTATGAAAGTGTTTATTTTAAAATTAATTATGGTAGGGAAAAAAAATTTAAGTCAATACAAGAAAACTGGTGTTTGGAGAAAAAAAAAATGTGTTAACTGAGACCTATGGGAAGTTCCCTATGAAAGGAATTGTAAAACAGACTTGATTTACTTAGGTAAATAAATAGTAAATTATTGATTCTTGAGCTAGTCCAGAAACAACTTTTAAATTTTAAAAAATAGCTATATTTAGTATTTTCAGCTGATAAATTTATGGATTGATATAAGCATGATGTAGAGGATTTGTATAAATTTTGTGTTATTTTGAGTTATATAAGTATGTTAAATAAATTTTGTAATTGTGTTACAACTTGCATTAACAGTTAAATATGACGTGAATTGTTGAAATGTGAGTAGGAGGGTATGTTCTACCTTAGAAGGAGAACCCTTATAATTATTATGCATTATGTGAATAAATGTTATTTGTGAATCATGCATTATTATACTTGACATCTGAGACTTGGGGAGTGTGACCCCTAGGCATCAACTACTGGAGTTGGTTGTGTTTGTGTGATTTAACTGTTTGCTTTGTGGAAACAAGGATGATGAATCCTTGTGGGGAGAAAATAGACTATGATAGAGTGCAATTGTGAGATTAGGACTTAGTATTAATGAATAATGATATTCATTAAGGACTAATGAATAAATTAATTCTAAGAGTGGGAATTTCATAACAAGTTAATTTAATGAAACATGAGTAAATAAACGTTTGGACATCAACTAAAAGAGTGAGACCCTTGCAATGGACCAACGTAGTATACATAATTGAAGCATAATACTTGAGTGTATGTGAGAATCTCATAAGATTCAATAAAACATGATGGGGTCATGAAACGGTATTCATAACAAACGTGTGGTTGTTAATGCGCACATTGCTTTATTTGGTGTGTTTTGTACAATATGAAATGAAAGGATTTCCTTTGACATCGGTATGAGTGAAATTGATGAGTTTTGGACATGATCACGGTGTCGATGACACATTTTACAAGAAAGTCCTTTTCAATGAGAGTTGATCAGAGGAACCAATTGGAATGGGGTGTGTGGTAATATTTCCATCTGCATGTGTTGTGATGAACAAGGTGGCGATTGTGACTCACTTAGTGTAGTGAAGAAGATATGTTGGTGTTGTGGACAAGAAGTTCACAAGGCACTTGATGGACCGTTGTTCGATGTTTGCGACAAAGGAATTTGCAAAACCCATTGGAAAACATAATCTATGTTGAGAAAAACATTGTTGAGGAGTCACTCCTTAGAGTGTGAATGACCACAAAGTGGTATCTGAGAAATGATCATAGGCATGGTGTCCTATGGGATATGGCACTGGGTCATATAACTGGCTCAACGACCTCAACTAAGTGATTAGCTAGTAAGAGCCTTGTCAACCAATGACGAGGGATGTACTCCTAGTACTCATCCACCTTAAGTGTAAGACCACTATGTTTGTGGAGTTTTAGTGGTAGTGGGCTCGAGTTTTGAAAGTTTACTCTAAGTGTAGAAATTCTTAGAACTTCAGTGAGAGTGTTAGTGTACCACTGGATGTGGATGTTGTTTGTGTATGTGGCTCGAAGGCCGTTTGTTTGTTTGTTTATTTAGGATGAGGGAAAGCTCACTGCATACGCTTTCTTTCAGAGGAAGATGGTGGATGATTGACCAAGAACCTGGGTGAGGGTCTAGATTTTTTAGGATGTATGGACACATGACAAGATCTAGGATCCAATCATTTTTTATGTAATCGTTTTCTACTATTAATTTTGAGGAACTACTATTATGTCTTGAGGTTATGTAAAACTGAAATATATTTAGCTATCTTTAAATACTTTTATGTATTTTGGGTGGCCATGGTGGATTATCTCAATAGATTATGTGTTCATGCTTTAGTGCTCCTATTGTAATTTTGTCTCAACTTCCTTATGTTATGTTATTTTCTTTTCATTATCCTTATGAGTTTATGCGACAATGTATGTACTTATTTATTTCCGCACGAAAGTTAATGGAGGATGTTTAAAAATATATTATCATTTATTCCTCACTTGAGTAGAGGGAATTATAAATTCTTTACGAAGACCTTTCTTCAAAGGAAAAAAAAGAAATATAAGCCTTTTTCCAGTTAATAAAGAGTATTTGGTTTTATAAATCGTGTACTTGATTTTAGGGTGTTACACAGTCCATGGAGGATGTGTAAAAATAACATATAGCACTTTTGATGCTAGATATTATATAAATGCTTATTTTAGTTAAGTGTTGGATGACATTAGTAAAGCAATGTAAAAGCTTTGGGAAGTGATATTGTTACCAATAGTAATTTTGGATGCTAAGTTCACCTAACACTCAAATAATTCCCTAATTAGTCCAATCAAGATTATACCATATGTTATCATCTAAACCATCAAAACGTTTAGGGGCCTGACATCATCCAATGTCCTGATTCTTGGCAACAGTCTTTTTCTTCTTCTTCTTCTTCCCTTTCTTCTTGGCAATAGTCTTTTTATTCTTCTTAAGAGGAGTAACAACAACATCCTCCTTGGCTTGAAGGGAAGCAACAAGTTCAACATCAATTTCTTCTTGTGTTGCCTCTTCTTGAGGAAGAATGGGGAGCTTGAACAAAATCACTCTAGGGAGTGGTTTCGCAGGTCATTCCCTTTTGACTCTGCTCTTCACCGTATCTTTTCTAGAGGTGTATATTGGATCATTGGAACGTGTCCAAGTATCATCCCTCCACATCATGCCATCTTAAGGGAGTGCGTTGTACTTAGAAGATGACACATGGACATAGTCACTATAGCGTTGCCATTGAGGAGTGGACACTTCTTAAGTTAGACAAGGAACTTCATCAGGGGTTCATGTCTTTGGTTTCTTTAGCATATAGGATACATTAGGCATTTTCCTTTATTATGAAAAGAGGGAAGTTCATGTGGATTTGATGCAAGAGTTGCATTGAGACGCATAGTTGTGCTTTGAAGGTGGAGACACTAAATGGTGTGAAGTTCCCCTTACAGTTACGGCTGGTACAAAGTTGGGATCATCCCAAACAATTTTTCAAATAGGGGGAAGAGGTTTGATCTTGAGCTACAAGTGACAATGGATGATTGTTTGAAGAAGGGGCATGAATCCTTCTTCACTTGCCAATTAAATATTAGGTTGAGGGGTTGTGTTTGGTTTTTTGGTGAGGTAACATGCTAGCAAAGGGAGAACAATGGGTTTCTCTCTCATGGGCAGTCTTTACTCATCAGAAATGACTTTTCAATCTTCATCAAGAAGGGGTTGTCTTGCTTGGACAATGAAGTAGTTATCCAATTAGGTGGATGGTAAAGGTTGGGGAACATATTGGTTGGTTGATGGTTGGTTTATTGTTTGGGTTGGTTCAAATTGTTCAACACCTTATGTGCAAAAATTTATGTTGACATTGTGGTTTCTATTTGAGTTGAGAGTGTGGCTAGTATTTGTTGTTCTAGTGGGGGTGGAGTTTAAAATAAAGTTATGTTAACTCTTATGGTAGTAAGGAATTTTTTTAAAGGTTTGGGTTGATGTTGAACAGTTGGTTTAGATTGGGGAGTAGAGGAAGTTGTAACCATAGGAATAATAGAAGGAGAAGCAACAAAAATGGGTATTGCACTTACATGAATGAGAGGAGGAGGAGGTGGAAGTCAATCCATGTTATCTTCCTCCAAAATCATTCTACAAAAATGCACTTTCTACTTTAACACTTGTTTATGATTAATTGTTGTCTTCTACTTTTTTGTTGGAACAACCTTAATAGGAGCTTTAGCTACTCACTTCTTCCTATAAATAAGAGCAATATAATCATCCTCAATATCCTCATCATGTTGTTCATTCAAAATAGGAATTGGGAGTTTAGTCTAAGGCTTCACTAGAGATGTCAACTTGTCATCATGTTTAGTCTTTGTAATCCACAACACCAACACATCTCCTCCACTACACTAAGTGAGTAACATGCAGATGGAAATATTACTACACACCCCATTCCAGTAGGTTCCTCCAACCAACTCTCACTAAAAAGGCCTTTCTCATAAAATGTGTCATCAACACCGTGATCATGTCCAAAACTCATCAATTTCACTCATACCGACATCGAAGGAAATCCTTTCATTTCATATCTCACAAAACACACCAAACAAAGCAATGTGCACATTAAGTACCGCACGTTTGTCATGAACACTATTTCATGGCCCCATCAAGCTTGATTGAATCTTATGAGATTCTCACATACACTCAAGTATTATGCTTCAATTATGTATAATACTTTGGTCCATTGCAAGGGCCACACTCTTTAAGTTTAAGTCCAAAGGTTTGTTTACTCATGTCTTATTAAGTTAACTTGTTATTAAATTCCCGCTCTTAGAATTAATTTATTCATTAATTCCTTAATGAACATCGTTATTCATTAAGACTAAGTCTTAATCTCACAAATGCACTATATCATAGTCCATTTGCTCCCACAAGGATTCATCATCGTTGTTTCCCCAAAGCAAACAATTAAATCACACAAATACAACCAACTCCAACAGTTGGTGCTTAGGAGTCACACTCCCCAGGTCTCAGATGTTAGGTATAATAATGCATGATTCATAAATAACATTTATTCACATATCAACATCACATAATGCATAATAATTATAGGGGTTCTCCTTCTAAGGTAGAACATTGAAATATACAAGAACACACTAGAGGGGGGGGGGGGGGGGGGTTGAATAGTGGGTTTAAAACTTTTCGAAAATACTGTTAGTTCACAAATTGCCCTCTTGGATATATGTTAGTTTAAAACAAAAAATATATCCTTGCAAGGCAAAGCATAGAAAATATTTTCAAAAGAGCACAGTGAGCAAGATAGATATTTGTAAACATAGGACAGTAGATAAGAGCTTGTTTTTATATTGGTTCACTCAACCTGACCTACGTCCAGTTCTCCTTTAACAACTATTAAAGGGTTCCACTATAATCAATTGATTACAAAACAAGTATTCTTCACTGCCACTTCTGGATACAAGTATTCTCTATGCCACTACTGGCTACAAGTATTCTAAACCACTTCTGGTTACAAGTATGAATCTCCCATTGAGATTATACTTTCCAAGTATTCTTTTATCACTAAGCCACTCTTGGCTTTCTATACAAAAATGTAAAAGATCCAGATAACTCTCAAGGAGAGGATATAATCAAATGTTGAATCTGAATGAGCTTGTAGAGGATGGGTGTTCTATTTCTCTCAGCTCGCGTTCAAAACTTGCTCTCAGAATGCTTTCTCTTGTTGTCTAGATTTATTTCGTTATTCAGTTCACGTTCAATAGTTCATCTCCTTTATTTTGCTCCTCTTTTTTTTTCGTTTCACAGAGGCTTCCTTATAAAGTGAGCTTCATGATTTTGAATGTTAGAGAAGACATTTTTTCCGTTGTCTCACACAGTAGAGTGTTGAAGTAGCTTTGATTGTGCTTGATGTGACAGGAGCAGGTCTCTGTCTTTGTTGTAGTTTGTCTTTTAGCTAAAAGTGTGTATCCCAATGCTAATTGGTTCTTTTGGCTGTACCTACACACTTTACATAGTACGAGACATGCAAGTAATACGAGGAATTGAAGAAAGTAATGTCAAAGGGTATCTCCCTTTGTCTGTTGCAGCAGTGCCTTTATTTGAGTAAAGAATTAATTATAAATCACGTATTCCTCAGCACATATGACAAATTGTGTTCTATTCCAGCATAGACAAAGTCTGGCTTAACAAACATAGTCTGGTCTTGATTAAGTATGGTCCATTTGTGCACAGACAACGTCTGGCTTTAACAAACACATTCTTATTGAAAGACATGGTATGTTCTAGCCTTAGACATCATCTAGCTTAACAAACACATTCTTAATTAAAAGACATGGTCTGTTCTAGCCTTAGACATCGTCTTGGTGTTTGGCATCAAACATCTTTTGGTGCTTGGCATCAGACATCGTCTAGCCAGTTAAGAACTTATTTAAATCTGTTTATAGCCAATTTCAGTGCTAAATTTAACCATTATAGGTTCTCAGACAGTTAGAGCGTAGGATTTGAGTTAAGAGATTATACCATTGTCTGATCTTACTTTGATTTCCTGAAATCACTTAGTCTCAAATTATCAGTTGATCAAATATTATTACATTTGTTATCATCAAAACCTATCAAGGTATTAGGGGCCAGACATCATCAAATGTATTGGTTCTAACAAACATACCCTCATACTCACATTTCAACAATTCACATCGTATTTAATCGTTAATGTAAGTTGTAACACAATTACAAAATTTATTTAACATACTTATATAACTCAAAATAACACCAAAATTTATACAAATACTCTAGGTCATGCTTATATCAATCCATAAATTTATCAACTAAAAATACTAAATACAACTATTTTTTAAAATTTAAAAGTTGTTTCTGGACCAGCTCAAGAATCCACAGTTTACTATTTATTTACCTAAGTAAACCAAGTCCGTTTTATAATTCCTTTCATAGGGAACTTCTCATAGGTCGTAGTTAACACATATTTTTCTCAGTATTTTATTTTTTCTCAAAACACCAATTTTTCATTTATCTCTTTGTATTGATAGAATTTTTTTTCCCTGAACATAATTAATTTTAAAATAGACACTTTCATAAATTCCATGAAAATTCAAAAATTCTATACCAAGACAACTTATTATAATATATTTTTATCAAGTGAAATTTCTCCCAAAAGCTATAATGTATAGTCCCTAATTTTCATTTGAGTAGTCTTGGTCCTTAAAGTATTTTTCTATTTGGCTTTTGGTCCCTACATTAGTAAACTCTATTAGTGAGTGATATGACTCAGATAGATGCCACATGTCTCATTAATTAACTGACA
The DNA here is from genome assembly GCA_014843725.1 of Amphicarpaea edgeworthii. NCBI lineage: Eukaryota > Viridiplantae > Streptophyta > Magnoliopsida > Fabales > Fabaceae > Amphicarpaea > Amphicarpaea edgeworthii. Next base: position 11,730,989 of record CM026324.1, read on the forward strand.
CTAACACGTGACATTAATTTTTTTTTAAAATTTTAATTTTAAAAAAACAAAATAATTTTTAATATATATATATATATATATAATCTTAATGTCATGTATTAGTTAATTAATGAAATACGTAACATCTATCAAAGTTAGATCACTTGCTAACAAAGCTCATTGACGGAGGGTACAAAAACAAAATGCAAAAATAGTTTAGGACCAAGATCAGTTAAATGAGAAATAGGAACTATAAACAAAATGCTCAATACTTCAAATACCAAAAACATGATTTTCCTTTATCTTGAATACCCCATGTTTATTTTATATACATATATATAAGCTTATCATTGTATTTTGTTTTTGTATGAATGCAAAGATCGTGTGTTAACACGAGTGTTGACACTCCAAGAGATCATGTAATCCTTTGAAGATCTTGATGTACATTGATGGCTGGTGGACTAGTTGTATGGATTCCTCTTTTGTTTTTGTTTTTTTACTTATGTTTGTGGGGACCAACTTAAGGCTCTAATGTATACTACTTTTATATAAACAATGCTTTGTGAATGTAAATATGAGTGACAAGAACAAAATATTTATAGGCTCTTTAATATATATTATAGTTAATTTTAGGCCTAATTGTACTTTTGGTCCCCTACTTTCAAAATCAAACAATTTTGGTTCAACTGTTAATTTAGAACTATTGACTATTAATTTTAATGTTGACTTTTTTTTATTGTCAATTTTAATTACTATTTTTTTTTACCAATACCCTCCCTCTCATTTACCCCAATTTATTGTACATCCCTATGCTAAAAAATAAAACTAATAAAATTAGAATGCTCCTTCTCCAACGCTTCTCTTCTTCTCTTCTTTACATATATGGTGAGGTTTTGAATCCATTTTTATTCCTTCTCTCGAACCCCTTCATACACTCATCTTCCTTCCTCTTGAACCCATCTTCCTCTTGTTAGCCTTTGAAAAACTCTAGCCATCACGACACCACAACACACCCATGGAGAGCAGCGCCATGTATTCTAGCTCTGGTTATGAACAGTTCAACAATGCGCATCTTCTGACTCTAGTTATGGACACTTCAACGTTGCACATCTTCTAGCTCTAGTCATGGAGACTAGCTTCGCGCCCTTCTTTAGATTAATCATTGTTGCTTTGCTATGGAAAGTGGGTGCGCTGAAAAATGCAGAAAATGGGATGAAGAATAATAAAAATAAGCTGAAGACAAAGCTGAATGTTGGGTTTTTAAATGTTGTTGTTGATGGTTGTAGGTATGAATAAGAAATTTTGATTTGGTGGGTGTGTGACTTGTAAATTGATAGCAATTATTGTTTTGTATGAACTGAATTATGATAAATTTGTGATAACAATTTGGTAAAGTATACTTTGGTAGATTTTGTAAAGTTTACTTTGGCAGATTTTGAACTAGTTTTTGTAAAGTTTACTTTGGTAGATCTATGACAACAATTTTTTTTTTTTACAGATTTGTGTATAAAAGTGTTTGAATTGCAACAACCTATGAAGATAATGTAGAAAAAAAATGCATATCTAATTTGTAAAGTCCCAGTGTTTCTAAAAATCAACAATATTTAAACCTATTTGATATTAATTGTTGCATAAAAAAGCTGATAATATTTAAATTGAAATGCAGCAAAACATATGACAATTGAATCAAAAAAGTTAATCATATTTAAACTGAAATGATATGAAATTTAAGGTCTGAAGCTGAAATGCTTTGAAAGTGAAGGTAGTGAAATGTTATCCAACAAATGATTTTAATTGTTGCACTAATGAGTACATTGTATAAAATTACATGACTTTGGATAAACATAAAAGTAATGAGTATATTGTATAAGAAATTACATGACTTTCGATAAACATAAAAGGTACCATCTCAGTGGTCCATCATTCTAAAAGTCATAACAAAAGACATAAAATCCTAGAACCATGGTATCTTTACATCCAAAAAAGTAGAAAAGATTCAACTATTAGTTAATCATGGGTCAAGTTGTAGTTGATTGTGAGTGTGGATCCTCAACAGTACATTGCAGCAGTATTTAGAGCAGTACCTTATTTATTGGTTGTTATAAGACTTTAACTATACACTTTACCACACTAGATTTATTCTCTACAATATTTATAATTTATTTATTTTTATTATTTTTCTATTCACCTATTTATTTTGAAAGTCTTTTTGTATTCCACAATAGAAAAAAGAAAGAAATAATAACACACAAAAACGATAATATATATATATATATAGGGATTTGCTAATATGCACACACCTGTTTTTCACTATGAGCGCGTTAGCAAGGTGCACCAAAATTTTTGGACAAAAAAACCATCAATCTTTCATTTAAATCAACACAAATTAAAAGGATATTTGTGTAATTTATTAGAAAGATTAGCATTAAATATTTAAATTCAAATTGAAATTTAACATAACAAAAATATCTCTAAAAGATTCACTAATTAAAAAGTAAATCTACAAAATCACCACCACCACACCACCACCACCACCACCATTGTGGCCATCACTACTGTAACATCCCACTTTCGTTACATAACTAACTAAAGAAATATTTGATTTTTTTTTAATTTAAAAACTCTTTCATTAAACTATTTATTAAAAGACTGTGAACTTTTCTCGAGTTCCAAAATCAATGAATATAATCCAAAGTTTAAAGTATAAAACATGAGTTTATAAAACCAAGTTGAATCATTTACAATACCTCATGGTACTTCACTCTTTATAAAAAGAAATATAACTTCAATAATATAAAACTCTTGCAACAAAAGCTTAACATAAATCTAAGTTATCCATACGTAAAACAAAGTCAAGGAAAAGAAGGAGGAAAATGTAGCTCCAAGCTTGTGCGTGTTCCATCTACAACGGCTCTAAGAGAATTCCACCTGAACCCATCTACTCCCTCGTATGTCAAGGTCGGGATCATCACAGTCATAACCACACGTGCCACACGCAAGGGTAAACTTACGAAAAGGGGGAAAGCTAACTATTAACTTCATGGCACAACCATCTCAACCAAATCATACAACGCAGTTATTAGATAGACCCACAGCTATGAACAACAGCACAAATCTATCGCAACATAAATCATCACATCTCGTTACATCTATTCATCAAATATCACAATCATTCATCAACTATCACACAATTTCGTCATACTCATTCAAGAGTAATCATCATCATAACTCAACACCACAAGTCATTAATCAACCTTAATAACATACACTGACTCTACTCCATGAAGACTCAACACAATATGAGCATCCCCGATAGGCCCCATCCCATAACATAGTCTTGCTATCTAACCATTCTGGGAGTCCCTTGGGCTGATCATGTGGGGGAGGTGTGGTTTTATAAAAAATAGACAAGTTTATATATTGGCTTACCTTTGTAAGTTTGCAAAACCTTACATCTATAGGGATTCGCCCACTCGTCTATTCTATAGGCCCATTCTCGTTAGCCACCATGAAAACCCTCAACACTAGGTTGAGAGCCTACCTAGCACTCCTAACTTACATGCCTACCCATATGCTCGTGCACCAACTGTGCATACAAGGTATATTTCTGTGCACCAACTATGCACCCACCGTATACCAACGACACATATTTGGAATCCTCTCCAATCTTAGATATGGCACCTCCATACCCGCCATCTCCAATGGCCCAACTTAAGGATCCAAATACATCTCAATAGTCCATACAACAATAATAAGACTTGGATCACTTGAGGTTTGAGATACAGCACCTCTTTACCCACCATCTCACTCATGGTCTGTTTCAAGTATCCAAGTTTCACACCATCACCACTACCAACAACAACATTATATCTCCTATACACTAAAGGGTCATTAAGCCTCTTGGGAAGTGGTTCTCTACACTCTAACACGCCATCTAGAGTAAAACACAGGAGTGGTACTTGAGAAGATACCCCACTAGGCGAGACCCCTAAGTCGCTTTAGTGGGGCTGAGTCCTGGCGTGGAACTCACCCTCCCAAGTATACCATTTTTCATTAACAACAAAAGTCTTCCCAAAGGACATAGCTAATTCCTTTTAACATATAGGGATGATTTCATAACAAGTTCACATTCACATCACATACATCATCATCTCACCAACAACCAATTTTCAATTTCTAAAAATATCATAATCTTCTTAATATCACATTCAACAAGATCACAATTATATTTCCTTACATACATATTATAAAGATTCATAAAACCACATTATATCCACTAGGGAACTTTCAAGAAGTATTAAAAGTAAAACAAAACACTATGCCTTCATTTAGCTTAAGCATAGAAACTTAGCTTAGCCAAACATTTAACTTGGGCTAGAAATTCTAGCTTGAGCTAAAATTGTGCAGACCCAGTTCTATCGAAATTTAGCTAAGGCTAAAATCTCTAGCCTAGCTAAAACCGCAGATTCTACAACTAAAGTTCTTTGAAAATCTTAGCTTCTGACCCCATTAATGGTTACCCAATCATTCAAACTCACAACAAACACATCATAAATCATCCCTTAAGCTTATTAACACTAAAACCTAACAAGAACACACAAGATTCAAATTAATCAAACCCATAATCATCATAAAACAAGTAAGGTAGGTTAGCTTCCCTTACCTATCACCATTTCCAACCTAGAATTGAGAAGAAAAGGGGATCTTGAGCTCCACCAAGGGTTTTCCTCCAATCATCAACTCCACCGCATCAAACTCATAAACAACTGAAAACAACGCTCAAAAATGGATTTTACATCAAAATACATAACGGGTCACTCCAACAAAAGGTAAGGAGAAAAAGATTAAAACAAGGAGGTCGAGGGAGGAAGAAGAAAGCGAGCTTACCACTCCTACAAATAGCTAAGAAACTCTAACTGATGAAAGGAAGTCTCCAATGGTGTGGGTACTAAAGCCCTAAGTTGGAGGAAAGCTTGGAGGAAGGTGAAGAAGTGAAGGATATGTGGAAAAGAGGAAGCTTGTGCGTGCATTTAAGCTTTGGAGTCACTTAAAGCTTTGCTAGTCGACACCCCCCCTTATTATAACTATAGTCTATTATTTATTTTTATCGAAAACAACTAAGTCTCACACTCTCACGATTAAAAATCTAAACCCACTATAACACATCAAGCACTAAAAGCATAATATTATTAATCGGTAAACATATCGAATAACATAATTTCAATTTAATTCAACTAATACCCCCAATCAAATATTTAGTCATACATTATTAAAATCAGAGTGTTACAACTGCCACCACTAAGACCGGACTGGTTTGACTACCATTGCAGCCACCACCTTGTCCATTGTCGCCGTCATCACCACCATTGTCAACACCACCGTCACCACCACCACCATGATTACCAACACCTCATGACCGTCGTCGCAATTGCCACCACTGCCGCCACACCATTGTTAGCACCATCATCGCCACCACCTCCCCTGTCATGATCATTGTTGCAAAGGGATTTAGCCCTCCATGAAGATCTTCATGGGGGCTACCATAGAGCTGCACAAAAATGAGAGAGAAAGGGGAAAGAAGAGAAGAAAAAAAAAGAGGAGAGAGGAGAGAGCACTTTTAATTCCCAAAAGTGAGACTTTTATCCAATGAAGCAGTGTTATCTTGCAAAAGGGGAAAACTAAAAATATAAAAGACTAAAACCGTGGTCCCACACAAGAGGGCTCAAACCCACTAAATAAAAGGCTACCTTAACTAATTAAAATTACCAAAGAATCCCTAGTTACAAACTAAAACGTGGAATTATTACAAGTGCAGGACCGTAACATTGAATCCAAAATTTGACCCTGGAAACGTCCGAATTAGACAATCCTTGTGAGACACAAAATTGTAGATCTCCTCCTTATATTTCAAAAAAGACAAAAATCATCAAAATTGGAGACCTGCGTCAAAATTTATGGGCTGCACAAGGGACAGTGTCAAAAGCATCAATAAAACATGACAAATAGCAATTTTAGACACTTGAACCCAAAACGACCCAATCTCACAAAACTCAATTAAAAGGGCCAAAACGAGGTATAAAAACATGTCTAGACTATGCTAAATGAAACTCTAGACTATGCTAAAATACATTCTATCAGACTCCTTGTTGAAAGTAAACATTATATCCACTGTTGCAAAATTGACTTATGCTTAGTAGATTGTGTTTTAGTCCATCAACAAATAAACCAATATTTATAGAGAGACTAGGAGGGATACCTACTTTACTTGTACCCCTTACTTCCCTTTTTGATTCCCTCTGAAAGTGACTATACCACCATGCATTGGTGTCAGGCTTAAGAACATAGAACTTACGCTCGTCATGTGATGTGAACAGCCATTGTCCAAGTACCATGACTGGTGTTTCTTTCCTACCATCAGGGACATCTCATTTTCTTCCTCATCTAAAGCTTCAGACGTAGACGCTGAGGTGTTGTTGTCTGTCATCAGACCTTGCTCATTGTCTAATGCATCTTCTTCACCAGACACAAACGATGGACTAGTTACGTCTACCATCAGACAAAGGTTGGCTTCCTCATCTGATCCTCGTCTGTTGAGTCCTCTAGATCTTCCCATGTGGACATTAAGCCTTTCTTTCTGGGAAATATTTTTTTGACTCTTTCCTTTCATTTGCTAAGCTTTGGACATTCAGATTTGAAGTGTCATGGCTTCTTGCATTCGTAGCAAACAATAGGATTCTTCTCCTTCTTCTCATGGTTTGCTGGGAACTTTTTGTTGAAGTTCTTCCACCTCGAACCTCCTTTCTTCCTCCACATTTTGTGGATTCTTCTAAAGATGAATGAGAGCTCATCATCTTCACCTGAGTCCTCTTCACTTGAGGATGTGGTTTCCTCTTCTAATTCTACAACTTTTAAGGCTTTAAAGGTTCGTCCCTTGGATGGTCTGGACGTTTGGCTCTTGAATGATGATGATTCCACTTGTGTAGTCTGCTTGGGCTTTTGAGCCTTCAAGGCTAGAGACTTGTCCTTTTTTAGTTTAGCATCTCCTTGTAGCTCTTGCTCATGCAACGTTAGTATGCTCACGAGCTCTTCAAGAGGAAGAAAGTCTAGGTTCTTTGATGCCCTTATAACTGTGACCTAAGGTCTCCACTGTTTGAGCAAGCTGCGTAGAATTTTGTCAATATGCTTAAAGTTCTCGAAACTTTTACCAAGGTTTTAGAGCTCATTTAAAATAGTTTGAAATCTAGACATCATAGCAACAATGATTTCATCTTCTTCCATAGTAAAGAGTTCATATTCTCTTGTTAGAACACTTACTTTATTTCTTTTTACCTGAGTGGATCCCTTATAAGTCATTATGAATGTGCCCATATGTCTTTGGTAGATTTGAATTAACTGATCTTTCTATGTTCAATTTTTGAGATGCATGCATGAATGGCATTTCTTGCTCTAGAGTTAAGAATGAGTCTTTGCTTCTATTCTTTTGTCAAGTGTTCTCTTGGAATTTCATTTTCTCCATCATCAATTGGAATGTAGTTTCCATTTTCTATGACATCCAGCATATCTACATGGCATGACTTAAAGAATGTTTCCATTCTTTGTCTCCAGTAGGTGAAGTTCTCTCCTTTGAAAATTGGAGGCTTATGGATGGATTGACTTCCCTACTCCATTCTTGTGTAGGATCTTTAGCTCTATATTTCTGAAGATAGTTATTAGAGACCAAGCTCTGATACCAACTGAAATACACAAGAACACTAGAAGGGGAGGGTTGAATAATGAGTTCAAATAAAACTTTTCACAAAGATTATTAGTTCGCGAGTTGCCTTTACAGATATATGTAAGTTTAAACAAGCAAAGACATCTCTTCAAGGCAAAGCTTTCTAGAAACCTTTTCAAAAGTGCACAGCGTGCAAGATGAACAATTGTAAACACATGATAGCAAAGGTAGAATGCTTGTTTTATACTAGTTCACTCAACCTGAGCTACATCCAGTTCTCCTTTAACAACTGTTAAAGAGTTCCACTATAATCAACTGATTACAAAACAAGTAGTCTTCACTGCCACTCCTTGTTAGGATCAGTCGATTACATCAAGAGGGGGGTGAATTGATACAACGTAAATGTGCCAGATTCTTTTTCCCAATAAAAGCTTTTTACCATCACTCTTGAAGTTTTAATAAAAACATTTTTAGAAATGTGATATTGAATGAATAAACCAGGAAAAAAATCTTAGCTCATGACAGATTTCATTAGATCAAATAAACTTGTTTAAAGATTAAAATATGAATTGAAAGAGATGAAAGGATAGAGAGATTGAGCCTATTGATTTTATACTGGTTTGATCAACCACCAATCAATATCCAGTTCTCCCTTTCACCAAGGGGTTCTACTATGAATTTGATTATATACACCATGCACACACAATTCACAACAAATACTGAATTCATAACCTGAAATAGGAACTTAAAAACTGAATGTGAAAACACCATTTGCCATCCAATTTCTAACCACTAGAACAACACAATTCTAGTAACAAGATTAGGAAACCTTTCCTAATAACAACACAACATTTAGGAATACTCTTCCTACAATGCTAAAACAAAAAAGATCATTAGAAAAAGATTCAAGAACGAAAACACCTTTATGTGCTGATTAATCTGATGTAAGGATCATTTGAAGAACTCCAATCTGAGTAAGTTTAACAGTCAAGAACAATCATTGAATAACCTCAGTTCATAGATGAACAAGAGAGGAATACAGTTGTATAGGCTTAGAGTTTTAATCTCAAAAGGGTATAACAATAAGAGCAAGATGAGTTATCAAAAACTCAAAAGAGATTAGCTAATGTGCAGAAAAGAAAGAGTAAGCTTCAAAGCAATATCAAATCTGAGAATCAAATCAAAGGATTTGGATTTTAACAAATGAAAGATAGAAAAGATATTATGAATTAATTGTCTCTCTGCACAGGATGCTATGGGTTCAAATATATAGGATGGGTCAAAAAGATTCAGAGTTAGTTGGAAAAAGAATGAGTCTTGGGAATCTTTCAAAATGACTGTTATACCAGATATAATCGATTGCAATTAAGGTGTAATCGATTATCCCGTGTATCAGAATATGATTTAAACTTGCTGTCATCTATTGTAATCGATTGCAAATGAGACAGAGCCAATTTTGAGTTCTAGAGATTGACTTGTAATCAATTGTAGCTCGATGGTAATCAATTGCAATTGAAACAGGGCAATTTCTGAAATCTAAAAACAGCATTATAATCGATTGCAATAGTTGGTAATCGATTAACTTGATACCAGGGATGGTTCAAAACAAATTTGGCCATCTAGCAATCGATTCCCAAGGTGTGTAATCGATTGCAATTCTCAGAATAAGTTCCTAAGTAAGTAAATCATCTAGCAATGCTAGAGATAAAAGAAAAGAAAGCAGATCAAACATCTAGCATGTAAAATTTCTAGCTTAGTCTATAACAAACAATACAATGCCATCATCCATACATGTTATGGCATAAAACAGAAAACACTAGACTAAGAGAATGGAGAAGACTTAAGGTATGAAGATACCAAAAATCTAAATGAAGAAGCGTCAATCTTCACTCTTGGCTACAAGTTGAAATACACAAGAACACACTAGAAAGGGGGGGTTGAATAGTGGGTTAGAAAACTTTTTCACAAACACTATTAGTTCATAAGTTGCTTTCTTGGATATATGTATGTTTAAACAGCAAATATATCCTTGCAAAGTAAAACTTTGAAAACCTTTTCAAAAGAGCATAGTAGGCAAGGTGAATAGATGTAATCACAAGACATCAAATAGAAGCTTGTTTTTATATTGGTTCACTCAACCTGAGCTACGTCTAGTTCTCCTTTAACAACTGTTAAAGGGTTCCACTATAATCTACTGATTACAACACAAGTATTCTTCACTGCCACTTCTAGCTACAAGTATTCTCTATGCCACTACTGGCTATAAGTATTCTAAATCACTACTGGTTATAAGTATGAATCTCCCCCTGAGATTATACTTCCCAAGTATTCTTTTATCACTAAGCCACTCCTGGCTTTCTATACAAATATGTATAAGAGTCAGATAACTCTCAAAGAGAGGATATGAACAAGTGTTGAATCTGTATGAACTTGTGGAGGATGGGTATTTTCTTTTCTCTCAGCACATGTTTCTCAGCTCTTTCTCAAAGTGTTTTGCTTGTTGTTCATATTGCTTTGAATATTTTTGTTTCGATTCAATTCCTTATCATTTCATTAGTCTTCTCGTTGCATAGAAGCATCTTTATATAGTGTGCTTCATGGATTTGAACGTTGGAGAAGATAGGTTTCCGTTGTCTCACAGAGGAGTGTTGAAGTTGCTTTAGTTGAGCTTGATGTGATAAGAGCAGGTTCCTGTCTCTGTCATAGTCAGCTTTTAGCTTAAGGTGTGCATCTCAATGTTGACTAGTCTTTTGGCTATACCTACACACTTCACACAGTTCGAGACATGCAAACAATACGAGGAATAGAAGAAAGTAAGTTCAAAGAGCATCTCCCTTTCTTTCTGTAACCAATAGTGCCTCTTTTAGTGAAAATAATTAATTATAAAGCACATATTCCTCAACACGTAAAACAGATCATGTTCTGTTCCAGAAGAAACAATGTTTGGCTTTAACAGACACAGTCTAGTCTGATTAAGCATGGTCTGGAATGACAGACATGGTCTGGTCTAGTACTTATGCATAGTCTGGTCCTAGACTTGTATTGTTTGTCCTAAGACTTCACATAGTGTGTCCCAAGATTATTGTATGGTTTGGTCCTAGACTTTGCATGAGTCTTTCCAAGACTTAGCATGGTCTGTTCCAAGACTGTACCGTCTGACCTCATGAACTTCGCATGGTTTATTGTAGAACTTATTTTAGTCTGATTAAAAGCATTTTTGGTGCTTGATAAATTATTACGAATTGTCAAACAATTAAGATAGAGAGTGATATGGAGAGATTATACCATTTGTCTGTTGATCAATTTTGATTCCTTGAAATTACTTAATTGCATATCATTAGTTGATCAAATATTATCACATCTGTTATCATTAAAACCCATTAAAGGATTAGGGGTCAGACATCATCCAATGTCTTGGTTCTAACACAAGTATTCTCTATGCCACTACTAACAGACTAGTATTCTAAGCCACTATTGGTAGACTAGTATTCTAAACCACTATTGGTTACAAGTATAAATCTCCCCCTGAGATTATACTTCCCAAGTATTCTTTGATCACTAAGCCACTTTTGGCTTTCAATTCAAATACAGAATGTGATTCAAATAGCTCTCAAATAGAGGATATGAAAATAGATTTGAATCTAAGTGAGCTTTGTAGAAGATGGAGTTTCTCTTTTCTCTCAGCTCTTGTTTATCACTTGGTGCAACTTTTTCTCATAATGCTTTTATGCTTGTGCTAGATTGTTCATATTAGATTGTCTTAGAATCGTTATTTTTCTCATTGCATTGAAGCATCTTTATATAGTAGAGCTTCATGGATTTGAAGTTGGAGAAGAAAGGTTTCCGTTGTCTCATAGTAGTGTGTTGAAGTTGCTTCAACTGAGCTTGATTTGATAGGAGCAGGTTCCTGTCTTGTCACACCTTGCTTTTAGCTTTAGGTGTGCCTCTCAAAGCTGATAGGCCTTTCCAATGTACCTACAAAATTTCACACATTTGGAGACATGCAAGCAGTCATACGAGGAATAGAAGAAAGTTATTTAGAGAGTATCTTCCTTTCTTTCTGTAACAAACAGTGCGTTTTTAAAGTCAATAGATGATCATTAAAAGCATATTCCTCAGCATGTGAATTAGCACATGGTCTGGTCCAACACAGATATGGTCTGGTCTAACATAGACATGGTCTGGTCTAGCACATAGATAGTTTGGTCCAACAATGCAGGGTTTGGTCTAACTATCACATAGTCTGTCCTGAGACTATTGCATGGTCTGGTCCGAGACTTTGCGTAGTCTGTTCCAAGACCTATACCATCTATTCTAATGACTTCTACATGGTCTATCCCAAAAGGCCGAGAAAGGTATGAGTTTAACTTTGTTGATACATGCATTTTATAATAAAACATGAAGTGATTGTTATCTCTTTTCACCCATGTGGGACTTTGACACAGTGATTCAACATTTATCATAAGATGAACTTTCAATCTTAAAATAGTCCAAGTAGAGTCACTGTGAGAATGATGGGTACAAGATATGGTAAAGATTATCTTATCAGGTTGATGATGAACATTTGAACAAAACATTTGTAATTCAGTCAAAAAATTCAATGGATGCAGTGAGATCGATTAATAAATTCTACAAAATTTAAGTTTAATTAATAAAATAAGTCTACAGCTAGCTAAAATAAATAAAATTTAATTAATAGAGTTAATGAAATCAATTAAAAAATTATGCCAGAAGTGCATATTAATTTATCAATTGTATTCGATCATTTATACTTTGTTGTCAATGATTTGTACACAAATTTGACTAAAAGGTTAGATGGTTTTGAAAACATTTACAAAATAAATCAAGGTCCCTGGATGGATGCATGGATACCTTCCACATTAGTAGTCTGGTCTTTAGCACTGAAGTCAATTAGCTACAGAATACACATAGCTTGGATTGAACCACGATGATATGCTGATAGCCAAGTCTGAAATTCAACTGATATGACTACGTTGAATCCAATATCATAGATCCTTTTTTAATATTATTAGAAAAAAAGTAAAATGGTACAAAGAAAAATGGGGGGATCGAGCCTAACCCATTTGAGTGAAAACTCAATTACAATAGTAATGCAACCACTACAAAACAAGCAAGAATAAAGGTAGTTGTTGTACAAAAAGCTACTACAAAGAGATCACATGCCTATCTCGGTCAATATGTTGTTCAAAATGTAGTTGCAAAGTCAACAACATCCCTTCACAAAGACATCAATAAAGATGTTAAGTTGTAGAAAAATTCTGCAGCTGCACCAAACCAGAGAGGTTGAGTAAAGTAGCAAAATGCAGCAGCCACATCTCAAAAAGGACAACAAAAATCGCAAATGAGGGCATCCATTTGTAGTAGCCTAGTAAGTTAAAGATGCGACTGCAACCACACACAGTGTAGCTGCTTTGAGGCAGCTAAAAACAGAGCAGCATCCTTTCACAAAGATACCAACAAAGATGTTAAGTTGCAGCAAAATTTGGCAGTTGCACCAAACCAGAGAGGTGAGCCAAATTTAGACATTAAAATAGAAACATGCAGCTGCAAAATGAAGCAAAAAGCAACTACAAAACATAGCAAAATGCAGCAGCCACATCTCAAAAAGGCTAACAAAAATCGTAGTTGAGAGCATCCATATTGCAGTAGCCTAGCAAGTTAGAGATGTAGCTGCTTTGAGGTAGCTAAAGCAGTAGAGCAACAACCAGAAAAAAGCTTAACCAAGTTCAACCCCAATCAACAGAGACTAGATTCATCACAGACCAACAGGTGTAACATATTAGCATTTGCTTGTGCAAAGAGTTGCCTAGGAGGATGAAGATTGACACCTCTCCATCTAGATTTTTGGTATCTTCAGACTGTAAGTCTTTTCCGTTCGTCTTAGTCTTTTCTTTTCTTAAGCCATAACATGTATGGATGATGGCTTTGTATTGTTTGTTGTAGACTAAGTTAAAACCTTTATGCTAGGATGTTTGCTTTTGCCTTTTTTTTCTTCTATCTCTAGCATCAAAAGATGATTTGCTATCTTAGGAACATATTTTGATAATCGCAATCGATTACACATGCTTGGAATCGATTACCATATGGCCCAAACCTTTTTAGAACCATCTCTGGTATCAGGTTAATCGATTACCACAAGTGCCAATCGATTACAATGTTGTTTACAAATTTTAGAAATTGTCATGTTTCTATTGCAATCGATTACCATTTAGCTGCAATTGATTACAATGTATCACAGTTAGTTTAAATCATCTTCTGATACACGGGATAATCGATTACACCTAAGTTCAATCGATTATATCTGGTATAACGATCATTTTGAAAGATTTCCAAGATCTGATCTTTGTCTAACTAACTCCAAATCTTTCTGACCCAGCCTATATATTTGAACCTAAACCATTTCGTGCAGAGAGACCTAAATTCATAATATCTTTTCTATCTTTCACTCACTTGTCAAAATCCAAATCCTTTGATTTGTTTCTCAAATTTGATATTTTCTCAGAAAAGCTCTCTTTGTTTCTGCACTTGTGTTAATCTCTTCTGAGTCTCTGAAAACTCACCTTGCATATACAGCTTTACCCATTTTAAGATTAAACCTCTTAGCCCATACAACTATATCTCACTTGTTCTTCTATGAACTGAGGTTCTTCAAAATCTAATCTTGCCTGCTATACTTACTCAAATTGGAGTTCTTCAAATGATCTTTACATCAAATATATCAGCACCTTAAGGTGTTTTCGTTCTTGATCTTTTTCTATTGATCTCGTTGAAATACATAAGAACACACTAGAAGGAGGGGGGGGGGGGATTGAATAGTGGGTTAATAAACTTTCTTTTAAACACTATTAGTTCACAAATTGCTTTCTTGGATATATGTAAGTTCAAGCCAGCAAATATATCCTTGTAAAGAAAAGTTTGAGAAATCTTTTCAAAAGAGCACAGTAGGTAAGATGAATATAGTAATCACAAAACAACAAAGAGAGCTTGTTTTTTTACTGGTTCACTCAACCTAAGCTACGTCTAGTTCTCCTTTAACAACTGTTAAAGGGTTCCACTATAATGAACTGATTACAAAACAAGTATTCTTCACTACCACTTTTGGCTACAAGTATTCTCTATGCCACTACTGGCTACAAGTATTCTAAACCACTTTTGGTTACAAGTATGAATCTCCCTTTGAGATTATACTACCTAAGTATTCTTTTATCACGAAGCCACTCCTGGCTTTCTATACAATTATGTATAAGATTCAGATAACTCTCAAAGAGAGGATATAAACAAATGTTGAATCTTTATGAGCTTGTAGAAGATGGTGTTCTATTTTTCTCTCAGCTCGTGTTCAAGGCTTTTTCTCAAAGTTCTTTTTGCTTGTTGTCTAGATTGATTTGAATTATTTCATTCTAATTCATTTGTCTTCTCGTTGTATGGAAGCATCCTTATATAATGAGCTTCATGAATTTGAATGTTGGAGAAGACTTCTTTTCGTTGTCTCACAGTAGAGTGTTGAAGTAGCTTTGATTGTGCTTGATGTGACAAGAGCAAGTTTCTATCTCTATCACACTTAGCTTTTAGCATAAGGCGTGCATCTCAATGCTAATTTGTCTTTTAGTTGTACCTACACACTTCACATAATTCGAGACATACAAGCAATACGAGGAATCAAAGAAAGTAATGTCAAAGAGTATCTCCTTTTCTTTTTGTTACAGCAATGCCTTTATTTGAGTAGAGAATTAATTATAAGGCATGTATTCCTCAGCACATATGACAGACTTCATTATGTTCCTGCACAGACAGTGTCCGGCTTAACAAACATAGTCTGATTTGACTTACTATGGTCTGTTTGTGCACAGATAGTGTTTGGCTTAATAGACATAGTATGGTCTGACTAACTAAGATCTGGAATGAAGAACATGGTCTATTCTAGCCTTAGACATCGTCTGGCTTAGCTTCAGACATCGTCTGGCTTATCGTTAGACATTGTCTAGCTTGCGAATTATGCATTGTCTGACGAATTCCATACATGGTCTGGTCCAATGCATATGCATAGTCTGGTCCAAGACTTGTGTTGTCTGTTCCAAGACATCACATAGTCTGTTTGAGACTGTTTGTATGGTTTGGTCTATAGACTTTGCATGATTCGTTAAGAGCTTATTTTTGTCTGTTTACAAGCAATTATAGAGCATGATTTAATCATTATCAGTTATCAGACAATTAAGATAAAAGTGAGAGTTAGAGTGATTATACCATTGTTTGTTCTCACTTTATTTCCTGAAATCACTTAGTCTGAAATCATTAGTTGATCAAATATTATCACATTTGTTATCATCAAAACTTATCAAGATATTAGGGGTCAGACATCATCAAATGTCTTGATTCTAACACTTGTTTTATTGGCATTGTAGGAAGAGGATTCCTAAATGCTATGTTGTATTAGGAAAGGTTTTGCTAATCTTATTTCTAGAATGGTATTGTTCTAATGGTTGAAATTGAATGTTGATGGTGTTTTCACATTTAGTTTTTAGGTTCCTGTTTCAGGTTGTGAAATCAGGATTTGTAGTGAATTGTGTGTGCATGGTGTATGTAACCAATTTCATAGTGGAACTCCTTGTTATAAGGAAGAACTAAATGTAGATCGGTGGTTGATTGAACCAGTATAAAATCTACAGGCTACATTTCTCTATCCCTTCATCTCTTTAATTCAGATTTGATCTTTATCATTAGCTTAATTGTTCTAATGAAACCTGTCATGGTTGAGTTTGTATTGGTTTATTCATTCAATAACATATTTCTGAAAATGCTTTGTTAAAACTTCAAGAGAGGTGGTGAAAAGTTTTTGTTGGTGAAAAAGAATCTGAAATTTTATATAGCATCAATTCACCCTCCCCCCCTCCTCTTGATGTGACCGGCTGATCCTAACAATTGGTATCAAGAGTAGGTTCTTGTTTTATAATCAAGGATTCCTAATATGGCCGAAAATCGATTGCCATTTGTTGAGGGCGGCTCAATCAATCGACCTCCTCTTTTCTGTGGAGATAACTATTCGTTTTGGAAAGTTTGTATGAAAATTTTCATGGAGTCGATTGATCGAGGCATCTGGCAAGCGGTGATTAACGGACCTACGCTTCCAACTGTTGTTATTGATGGAAAAACCGTTACAAAACCTGTTGATGAATGGACTAAGTTAGAGATTAGAAAAGCTAACTATGATCCTAGAGCAATGAATATATTACACTCAGCTTTGAATTCTAATGAGTTTTTCAGGATTTCAGCTTGCTCTACTGCAAAGGAGATTTGGGATACAATAGAAGTAACCCATGAAGGCACTCTAGAGGTGAGACAATCAAGAAAGAACACTCTCATACAAGAATATGAGATGTTTTAGATGCTGCCTAGTGAATCCATCTTTAGCTTTCAAATGAGATTTACTCACATAGTAAATCATCTCAAAGGCCTTGAAAAAACATTCGAAGATGAGGAGATGAACGCCAAGATCTTAAAGAACATGAATAGAATGTGGCAGCCAAAGGTTACTGCAATTTCAAAAACGCGTGACATGGCTACCATGACAAGCACTGAGTTGTTTGGAAAGCTAAGAGAACATGAGATGGATATGACCCGAATGAATGAAGAAGAGCACAAGGAGAAGAAATCAAAATGCATAGCCTTGAAAGCTGAAAAACAACATTCAGATCAAAGTGAAGATGATGATGATGATGAAAGCAACTCAGCTTCAAAAAATCTTGCCTCAATATGAAGAAATTCAAAAAGTTCCTCGAGAAGAAGAATAAGGTCAAGAGCTCCAAAGACATGAATCATCCTTCAAAGAAAGTCGTTAGAAAAGGAGAATCATCCATAGCTACCACCACATGCTTCGAATGCGGCAAACCAAGACATTGGAGAACTGATTGTCTAAACCTTAAAAAGAAGCATGGTGATCACAAGAAGAAATTCAGAAGAAAAGAGCATACATAGCTTGGCAAGATAATGCATCTTCAACCTCTTGTGAAAGTTCAGAAAATGAAGAAGCCAACATCTGCTTGATAGCTAATGAAGAATCTAAAAATGAAAGCAATGTAAGTATTTCTAATCATGAATCTTCTTCAGATTGGGAAACTGAAACTGATTCTAATATTGAAAATTACTTTAAATTGCATGATGCTTTCAATGAATTAGTTGAAGAGTCCCAATGTCTAGCCAAAGCAAATGGTCTTCTCAAAGGCAAAATTAAATGGCATGTAGACAAAATGGCTCAAATGGAAAGGACCTTTTAGAAGTAAAACCTGAAAAGGAAAAACTTGAGTTTGAACATTCCTTTTGCAAAGCCAATGTTGCTTCTACAAGTCATTCAATATCATGTGAGCTTTGCAATGATTTAAAATTGAAAAATGAATTTCTTTTGAAAACTTTGGCAAAGTTCACAAGTGGAAGAGATAACCTTGATGCTTTGCTAAGATTGAAAAAAGAGAGCTTTTAACAAAACTGGGATTGGATTTACAAGTTTCTTGAATGAAAAACCTTTTAGATATTTTGTGAAATCATCCCAAGTTTCATTTGTTATTTGCAATTATTGCATGCACAAAGGACATAATTCAAATAATTGCATTATTAAGAAATATGGAGTACCTAAGGAAAAGTATATATGGATCCCAAAGGGTACTCATGAGGGAACTAACAAGAAAGGACCTAAAACTGCTTGGGTACCAAAGAAAAGCACTTAGCTATTTTGCAGGTATGCCTCAAGATCATGAAGTCAACATGTTATTTGCTCTTTTAAGAGAATGACCATAGGAGGCAACTTCTACACTCTACATGGAATCTCACATTACGGGGGAGTAATGTTGATCACTTACATATTGTAGATCCTATTGTGTTTTTTAGTTCCATATCTGTCTACTTGAAAGTTTGTTTATTGCTTAAGTGATTGATTGTTTGTGCAATTTTTTTTTTTAAACTTTACTCTATTTTTCTGCATAATTTTGTGTCTATCATGGATTCTAATTGATTACTTAACATTTCAATCGATTACATTTTGTTCTACATTCAAAAATTTTGCATAAAAACACGGGTTAATCAATTGCAAGGTAAGTCAATCGATAACCATGAGACATCTAAAGCTTCAAGATTCTCTCTGTCATAAATCCAATCGATTACCAGCTTCAGACTGCACAAATTTTTTTGGTCAGACTATCGGGTTAATCAATTACAGCCCATGGCAATCGATTACTTCATTCAGACTGCTCAAAGACAAGCAGAGGTGATTTTGGCAACAGAAGAAAAAGTGTCGCTATAATCTAGACCAAAAATTTGAGTATAGCCCTTAGCCACCAAACGAGTTTTGTAGCGATCAATGGTGCCATTTGGTGCAATCTTCACCGTATAAACCCAATGACACCTAATAATGGATTTGTTGGGAGGCAAGGGAACAAGCTCCCATGTGTTGCTAGCATCCAATGCAACCATTTCTTCCAACATCGCTTGTTGCCAATTGTGGTCAGCCATGGCTTCACTTGTAGACTTAGGAATAGACACAAAATCCAAAGAAGAGATAAAAGAGTAATTAGAGGGAGATAAACGGTCATAGTGTAGAGTAAAGGCATATAAAGGATTAGCATTACGAGTGGATTGAATACCTTTGCGAAGCGCAATGGGAAGTTTAGGTGCAAGAGATGGTGGTGGAGGGATGTTTGGAGCAAGAGATGATGTTGGAGGATCCGGTGGCACTGCCAATGGTGCCTGTGTCTGTTGGTGGTATTTGAGTAATGAAGGTGGAGTGGGAGCAACAAGTGGTGCTAGAACAATAGGTGGGACCTCCAAAGGGACATTTTCAACGGTGGAGGAAAAGAAAGGAGTAGTCTCTAAGAATGTAACATTAGCAGAGACAAGATATCGCTGAAGTTGAGGAGAGAAACATTTATAACCCTTTTGAAGGCCGGAGTATCCTAGAAAAATACATTTTAGGGACTTGGTAGAGAGTTTACTTTTACCTAAAGTGAGATCATGGACAAAACATGTACTCCCAAAGACACGAAGAGGAACATGGTGAAGATTCTATTTAGGATATAAGATGGAGTAAGGAATCTAATTGTTAAGAACCAATGAAGGCATGCGATTAATTAAATGACACGTAGTAAGGAGAGCATCTCCCCAAAAATGAAGTGGAACATTATAGTGAAGAAGAAGTGTGCGAGCGATTTCCACCAAGTGGCGGTTTTTGCGTTTAGCAACACCATTTTCTTGTGGTGTGTGGGCGCAAGATGTTTGATGAAGAATCCCTTGGGAGTTTAAAAAAGACTAAAACTGAGATGACATATATTCTTTTGCATTATCAGTTCGCAAAACTTCAATTGAGGAGCCAAACTAATTTTGAATCTCACTAGAAAAACTTTGAAAAATAGAAAAAACATCTGAACGATTCTTCATTAGAAATACCCAAGTACAACGAGAAAAATCATCAATAAATGTGACAAAATAAAAATATCCTAATGTGGAACAGACTCGACTAGGACCCCAAATATTAGAGTGAATTAAAGCAAAAGGTGACGCGGCACACTTATTGACGCGAGGACTATAACTAGTATGACTATGTTTGCCTAGTTGACATGACTCACACTGAAAAGACGAAACTTTAGAAAGACTAGGAGGTAAAAGACGTAATTTTTCCAGACTCGGGTGCCTAAGGCGTTGATGTGCGAGAGCTGGAGAGATAAAGGAGACATAAGCAACTGGAGGCGTAAGCTAATATAATCCTCCAAACTCATGTCCTACCCCAATCGTCCATCCATTGCGTCGATCCTGTACAAGAATGAAATTATTTTCAAACAAGACAGAAAAATCAAGAGTACAAGTAAGTTTGCTAATAAAAATTAAATTAAAAGGACAATCAAGAACAAATAAGACAGAGTGTAAAGAAAGTTGAGGAAGGGGATGGGTTTGTCCGATGCCTCGGACATTAATTTGAGAGCCATCTGCGAGAGTAACAGAGGGCAAGGAGTTTGAAAAGGTTAAGAGAAAAGGGATTGGTTACCATTCATGTGATTAGAGGCACCGAAATCAAGTATCCAAGGTCCAACAGAGGGCAACTAAGAAATAAAAGCCATAGGATTACCAGACTGAGCCACAATGGTGACAGGTGATGCAGGTTTGTTGGCTGCTCGAAGCTGAAGAAGCTCATTATATTCCTCAATAGAGATAGTAATATCGAAAGCAGAAGGGGTGACTGTGGCCACATTAACTGACTAAGGTTGCACTCGAGCTTTTCTCCTACATTTGGCTTCGATATGACCAAAGATTCCGCAATAAGTGCAACGAATACTACGTCTGGAACCATTACCACGTCTTCCACCATGATGAGAGGAGTGAGAGACGAGGACAAAGGAATCCTCGGTAGACGTCGATAGGTGTCCAAAAGTATGCGGAGTGGAGATACGCAATAGTTGTTCATGTACCATATCATAGGTAGGAACTGTAGGACCCGATAAAATTTGATTGCGAATTGCCTCAAGGTCCGGTGTGAGTCCAACAAGAGCAACCACCATGAAGATCTACTCGCATTGTTTGTAAAATGTATTTTCATCACTAGTAAAAGGCATGAGAGTGGAATATTCTACAATCAAGCGATCAAGTTTACCAAGATATGTTTGCATGTCCATGTTCTCCAGCTTAATATTCATCAAGCTGGTGAGTACACTATAGAAACAATGAACATCGTTTGAATAAACTTTCTTGGCCTTGGTCCACACATCATAACAAGTGGTAAAAGCCTGGAATTGTGCTTGGAGGTTGGGGGCAAGAGAGAACCAGAGAATACTACATAATGAGGCGTCAATTTGAGTCCAATGTGGTTGCTCTGCAATGGGAACCGACACTGTTGGAGTGGTCAAGTGAGCAACACGGCCTTGGCCTTGGAACCACAACTGAACAAAAGCAACCCAAGTACTATAGTTCACTATCCTGGTTAATTTTTCGCATGGGATCAGCAGAACAGTAGTAAAAGTCATTGCAAGAGTTGCGGCCATGAGAGAACTTCACCAAAAATGCCAAATAGGAGGGTGGGAAGGTTCGCCGAATACCTTAAGGAGCAATCGACGGTGGATGGGAACATCGGAAAAAGTGGCATGCACTGATTTGGTGATGGCATGTGGAGTATACGTGCCGGGAAAAAGATTGGTCGGCGATGGTGAACAACAGCTTCACAAAGGTGCGGTACTGTTCACGCACTATTCACGACGCTTTGAAGGAAAGAAGAAAAAGGAAAAAAAATTGAACCTAGCTCTATGATACTATATTAGAATGATGTATTTATTGAATGTGTGTGGGAGAAAGCCACACCTCATCTCTATTTATATTGAGAAAACCCTCAGTAATTGACTACATCATATAAAGATAAAGAGAAATAATAACTAACAAGATAATATAAAGATAATAACTATAAAGATAATATAAGGATAATAACTACCAAGATAATATATATCCTAACAGAAGCCATTCATGTAAGATTTAATGACACTCAACCTGATAGGAGACTATTAGAGTTAAAAGACTCATTTGTAGATATCAAACTAGAAGATGAAATAACTGAGACCAGAACATCATCTAACACACCACCTTCTACGTTTGGCACAACATCATCTGCTTCCAGATCGTCTAATTGCCATCAAACCATCTCAGATGATGAAGAAGAAGTCAAAGAACCACAAAGCAACAACAGAATGATGATCAAGAACCATCCTCCTTCTCAGATCATTGGAGAAGTTTGAGCTCCAATAAAAATAAGACCATCCTTCCAACAAATAGCTCTATTTTATGAGATAGAACCCAAGCACATTGATGATGCCATGCAAGATGAAAGCTGAGTCCAAGCAATGCAAGAAGAGATGGATCAATTTCAAAAGAATGATGTTTGGAAACTTGTGAAGCGGCCAGAAAACAAGGAAGCTGTTGGTTCTAAGTGGGTCTTCAGAATCAAATTAGATGAGAATGGTAAGGTTGTGAGAAACAAGGCTAGATGAGTGGCCAAAGGTTACTCACAACAGGAAGGTATTGATTATACGGAGACATACACTCTTGTAGCCAGACTTGAGGCAATTAGGATTTTGCTTTCATTTGCTGCTCATAGAAATATGGGACTTTATCAAATGGATGTAAATGTGCATTCCTCAATGGTGTAATCAAAGAAGAAGTTTATGTAGAACAACCCCTTGGGTTTGAGAGTATTATCTTTCCAGACCATGTATTTAAATTAAACAAAGCATTGTATGGTCTTAAACAAGCTCCCAAAGTATGGTATGAAAAACTCAATTCATTTTTAATAGAACACAATTTTACAAGAGGAAAGATAGATACTACATTATTCCAGCAAAAAATACTCTTCTGATTTTATTATTGTTCAAATCTATGTGGATGACATTATCTTTGGTGCCACTAACGAAAAACTTTGTGAAGAGTTCTCAAAATTGATGCAAACTAAATTCGAAATGAGTATGATGGGAGAACTAAAATTCTTCTTAGGACTGCAGATCAAACAGACTAATAAAGGAATCTTCATACACTAGACCAAGTATGTAAAAGAACTCTTAAAGAAGTTCAAGATGGATGATGCTAAAATTATGAAGATACCAATGCATCCAACAACATCACTTGGACCTGATGAAGATTCAAAGAAGGTAGATGTCACTCAATTCAAAGGAATGATTGCGTCTCTACTTTACTTGATTGCATATCATGTTTAGCATCTGCCTCTACTCTAGATTTCAATCTAAACCAAGGGAAGTGCATCTGTCTGTTATTAAAAGGATATTTAGATATTTAATTGGTACTTCTAATCTTGGTCTTTGGTATAAAAGGCAGAAAGAGTATAAGCTGATAGGCTATTATGATGCTGACTATGCTGGAGATAAAATTGAAAGAAAAAGCACCAGTGGAGGTTGCCACTTTATTGGAGGTAACATGGTGTCATGGCTTACCAAGAAGCAAGGAACAATAACACTTTCTACAATAGAAGCATAATACATTTCAACTGCAAGTTGCTACTCTTAGATCTTGTGGATCAATAATCAACTTGAAGACTCTCAAATATCTTTTGTGATAATACTGATGTTATATCTCTTTCAAAAAATCCAACCATGCACTCTAGAGCCAAGCATATAGAAATAAAACATCATTTCATAAGAGACCATGTTCAAAAGGGGTCCATTAATTTGGGATTTGTCAAGACAAACAATCAACTTGCTAATATTTTTACAAAACCCCTTACTAAGGACAGATTGATCTTTTTGAGAGAAAAGATTGGGATGGTCTAGGTGACTTGATGATTTATCACTGTCTGTTGCTCACTAGTATAACTAAAGACACATCGTCTAGCGTTATACTTAAGTGAGGCATGTGCATGCCACATGTTTTGCACTCAAAATATAAGCTAGATCATGTGGATTTTTGAAAACATTTTTGTAACTTAAGCATTTGCTAGATTCTGAGTCATTAAAGCCCAAAACGCACATTCAAGTCTGTCATAAATGTGTTGTTTCAATCATTCCCTAACTGTACCATCATATTTAATGCACACTCATTACCTATTCTAGCCTACTGTTGCAAAACCTATACCCCAAGCTTTCAAAAATACGCATCTCTCTCACCCATTCTCTCTACACCCAAGAACTTCAAGAAACCCTAAACACAAACCCTCTCCATGGCCAAAGGTAACCTGATCAAGGGCTCTTCCTCCTCCCAACAACCTGCCTCACCCTCATCCTCTCGTGCTTCTAATGAGCATCTTGAAGACGTCATGCTAGAGTCTATGACAAACACCAACAGCTCTGTGTCCAACATTGATCCAAAAGTGAGAAGAGAACACAACCTCAATGACGTAGAGAATATTTTGATCAAGCCATGAGATTCCTACACTAAGAACATTCACATGGAGTACTACATTGATATACACTACCTTGAGGAATGTGGCCTTAACATCTCAAGGTATTTTAAGTTCGTTGAGATTAGGGGCTACTTCAATGATCGTCAGAAGATCGCCCCTGGACTTATCAGAGAGTTCTAAACAAATGCTACAATCAAAGGAAACAAGATTGTCAGCAACGTCTTTGGGTGTAACATCATTGTCTCTCCTTCCTCCATTGCTCAAGCTATAGGGTGCGAACTACACTCCAACTACTTTACAGAGGGATGGGAATTTGAAATTGATGAAGGGACAGTAAAAAGGTTCATTCTTGGACCTAACTACGAGGTGGTAAAGAATGCCAAGAAGTTGCACCCAACCAACTTCCCACCTTTGACCAAGTTGATGCTGAACATCATCAACAAGACCATCTTGCACAAGATTGGGTCTAAAGATCATGTGTCTACCCTCCAAAAATACATCCTCTACCACGTCATCAAAGGGATTCCATTCAACCTTCCATACACACTCTTCTACAACTTGGTCAGCCACATTCAATACTTGTCAACCTCTGTGGCCACATACTACACAGCCCTGATAAACAAGATTCTCTGGGATGCTCACTGTTACAATAGACTATACAGAGAATTCAATCAGGATGTCTGGATGAGATGGCGTATGTGAATGTGGAAGGCCCATTCGTTCAATAGAGGATGCTAACATCCTCCAGCTTGCTTAAGTTAAACATGGGATTTGAAATCACCAAGGGATCACCTAATAGATTCCCTAAGCTTTCTGATGATGAAGGTGAAGGTCAGAAGAAGCAGACCAAGAAGAAGAAGGATGGAAAAGGAAAGAGCCTAGTGATTTATGATGAGGCTGCTTCCATCCAACCCTTGGCAAGAAAAATGAGGAGGCTTGATGTTGTGGACCAGCAGACAATCCGGACAACACCCAAGGCTGCAACACAATCTGCTGAAGAGCCACCAACTAAGAAGGGCAAGCAAACAGTCCAACAAGCACCACCCAGACCACCCACTCTGAGGATCAAGACAAGAGCCCAATAGAAAGGTAAGGGTGCTTCCAGAATGACTACTGAATATCAGGTGTCTCTAAAGGAGGCAGCAGACATTGGATTGAAAGCTATCAATGTTGTTGAGGCTGAAGAAGAAGGCTCAGACAAGGGACTAGTCTTCAAGAGACCCAGAAGACAACTCAGGGTGCAACAGACCATTAAGTCAAAAGGTCTAACCATTAGACCACCCAACACCACAGCCAGGAAGCTGATTGTGAAAAAGAAAAATGGTGTTGGAAGAAAACACACCTAGACAGACAACCACCTCAACCACTGATCCAGGTATCACACTCCCTACATTCACTCTACCCACTCACCCTCGTTCTACACATAAATGTCCAAGGAAGAATATTCCTCAGATGATACCAGTCTTAGTCCAAATAGAAGCCATAATAGACACACTGTCTATTGAACCCCTATCGTCTGTGTCACCTACACAGACCATAGTAAGCCAAACAGTAGTTGTTTGATGCCCAAGCACAAACTATGCAAGAACCAATGTCTGAACCCATTGTTCAAAAAAAAGATCAACCTACGTTTGCCCCCACTGGACAGACGATCACCCAACAGACTGAACCCACTGTTCAGTTTGAGACACAATCTGATCCCACAACTTAGACTGTTGTACCTACAACATCCCCACAAACTCCACCAAACACCACCATTCCTCCCTACCAATCTCCCTCTCCGGTAACCATCCTTGAGATGTCGGACGCAGTGGTTTCCTACCATCACACTAAGTCTGTCAACATCTCGTCTAAGTCAAATGAAGAGATAGTTGTTCTATCTCCTGAAGCGTCTGTTGCACCTTCATGGGACAACAGACCATTCAGTCTGGAGGACACAACCCCTCTGTCCAGATTCAGAGAAGACACTCCTCCTCCTCCACCTCATTCAGGCTCCTAGCATCAAAAGATGATGCAAAG
This sequence comes from Amphicarpaea edgeworthii, assembly GCA_014843725.1. NCBI lineage: Eukaryota > Viridiplantae > Streptophyta > Magnoliopsida > Fabales > Fabaceae > Amphicarpaea > Amphicarpaea edgeworthii. The sequence goes on from CM026324.1 coordinate 11,757,589, forward strand.
ATTCTCCCTGTGCTATGTGGGAGAGAATGTTAAGTCTGCCACATATAGAGAAGAGACTCAGTTGGAGCCACCTGCAGAGCACTCCATGGTGGCTGTAGTCAAGGAAGCACCGCTGAAGAACCTTCCTCCTTTGCTAATTGATAAAGGGATAATTCCCTTCTAGAGGCCAATTCACAACACTCTCCTTCTAGACATTGCTGAAGATGATGCAAATTTAACTACAAGGCTACAGCAGGAAGAATATGCCTCTGCCATCCCTCTAATGCGTCAATTAGTTCATGAAGTTGCACACTCATACCAGACTGATGCGTCAATTAGAAGGATTGGACTACTTCACAATGGAACCAACACCACTAGTTGAGCTAATAGAAGATGAGAAGAAGCAATTGGAGGCCACTGTCAGGACAATGCATTGTGCTACCTATCAAGACCAAAAGTCTCTATTCGACCTTGTCGGTTGATCACATGAGGAGTTTCTCCTATTCATCCAACCTTCCAGGCCACCTGTGTTGAATATAGGGCTTTATGCAATCTGAAGTTTCAAGGCATAGCTCCCAGACAGTTGTATCCTCCAAGCCTGCACATTTCTGAAGACATTGATATACGTGTCACTCCAAACCGTATAGTCACCAAGCTTCCAATTGTCAACCCCAACAAGTTGAAGGGGAAGAAGATTGCAAGAGCAGACAATCTTTCATAGCATATATCAGACATTGAGCCTCTACCTCAACAAGAGCATGTATTGCCTCCAGAGAACACTGAATTAGACGCTGGCATCTACTGGCAGAATGTGATGAGTAACATTCTCTTCTCCACACCACAAGGTCATCCAATCTTTCAAATGAAGAGAAGCAAAAGATTGACACTGTAGGTGAAGGCTTCTCCTCCTCTAGTAGTTTCATTCATGTGTCAGACACAGTGGTTGTGCCCACTCTACTAATGTCTCATACCCCTAGAGATAAAGCTGAAGCTGAGAAGATGCTTGTTGAGTACTATGCTAAATACAAAGCTACTCAAGCACTAATAGCTATAGCCAAGGCAACAACAGAAGCAGCAGAAGAAGCAAGAATTCTAGAGGAGGTTGCTAGACTGAGAGCTATGTTAGCTGCTCAAGAAGAAGAGAAACGACTCAATGATCTGGCTCAAGAGCAAAAGGCCAAGGAAGAAGAAGAGAAAAAGCTCAGGGAGTTGGCCCTGCAGCAAGAGGCTGAGGCAGCTCAAGCAACTGCAAACTTGGTTGAAAAGTCTACAGAATCCACACTAGCCCAAGTGTGAACTAATCTAGTGTCCACTCAATCCAAGTCAAACACTCCAATTACAACCCTACCACTAAGTGCTACAGCATAGTCAAACCCTCTACTTGACTTAGCTGCCCTTGAATCTACATTAAAAGTCAAGCTGGGATCAAGAATATCTACTGAAGTTGCTGCTCAAGTCCAAGCTCAACTGAATCCCAAATTAGATGAGCAAAGAGCTAGCATCATCAAGGAGGTGACACTTGCCTTCAATGCCTCCATTGCTACCATTCTTACTCCCAGACCTACGACTACTCAAGCTCCACCACCGCTGTTAGAAGATCCTCCTGCAACTGAAGCTAGAGAATCCTCAACCAAACAGTCAACCCCACCTTCCAAACCCTGACTATGATGGCATTTTCTATTCATCCTCCACCTTTTTGTTTATGACAAAGGGGGAGAGAATTTTGGATGTATAGAATTTCCAGACAATGCTTAATAAAATAGTGATCGGTTCACTAATTTTTTATTCAACTCTTTCACTGTCTATTATTATCCACGTTAAATATTTCATGCCTTAATCTGTCATACACATCTACATGATAGACTCAGGGGGAGTTCATCACGTTAATAACTGCGCATACTTAACTGTCATGAAAAATCTGCACTCTAAAAATTAAATGTCTATATGATTCATTGTTTGTCAATCAAAATTATAACATGTGTTGTCATCATCAAAAAGGGGGGAGATTGTTGAAACCAAGACATTTGATGATGTCTAACCCCTAACACCTTGATAAGTTTTGATGATAACAAATGTAATAATATTTGATCAACTAATGATTTCAGAGTAAGTGATTTAGGAAATCAAAGTAAGAACAAACAATGGTAAAATCTCTCAAACTCAAACCTACTCTCTAATTGTCTATTAACTCATAATGGTTAAATCTAGCACTAAAATTGCTTGTAAATAGACTAAAATAAGCTCTTAACAGATCATGCAAAGTCCATAGACCAGACCATACAAACGGTCTCAGCAAACTAGAGGATGTCTAAGGCTAGAACAGACTATGTTCTTCATTCCAGATCTTAGTTAGTCAGACCAAACTATGTCTGTTAAGCCAAACACTGTCTGAGCACAAACAGACTATGTCTGTTTAACTAGACGCTGTCTGTGCAGGAACAGAATGAAGTCTATCATATGTGCTGAGGAATACGTGCCTTATAATTAATTCTCTACACAAATAAAGGCACTACTGTAACAAAAAGAAAGGGAGATACTCTTTGAGATTACTTTCTTTGATTCCTCGTATTGCTTGTACGTCTCAAATTATGTGAAGTGTGTAGGTACAACTAAAAGACAAATCAACATTGAGATGCACGCCTTCTGCTAAAAGCTAAGTGTGACAGAGACAGAAACCTACTCTTGTCACATCAAGCACAATCAAAGCTACTTCAACACTCTACTATGAGATAACGAAAAGAAGGCTTCTCCAACGTTCAAATTCATGAAGCTCACTATATAAGGATGCTTCCATGCAACAAGAAGAAGAATGAAATGATTCAAATCAATCTAGACAATAGGAAAAGCACTCTGAGGAAAAGCCTTGAACATGAGTTGAGAGAAAAAGAGAACACCATTTTCTACAAGCTCATAAAGATTCAACATTTGTGTATATCCTCTCTTTGAGAGTTATCTGAATCTTATACATAATTGTATAGAAATTTAGGAGTGGCTTAGTGATAAAAGAATACTTAGGAAGTATAATCTCAGGGGGAGATTCATACTTATAACCAGAAGTGGTTTAGAATACTTGTAGCCAACAGTGGCATAGAGAATACTTATAGCCAAAAGTGGCAGTGAAGAATACTTGTTTTGTAATCAGTTGATTATAATGGAACCATTTAATAGTTGTTAAAGGAGAACTGGACGTAGCTTAGGTTGAGTGAACCAGTATAAAAACAAGCTCTCATTTGCTGTCTTCTGATTACTTATATTCATCTTACCTGTTGTGCTCTTTTGAAAAGATTTCTCGAACTTTGCTTTACAAGGATATATTTGCTGGTTTGAACTTACATATATCCAAGAAAGCAATTTGTGAACTAATAGTGTTTAAAAGAAAGGTTTTTTTTACCCACTATTCAACCCCCCCTTCTAGTGTGTATTTCAATTGGTATCAGAGCTTAGTCTCTAATAACTATCTTCTAATAATTATCTTCACAGATACAGAGCTAAAGATCCTATACAAGGATGGAGAAAGGTCTACACAAACCTCCAATCTTTAAGGGTGAAAACTTCACATCCTAGACAGACACTGTCTGTCTCGAGCAGACACTATTTGTCTTGAGCCAACACTATCTATCCCAAGACTGATACTCTGCAAAATGCCAAAAATGACTTTTCTGCAGAATCTAATGCCTCCCAAAGGATTCCTCATACTATAATCAATCTCCAAAAGCTCAAGAACATTATCTAACACTTATAAGACTCTCATATGGTAAAGACAACGCACTACGATCATAAATTCATATAACTTCATCAAAGAAACTCTCAAACACTTCCAAATCACCAAGAACACAAGAAAGGAATAACTCACTATAACATTGTAGTCACTCAATGGCATAATCTAAGCATTCCAGGACATTCATAGTTCATCCAAAATAGAGGAAACATACAAACCTAACAACTTTGGGGTTTTAGACAACCCTCCTACCCATGGCCAATGCCATCCAATCAATAAGAATAGACCCACTCCCCCTTACCTCAAGAGTAGAAAATGTAGCAAGGGAAGGAGATGATGCGACGATCCTCTTCCAAACCTCACAACGCAACAATCGTTCTTGCTAGAGTTCTTTCGTCACCGTCACATTTCAGCCAAGAAAAGAAAGAAGAGTAATGTTATTAGGTTTTGGAGGAGACTTTGACAGCTTTATGTACACCTTTGGGTTATGAGCATAAGGCCCAATAAAAGAGTATTTTAAAGAAAAAGGGATTTTGCACTACCTACCTTAGCCCATTACTCACCTATAACTACATGCTAATTCTCTTTTATCATTTTTAAATGGAAAACCCACTTTTTAGTAACTACAACCATATTCCCAAATTACCATTTATCTAGTTGGTTACAAACATGTTAACAATAATTATTTATAATGACATATAGTAAAATTAAATAAAATAAAATAAAATAAATGGTGGGGTGTTACAAACCCTCCTACAAACCATAAATTGAAGATTGGAGTCTTCATAGTTTTTGGTATTTACATTTTACCTTACCTTCTTACTTTTCTAAGATTAGTCTATTTTTTTCTTCAACCCAAAATGAAATACACAAGAACACACTAGAGGGGCTTGAATAGTGGGTTAAAAAACTTTTTCGTAAATACTATTAGTTCACAAGTTACCTTCTTGGATATATGTAAGTTTAAATCAGCAAATATGTCCTTGCAAAGAAAAGCTTTGAAAACCTTTTCATAAGAGCACAATTGGCAAGATAAATATATGTAATCACAAGACAGCAAATGAGAGCTTGTTTTTATACTGGTTCACTCAACCTGAGCTACGTCTAGCTCTCCTTTAACAACTGTTAAAGGGTTCCACTATAATCAATTGATTACCAAACAAGTATTCTTCACTGCCACTCATGGCTACAAGTATTCTCTATGCCACTACTAGCTACAAGTATTCTAAACCACTTCTAGTTATGATTATGAATCTCCTCCTGAAATTATACATCCCAAGTATTCTTTTATCACTAAGCCACTCCTAACTTTCTATACAAAAATGTATAAGATTCAGATAACTCCCAAAGAGAGGATATAAACAAGTGTTGAATATGTGTGAGCTTGTAGAGGATGGGTATTCTCTTTTCTCTCAACTCATGTCTCTCACTTTGTTTTTATCAAAGTGCTTTGCTTGTTGTACAGATTGCTTTGAATGAGTTTGTTTCAGTTCATTATCATTTCATCTTCTTCTTCTCGTTCCATGGAAGCATCTTTATATATTGAGCTTCATGGATTTGAACGTTTTCTGTTGTCTCACAAAAGAGTATTGAAGTTGCTTTGACTATGCTTGATGTGACTAGAGCAAGTTTCTGTCTCTGTCACAGTTGGCTTTTAACTTAAGGTGTGCATCTCAATGTTGATTAGTCTTTTGGCTGTACCTACACACTTCACACAATTTGAGACACACAAGCTATACGAGGAATAGAAGAAAGTAAGATTAGATAGTATCTCCCTTTCTTTCTGTAACAACAGTACCTTTATTTGTGTAAAGATTTAATTATAAAGCACATATTCCTCAACACATATGACAGATCATGTCCTATTCCTACACAGACAATGTCTGGCTAGACATTGTCTGGTCTGACTAAGCATGGTTTGTTCCTGCACAAACAACGTCTGGCTTAACAGACATGGTCTGATTTGACTAAGCATGGTCTAGAATGAAAGACATGGTCTAGCCTAGCTTCAGACGTCGTTTGGCCTGGCTTGATCATGGTCTGTCTTGACTATGCGTTGTTTGACTGTGCTCCATACATTGTTTATTCCAACACATATGCATAGTCTGGTCCTAGACTTGTGTTGTCTGTCCTAAGACTTCACATAGTTTATCCAAGATTGTTGCATGGTCTGGTCTTAAACTTTGCATGAGTCTTTCCAAGACTTAACATTGTCTGTTCCAAGACTGTATCATCTGATCTTATGAACTTAGCATGGTCTGTTCCAGAGCTTATTTTAGTCTGATTAGAAGTAATTATAGTGCTTGATTAATTATTACGAGTTATTAGACAGTTAAGACATAAGTGAGAGTTCGAGTGATTATACCATTGTCTTTTCTCACTTTGATTTCCTGAAATTACTTAGTTTTAAATCATTAGTTGATCAAATAATATCACATTTGTTATCATCAAAACTTATCAAAGTATTAGGGGTCAGACATCATCAAATGTCTTGGTTCTAACAATCTCCCCCTTTTTGATGATGATAACATATGTTATAATTTTGATTAACAAACAATAAATCACAAACATTTATATATCATAGTGTAAATTATTTCATGTCAAATAAATATGTGCAGTTATAAACATAATGAACTCCCCCTAGGTCTATCATGTAGATGCATATGATAGATTAAGGCATGAAATAATTAAAGCAGATAATAACAGACAGTAAATGAATTGCGTAAAAAAATTAGTGAACCAATCACTATTTTATTAAAGAACTCAACCATTGTCTGGAAATTTTATACATTCAAAATTCTCCCCCCCTTTGTCATTAACAAAAAGAGTGGCAGATGGAATAGAAAATGCCATCATAGTTATGGGTTGGAAGGTGGGGTTGACTGTTTAGTTGAGGATTCTCTAACTTTTGATGGAGCATTAGTTGCAGGACGAACTTCTGGTGGTAGTGGTGGAGCTTGAGTGGCAGCAGGTCATGGATTAAGAATAGCAACAATGGAGGTGTTGAAGGCAATTGTCATCTCCTTGATGATGCTAGCTCTATGCTCGTCTAATTTGGCGTTAAGTTGAGCTTGGACCTAAGCAGTAACTTTAACTGATATTCTTGATCCCAGCTTGGATTCCAATGCAATCTCAAGGGCAACTAAGTCAAGTTGAGGGTCTAACTGTGCTACAACACTTAGTGGTATGGTTGCAATTGGAGTGCTCAACCTTGACTAAGTGGACACTAAATCAGTGCACTCGTGGGCTGGTGTAGATTCTGCAAACTTTTCAGCCAAGTCTACAGCTTGCTTAGCAGCAAGTGCAACAGCCTGGGCTGCCTCAGCCTCTTGCTTCAGGGCCAACTCCCTGAGCCTTTTGTCTTCTTCTTCCTTAACCTTCTCCTCTTGAGCCAGAGCATTAAGTCTTCTTTCTTCTTCTTGAGCAGCTAACATAGCTCTCAGTCTTTCAACCTCTTCTAAGATTCTTACTTCTTTAGTTGCCTCAATTGCTGCTTTGGCTACAGCCATCAATGCTTGAGCAGCTTTGTACTCAACATAGTATTCAGCAAGCATCTTCTCAACTTCAGCTTCATCTCTAAGGGTGTGAGGAGTCAACAGAGTAGAAACAATCACTGTGTCTGACACGTGAATGAAGCTATTGGTGGAAGAGAAGCCTTCACCAATAGTGTCAATCTTCTACTTTTCTTCATTTGAAAGATTGGATGACCCTATGGTGGGGAGCATGTTGCTCATCACGTTCTGCCAATAGATGTCAGTGTTTGATTTTGTGTTCTCTAGTGGCAGTACATGCTCTTGTTGAGGCAATGGCTTAATGTCTGGTATGTGCTGTGGAAGATTGTTTGCTCTCACAATCTTCTTCCCCTTTAGTTTGTTGGGGTTGACAGTTGGTAGCCTAGGAACTATACGGTCTGGTGCGACATGTATATCAATTTCTTTAGAAATATGCAAGCTTGGTGGATACAACTGTCTAGGGGCTGTGCCTTGAAACTTCAGATTGCACAAAGCCTTATATTCAGCAAAGGTGGCTTGGAAGGTTAGATGAATGGGGGCAACTCCTCGTGTGATCAGCCGAGGAGGTTGAATTGAGACTCTTGGTCTCGACGGATTACACAATGCATCACGATGCATGGTTCTGACAGTTGTCTCCAGTTGCTTCTTCTCATCGTCTGTTAGTTCAACTGGTAGTGCTGGTTCCACTATGAAGTAGTCCAATCCCTCTCTTACACAGTTATACCAATGTGCAATCTCATGCACCAACTGACCAACTGAGGGATGGCAGAGGCATATTCTTCTTATTGTAGCCTTCTTGCAAGATTGGTGTCATCTTCAACAGAGTCTAAAATAATGGTGTTGTGAATTGGCCTTTGGAAGGGAATTATCCCTTAATCAATCGTAGAGGAGGAAGCTTCTTCATCTTTGCTTCCTTGACAATAGCTACCATTGAGTGCTCTACAACGGGCTCCAACTGAGTCTCTTCTCTATATGCAGAACACTCAGCATTTTCTCCCACATAATATTGGGAGAATCTTTGCATCATCTTCTAATGCTAGGAGCCTGAGGGAGGAGGAGGAGGAGTGTCTTCTCTGAATTTGGATAGAGGTGTGGTGGCGTCCAAACTGAATGGTCTATTGTCCCATGAGGGAACAACAAATGCTTTAGGAGATAGAGTGACTATCTCTTCATCTGACCCAGAAGAGATGTTGACAGACTCTGAGTGGTGGTAGGAAACCACTATGTCTAACATCTCGAGGATGGTTATAGGTGAGGGTGATTGATATGGAGGAATGGTGGTGTCTGGTGGTGTTGTTGGAACAATAGTCTGAGTTGTGGATTTAGACTGTGTTTCATACTAAATAGTGGGTTTAGTTTGTAGGTAACCTCTGTCTAGTGTACACAGACAATGGTTGATCTTCTGTCTAAACAATAAGTTTTGTGCTTGGGCTTCAAATTGTGCAGCTACTATTTGGCTTACTATGGTTTGTGTAGGTGACACAAACGATAGAGGTTCAATAGACGGAGTGTCTGTTGTGGTTACTGTTCGGGTTTGGACTAGGATAGTCTGAGGAATATTCTTCCTTAAACGTTTGTGGGTTGAGCGAGGGTGAGTGGGGAGTGTGAAGGTTGTGATGGTGATACCTGGATTGGTGGAGAATGTTGTAGTGGTCTGTTGATCAGTGCATCTTCATGCACATTCTTCTACTATTATTCTTAGGCATTTCCTTAGTTTATTTCATTAGTTTCACCATTTTAGTGTGTTTTCATATTTAAGTTTGTTTCTAGCTTTATTTAATTTTCGTATTTTATTTTCAGCATTAGCAGCTTTCAATGGAAAATTCATAACTGGAGCTACAAGAATCGGATTGAGGCGTTCTAATATTCGTTGGAAAGCTAAGAGAAAGAGCTACAACTTTCATGTTGGAGTCAGAAGCTGATTCCGATTGTAGAAGGCTTTAATAATTCGTTGAAGTTGCAAACCGTAGGAAATAATTTGTTTTGGGTCAATTTTATGGGCTTGGTTTGTATTTTTCGACCCGGTTCGGATTGTTAGTGAAACCCTTACTCTGTTAAAACTCTAGGGCTGGCTTCTGTTCACTCATTCATGGCTATTCACTCACTCACCACACACGAAATTATTTTGGAAGTTTTGAGCAGTCGTAATGGAGAACTAATTTTCGAAGAATCGATCTACTGTAATCAGATTCCACTTTGAGGTTCTTTTATAAATTCCATATCAATCTGTTTCCTTTGATTTATTCCAATAATCTCAATTATTTTCTTAATTTGATTGTTGTTATAGGATATAATTCTTAAATTCGATTGGTTATTTGATCTTGAATCAATTTCGCGTTAACGTAGCTTTTGCATTATCGCGTTTGATCAGATTGCGTTTGCTTAATTCGCAATAGTTTTTAATCCGTTTGCTTAATCTAGAATCAATTTTGTTGTGGTGTTTTAGGTGTTCTTCCTCTCATCTCTGAAAACTTTCATTTTCGAACTCTCCTCCATGGTCACTTCTGATAGAAGTTATACATACTCCTTTTTCATTTTGAACATGCTTGCAGAATTTATGAAATTCCTTAAAAGCCTCATTCTTATGAGTGAGAAATATAACCCATGTCCATCTAGAATAGTCATCAACTATTACTAGTCCATATCTCTTCCCTCTAAAAGAGGCTGTCCTTGTTGGACCAAAGAGATCAATATGTAACAGTTCTAATGGTCTGGAAGTGGAAACAATGTTTTTACTTTCAAAAGATGTTTTCACTTGTTTCCCTTTCTGACATGCCTCAAAAAGTAAGTTATCCTTATATGATATTGTTGGCAATCCTCTTACGAGTCTATATCTTTGCAGTTTTGAGATTAATCTCAAACTTGCATGGCCAAGATTCTAATGCCATAACCAGTGACTTTCTTTGACAGACAATAAACATGATACATTTTGATCCTTTAGTTCACCAAGATTGATCTTATAAAGATTGTCTTGTCTCTTTGCAGAGAAGAGATGTGAACCATTAGAGTCTTTGACTATGCATGATTCCTTGTTGAAGGAAACATCATATCCATTGTCACAAAATTGACTTATGCTTAGTAGATTGTGTTTTAGCCTTTCAACAAGTAGCACATTCTCAATAAAGAGACTAGGAGAAATATCTATCTTACCAGTACCCCTGATTCTCCCTTTCTGATTACCTCTGAAAGTGATTGTACCACCATGCATTGGTGTTAAGTTTAGGAACATAGACCTTGCATCCGTCATGTGATGTGAGTAGTCACTATCCAAGTACCATGATTGGTGTTTCTTTCCTACCATCAAGGACATCTGCAACAGGAATTATTTTGCTCTTAGGTACTCATACTCTTTTGGGTCCTTTGGTGTTAGTCTTGGAAGTAGATGATTTGCTCCTTGTAGGCAATTTCTTGCTTTTGGACTTTACATGTCCATTTTTAGAATGAGATCTTCTGGAAGAAGCTTTCTTTTTGGTTGCTTCTTTCTTTCCTATGAATCCAAGGCCAGATTTGTCATTTGGATGTCTGTTGTATGAAAGAATTTTCTTTAAATTTTCAGACCCATTGACAAATTTGCTTAGAGTACTCTTGAGAGATGCAGCTTCTTTGTGTAATTGAGAAATTTTAGCTTCATCTTTGCTAAGGCCTTACCTTGTTTAATTCATCAGTTTCTTTAATCAATTTATTTAATTGCCTTCTATGTTGTTCCTTTTCTATCCAAAGTTCACTTTTGCTCTTAATTAAGCATTGTGATCAATGGTTAGTTTTTGAAAATCATCTGTTAGAGCATTACTGGTTGTGACTAATGTAGAGCATTTATCAAATAGCTCAATGAAAGAAGACCCATGTTCTTCATGTTCTTTTGAAAGTTTTCTTAATTTTTTTTTCATAGATAAATAGGCTTTTGAAAGAATACATGAATTAGAGAGAAGTTCTTGATAAGCTTCTTGAATAGAAATAAGATCATTGAGGTCTACCTCTTGTTCTTCATCATCTGAAGCGTCAAACGCAGATGCAAAGTGGGTGTTTGTTAGGATCAGTCGAGTAATCAATCAAGAGGGGGGGGGGGGGATGAATTGATTTAACATAAAGTGATAGATTCTTTTCCTCAAAAAGATTTTTTACCACCGCTCTTGAGGTTTTAATAAAAGCATTTTCAGAGAATGTTATATTGATTGAATAAACCAAAAAAACAACCTCAGCTTATGATAGAAATGATTTGGAACAAATTATCTTGATAAAGATCAAATACTAAATTGAAATAGATAAAGGGATAGAGAGATTAAGCCTGTTGATTTATACTAGTTCGATCAACCACCGATCTACATCTAGTTCTCCCTTTCACCAAGGGGTTCCACTATGAATTTGATTACATACACCATGCATGCACAATTCACAGCAAATCCTGATTTCACAACCAGAAACAAGAACCTAGAAGATTGAATGTGAAAACACCATTCACCATCCAATTTCTAATCACAATACTACAAACAAAATTAGAAATACCATCTAATTTCAACACAGCATTTAGGAACAAAATTCCCACAATGCTAATCAAACAAGATCAATGAAAAAAAATTAAAGAATGAAAACACTTTGATGTGTTGATATAGTTGATATGAGATCAGTTCAAGAAACTCCAATATGAGCAAATTTAGCAGTCAAGAACAAATATTGAATCGCCTCAGTTCATGAAAGAATAAGAAAGGGATATAGTTGTATAGGCTCAAAGGTTTAATCTCAAATGGGTATAGCAGTAAAAGCAATATTGAGTTTTTCTAAAAACTCAAGAGATTAGAAAATGTGCAGAAGAAAGAAGAGAATGTTCAAAGCAATATCAAATCTGAAAATCAAATAAAAGATTTGGATTTTGACAACTGAAGGAATGGAAAGATATTGTGACTGTTGGTTGTTCTGCACAGAATGCTATAGGTTCAAATATATGGTATGGGTCAAAAAGATTTGGAGTTAGTTAGATAAAGAATGAGTCTTAGAGATCTTTAAACATGACCGTTATACCATATATAATCAATTGCAATAAAGTGTAATCGATTATCCCATGTATCAGAATATGATTTACACTTGCTGTCATCTATTGTAATCGATTGCAGTAGACTTATAATCGATTGCAAACAAGACAGAGTCAATTTTGAATATCAGAGATCATCTGGTAATCAATTGCCACGAGATGGTAATCGATTGCAAATGAAACATAGAAATTTATGAATCTCAGAGATTGTCTTGTAATCGATTTCAGTTCGATGGTAATTGATTGCAATTGAAACAGAACAATATCTGAACTCTTGAATTAACATTGTAATTGATTGCAATGGTTGGTAATCGATTAACTCGATACCAGAAATGGTTCAAAACTAATTTGGCCATCTAGTAATCGATTCCTACAACTTGTAATCAATTGCAATCACTCAAAATTAGTTCCTAAGTAGTAAATCATCTAGTGATGCTAAAGATAATAGAAAATAGGGCAAATCAAAATATCAAGCAAAAATGATATGTCTTAGTCTATAACAAACAATACAATACCATCATCCATACATGTTATGGCATAAAAGAAAATACTAGACTAAGAGAACGGAGAAGACTTAAGGTATGAAGATACCAAAAATCTAAATGAAGAGGTGAGGCGTCAATCTTCAATGTTGTCTGGTGTATTCTCATCATCAGACGCAGACAACGTGGAAGTTGCGTCTACCATCAGACAGAGATTAGCTTCTTCATTTGATGCTTTAGAATTTTCTTCATCTGCTGAGTCATCTAGATCTTCCCATGTGGACATCTGTCCTTTCTTTTTCTTGGGAAATCTTCTGTTGACCTTTCCTTTTCCCTTGCTAAGCTTAGGACATTCAGACTTGAAGTGTCCAGGCTTCTTACACTCATAGCAGATGATAGGACTCTTCTCTTTCTTCTCATGGTCTTTTGAGTATTTCTTGTTGTAGTTCTTCCATCTCGAACCACCTTTCTTTTTCCACATCTTGTGGATTTTTCTTGAGATGAAGGATAGCTTGTCATCATCTTCTAACTCTTCTTCACTTGAAGAGATGGACTCTGCTTCTGACTCTTTTGCCTTTAGAGATTTGGTAGTTCGTCCCTTGGGTGGTCTGGAAGACTGATTCTTTGATGAAGATGACTCTTTTGGTGTTGTCTGATTTGGCTTATGAGCTTTTAGAGCCAGAGACTTGCCCATTTTAAGCTTGGTATCTCCTTGCAGTTCTTGCTCATGTAGCATTAAAATTCCCACAAGCTCTTCAAAAGGCATATAATCTAAATCTTTGGAAGCTCTAATGGCTGTGACCTGAGGTCTCCATTGTCTAGGCAAGCTGCGAAGAATTTTGTCAACATGCTCGAAGTTTTCAAAACTTTTACCAAGGTTTCGAAGCTCATTTAAAATAGTTTGAAATCTAGACATCATACTAGCTACAGTTTCATTTTCTTCCATGGTAAAGAGTTCATACTCTCTAGTGAGAACACTTACCTTGTTCCTTTTTACCTGTGAGGACCCTTCATAAGTTATTATGAATGTGTCCCATATGTCCTTGGCAGATTTGAACTCACTTATTTTTTTGTGTTCAGTTTCAGAGATACATGCATGTATTGCATTTCTTGCTCTAGAGTTCAGCACGAATCTATTATGTTGTGCCTCAGTCCATTGCTCTTTTGGAATTTCAATTCCACTTTCATCAACTGGAATGTAGTCTCCATTTTCCACGACATCCAACATGTTTATATGGCATGACTCAAAGTATGTCTCCATTCTTTATCTCTAGTATGTGAAGTTTTCACCCTTGAAAATTGGAGGTTTATGTAGACCCTTCTCCATCCTTGTGTAGGATCTTTAGCTCTGTATCTGTGAAGATAGTTATCAGAGACCTAGCTTTGATACCAACTAAAATACACAAGAACACACTAGAAGGGGGGGGGGGGTTGAATAATGTGTTTAAAACTTTTTCGTAAATACTATTAGTTCACAAGTTGCCTTCTTGGATATATGTTAGTTTAAATCAGCAAATATATCCTTGCAAGGAAAAGCTTAGAAAGTCTTTCCAAAGAAGCACAGTGATCAAGATAAATATATGTAATCACAAGACAGCAAATGAGAGCTTGTTTTTATACTGGTTCACTCAACTTGAGCTACATCCAGTTCTCCTTTAACAACTGTTAAAGGCTTCCACTATAATCAACAAATTACAAAACAAGTATTCTTCACTGCCACTTCTGGCTACAAGTATTCTCTATGCCACTCCTAGCTACAAGTATTCTAAACCACTTCTGGTTACAAGTATGAATCTCCCCCTGAGATTATACTTCCCAAGTATTCTTTTATCACTAAGCCACTCCTGGCTTTCTATACAAATATGTATAAGATTCAGATAACTCTCAAACAGAGGATATAAGGCGTGCATCTCAATGTTGATTTGTCCTTTAGCTGTACATACACACTTCACATAATTCGAGACATATAAGCAATACGAGGAATCAACGAAAGTAATATCAAAGAGAGTCTCTCTTTCTTTCTATTGCAGCAGTGCCTTTATTTGAGTAAAGAATTAATTATAAAGCACATATTCCTCAGCACATATGACAGATTATGTTCTGTTCCTACATAGACAGCGTTGGCTTAACAGACACATTGATTGATTGTATACATGTACAAATTGATGAGGCAAAATTTTTCAATCCTTAAAAGATCCCTAAAATTTGGATGCCTTGCAAGATTTGGAGAGAAGATCATGACTCTCTAATTAATCTCTACTGAGTCATAATGTTCAAAAGGTAGGCTCTTGTTTTAACCATGCAGCCAAATACGATCTCCAAACCATTTTCTATGCTTTCAATGGCATTCTCGAAAGCTACCAATCTTTGATGTGCAATCTACATCTTTGCAACATTAGTACCTTCAATTACAAGGCTACTTATGTTAAAACCAAGACATTAGATGATGTCTAGCCCCTAATCTTTTAATTGGTTTTGATGATAACATATGTGATAATAATTGATCAACTAACAATTTGAAATTGAGTAATTTTAGGGAATCAAAATGATCACAAATAATTGCAAAATCTCTAGATCTCATTCTATTACTTCAACTGTCTGAAAATGATTTAACAATATATCAAGCATCCAAAGTGCTTCTAAACAGACTAAGTTAAGTATCGAGACAGACCATGTAAAGGTCCTTAGAACAAACGATGCACGTCTTGGAACAGACCATGCAAAAGTCTTGGAACAGACTATGCAAAGTCTCAGACCAGACCATGCAATAGTCTTAGACCAAACCATGCTATAGTCTCGGAACAGACTATGTGAAGTCTTGGACTAGACCATGCATAAGTACTGGACTAGATTGAAATACACAAGAACACACTAGAAGGGGGGGGGGGGGGGGGGGGGAGGGTTGAATAGTGGGTTAGTTTGCAATATGCCTTTAGAGATATACAAAGGTTTAAACAAGAAAATATATCTTTTCAAGGCAAAGCTTTTGAAAACCTTTTGAAAGAGCACAGCATGCAAGATGAATAAGTGTAATCACAATACAACAAGTAGAAGCTTGTTTTATACTAGTTCACTCCAACTGAACTACGTCCAGTTCTCCTTTAACAACTGTTAAAGGGTTCCACTATAATCAACTGATTAGAAAACAAGTATTCTAAACTGCCACTTCTGGCTACAAGTATTCTCTATGCCACTACTGGCTACAAGTATTTTAAACCACTACTGGTTACAAGTATGAATCTTCCCCTAAGATTATACTTCCCAAGTATTCTGTGATCACTAAGCCACTCATGGCTTTCTATTCAAATATGAGTAAGATTCAAATAACTCTCAACAAGAGGATATGAATATATGTTAAATCTCTATGAGCTTGTAGAAGATATTATTTTTCTTTTCTCTCAACTCTTATCTCTCAATCGTTACTAGCTTTTGCTCAAGGTGCTTTGCTTGCTTGTGCTTAGATTTTTAGATTAGATTGGCTTTTGAATCTCTTCATTTTTCGTCTTTGGTTCCTTAGTCTTCTCATTGCATGGAAGCATCTTTATATAGTAAAGCTTCATGGATTTGAATGTTGGAGAAAAGAGGTTTCCGTTGTCTCACAGAAGAGTGTTGAAGTTGGTTTAGCTGAGCTTGATTTGATAGGAGCAGGTTCCTGTCTTATCACAGCTTGCTTTTAGTTTTAGGTGTGCTTCTCAAAGCTGATTAGCCTTTTGGTTGTACCAACAAACTTCACACATTTCGAGACATGCAAGCAATATGAGGAATAGATGAAAGTAAGTTTAAAGAGTATCTCCCTTTCAAAAGATTTTCTGTAATGAACAATGCCTTCTATAAGTAAGGAGTTGTTTATTAAGCACATATTCCTTAGCACGTGTAATAGATCATGTTTTGTTCTAACACAGACATCGTCTGGCTTGACAAACACAGTCTGGTCTCACTCAAACATCGTCTGGATTGACTATGCGTGGTTTAGTATGACAGACATGGTTTGGCCTAGCTTCAGACATCGTCTGGCTTGACTATGCGTTGTCTAGCCGAGTTCCATACATGGTCTGGTTCAGTACTTATGCATAGTCTGGTCCTAAACTTGTATCGTCTATTCTAAGACTTCACATAGTCTGTCCCGAGACTATTGTATGATCTGGTCCAAGACTTTACCTGAGTCTTTCCAAGACTTCGCATGGTCTATTCCAAGACATGTATTGTCTATCCTCATGAACTTCTCATGGTCTATTCTGAAGCTTTCTTAGTCTGAATAGAAGCATTTTGGGTGCTTGATAATTTATTAAGTGTTATCAGAAAGTTAAGATAAAAGAGCGAGATGGAGAGATTATACCATTGTCTCTTATCATTTTGATTCCCTGAAATTACTCAATTTCAAATCATTAGTTGATCAAATATTATCCCATTTGTTATCATCAAACCCCATAAAAGGATTAGGGGCCAGACATTATCCAATGTCTTGGTTCTAACACAGACCATGCATGATTCTAGGACCAGACTATGTGATAGTTGGACCAAACCATGTACAGTCAAACCAGACTATGTTTGTGTTTGACTAGACTATGTCTATGTTAGACTAGACCATGCATTGATTCATGTGCTGAGGACTATGTGCTTAATTATCACCTATTGACTTTAAGAACACACTGCCTGATACAGAAAGAAAGGAAGATACTCTCTAAATAACTTTCTTCTATTCCTCGTATGACTACTTGCTTGTCTCGAAAAGTATGAAGTCTTGTAGGTACAGCAAAAAGGCTAATTCGCTTTGAGAAGCACACCTAGAGCTAAAAGCAAGCTGTGACAAGACAAGAACCTTCTCCTATCAAATCAAGCTCAAGGTAAAGCAACTTCGACACTCAACTGAGAGACAACAGAAACCTTTCTTCTCCAACGTTCAAATCCATGAAGCTCTACTATATATAGATGCCTCTATGCAATGAGAAGACTAAAGAATCTAATTTGAACGAACAAGAGAACAAGAACAAGCAAGCAAAAGCTAAGAGAAAGAAAAGCAAATATCCTATGAGAAAAAGAGAGCTTAGAGAAAAGATTACTTCATCTTCTACAGAGCTCATAGAGATTCAAACCATTTTCATATCCTCTCTTTGAGAGTTATTCGAATCTTATTCATGTTTGAATAGAAAGCTAGGAGTGGCTTAGTGATCAAAGAATACTTGGGAAGTATAATCTCAGGGAGAGATTCATACTTGTAACCAGTAGTGGTTTAGAATATTAGTTGTTAATAGTGGCATAGAGAATACTTGTAGCCAGAAGTGGCAATGAAGAATACTTGTTTTGTAATTAGTTGATTATAGTGGAACCCTTTAACAGTTGTTAAAAGTATAATCTCAGGGAGAGATTCATACTTGTAACCAGTAGTGGTTTATAATATTAGTTGTTAATAGTGGCATAGAGAATACTTGTAGCCAGAAGTGGCAATGAAGAATACTTGTTTTGTAATTAGTTGATTATAATGGAACCCTTTAACAGTTGTTAAAGGAGAACTGAACGTAGCTCAATTTGAGTGAACCAGTATAAAACAAGCATTCTACTTTTGTTATCTTGTGTTTACAACTATTCATCTTGCACTCAGTGCACTATTGAAAAGATTTCTAAGCTTTGTCTTGAAAGGATATATTAGCTTGTTTAAACCCACGTATATCCCAAGGATAAGTTGTGAACTTATATTGTTTGCGAAAATTTTTATATTACACTATTCAACCCCCCCCCCCCCTCCACCCCCTTCTAGTGTGTTCTTTTGTATTTCAGCTTAAAGATGCTTCCACACACTACAATTCATTGGAACTCTCTTCACATGCTATCAGCCTATCACTCCCTTGTGCATTAACTTTACTACCATTAACCATTTGGTTGCCTTTGACTTTGAAGCCAAGAAAGATAATAATGATTTAAAGATGGACATGTTCATTACAATAACTTCTCTAAGCACTTTAATCAAAGCAGCAAGTTGTTGGTCTTGGTTCAAGAGTGGGGATATTATGTAAAACTCTAGAAATGGTCAAATTAGTAAGTAGAGGTCAAGCAGTCAAAAATGGTGTATCTCTGTTAATCTCACAATATAAGATAGAAATTAACTTCTCTTTTCTAATGCTCTTGAAACTCCGTTTTATTGTTATTAGATTGCTAATTCACTTGCTATTGGATATCTACTTTGCTGCAATTTGATTGTTATTTCAGCTGCCATGGAATTCATACTTCTTTTACTGTCATTAAAATTCTTTTTTTCACTGTCATAGAACCCTGTGCTTGCTACCATGAAATTCTATTTGTTGTCTTAGAACTTTGATTTTTACTATCATGGAGGCCTGATAATGAATCTGTTTTAGCAGGAAACTAAGTATTAGGGTCTGAAATTGAAAATGTAATCTTCATGAAAGTTGTAGATATGGATGTTTAATAATAAATGACCTTGGATTCATACAAAAATATTATGTAAAACTCTAGATATGGTCAAATTAGTAAGTAGAGGTCAAGCTGTTGAAAATTGGTAAAAGTTTCACTTTACTCATAATTTAGACATAGTATACTCCTAAACTAGGTCTTGGGATAAACATAAGAATTATAGATAATCTTATTAGTTTTCAATGAGATGAGATTCAACTTAATTGTGTTAGAATAACTATATATATAAATATATCATATTTTTACCTATAAAAAACTACAATTCTTGTTAGGTACATTTCTAATATTTTCAATGATATTTTATACTAATATTATTTTTTTATTCTTGTTAAGTTCATTTCTAATGTATTAAAATCTTTTGTCACATTGTTCAAGATGGAAACCGACACACAAGAAGAGTGCAATAATTGGAATGAGGATATAGAGATGAATGAAGTTGATAGTGATGAGTATAATAATGATCTTGGGAGTGATGAAGGAATGATGATGTACCAGAAGGTTATACAAAAATAATAGACTTGACAATTGAACAGATACTTAGACTCAAATTTGATACCGAGTTGGAAGCTTACGAGTTTCATAAAGATTATGCCAAATGTCAAGGCTTTGTTGTTAGTAAAGATGATCTTAGATGTGATAAAAAAGAGTGCTAACATTGTGATGTGTCAATTTGTTTGCAGCAGAGAGGGGTTCAAAAGCGAAAAACATTTGTTTGCATGTTATCCCTTAATTTTTTATTATTTTTAAGAATATGATGATGCACAGTGGGCTAAATAGAGATGATACTACTTACAAAGGTGGTAAAGGATTAGTTATACCCTACTTCAATTGTTGGACATCATGGCTTAATTGAAATACACAAGAACACACTAGAAGGGGGGGTTGAATAGTGGATTAGAAAACTTATTTGCAAACACTATTAGTTCACAAGTTGCCTTCTTAAATATATGTATGTTTAAACCAGCAAATATATCATTACGAGGCAAAACTTTGAAAACCTTTTCAAAAGAGCACAGTATGCAAGATGAATAAATGTAATCACAAGACAGCAAATAGAAGCTTGTTTTTATACTCGTTCACTCAACTTGAGCTACGTCCAGTTCTCCTTTAACAACTTGATAATCGCTTTATATACGTAAATATTGCATCATATTTTGTAGCAATTATCCAATGTTCTCGGGATTTTTAGCTTAGTTTGAATTCATTTAATATAGATTTGTATAATTTTGCTAATCCTAACCATAGGAAGCTATTTTGTGAGAAATATACTAAATTTCATGTTTTGTAGGCCTATGTTCATCGTCAAGGGAAGATAGAAGAATTGTGACCAACTAGTGCTGAGCGCCACATTGCACTGAGCAAGACAGGCGATTTATGCAGTGCTGAGCAAAAGATTTCGCTTAGTGACGTGTTATTTCGAACAGAAGATTCGCTTAGCAGACATGTGCGCTTAGCAGAAGCCCTGTATCTGAGATGAAGATTTGTAGAATCACGAACGTGCGCTTAGCGGAAAGGCGCACTAAGTGAAAGTCCACTTATAGTATATAAGCTGCACTTGTAATTTTTTTAACACATGTAGACCTTGATATAATAAAGTTGCTTCTTCATCCCCTGTTCTTCTCTCCCATTTTGTAACCCCTTTCTAAGGCTTCTCATGATAATGAGAGGCTAGTCCATCAGTATTGAAGACTTGGAACTAGGTGCTTAACATGTAAATGCTTTCCTTCATATCTATTCATGGAATATTCAGTTTAAAGTTAATTTCTCTATCTTTACTCTTGTTATATGATTTGATCAGTTTGTATATGAATGTTTTAGAGTTTGAATGTCATTGACAAATGCTTTTGAACTTGGAACTGAGTTTGGACTCTAATGAAGTGTATTTCTAGACATAGGATAGATTCCATTAGCTTCGTAAAGATCTCTAAGCTTCACCAAACCACTCAACTGAACTTACCGAGATATCACGTTTTGAGCACTTATAGATCAAAGTTAATCTGAAATATTGTTTTGAATAGAGAATATATTTTGTATGTTTACATGGGAAGCAAACCGGTTGAACCAAATCCTCAACATATCCATCATTATCGTTTCACATTCACACACGCCGACTGTCTGATCATCATCCTGAATTAGCATTCTTGTTTTATCATTTACTTTACTTGTTATTTTAGTAATGTTTAGCTTAATTTATGTCGTTACTTATGTACTGCAACCAAAAACCAATTTTAAAACCAAACTAGTGTTTGAGACTTGATTATCATATTCGATACTAGGATCTTCCCTTTTATACTACTTGTGCGATATTTGGTACGCTTGCCAAAATATTTCATCACAATTGTTAAAGGGTTCCACTATAATCAACTGATTACAAAATAAGTATTCTTTATTGCCACTTCTAGCTACAAGTATTCTCTATGCCACTACTGGCAACTAGTATTCTAAACCACTACTAGTTACAAGTATGAATCTCCCCTAAGATTATACTTCCCAAGTATTCTTTTATCACTAAGCCACTCCTGGCTTTCTATACAAATATGTATAAGATTCTAATAACTCTCAAAGAGAGGATATGAACAAGTATTGAATCTGTATGAGCTTGTGGAAGATGGGTATTCTCTTTTCTCTCAGCTCATGTTTCACACTAGACTTTTGCTTTTTCTCAAGGTGCTTTGCTTGCTATTCAGTGTGCTTTGAATGGTTTTGTTTCAATTCATTAGTCTTCTCATTGCATGGAAGCATCTTTATTAGTGAGCTTCATGGATTTGAACGTTGGAGAAGATAGGTTTCTATTGCCTCATAGAGGAGTGTTTAAGTTGCTTTAGTTGCTTTAGTTGAGCTTGATGTGATAGGAGCAGATTCATGTCTTAGTCACAGCTTACTTTCAGCTTTAGGTGTGCATCTCAATGTTGATTAGCCTTTTGGTTGTACCTACACACTTCACCCAATTCGAGACATGCAAACAATACGAGGAATGGAAGAAAATAAGTTCAGAGAGTATCTCCCTTTATTTCTGTAACTAACAGTGCCTTTATTTGTGTAAAGAATTAACTATAAAGCACATTTTCCTTAGCACGTGTAACAGATCATGTTCTATTCACAGACATCGTCTGGCTTGACAAACACAATCTGTTCTAGCTTCAGACATAGTCTGGCTTGACTATGCATGGTCTGGTTTGATAAACATGATCTGGCTCAGCTTCAAACATCGTCTAGCTTAGCTTAATAATGGTTTGTCTTAACTACGCGTTGTTTGGCCATGTTCCATACATGGTCTGGTCCAGTACTTATGCATAGTCTAGTCCTAGACTTGTATCATCTGGTCCAAGACTTCACATAGTATGGTTTGGTCCAAGACTTTGCATAAGTCATTCCAAGACTTCGCATGGTCTGTTCCAAGACCTTTACTGTCTCTCCTCATGAACTTCGCATGGTCTGTTCTAAAGCTTATCTTAGTCTGATTAGAAGCATTTTTTATGCTTGATAATTTATTAAGTGTTATCAGACAGTTAAGATAGAGAGTGAGATGGAGAGATTATACCATTGTTTGTGATCATTTTTTATTCCCTGAAATTACTCAATTTCAAATCATTGGTTAATCAAATATTATCACATTTGTTATCATCAAAACCCATTAATGGATTAGGGGCCAGACATCATCTAATGTCTTGGTTCTAACATTAATTCCTTCATCAACAAGTTTCCCAATCTTCCCTCAATATGTAGGAGTCTTTGTGTACCCCCCAAACCCAGGAGATACAACTCATTCTTCTTTCCATGGGTTTGTTCACTTATAACAAATTTTACTTTTTTATTTTTATTTTGTCATGTACATGAAAAATATTGCATTTTAAACTAATTCTTAGTTATGTCTAAGGTTTTTTTACTACTTTTCTTTATTATGTTACAGGCAAAGGAATTAAAGGACACACAAGTTCTAATGAATTAAAGGACACAAGCTATTTGGTTTTGATTGAAGATAGTTAATTGCAAGTTGCAGCAACATAAAAGATTGGCATTGTACTTGAAAATGCAGCTATTGTTTACTTAGATTGTACCACATATTAATTTTAGACAATAGCCTAAACTTGAAAATGCAGTTAATTTGTGTCTCATGTGTCTGTTTATAATGTTCAATTAGATTAGATTGTGCCACAAAATTGAAAAATCCAATTGCATGTGTGTATAATCTAATCACTTTGATTTACTACCACTGCTTAGTTATTTTTTCTTGTTAATTTACTGGCACCTTTTGAGAATACAACAGTTTGCACTCAAATGATGCATCAAACTAGTACATGGTACACAGCCTGTATAATGAGTCTATTTTTGTATGGCTATGTTGTGCCTAAACAAATAACCATATTGAGTTTAATGTCGTTCTACTAAGCAAGTTTCCAACTTAATTCATGTTGAATTGAACTCACCCTGACGTCAAATTTTTAATTTCTAATTTGAATTATCAGAATAAAGAAAATACACCTTGGCACCTAAGCCAAGATGAAATCTATCAAGTAAAATGTTCAAAGATCATGAACTTTCATGACTTGAACAAGCAAAAAAGCATATTGTACAAACATGAGTGCATAAAAGTCATGCATGGCTTAGAAATCATTCATTTCCTATAACAAGTTTTCAACTTTAAGCAAAACTAAAGCCTCGACTCCTTCAACATGAGCCAGAGTCACCAAAACAAAACAATATTTCTGAGGCATATCCTTCTAAAGAAAATCCCAATGCATCAATTAATGAAAAAGTAGTTTGAGCTCTTAATATAATACAACAAACATCAAAGTCTTTAAAAGTATAACAAAAACTTGAGGCTATATATAAAGTGAAATCATAAGAAACAATGTATATTCCCTGTGTGAAATAGCCAATGTTAAGTTCTTCAACTAGATCATGTTGCTTGTTAAGACCCTACTATTTGGAAAAATATATAGGCTTGTGGTTGTCAATAGTGTTTCCTCTATGGACAATAAAAACATTGTTAGTTGAGCCTCAGCTAGAAGACTCTTCTTTAGAACAAAACCCCACTTCTAAAGTGGTTCGTAGAAGTTTGTCCATGATGATATTCGAATGATGTATTTACTGAATATGTGTGGGAGAAAGCCACACCTCATCTCTATTTATATTGAGGAAATCCTCAGTAATTGATTACATCATATAAAGATAAAGAGAAATTATAACTAACAAGAAAATATAAAGATAATATCTAACAAGATAATATAAGGATAATAACTACCAAGATAATATATATTCTAACACCCCCCTCAAGCTGGAGCATATATGTCATACGAGCCAAGCTTGTTACAAATGTAGTTAACCCTGGGACCTGTGACAAACTTAGTGAACATGTCTGCAAGTTGATCTTTAGAATTGACAAAATCAGTGGTAATTGCTCCTAAGAGTATCTTCTCTCGCACCAAGTGACAGTCTATCTCTATATGTTTGGTTCGTTCATGGAACATCGAGTTCGATGCTATGTGAATGGCAGCTTCATTATCACAAATTAGTTTAGTGATTGTAGTGTCTCCAAATTTTAACTGTTGGAGAAGTTCCCTAAGCCATATAATCTCGCAAGCGGCTACTGCCATCGCATGATATTCAACTTTGGCACTTGATTTGACAACTATCTTTTGCTTCTTGCTTTTCCATGAAATCAAATTCCCCCCCAATAAGAACACAATATCCAAGGGTGGATTTCCTATCTAATGGTGATCCTACCTAATCAGCATCAGAGTAAGAAATGATGTTGGTATTGCCTTTATCTTCATACAACAGTCCACGACTTGATGCATTCTTGATATTTCGAAGGACATGGGTGACAACATCCCAATGACCTTCACAAGGTTCTTTCAAGAATTGGCTCAGCACACTAATAGCAAACGTAATGTCTAGTCTAGTGACAGTGAGGTAATTAAGCCTGCCTACAAGTCGTCGATACCTTCCCAGGTCTTTCAAAGGTGCCCCCTAACCCGAAATAAGCTTAACATTAGGATCCATAGGAGTGTCACTTGGACGACAATCAAGCATTCCAATTTTCGTCAAAATGTCCAAGGCGTATTTTCGCTGGGAAAAGGCAATACCAGATGAGGATTAGGCAACTTCAATGCCCAAGAAGTACTTGAGTGGACCCAAATCTTTAGTCTAAAACTGAGTGTGAAGGTGAGACTTGAGACGGGTAATTCCAGCTGAGTCATTGCTAGTGATGACGATGTCATCAACATATACAACGAGATAGATACACAAGCCAGACAGAGAATGGAGGAAAAATACCGAGTGGTCAGCTTCACAATGAATCATACCAAACTCAAGCAGAGTTGGGTAGAAACGACCAAACCAAGCTCGGGGGGATTGCTTCAAACCATAAAGGGAGCGACGAAGCTTACAAACAAGGTGCAAGCCACCAGAAATAGTAAAATCGGGTGGTTGATCCATGTACACCTCTTCTTGCAACTCACCATGCAAGAAGGCATTTTTGATATCCAGTTGGTGAAGAGGCCAGTGTCAGATGGCAACCATAGCAAGAAAAAGATGAACAAAGGTGATTTTGGCCACAGGAGAAAAAGTGTCGCTATAATCCAAACCAAAAATTTGAGTATATCCCTTAGCCACCAAACGAGCTTTGTAACAACCAATGGTGCCATTTGGTGCAATCTTCACCGATAAACCCAACGACACCCAATAATGGATTTGTTGGGAGGCAAGGGAACAAGCTCACATGTGTTGCTAGCATCCAATGTAGCCATTTCTTCCAACATCACTTGTTGCCAATTGTGGTCAGCCATGGCTTCACCTGTAGACTTAGGAATAAACATAGAATCCAAAGAATAGATAAAAGAGTAATAGGAGGGAAATAAATGGTCATAGTGCAGAGTAAAGGCATATAAAGGATTAGCATTACGAGTGGATCGAATACCTTTGTGAAGCACAATGGGAAGTTCACGTGCAGGAGACGGTGGTGGAGGGACGTTTGGAGCAAGAGATGATGCTGGAGGATCCGGTGGCACTGCCAATGGTGCCTGTGTTTGTTGGTGGTAGTTGAGTAATGGAGGTGGAGTAAGAGCAACAAGTGGTGCTGGAACAATAAGCGGGACCTCCAGAGGGACATTTTCAACTGTGGAGGAAAAGAAAGGATTAGTCTCAAAGAATGTAACATCAATAGAGACAAGATATCGCTGAAGTTGAGAAGAGAAACATTTATAACCCTTTTGCAGGTGGGAGTATCCTAGAAAAATACATTTTAGAGACTTGCCAAAGAGTTTATTTTTACCTGGAGTGAGATCATGGACAAAACATGTACTCCTATAGACACGAAGAGGAACATGGTGAAGAGTCTGTTTAGGATATAAGATGGAGTAAGGAATCTGACTGTTAAGAACCAATGAAGGCATGCGGTTAATCAAATGACACACAGTAAGGAGAGCATCTCCCCAAAAATGAAGTGGAACATTTAGTGAAGAAGAAGTGTGCGAGTGGTTTCCACCAAGTGGCAGTTTTTGCATTCAGCAACACCAATTTGTTGTGGTGTGTGGGCACAAGATGTTTGATGAAGAATCCCTTGGGAGTTTAAAAAGGATTGAAACTAAGATGACATATATTCTTTTGCATTATTAGTTCGTAAAATTTTAATTGAGGAGCCAAACTGATTTTGAATCTCAGTAGAAAAAATTTGAAAAATAGAAAAAACATCTGAACAATTCTTCATTAGGAACACCAAAGTACAACGAGAAAAATCATTAATAAATGTGACAAAATAAAAATATCCTAATGTGGAACAAACTCGACTAGGACCCCAAATATCAGAGTGAATTAAAGCAAAAGGTGACCCAACACACTTATTAACGCAAGGACTATAACTAGTACAACTATGCTTGCCTAGTTGACACGACTCACACTGAAAAGATGAAACTTTAGAAAGACTAGGAACTAAAAGACGTAATTTTTCCAGACTCGGGTGCCCAAGGCGTTGATGTGCGAGAGCTGAAGAGATAGAGGAGACATAAGCAACCGGAGGTGTAAGCTGATATAATCCTCCAGACTCATGTCCTACTCCAATCGTCCGTCCATTGTGTCGATCCTGCACAAGAACGGAATTATTTTCAAACAAGATAGAAAAATCAAGAGTGCGGGTAAGTTTGCTAATAGAAATTAAATTAAAAGGACAACCGAGAACAAATAAGACAGAGTGTAAAGAAAGTTGAGGAAGGGGATGGGTTTGTCCGATGCCTCGGACTTTAATCTGAGAGCCATTTGCGAGAGTAACAGAGGGCAAGGAGTTTGAAAAGGTTAAGGAAGAGAAAAGGGATTGGTTACCAGTCATGTGATTAGAGGCACCGGAATCAAGTATCCAAAGTCCAACAAAGGAGGACTGAGAAATAAAAGGCATAGGATTACCAGACTAAGCCACAATGGTAACAAGTGATGCAAGTTTGTTGGTTGCTCGAAGTTGAAGAAGCTCATTATATTCCTTAGTAGAGATAGTAATATTGGAAGTAGAAGGGGTAACTGTGGCCACATTAACTGACTGAGGTTGCACTCGAGCTTTTATCCTACATTTGGCTTCAATATGACCAAAGATTCTACAATAGGTGCAACAAATACTACGTTCGGAACCATTACCACGTCTTCCACCACGACACCCACGATGGGAGGAGTGAGAGACAAGGGCAGAGGAATCCTCGGTAGACGTGGATGGGTGTCCAAAAGTATGCGGAGTGGAGATACACAACAGTTGTTCATGTACCATGTCATAGATAGGAACTGTAGGAGCGGGAATTGCAGCCTTGAGAGAACTTCACAAAAAATGTCAAATAGGAGG
This sequence comes from Amphicarpaea edgeworthii, assembly GCA_014843725.1. Classification (NCBI taxonomy): domain Eukaryota; kingdom Viridiplantae; phylum Streptophyta; class Magnoliopsida; order Fabales; family Fabaceae; genus Amphicarpaea; species Amphicarpaea edgeworthii. The sequence goes on from CM026324.1 coordinate 11,785,559, forward strand.
GTGGGAAGGTTCACCGGAACGAGGCGTACCCTGAGGAGCAATCAGCAGTGAATGGGAATGCTGGAAAAAGTGGCACGCATTGATTTAGTGACAGCGCGTGGAGTGTATGTGCCGAGAAAAAGATTGGTCGACGGTGGTGAACAACAGCTTCATAGAGGTGCGGTACTGTTCACGCACTATTCACAACGCTTTGAAGGAAAGAAAAAAAAAAGGGAAAAAACCACTCTCAATCTTACGTGAGTCTAGACAAACTATATTACAAACCAACATTCTTGAACACCTGCCAAATACCACCAAATTAATAAAAACAACTTGCTCAAACTTTAGTGCTGGGATGAAACAGATTACAGATTACACAACCAAATAACCAATGACAACATAAAGAGTGATTAACATAGTATAAACCTCTGACATCCAAGCTTCCATCCGTTCTGTTTGGGATCCAAACTTTCTTCTGTAATACTCCCTCTTGTCAATGCCTTCTTTAAGGGCATCAGCATCAAGTTGAAAGGGATGCCATGCTATCTATAAATTCAGTTAAACAGCTAATTAACACAGGAAAGTGCCAAACATATTTGGTTCCAAGGCACACACACAAACATAGAGGGACACAACACAAGAGGAGAGTGTTAGACCTCAAAGTTGTATTTATCCTTGGAGGTAGCTATGGCCTTGTCTAGATTTTTCTTACAAAACTGACATCAATTCTTACAAGTTTCTTTTCACAAGTCTTGCTCATGATCTTGCTGTATCTGCAATATCTTTACAACATAAAAATATAAAGTAAGATTGCTATGACAAAGAAAAAAAGAAAATATTACTCATTAGTCATATTTCCTCCTAATGTTCCCAAATAGATCTATTTTTTTCCTTTTGAACTATGACTCAAATTTCATACATGTACACATTTGTTCAAAAGTTAAGGTTGAATTGATGAATGAGATATTTCTTTTTTATTTTAATTTGATTGGTAAAAGGTCAAGAGTCTTTCGGTCCTATTTGTAAATTAGAATTTGAATTTCATCTCGTCAATCCTATTTGCATTACTCTAAAAAAATCATATAAAGATCTGCATACTACATCTAAGTTTTTTCCTAAAGTCTTAAACTTTGACTTTGCAGAACAAAATATTAATTTACAATGAAGGCAAATACATAAAAGATGTTGGAAAATATCATAAACTTTTGCCCCCAAACGAATCTATGATCAGCTTCAAAAGCAAACCCAACAACAATTTGAAAGCTACAAATTAAAAAGAAGATAAAGTGTGAAAAGAGAAAACAAAAAAGCAAGCTTTGAATCAAGAGATACACACTTCTAATGTCACCACATTCTAGTCATTTGAGTAACCTAAAATAAAATGACTGATAGAGTGTATTTAGCATAGTCTAGAGTCTAGACATGTTTTATACCTCATTTTGACCATTTTAGTTGAGTTTTGTGAGATTGGGTCGTTTTGGGGCCAAGTGTCAAAAATTGCTATTTGTCACGTTTTATTGATGCTTTTGACACTGTCTCTTGTGAAGCCCATAACTATTGACAAAGGTCTCCAATTTTGATAATTCTTGTCTTTTTTGAAATCGGAGGAGATTTGCAATTTCGTTTCTCACAAGGATTGTCTAATTCTGACGTTTCAAGGGTCACACTTGGGATTCAATGTTACGACTCTACACTTGTAATAATTCTGCATTTTAGTTTGTAACTAGGGACCATTTGGTAATTGTAATTGGTCAAGGTAGCTTTTATTGAGTGGGTTTCAGACCTTGTGGGGGGGACCACAGTTTTGGCCTTTTGTTTTTAGTTTTTCTTCTTTTGCAAGACAACATTACACTACACAACACTACTACATTGAATAAAAAATTTCACCTTTGCTCTCTTCTCTCTCTTCTCTTTTCTCTACTCTTCTTTTCCCTTTCTCCCTCATCAATTTTTTGCAGCCCCTTGCAGCCACCATGAAGGTCTTCATGGAGGGCTAAATCCCCTTTGCAACCCAAGAATCATGTGCTTGTGGGTAAATATGAGTTCCTCTATTCTTAATTTTGAATTTTGCTCATGAAAACCCTTTTCCCCCTTTTTCTAATTTTCAATTTCCTTGTTTAATGTATGATAATGATTAGATTAGGGAATTGAAATATGAATTTGGGTCAATTACAATCGATTGATTATGATTTAATATGATACGTGCTTGAATTTGGGAAAACTAGGAATGCGATAGTAATCCAGATTTTTCCGAATGAATGTAAGGTGATTGCCTTAAATTTCGTATTGTTGGGAATTTCATGAGTATGAATTTGACTTATCCTTGTTGGAACTGTGATTATTTCTCCATCAGCATAGGTTCTTGAGTTGTATCTCTTTGATTCTATTTTCGTTTATTGTTTAGAAAGTTGTTTTGTTGCTTTAATTTCTGAAAATCACAAAATCCCCCATATTTTGAATTGAATGCAAGGTGGTTGATGAATTGTATCTTTGAGAAAATGATTTGAGTTAGCCTTATATTGCAAAATTTATTGGGAAACTTAGTTGTTTTTTACGGCGTGTTCGACACACTCCATCAATGACTCATGCCCAAATTAAAAAAAAATTACATCCTGGATGAATAAGAAAAAAACCCTACATTACATAAATGAGAGAGAAGACTAGACTAACCTGGTGAACAACGGTGGGAGAATGAGCGAGAAAGAGGAGTGGGCGAGTGAGTGATCTCATGTGAGAGAGATAACTATCTTGTGTGAGCGAGAGGGGAGCGAAAAATTGATAACACGAGAATCGTTGGGCATGAAATGTGAAGGAGTGGACGGAACTGCGACAGTGACGTTGTGTTGTCTTGGGCAATTAAGGTGTGCGGTGGTGGTAGAACCCAAGTCCTTGAAGGAGGATATGTGAATCTTAACCACTACCACATGTCAGAAATGCTTGTCCTTAGGGGTTTTGTTTTTTCTTTTGTTTGCTTAAGTCTAGTGGATAAACTCCTAATTAAGCTAGAATGTATTAAAACAATTGGAGATCAATGAGAAGGCAAACGAATCATTTCAGAATTTTGCTGTGAGAAAAGTTATTTGCTAGGGTTATTGTTTGAACCATCTTTGATCTTATCAAGAATTCACAAATTCTTGTGGCGATCATTCCTTTTGACTTATCAAACCCAAGTTTGTGGTGCCCCTCGAACCAGCAACCCTCGTGTTCCTCTTTACCATTCCAACTATGAGTTCTTATTTTAAATTCTATTTGGTAAACTATTGTCCAAATTTCTCTGGTTTTGTCACAATTTACGTATCCAAATTTAGCATTTCTTAAGCCTATTTCATAGTTCAGAGCGTGATATTTCACCTTGATTTGGAATCACCGCAATCGGAGTCCTGTAGTATGAGATACAACATTGTCTAAGTGTAGTCCTAATTATGTGCTTTACAATAATCTGTTTCAAAATTCCTTCAAGGGGTTTCACATCATTTGGTAATCAGAGCTTGGTTCAGCATCAAATTCATATTAAGGTTTGTTCCATCTTGAAATGCGGAATAACATTAATTGTTGTTGGAAGCAGCAAGTTTGGATCCCAGTTTGATTGCGTTAATTCTAGTAAGTCATGCGTCACTTTCCTTTAATCTTGGTTTAATGCGTCACTTTCCTCTAATCTTGATTTAGTGCGCCATTTCCAAATTAATTATTATTGTTGTGCCCTGGTTCTACAACTGGTATTAAGTTGTTTTTGTTTCACCATTTTCTTCATCAACACAAAAAAAAAAAATATTGTAGCAAGGTTAAAAAAAAAAAAAAGGAAGTGAACTTGAAGTAATTATGGATTGGTGTTTAGTTTCTTTGAATTGTTGCCTTGTTGAATTCTAGACATAGAGGACTTAAATTTCATATAATCATTTCCAATTTCTTTAGCCTAATTTGTATCCTTCCTTGTTTGTTTTTAAAGAGCAACGAAATCTTATGATATTCGATTAGGATTTTGAATAACTTAAAAAAAGTCATATGTTATTCAAAATCATAAAGATTTTGAAGAATTGTCTTCTTGATTGGATTTTGATGGATTTTATAGACTTTTTAGTTGATTATATAAATACCAAACCCAGCAAACAATCCCATCCAACCTCAAGAGACTTTCCTTCTCATCATAGACATTTTTATTTCATTATCTCTCCTTTGGAGGTGATGGCATAGTCTCCCTTCCATATGATCATAATAGTGATGCGTTCATACCCCTAAATCGCTACGAATCACCTTACCAGCCTACATCACCTGACCAATGTAGTCCACCATCCCATTCCCCTTTAGGTTCAGAAATTCCTACTGAAAAAACATGTCGTCATAAGAGAAGTAGATCTAAGCATGGAGGAAGTCCTAACTCAGTCGGGGCAAACAATCATACCAAAGTCTTAAAAGACCTTTCTACTAGCATGAAAATTATTGCAGTCAATTTTGAAAATATATACAACTTAATAGTGAAAAGAGAAAGCAATGTTTGGGATGCTATAAAAGAAATCTCAAATCTAGATGATACAACTCATTACATAACGGGTGATTTGCTTAATTCTAAAGCAAAGAATGACTTGTTCGTTCATATGTCATCGAAAGAACATTTATCTTGGATACTCTTCAAGTTAGGCAAATAATTAATGTTTTGATCATCTCTTAATAAAAAAAAATCTGTAGAGTCATTTCAAATCTTATAAATCTGTTAAGTCCTTTCAAATCTTATGTTATAAATCCATTGAAATCCAAACTACAAAATCCTAATCACAAAAGTCTTATAAAAAATCTCAAAAGTTTTTACATTCCTACAATGTCTTTAAAACCCACAAGACTTTTTTTATGCCAAAATAGTCTTTTAAAATCCTAATCGAATACACTCTCCTTAGTATCCTCTGCTAATCATTGGTTATTTTTATTTTTTTTGTTATTTTGCTGTCCAAAACTCAAAAGTGTGTTACATGTTCTTTTTTTTCTTCACAATAACTCTTGTTTTGTCTTTCTTGTGAGTGTTAGTGGTAAAATTGTTCTTTACTACTTGTATTATTTGTTCTACAAACTTTGTTCGCATTGTGAAAGTGGTTCTTGAAATAGATTGGTTGATTCAAATAAGAACTTTAAGTGAGGGAGAGAGTGGTAAAAGGCAAGAGAGATACATCATAAAAAAAAATCCATCAAGAGTGATATACACGAGTGTTTGTCTAAAGAGTGTAATCACATAAGAAGAGCGGTGCGGTCCTATTATCATATTATCTGTTTGTTACTCTTATTTTGAATATGTCAAGAGTAGGTGATGATGGCACTTCTCCTCCTCCTCATGATGGAGCAAATAGACTGCTAATTGTTGCTCACTGTTGAAATGCAAAGAATGTTGAGAGAGCACTCTAAGGCGATGTATGCAAGAATAGAATTGTTGGAGAATCAAGGTCCTCGTAATGAAGGTGGGCCTGATGGAGATGGAAGGAGAAATTATAGAAGAAGAGATAATGATAGTGAATAAAGACAAAACAGACTTGAAGGGGTCAAGCTAAATGTCCCACCTTTCAAAGGAAAAGGAGACCTAGAGACATATTTGGAGTGGGAACTGAAAATTGAGCATGTGTTTTCTTGTAACAATTACACCGAGGAGCAAAAAGTTAAGATGGCAACAGCTGAATTTTTTTATTATGTGCTTATTTGGTGGAACAAGTATCAAAGGGAGAGGTTGAGAAATGAAGAACCATTGGTAGACACTTGGGTTGAGATGAGGAGCATCATGAGGAAGAGATATGTACCAGCTAGTTACAACAAAGATTTGCAGCTTAAACTTCAGAAATTTAATCAAGGCAACAAGAGTGTTCACGAGTATTTCAAAGACATGGAAATGACTATGATTCAAGCCAAAATTAATGAAGACAATGAAGTAACTGTGGCTCAATTTTTGGGTGGATTGAACAATGAAATTAGGGACGTTGTTGAGCTGCAAAAGTATATTGAGTTGGAAGAATTGTTTCACAAAGTTGTATTGGTAAAACAACAACTCAAAAGAAAAGGGGACATGAAAAAAAGTTCTTCCAACTTTAACAACACTCATTGGAGGGATAGGTCCAAGACTGATAGAGGATCTTTATCTAGTCCAGCAATGGCTTTCTCACACGGAAAGTCACCAATGAAATCGCATAACTCACCCCCAAAAATTAAGTCTAGAGAAGTAAACTATTTCAGGTGTTTAGGAAAAGGGCACTAAACCTCTGAGTTTCCAACTAAGAGAACAATGGTCCTAAATGAGAATGGAGAAATCACTAGTGAGTCTTCAGCTAGTGAAGAAGAGGAAGAAATAGAAGTGGAAGCAATGGGGGGTGACTTATTGATGGTTAGGAGGTTGATGGGAAGTCTGGTGCAAGCCCTAGATCATTCCCAAAGAGAGAACATTTTTCACACTAGATGTTCAATCAATGGGAAACTATGTTCGTTGATAGTTGATGGTGGAAGTTGTACTAATGTGGCTAGCTCTAGATTAGTATCCAAATGAAATTTGGAGACTAAACTGCATCCTAGGCCATACAAACTTCAATGGCTTGATGAAGATGGGGAGATGATCGTGAGAAAGCAAGTAGAGGTGTGCCTTTCCATAAGACAATATAGTGAAGAGGTGTTGTGTGACATGGTTCCAATGGAAGCAAGCCATATCCTCTTAGGGAGGCCGTGGCAATATGATACCAAGGCAATTCATGATGGGTTCACAAATAAAATTTCTTTCATGTACAATGAGAAGAAAATTACTCTCAGACCATTATCTCCTAGGGAGGTGTGTGAGAATCAAATAAAATTGAGAGAAAAGTGAGTGCAAGAGAAAAGAGAAATGAGTGAAACACATAAAAAGAGTGGAAAGAAAAAGAGTGAAACACTTGAGAGAAAAATGAGTTATTTAGCAAAAGAGAGTGAGGTGCAAAGGATGTTGCTCATCAACAAGCCATTTTACTTGCTATATTGCAAAAATAATATTCATGTTGCTAATAACTAATAAAATTGTTGTTACTGCTAATGTTGAATCTCTTTTGTAGGAATACAAGGATGTGTTTCCAAAGGAGGTTCCAATTGGATTACCACCTTTAAGGGGAATTGAGCATCACATTGATCTTGTCCTTGGAGCTTCATTTCCCAATCGGCCAGCGTACAGAAGCAACCCTCATGAGACCAAAGAAATTCAAAGGCAAGTTAAAGAATTGATGAACAAAAGATGGGTGCAAGAGAGTGATAAAGTGTATTTTAGCATAGTCTAGAGTTGCATTTAGCATAGTCTAGACATGTTTTATACCTCATTTTGACCATTTTAGCTAAGTTTTGTGAGATTGGGTTGTTTTGGGCCCAAGTGTCAAATTGCTATTTGTCACGTTTTATTGATGCTTTTGACACTATCCCTTGTGCAGACCATAACTTTTGACACAGGTCTCTAATTTTGATGATTCTTGTCTTTTTTGAAAGCTAAGGAGGAGATCTACAATTTCTTGTCTCATAAGGATTGTCTAATTCGGACTTTATGGGGTCAAATTTTGGATTCAATATTACAATCCTGCACAATCCTGCACTTGTAATAATTCCATGTTTTAATTTGTAACTAGGGACCATTTGGTAATTGTAATTGGTCAAGGTAGCTTTTATTTAGTTGGTTCAGACCTTGTGGGGGGGACCACTATTTTGGCTTTTTGTTTTAAGCTTTTCCCCTTTTGCAAGACAACAATTGACACAACACAACACTACTCATTGAATAAAAATTTCTCCTTTGCTCTTCTCTCTCTTCTCTCTTCTCTTCTCTTCTTTTCCCTTTCTCCTTCATAAATTTTGTGCAGCCCCCTGCAGCCACCATGAGGATCTTCATGGAGGGCTAAATCCCCTTTGCAACCCAAGAATCATGTGCTTGTGGGTAAATATGAGTTTCTCTATTCTCAATTTTGAATTTTGCTCATGAAAACCCTTTTCCCCTTTTTTCTAATTCTCAATTTCCTTGTTTAATGTATGATAATGATTAGATTAGGGAATTGAAATCTGAATTTGGGTCAATTACAATTGATTGATTGTGATTTAATACGATATGTGCTTGAATTTGGGTAAACTAGGAATGCGATAGTAATCCGGATTTTTCCAAATGAATGTGAGGTGATTGCCTTAAATTTCGTATTGTTGGGAATTTTATGAGTATGAATTTGACTTATCCTTGTTGGAACTGTGATTATTTCTCCATAAGCATAGGTTCTTGAGTTGTATCTCTTTGATTCTGTTTTCGTTTATTGTTTAGAAAGTTGTTATGTTGCTTTAATTTTTGAAAATCACACAAAATTCCCCCTATTTTGAATTGAATGCAAGGTGTTTGATGAATTGTATCTTTGAGAAAATGACCTGAGTTAGCCTTATATTGCAAAATTTATTGGGGAACTTAGTTACTTTTGACGAAGTGTTCGACGCGCTCCGTTAAAGAGCATGAGTTTGTGTGTTGTTCCAATGATTTTAGTACCTAAGAAGGATGGTACTTGAAGGATGTGCATTGATTGTAGGGCTATCAATAACATCACGATCAAGTACAGAAATCCTATTCCTAGGTTAGATGATCTTCTTGATGAGTTACATGGTGCTTGCATATTTTCTAAAATTAATTTAAAAAGTGGGTACCATCAAATTAGGATAAGGGAAGGGGATGAATGGAAAACTACCTTTAAAAGTAAGTATGGTTTATATGAGTAGCTGGTATGATGCCCTTTGGGCTAACTAATGCCCCCAACACTTTCATGAGATCAATGAACCATGTCTTAAGGGAATTTTTAAGCAAGTTTGTTGTGGTGTATTTTGATGATATTTTGATTTATAAGACTAATCTTGATTTTCATATTGAACATGTGAGTGTTGTCATGAATGTGCTTAGAAAAGAAAAATTATTTGCAAATCTTGAAAAATGCACTTTTTGCACTGATCATGTATTTTTGGGATTTGTTATGAGTGCTAAGGGAGTACAACTAGATGAGGAAAAGGTTAAGGACATCCAAGAGTGGCCTACACCAAAGACCGTGAGTGGAGTTAGGAGCTTTCATGGTTTAGCTAGTTTCTATAGGAGGTTTGTTAGGGACTTTAGTACCTTGGCTGCACCTCTTAATGAAATAGTTAAAAATCATGTTGGTTTCAAATGGGGTGAAAAACAAGAAAAAGCATTTGCTGCACTTAAGCATAAATTAACTAATGCCCCCATTCTTGCATTACCAAATTTTGAAAAATCTTTTGAAATTGAATGTGATGCATCTAATGTGGGTATTGGGGCTGTTTTGATGCAAGAGGGGCATCCAATTGCTTATTTTAGTGAGAAATTAAATGGGGCTACCCTAAACTATTCAACTTATGATAAGGAGTTGTATGCCTTAGTGCGTACTTTGAAAACTTGGAAGCATTATCTTTTGCCCAAAAATTTGTCATTCATTGTGATCATGAATCCCTTAAATATCTGAAAGGACAAGGCAAGTTGAACAAAAGGCATGCCAAATGGATTGAGTTTGTAGAACAATTCCCATATGTCATAAAACATAAAAGGGGGAAAGGGAATATTGTTATTAATGCATTATCTAGAAGGCATGCATTACTTTCTACTCTTAAACTAAAAATTTTGGACTTGAGCCTTTGAGAGAAATGTATTTGCATGATGCTGAATTTTCTGAGATATATCCTGCTTGTGAAAAAGTGTCTAAAAATGGTTACTTTAGGCATAATGATTGTTTGTTTAAGGAGAAAAGATTGTGTGTGCCTAAGTGTTCCATAAGGGATTTGTTGGTGAGAGAGGCACATGAAGGTGGTTTGATGGGACATTTTGGGATACAAAATGTAACATCCCAATTTTTATTCTCTAATTATATAAATATAATTATTATTATTAAATATTATATTTGTGTTGGTTTTAATTAAATAAATAATTTAATAATATGTTTTGGGTTTGAAAGTGAGAGAATTGGTTTTTAGAAGGTAAAAAGGATTTTAGGAACTAAATTGCGTGTTGAGCTTTATGCTCCGTAAGCCCATCTGTCCTTCAAAAACTGTCAAAGTGATTTTAAAGTGTAGTCTTCTCTCTCTTGCTCTTTTCTGCTCTCTTTGAAAATTGCGTCGTCATCTAAACCGTGAATAGAGGAGCGAAGTAGGAATCACAAAGAACTATCGTTGCTTATACTTTTGTCGTAGAACTGCATCTTTCGAGGTAAGGGACAGTGATATTATCTTACTCATGGGTATGATTATGGTCAAGGGTAGTGGGGTTAACCCTAAACCCCAATTGATTGTGTATTCTTTATGTCTAACCTGTATGTTATTATTTAAATTCAATTGAAGTTTCATGTGTAAAATGCCTTGTTTTTATTCCCTGATTCATGTATATAGAAATATAAAATATTATTTTATATTAGTAATTGATAATTTGATTGAATGCATATGAGTATTTTGTATTATGAGTATTATGATACATTTGATATGAGTGAAGTGTGTGTGATCAAGAGACCAATGGTGTACGTGTGAGTGCTAAGTAAATAAGGACCAAACTTATGTAAAGCTGGATCCTCCTTGTGATAAGTTAGATAAAATCATGAGCATATGTGTGAATCATGTGTCAACATGATATTTATGTGTTTTGAAAGTATGTTTATGGACTTGGGGGTGTTATCTGGTGTGGAATCTCCTTTAAGCTCATGTTGATCACATGGGTTGGAGTATCCTTGCAAAGCTAGATAACCCTGACGTGCTAGAAAAGGTGTTCTCCTAGTGGGAGTGTTAATGTCGAATGTCCATGGTATGGCTATTCATCGACTGCATGTACTCCTAGGCTAATTTCATAAAAGAGTGTTACCTAGAGAGTGTTAGTGTCAGATGCCCATGATGTGGCTATTCGTCGACTACATGTACTCCTAGGTTACTTTCATGAGAGAGTGTTATCTTGGGAGAGTGTTAGTGTTGAATGCCCAAAGCGTGGCTTTTCATCAACTACATGTACTCCTAGAGTATTTTCATCAATGTATTGATGGGTACCACATGCATATGGAACATAAGTTAGTCAAGCATGCATTGCATGTGTATCAATGTAATAAGCGCGTACATTATTGTCATGCGAATAAAGTGTAAAGTTTTCTATGTCTTGTCTTATAAATCTTTAATTTCTTTTATGAGATATATCTCACCCCGTCTTTTGTGTATTGTTTGTGTTTGGGCATAATGCCACCATTGTAGGTAAGACTTGGTAAGGCTTAATAGGATTTAAATGATGATGCTGGAGAGAAGGATTGAATTCATATTTTATTTACTTTTGTTTTTCTTAGGATTATATACAGTATAAAACTACATTAAATCAGGGCATGTGTTTTATGGCAATGGGAGTGCTAAGGAATATTTGACACATGTTTGTCTTTATTTTCAATAAAAGGGTTCTTGATTCATGAGTATTATGTGACTTTCTTTTATTTTTAAGAAAGACACTTTGAGAATATTTTTTGTAATGATTATATTTTAAAGTACATTATAAATGTATGTGTCTCGAAATAATAGGGTATTACACAAAAGACTTTATAAACATTGCATGAGCATTTCTATTGGCCCCATATGAAATGTGATGTGCATAAATATTGCGAGCATTGCATTGTTTGTAAAAAGGCAAAATCAAAAGTGATGCCACATGGTTTATATACTCCTCTGCCTGTTCCTTATTTTCCTTGGATTGATATATCTATGGACTTTGTTTTGGGGTTGCCTAGAACAAAGAATGGCAAGGATTCTATTTTTGTGGTTGTTGAAGGTCCTCAAAAATGACACATTTTATACCTTGTAAAAAGGTTGATGATGCTTGCCATGTAGCTGACTCATTTTTCAGGGAAGTGGTGAGACTCCATGGACTACCTAGAAGCATTGTAAGTGATAGGGATACCAAGTTCCTAAGTCATTTTTGGAAAACGTTGTGGGATAAGCTTGGTACTAAGTTGCTTTTCTCTACTACTTGTCACCGACAAACTGATGGGCAAACTGAGGTAGTGAATAGAACTTTAGGCACTTTACTTAGGACTATTTTGAAGAAAAATCTTAAATCTTGGGAAGAATGTTTACCTCATGTAGAATTTGCATATAATAAGGTTGTCCATAATACAACTAATTGTTCACTATTTGAAATTGTGTATGGATTTAATCCTATGACACCACTTGATTTATTGCCTGTGCCTAATATTTATGTTTTTAAGCATAAGGATGCACAAGCTAAGGCTGACTATGTGAGGAAAGAAAATCAAGAGTTATGCCAAGCAAGCTAATAAAGAAAGGAGAGTTGTATTCAAACCTAATGATTGGGTTTGGGTACACATGAGAAAAGAAAAGTTCCCTGAACAAAGGAAGTCCAAACTCCAACCTATAGGGGACAGTCCTTTTCAAGTGTTGGAGAGGATCAATGACAATGCTTACAAAATTGATTTGCCAAGTGAGTATAATATTAGTGCCACTTTTAATGTTTTTGATTTGCCTCTTTTTGATACAGATGATAAGGCCTTGGATTTGAGGACAAATCCTCTTCAAGAGGGAGGGGATGATGGGGACACAATTAGGGACAAAGACAACAAGGCACTTGGAGGACCTTGACAAGGGCAAGAGCTAGGAAAGCAAAGGAAGCTCTTCAACATGTGGTGACTAATCTACTAGAGGCCCAACAATCTACTGAAGCCCAACACTTGGAGACTAAGGTTTTCACATGCATAGCCCACTTGGAGTGAGAAGAGCCAATCTGAAAAACAAGACTTTTATTTGCTTTTAGGACTATTTTTACTATATACTCTGTTGTATTTCTAGTCCTATATATATATTGTCTATAACAGGTTTAGAACCTAAGTCCTTGAAGGAAGATATGTGAATCTTAACCATTGCCACATGTCAGAAACGTTTGTCCTTGGGAGTTTTGTTTTTTCTTTTGTTTGCTTATGTCTAGTGGATAAACTCCTAAGCTGGAATGCATTAAAACAATTGGAGATCAATGAGAAGGCAAACGAATCATTTCAGAATTTTGCTGTGAGAAAAGTTATCTGCTAGGGTTCTTGTTTAAACCATCTTTGATCTTATCAAGAATTCACAAATTCTTGTGGCGATCATTCCTTTTGGCTTATCAAATCCAAGTTTGTGGTGCCCCTCAAACCAACAACCTTCGTGTTCCTCTTTACCATTCCAACTATGAGTTCTTGTTTTAAATTCTATTCAGTAAACTACTGTCCAAATTTCTCTGGTTTTGTCACGATTTACGTATCCAAATTTAGCATTTCTTAAGCCTATTTCATAGTTCAAAGCGTGATATTTCACCTCGATTTGGAATCACCACAATCAGAGTCTTGTAGTGTGAGATACAACATTGTCTAAGCGTAGTCCTGATTATGTGCTCTACAACAATTTGTTTCAGAATTCCTTCAAGGGGTTTCACATCAAATTAGGAAATTGAATTCAGAACTTGGGTTAAGTTAGGATTGATTAGTTCTAATAGCAATCGATTGATCATATGCACATATGAATGCGTTTGAATTCCAATGAATTAGGCAATGCAAAGGCACGTGATTCAAATTGTCTCTAAGTGTGATTTGTGTCACTATTGCTGCAAGACAGCAAATCATTTATTTTTATGTTGTAGGTTTGCCTACTCTATTTGGAAGTGGGTGGAATCAAAGATTAATTATAGACTAGACAAATTTCTATTAGCTCAATCATCCAGTTCTTATTTGGTCATTGTTATAAGTAGTTGGGAGACTTGCACTTGGCCATCATTACCTGTGCTATTTGTGAAATCTGGGAAGCACGTAGCAAGTGGAAGTTTCAAAATGCATCTTCGTGTTTGTTAAGGGCGATGAATAACATCTTAGCAAATGTGATTCTTGCAGGTAACTTTACCACCAGCACAATGTTCTCCTTCATTGACGAGTTATCTAGTCTCAAGGCTTTTAGGGTAACCTACCACCCACAAAGAGCACCTTCGGTCAGGCAAGACTCTTAGCACCCTCCCATCCTAGGGTGGATTAAATGCAATATAAATGGCTCTGTTAAAGGTTCTCTGAGCAGGGCTAGTTGTGGGGGAATTTTCAAGAATAGTAGTAGCAACATTATAAGATGTTTCTCCCTTAACATTGGTATATCTTATGCTTTTCATTCGGAAGTTCTTGCTGCTATAACAGCCATTGAGTTAGCTCATCTGAAGGGTTGGAAGAATCTATGGATTGAATGTGTTTCGATGCTGGTAGTTCAAGCCTTCAAGAAGCACCAAATTGTCTTGTGGCAACTGAGTAATAGGTGGCGGAATGCCATGAAGCTGACTAAGTCCATGAATTTTGTTTTTAGCCATATTTATCAGGGAGGTAATACTTGTGCAGATAGGTTGGCTTCCCATGGAACTAGTATAGAGGGTTTTTGTTGGTGGGATTTCACCCCGAAAATCATCACCAATTTTTTTGTAAATGATAAGAGGGGTCTTCCCTATTATAGATTCACTTTTTTATGCCTTCAGCAGTCTTTCTAGGGTGTTTGTTGTAAGCCCGAGTTAGCAATCTTTTGTATTTGGCTTTTTCTTATTAATGCAGATTGGGTGAGGTAGTAGAGGATGGGTGGGGGCGCTGGTGCAAACCTAGTTGGGATGAGCCTCCTCACTTTGATGTTCGCTAATACTTGTTTTTTTTTTAAAATCTAGAATCTAAATGAAAAGAAAAAAAAATATTAAACTTAAAGTACAATTAAATTTAAAGAATATATCACGATAAACATTACATTTTGACATCAAACATGACACTCTTACTTTTGATAAGTTAGGAGCTTTGGTCATGCCATTCTCGACTTTTGTACCAAATAGGAATAATTTTATTTCAAAATTATCATGAATAGTTTTTGAATTTACTATGGAATATAGATTAATCATATTCTAAAAATGACTTTGAAAAGATAACTTCACTTTTTTCTATTTACAAGGTGTCTTTCAAAGACAACTTCACTTTTTTTTTTTACATAGAAGTTGTCTTTAAGAGAATGACTTTATTTTATTTTTAATTTTTTTTAATATGAATTCTATATGCATACTCCTAAATGATAAGTGCACTCCTTAATTTCTATTAAAGTCAAAATCACAAACAAGACTTCAATATTAAATTTAAAAAGAATTAGGAAAGCCATATCTTTATAAGTACAATTTCTATTTATTTTTAATTTTTTTTTATCACAAACCAAAGTTGTATTTAAAAATAAGAGTTCGTGTTTTAAAACATCGCTTTCTTTTAGAGTTGACTTATGTTTAAGAGATAATATGAAAAATTTTCTAAAAAGCCAAAATTGTCACTTTCAATGGTATTCCTTCCTCAAAGCAAGCAAAAGCATCGGCACTCCATCAAGCAATAAAATGGGTTCACAACTACTAAGGTGGTCTAACTCAGTTAGTTGAACATAATATTGTAAATCCCTATAATACCGTGTTCGATTCCCTATGAAACAAAAAAATGATCTCAATTTCAACATCCAACCGTATGTTTTTTAATTAGATTGCAAAACGATGGTAGATAATTTCTCTAGACCCACCAAGGGTTGCATTGATTACCATGTCATTCTTAACAAGTGCATTTCTCATTCTACTTATTCCAAAATCAATAGAGTTTTGTAAAGAGACAAGCAAATTACATGACTCAATTTAGCTTAGACTGCTTAGATTATATGCTTCCTCATGTCTTCAATTACATTCTCTCTTGTATTGTTTCTCATTATAAATGAGAAATGATATAATTGTTTCCTTTCAAAAATAAAAAATAAAAAACATGATTTTCTTTATATAAAGTTGTGTTTACACGACTTATCCATATTTCGTAATAAATTTTAAAAATATCCATTTTGATAATTTTGAAACAAAATTACCCCTAATTGGTACAAAACCGCCATTCTCATATGAAAACAAATAAAGCAAAGTCAGAGTTAGCCATTAAAAAAACATGAAGGCCTACAACATAATCAATCCACAAATAGAGATAGTAAGATAAGCCCTCAAGACTCTCCTCAGCTATGTGGTCCAATAAGAAACGATCCAAAATTGAAACCACATGAATCAATTTACATCAAAGTGCTTAATACCATCAAGAAGAAGAAAGATTCACAGCAAAAAAACAAAAACCATTTTATTACTCCTAATAAACATAAGGTAATATTCTCCATGGAACAAGTTTGCGATACTCTACCCATATCTCTCTATATTTCTCAGCACAACGAGCTTCATCCCTTCTCTCTCTCCAAATTAACAGAATAAGAAGATAAACTGGATAGAAGTATGGAATTGGTGAACTGCAAAAACGAGTAAAATATATATGTTGGACATTGTTTTCTTATAAGGAAATAACATCAATAACTTTATATAAACATGATGAAGCAATGAGTCAAAGAGGTCACCTTATCCCACATGGTAAGCTAAAGGAGAGAGCAAGCATCAAATCCCCTAGATAATTACAGTGTCTAGCAATACCCCTTTTTTCATCACAATAATAATAATAAGGATCATTAATGGCTTCAATGATAAACAAAATCAAGGATATGAACGTTGCTCTAATCAGCATTAGGATGAAAAATGATAGAGACAACATTAAAGATTAATTCTTGTAAAAACCTTGTCACATTGTGTTAGATGGAGGGTGAAAAAAAAAATCACATGAATATGCATTCCATATAAAATATGACTATATTATTTTCCTTTTACTCCATAACATTTGTATATAGAAAGACAAGTAGAAGAAAAAAATATGCAAGATGAAATTATATTATATCCTAGAAATTAGAATATTTTAGAGCATCCTAGCTTCTCTTAGCAATAGTTTTTGTATTTGCATAGTTTCCATATTTTCTTGTATTTCAAGATAAGATTTATGTTTTGTAGGCTAAATAACACTTTTAATCCCTTATGTTTTACGTCATTTATATTTTAAAAGTCTCAATTTGTGTTTTTAAAAAGACTCAAAATGGTCCTTCTGATAAAAATTATTTTCGATTTTGTGACACGATTTTAAATAATTTTTGGACAAATTTGAAACGTAAAAATTATTTCATTAGATTCACTTATATGAAAACTATGAAATCCAATTGATCTACAAATCAAAAGGGGATCAAACATAATGAAAATCATACGAAAAAATAAGCCTCATGAACAAATGAAAAGGAATTTAATATCAGATTTTTTATTAATCGGTTATTCGCTAGATACACTTTACATGCGATTTTCACTATGTTTATCATCATTTTTTATTTTATTCAAACATTAGTTGGGTTCCATAGTTTTCATGTAAGTAAATCTAATAAAATAATTTTTACATTTTGAATTAGTAAAAAATTAGTTCAAAATTGCATCACAAAATCGAAGATTATCTTTTATTTTCAGAAGGACCATTTTAACTCATTTTAAAAACATAGAGGATTAAACTAAGCCTTCTAAAACATAAAGGACAAACCTAAATAAAAACTAAAACATAAAGGACCAGTGGTATTTAGCCTGTTTTGTATGACATTGTAAAAGATCATATTGAATATCAATTTCAGAGTGATACTTTATTCTCTCTTTTCCCTCTATACCTATAACTATAATTTTAGCATAAATAAAATCTTACCAATAACCAGAAGCAAGTAGCTTTCTGCCAATAACTTTTGGAGGTTTACCCCAAATAGGAGCCTTTGAATTCTTTTTGAACCCATGTTTTTGCTTGTTCGCTCCTCGAAATACCATGTATCTGCAGTTATATTTCACAAATTATAGTTTATAAGGTTTAAAGATACAAATCTATGTGCTTATTAAATCAAGTTCAGTCTTGAAATTTTCAACCTAAGTCGACTTTATGTCATTTCATGAGTGTATGCATTACAAAATTCACTTTTTTACATATTATAGGTAAATTACCCAATGAGGAAGACAAGGCAATTAGCTAAAATGGCAGCCGGTGTTAACTCCACATTGTTCTTCAAGAGCCACCATCCCTATCAATAATTGTAGATTGTCAATACATGCAAGATTTTAATGTGGAAGAGATCAATAAAAAATAAAAATGGAAATAACAAAATCAATAGCAAGTTTCATTTCCTACATAGGTGAATATGTTAAAAGCATGCATCTAAAGCACATACATATCTTTGTTGATCAATTCCAAGCCTTTGACCATTGCTCATACGTACTACACACGCACACAAACAAAATGAATTCAATGAAAATAACACACATTTCATATTTATAAATTGTAACGGTAAATTATGTAGACAAAAAAAAATAAAAGTCAGGGGATCGTATTTGAAAAATAAGCATTATTTTAAGTAGGAAAGAAACTCAAATTCTCTCTCAATTCTTTTCTTGGCCTATTGGGCATTATTCCAAGCATTATCCACATTTGAAAATCAATAAATTACTACAATATCAATGATTTCAAGTTCTGCTGAATAGATTATGTTATCATGATTTATTATTACTTGTGAATAATAAATTACTACAATATTGATTGTAAAAAAATCACCCAAATAGAAAATGTCTTAATTCAAATTGACAACAAAGTGTGCATTGAAATCAATATGACAAATAACAATCATGAACACTTTCCATCTTACTATTTTTTTTTATGTCCACAAACATGATCACATGCATTTGCATGCCTAGAAATGTATGTTACACCAAAAGATTTATTAAATAAAAAGTTGGTATACCATAAAGTTTGAGAACCCTGTCAAAGTAAAACATAAGTTATATCACTAATAAATCCAATATAGCAACAAAACCAAGGAATAAATCACTTTCAAGTACATCCACAATCAATCAAGATGACAAACATTATTCAATAATGCCACAAGCTCAAACATCTTTGCGAGACCACAAATTTCATACATAAAAAAGTATAGTTTACAATGGTATGTATGACTAAGCACAAAACAGGTAACATCTCCCATGCCTACACAAATAAATTGCAGGTCTGAACATTTTAATTTCTCATCCAAACATATAATCATGACAAATACCTGTATGCTAAAAGTGAAAGGAATCCACACTAAATCTCCAAAGACCAACATAAAGCCCAATCTCTCTGCAATTATGTCCCAGCTACAAAAGAAAACACAAATAAGGTTAGAAAAGAGATCATGTGGATATTCTGGTCATAATTTAGTGAAAATTTCAATAGAAATGTTCAGAGAAATTTGTGTAGATTTTAAGATGAAAATTTGTGCATATGGTGTTTTGAACCAATATCCTAAGATTTTAAAAAAATGATGTATGTATTTTAGGCACGGTACTCGGACCCATACCTTCACAACCTAGCTTTTACTACCTAATGTCATGAAGGTAATTTTAAAAATCATATGTTTCACCAAATAAACATTCAATTCCGATTTATTCTACTAATCCACCAACAGGAACTGTAGATGATACATCTACTATTATACCTAATGCAGCTATGACATACAAATTCAATTGTGTCGATTTATTATACTACCTACTGCCTTAAAGGTACTATTAAAAATCATATGTACCACCAAATACAGAGAATAGAGCATGAAAACCCACCACTTTCAAGCCTGTTTTTGGTGACCAACTTTTTAATGATTTAGTTTATTTGAAAAGTATATTATAAGTTAATTTATAGACATTTCAATTGAATACAAAAATGTCTCAAATTAAAGTGAAATTCTATAATCCAAAATGTAAATGATACAAACTTCCAATACAAAGGTAGATTTCATTAAATCGTAGAGTTTTAACTAACAATGTGAATGAGTTTCATCATCTTAAAACTTAGAACATGACATGTAACCCATGATAAAATTTAGAGAAGTCTTCTAGTAGAACAGATTGAACTCACGTGGATGTCATGTACTCTTCATGTACAAAATAGTCCAGGATGTATAGCTGGAACAAACATGTAGAAACTAACTAATCATGCACACAATAATACATTTTTAATTTACAACAGACATGCAAG
Source organism: Amphicarpaea edgeworthii (assembly GCA_014843725.1). Lineage (NCBI taxonomy): Eukaryota > Viridiplantae > Streptophyta > Magnoliopsida > Fabales > Fabaceae > Amphicarpaea > Amphicarpaea edgeworthii. The sequence goes on from CM026324.1 coordinate 11,805,511, forward strand.
TTTTCGAGATTACTGCACAGAATAGCTGGTAGAGAGTCATTGATTGACTCAAAGTACCATCTTGAATGCTCTTCATAAGAATAGATAAATTGATAAGTAACCACCCCATCATTCCAGCTCTAACAAAGAAAAATCTGCAATTCAATAATTCCATTAAATGAAAAGCAGCATGCCAGATTGATTTCAGTCATCATTCACACCTCATTATATATATATATATATACTAATGATGTTTATATAGTCTTATTTGCACAAATTTGTAAAGATGCATGTGAACAACATGTATACATGACATCAAAAAAATAAATTGCCTAAGAAAATAAGGACAAGAATACTATCCCTAAATTTAGTAAAATGATGCAATACAACACAAAACATTGAAAGATAGAAATTTTAGAATTTGGACATGACACTAGGGTGTAGGAAGGCCAAAATAACTTAGAATTGTTATTCCCATGTTAAGATCCTTTTGAAACCTGTATAAATTTTATTTATGGTTACATAGATATCTCAACTCTTTTAGGTTAAACTTACAAGACGATACAAACAACTTTACCCATGCTTGTTCTGCAATATGATTACTAGTATCCAATAAAAGAATGACAATTTGATTCCATTTTGTAGATACAATGTTGTTGAGTACAAGTGTGAAGGTGAAGTCCCACATTAAGTAGGAATGGGAAAGTTGAGCACCATATAAGTGAGAAAATGACCCATAAACCTGAACCTTGTTGAGCCAATTGCTCCACTAAGCTCAAAGACTATGTTTAGAGCATTGAAGAATATGACTGTTAGAGGATATTTTAGTACTTTGTTAAATTCCAAGAAGCTTCCTTTTCCTTAGCTAGCCGTTGAGCCTTTGTGACAGTTGGCTATAGATGATCGATGTGGTCTTAGGAATGAGAGTTAGCCTGTGTATTTAACTCTATTCTTAAAATGATAAGTAAGAAGAAGTTTGTTATTATTTTTATTGCTTTTCTTTTGGAGATCTTATCCCTATCTCGAATGAGGGAGTAATTGTCAATCACAGTGTTACACAAATAGGGTGAGAAAACACGTGGTATACAGGTTGTCAATAAACCTTGCAGGGAAAACATACAGACAAGTTTTACAAGGAGAGGAAAAGAACAATCTACAAATGATATAACAACCAAAGTTTTGTATTCAGAATGAAGGCATTTCTAGACAAGATACACCTATCATTGGCTGGGTGGGAGAAGATAATTCATTCATTAAAAGTTCATAAATCACAATTAAAACATAGTCAATGGGGAAAATAATGTATTTTTATCATGGCTCACAATAAAAAATCATCTCGTGTCAAATAAGAACAAGCAAGAAAATGATGGAAAAATTACATACTTGAGGTCAATACCCATGAATTGAGGATTTAGTTGAATACCAAACCACCTAATTTAAAAAAAAAAAAAAAAACAAACAAACAAACAAGATTAATCATGGAAAAGCAATTCCCAATAATTGCAAAAGCCAGTACTCACCATAGAAAGATAGAATATGAAAAATGCAAACACACAGCTATGTACATACTTAACATGTGTATATGCTATCTATAAATATAACCTCATGAAGACATAAAAATTTACAGTGGAGCCAAGTGTCAAGGAAATGCAAACGAAAAGGGTATGGGTCATGGAATAACCCAGTGCATAAGCATTTTCTTTCTGCTATCTCCCTGTTGGTTAAGGAGTTGACAAGTAATACATGATACTTACAAGTTACAAGTTACAACATCCAAATTATGGCCACTTTAATTTTTTTAATCAGTTAAAGTAATCTTAATTTACAACATACCAATCGTGTATCAGGTTTCCACTGATATGAGGCTTTAGTGATGAACCTTTACTTTGTGACTTGCAACCGAAAAAATACAGTAAGAAGGTTACCTGCCATTTATATGTGCAAGAAATGAACATAAGTGATGACCAAAAGAGAATAACTGATTATAATTTAAATGAACCATCTTACGTCAAAACTGAAAAAGAATAACACAACCCGCACTTAGATGGAATTGAAGTAACACAAACTGCAAGAAGAAGGTATTAAAGTCCAAAAATTAGTCATAATTTTTTTTCTTCAATTAAGTTTAAAAATGGAATAGTTCGATTAAAAGGGGTAAAGAAATGTAAAAAAAAACTATAGACAAACCATTTAAAAGGACCTCATTCTAACCCTTTAAAACTAAAACTTAGGTTTCAGAGAGAGCCAAATGGTGAATTGCTCCATCTATTCTAGCCAAGCCCACACCTAATAGGATAAGAATACATTGTTGCTGATTAAGTTTTAAAATGGGATATTTAATTTGTTCATATTTTCAACTCTAACTAATATATTTGTACGATGGAATTGAAAACTAATCAACCTATACCTTATTGGTATTTGTAAGTATAACTAAGTTCTTCAGTCCTGAAAAAAACCTTTGCTATGAGAAACAAATTAACATTCCACATATGCAAGCTTTGAAAGTAAAAATATAACATTCAAAATTTGCAATGTTCTGAAGAAAATGCCAATCTCATGAGGCATTAATCCAGAGAATACATGTCACCCTGAAGTGTATAAACAGACAAACAAACATGACCAGTAAATAAACTATCAAACACCATAACTTTGACACTCCAAATATTAACTTTAAGCTTACATACAAGAAAACTGAAGGCAAAAGTTGTGGACAGCAGCTCAAGTCCTCTGTTTGATATGGCCTACAAGAATTATCACAAACTCCAATTAAACAAGTACTGCAAAACCTCAATCTTCATGAAAGAAGCAGCTTAATCAGGCTTTGTTTGAATAAACACTCCAGAAATACTTATAAGAAAAAAGAGTCAAAAAAAATAGATTAAGCTTCTTTCATAAGTTAAAATCAACTTATCACCTCCTCTTTTTCAGGAAGTTAAATAGGAGAACTTCTATAATAGTTGAAGTACAAAAGTTGAATTTAACTTGTGGAAAAAAACTCAATTTATTTTACCTTCTTATTTTCTTATCCTACAAGTACTTATGGAGTAATTTATCCAAACATGAATCTAATCCCAGCTTACATTTCACGACTTCACAGTTCACACAAATGCATCTGATAAAAATAGATAAAACATCCATACACAATTAGACAAATTCAGGAACACGTACAGTGGGAGACACAAAATCCATCTTGGCACCAATCCCAAGAAGTGCAACCAATAGAAGAAGCGAGAGCATACCTGAGAAAATGAGAACAAAGTTAAATCCCCAACAAATTTTTATTCATGTATAAGAAAAAAGAACCACATAGTTGTTAAAGTACATATATTATAACTGACCATTGCAATTATATTGAAGACGAGTTCCATCTGGTAGAGCAACCCCAGGAACAAGTTTTCCAGGCAGAATGGATCCAGCAATGGCCAAGTAAGTGAAGAATCCCACAAGCAAAGAAACCTAACCCAAATTTTAAAAAGGAGGAAAGATTGCAAATAGATTGTTATTTTCATGTAATCAGTGAATTCATGAAAAAAGGGGTTGAGTTTTGAGGACTAACAGAGTTCCAAGATGGAAGGAGAGTGTGAAGGAGAAAACCCAAATCCACATGTGACTCCATCCGGCAGTGTATACTATTCTCAACATACACCAAAGTTAAAACCATTTTAAAACACGACACTAGAAGTCATCTTTCAAAAGATAACTTCACTTTTTTTATATTTACAGGTCAGTTGTGTTTGAAATGACAACTTTCAGTGTTTTTTTTTTATACAGAAGTTGCCTTTTAAAGAATGACTTTATTTTAATTTTTTATTTTTTATTTTTTTTAAGATAAATTCTATATGCAAACCCCTATTTGATAAGTGCAGTCCTTCTTAATTTCTATTAAAGTCAACATCACAAACAAGACTTCAATATCAAATTTTAAAAAAAATAGGAAAGTCCTCTTTATAAGCACATTCTATTTTTTTATCACAAACCAAAGTTGTATTTTAAAACATGATTTCGTGTTTTAAAAAATGACTTTCTTTATATCAAGTCGTGCTTTAAAACACGACTTATACATATTCTGTAATAAATTTTAAAAAATACACATTTTGATAAATTTGAAACAAAATTACCCCTGATTCTGATTGGTACAAAAACCGCTATTCTCATATGAAATCAAATAAAGCAAAGTCAAAAGGAGTTGGCCATTATAAAAAAATGAAGGCCTGCAACATAATCGATACACAAATATAGTAAGATAAGCCCTCAAGACTCTCCTGCAGCTATGTGGTCCAATAAGAAACAATACAAGATTGAAACCACAAGAACCAATTTACATCAAAGTGCTTAATACCATCGACAAGATGAAGAAAGATTCACAGCAAAATAAACCCTTTTATTCCTCCTAATAAACATAAGGCAATATTCTCCATGGAACAAGTTTACAATACTCTGCCCATATCTCTCTATATTCTCCATGGAATAAGTATTTATTAGGGATCCAAAAGTTTTTTAAACCTTTAATATATCATTAATTGCATTTTTGTATTAAATTAAATTTCACATTAATGGAGAAAAAGTCCCTAGTGAAAAAAAAAATGAATCTGATTGAAATCAACCGCTTCTCTTAAATATATTTCCGTTGAGGCAAGGTGAGACTGTTGAGAGGTGAATCCAAATAGAATTTTGAAAGCATCTTGATTTATATTCTGAGATTTTTTTTGTTCTGCTTGTTGACCATATTTCTATATGTCAAACTAATCTATTTTTGTTTTCATGATTCTTGGTTGGATTTGATTTAGGATTTTCAAGAGCATCTGAAATGGGTGACAACGAGAATACTCAATGTTTGAGAATATTAGAGGTGAGTTAGTTCTTAGCCCCTAATATATAATTATGATCGATGTTTAGTTTGCATATATTTTAAATATTTTGCTTGGATATAATGTGTATTTACTTAACTATTATATGATATGTTCTCTCTATTGATATGATTCTTGTGCATAATGGAAATCATTAATATGTACAGGTGAAAGAAAAAGTGTTCAATATATTTTTTTGGCAATAGGATGAAAAGGAAGAGTACGAAAATAAAATTTAAGAAACAAAGAATAAAATAAATTTTGAGATTACATGATTAAAGATGTTGGGATGTCCAGGGAACACTCAAAAAAGATAGTAGGTTAGTAACAAGGTCTACTAAGAATTGTACATCACATCTCCAGAAAAAATCTTAAGGCATTAGCTATATATATGACTAATAGTCTCCCTTTAAGTATAAGTTTCCTCTCCACATTTCTACGCTCCTTCGATACATCCTGTTGGTGCCACTCATTCACAAATGGACACACTTGTTTTCTGTACAAGGATTTCTACTTATATTATGAAATGAGGTGAGTAGTGACCTGATGTTATTGTTAAAAGAGAGGAATTGATGGAGAAAAACAGCAGACTTTACTGCAACTCAATGCAGCATAACTTCTGTATTGCAGAGATGGGGGAGTGGAATGGTGTGAGTTGGAGTTGGAGTTGGGATCTTGTGTGCCGTAGAGATTGATTTGATTTGGAGAATAGTTTTGTAGGCAATCTAAGGTTGGAATTAGGTGATAGTAGAGGCAATTTGAGAGCAGAAGACAATTTGGTGTGGAAAAAAGATAATGGATTGTATAAGGTAGCAACTTCTTATAACAGTATTCTACAGTATGAGGAATTAGAGAGTATTCAGTTTTTTTCAAATGTGTTTCGGAGGTTAAAGCATCGATGATGTCGGTTCTACACTTTATTTGGAGACTGACATGGAATAGATTACCTACTAGGAGGAATCTCATAAGGAGGAACTTGACTATATTGAACAGTTATTGTCCTTTCAAATGTGGTTTTTTTTGTAACTACTAGCCAGGCTATAAAGTTAAATTATATCTACATTAACTTTTTTAACAACCAATAAATGAAAGCCAATGATAAAATAACATCAAGATTGTACCAAATGATAGCAGATCCACACATGTATAAGGAAACTATTCCACACGGAAAATATGCACGGTTTTTACACAACAATTTTGATAAAAGAAAAGTAGATAAGATTAGCAATTTAGCATATTTAATTCTTTCCTATTAAAAGAGAAAGAGATATAGCTAGAGGAAAAGGGAAATAAATAATAAAAGGGATTGATGAAATCAAATAAAAAAAGAAAGGAATGACCATTTTTTGGCTTTAATTTGGTTCAGTTTAATGAGGAAATAAAATGAAACGAACTAAATAAAAAAAATACAGAATTAATCTTTAATCTTGAAAAGTAAAGAGGAAAGAAACATAAAAAAAAACAAATAAGGAAGATTGACTTGATGAAATAAAATGCCACAGAATATGAACTAACCTTCTCAGTCAACAATTGTTTTTCTTTTCTCCAACCAATGATTCCCCACCTGATAAATATTAAACACAACTAATCAATCAATAACTATGTACACATAAGAGAGTTAATAAGGATGACAGCTAGCAAGGATGACAAGCTAACAAAACAAACCACTTTCTATTGCCTTTATTTATCATAAATTATTTTTAAAATTGCACTAAAATTACAACTTCAAACAAACTAAATAAAAAATGAACAATAAACGAACATTTTATGTTATGTAATAAAACAGAACAATAGCAATCTTTAACACCATTTGCTTTAAACTTACACTTTTAGTGTACAAACTGTTTTTTTTTTTTTATCAGCAAAGAAACATCATATATAAGCACAACTAGCAATCCACAACTAGTGCAGCAAATCAAAATACTAGATTAAAATACAACCAAGTAGTGCAGCAAATCAAAATACAAACAAATTGGTTGTGGCAGAGCAAGTAATGAGTTAAAGCCCAAAAGTAGACTAGAAACCGCAACTAGCAATCCAAACAAAGACAATAAACAACAACAGAAGCAATAAATAAACAAAATTACAGATACTACCACATCCTAATCCACTGAATACCAAACAATTAGATTAGAAATGCGCTCAACTCCTCCACATTAGTGCCACTAGCTTATAACTTCCCCAACTGCATAATAGTTACTAATAAAACCCCGCTGCCACTGCAAGCATTTCTACTTTTTCTCAATGAAGCCACTATTGGCTTCTACTTCTTGCCAAACAATGACCATTTCTATTGCCTCATGAAGGAAATCAACAGCTTCGTCAATCCTGATTTTGATTGTTAATATACTATTAGTACTATCACTGCTACTGCTGCTACTACTTAACCTTACATTACCTACAGAAGGCATACATAACTAAAGCTTGACATTTTACTTGGGTTTTCTTTTCTTCTTTTTTTTCCCTCATCTTTTGTATCTTGTCTTTTCTCTACTTTGTAGTAAGGTGTGCAGTTATAAGATTGTGTAGCATTACTTATTATTGTCATGACATCTATGGTGGTCAATTAGAGAGTTCTGTGACCTGGGGACTACTGCTTCCTGTTCTCGCTGTTTGTGTCTCTTGGAAGGTAGTACCTAACACCAGCTTTGGCAGTTACCAGAACTTGGTTCATTTGGGGGGTTTGGTGCAACCACCACCGTATACAAACGCTTTACCCCCACTTTTAACGTTTTGAGGTCAATGGCAGGGGGAGATAGAAGAAGATGAGGATTGGGAGAATAGAAAGGTCAAAGGGTTTAGTTATTCCTTGTGCGAATGGATAAATTCTTTGGGTTTGGGCCTAAAGAATTTGGATGGGAATTGAGGCTGGAGGGAATCAATCGATGTGCAGGTCAGAAGGATGATTCATGAGGCGTAGCTATGGGGAATTTGAGCAAACAGGAGGTGAGCATGGTTTATAGCGAGATTTATTAGAGGGGTGAAGGGAATCACAGAGACATTTGCAATCAACAAAACATCAGACACTGGACTTGAGATTTTTAGAATTATTAATCAGCCAGACTCTATTTGAGTGGAGGGAACATTACCTGGTTAGCGATTGAAGGAGGTTCTTCACTGCGTGCTTCCTTACAGGGATCGCGTTTGATGGAGGAGTTATCAACTCGTGATTCTAGAGTGGGTGATGAAGATGTGGTTGGACTCGGAGGTACCTCAGCTCAACGGCGCTTAGGAGAGGCAATTCTTGTCGAGATTGCATCAATCTTTTGACTAGGGTTGTTGCAATTTGGGGCTGATGATGGTGGAGAGGCACGGGAAGGGTTTTATGTGTAGTGACTAGTGAGGACTGAGGAGGGTAGAACACTGGATTTGGATCCTCTCCCTCAGCATTCCCTCTCCAGCCCCTCCAGCAACAATATTGACCTTTAGACAGATCTGAAAGTTCAAAGATTAACAACCGAAAAAGTATAATTTTTTTTTTTGTATTGCAGTGTCTGATGTGTTTTTTTTTTTTTTTTTTAATGAATAAAAAAATTAAAAAATAAATAAAAAATGACACTAAGGCCTACAAAAGAGAGTGTCTGAAGTATCAGCAACTAAGTAATTCGAAGCTGAAGCTAGACAAGAATTTAATAAAATAAACGGGTAGGAGGATTTGGCTCCTGACTTAGCAAGAATGTCTGCCACATTATTTCCTTACCTAAGCGTATGCTTGAAGCTAATGTTCCAAGGTAGTTATACGTAATCACGAATGGCCCGAAACCACACCTCAGTGTCTGATGTGTTGATTGCAAATGTTTATGGGATTCCCTTCACCCCTCTAATAAATACTTTCCAAAAACAAAAAAGACAATGTATTCTTAAAAGTTGTTGGTTAGATTTTATTATTTAAAACTTAAAACTTCATTTAGATTTTATTAATGTTGTGTTTGGATGGAACATTTTAGAAATTTAAGGTAATTAAAATTTTAGACATTTGAATTATTAGAAATTGAATTTCTTTCATTTTATAAATGATTTGTTTGGATGAAGCATTTAAATTATTAGAAATTGAATTTCCTTCAAAAAAAAAATAATATTAAATAATTTGTAAACTTATACATAATTTTTAAACTTAAAAAATAATGTCCAAAAATATTTTTAAAAAGAGCAAATTATAGCAACATACTTTGAGGTTTGATTCAAGCATTTTTGAAAAAAAAATATTATAAAAGTCATAGGTTAATCACATGACATAAAAAGTTAACAAAGAATTACAGTAAAAGGGTGCAAGTATAATGGAATGGGATACCAAAAGTTAAAGGATTTTGTGTAGAATGTAGGGATAAAAAAAGGATGGGATGTTGCTGAAATTTGCTCTTTTAAAAATATTACGTAATTTGTAAATTTTCAAAAATAATACATGAGAGAGAAGGGGAGAAAGAGAGAGAGAGAAGAGAGAGGAGAGAGGATGGGGAGAGAGAGGGGGAGAGGGAGAAAAGAGATGAAGAATTTCAAATTTTCAATTTTTTTGAAAAATTTCAAATTTATTATTTTTAACTAACTAAAATATCATTTCAAAATAAACACATTTCAATTTTTTTTAAATATCTCATCCAAACAAATCATTTTATTTTAAAGAATTTGAATTATCCTCTCCAAATAAATTATCCTCTTCAAATGTCTCATCCAAACACACTCAAATTTGTTTGGATGAAGCATCTTAGAAATTCAAAATAATTGAAATGTTTAACAATTGAATTACTTAAAATTGAATTCCCTTCATTTTGTAAATAATTTATTTGGATGAAGTATTTCAAATTTCTTATATTTAAATTCACTTGTTTTGATAAAGTAATTCAATTTTCTCTATTTATAAAATTTTAATTTAAATATAATATTTGAATATTGAAATTTATGAAAAAAAATATTATTCTCCTCTATCAAAATATATTTACATTATTTTTTCACTATAAATTTACAAGATATTTTAAGATTATATATAAATATTTATGATATATTTATGAGCTTATTTTTAATTAAAATAGATACTTTTATGAACTCATTTTTAAATTAAAATTGATACATTTACTTAAAATATATTCCAAAAGAATTTACTAAAACTGGTAATCAATTTTTTTTTAATTTTAATTTTCTAATATCAATAAAAAATATTTATTTTCAAATATAAAACTCAAAATTAAATTTAACAGAAAGATTAAAAAATCATGAAAATTTAAATATTTAATAATTCAAAAATTATTTAAATATTTAAAATATTTAATAATTCAAAAATAAATAAAAGTCACATTTAGGAGAGAGGAGAGAGAGGGAGGGGGAGAGAGAGAGAGGGAGAGAGGGAGAGAGTGAGAGGTCTTGGGTATTTCAAATTTTTTTGTTTTTTTAAGGTATTTTAAATTTCCTAAATTAGCCTAATTAAACTACTTGATAAAAATGATAGGATTTCAATTACTACTTAAATACCTCATCCAAACACTAATTTTATTTTAAAGAATTTTAATTACCCTCTCCAAATATCCCATCCAAATACACTCTTAAGCTAAAAGTTGTTTTGAATTTTCTTAAGAAATAAAAACTTCAATTTTAGATTTTGCATCAAAATAAAAGTTTTTAAAAGTGAAGATTCATAAGGTGGGTCAATTGGTTCAAGGAAAAAGGGGGAGGAAAAGATTGTGGATTCAAGTCTCTCCCACTAACATTTGTCATTAAAAAGAATTTTTAAAAATAGATTCTTAAAATTTAGTTAACTCCCATTTGAAGTTTTATATCTTAAGACACGATCTTATTATTATAGCATTCATATTACTATGTATTTAAAAATAGATTCTTATTCAATATTAGGTTGCTTATAAAAAAATCTAAAAAAATGTTTATTTAGTCGAGCAAAGATGATAATCTAATTTGTTTACAAATAATAAACATAAATGGCACAAATATTAACATTATCTCTTTATTTAGCCACAAGAAAAGTCAAGAATCTAACTCTCCAATATATACTATACATTCTCCTTATATTTAGTCGAGTGTGGGTTAGATGTAATGTACAAGTACAACTATAATAATCTTGTTGGTATGTTATTGACAGAAGTAAATATTAAGGCGACATGCTCTATACTGATATCAAAAGATAAATTACTTAGACAAAGGTAAAGGTTAAATTATTCTGGTCAAGGGTAAGTTGAGATACTCTAAGGCTAAGTTTGCATAGAAGATATTTCATTCTAGTTGAGATCAAAGTAAAAACTCTAGTTAAGGTTGACCTAAAGATCGTCTAACTAAAGCAAATTTGTAGATATTATGATTGAGACATAGGTAAAGATACATTAATTATGACATCAATAAAGATATTCTAGGTTATACTTGTAACACCCTTCGGGATATTATCGTAACTACGCTTGTTATTTACAAATGGGATGCAATAATTAAATAGGTCCACATGAAATCTCATGCGGAAACTGATAATTTACAAAATATAACATACATACCACATGCGATACAATTGAGTACATTTTATTCCAACACATTTGGCATCATACAAAACACAAAAGAAATATGTAACCTAACTAAGTTACGTCTTCTAAGATGAAGTTCCATGCTTCACCAGTTTCTACCGAGACTTGTTTCCCTTAAAAGAAGGAAACTTAAATGGGTGAGACATAATGTCTCAGTGAGTGCTCCAAGGACTCTGCAGTTTAAGTTAGACTCTTATACCTATCCAACCATTTCATCAGTCTTTCAAATATATATCCTTACTAGGCGTCTATCAATTCTTCTACTTCTATCCCAGGGTTTATGCTTCCCAATATGGATATCATTTAAGGACTCCACTCAATACCCTCATGCACACTCACTACCCCCCCCCCCCCCCCCCTTCTCTCTCTCTCTCTCTCTCTACAAATATGGGTAGTTATCACCCAACAGGCTTTCTTCCTTAACGACAACACCTCATATCCCTCTCTTGTCTGATGTACTTAACACTCTTGAGACTACATCAATCTCCTTACTCTCGTCTTGATAACCTTGTGCCAAGTCAACCTGATGTCATCAATGCTCTCAAATGTTTTATACAAACACCTTAACTCACATGGTCTTATTACTATTCCCATATCAATCCCCTCAATCATTATATAACGATTGTACCTATCCTATTCCTGTGTAAGTAAGTATGACATGTTAATATTATATAATATGGCAACGCACTTAAGACATATAACATTCCTTTATTTATATTACCACTCGTCATTACAACTCTCATTCAATACAATGACATAAAATGGAAAATATAAGCATGTTCCACATAATCTTGAGCAACACAATTCAATACACAACACCAAGACTTTATGCGCGTGCATGACATGCCCTAACTTTATATTTAATGCTCATGTGGTACCATATTTAACTCAAGAGAATAGTCTAGGAATGCGGTCTACCCAGAAGCGTCACCAACGTCGATGCCTTTGGCATAGACTACAACACATAGAATGATCTGCATGTGGCTGTTAGGGCTACCCAGCTTTGCAAGTACACTCCAACTCACAAGATCAACATGATCTCATAGAGTTTCCACACTAGGTAACCCCAAGGTCCAGGCTAAACTTGTCGTGACCCCCACCTTCTTGGTTCACGACTATTCAACAACTCTCAAATGTTATGATGCATGTTCAAACATTCAAACAAACAGTGATCCCAATGAACCTAACACCACGCACTAATGAGCCCATCCTCGCCTCTCACAAGCTAGGTCACTCACGGTTAGAATACCACCCAGGCCCATGCTTGCCAACTCGTAGGCTAGGTCACTTGTCTCAATGGCATCCAACAACACCCCATATCACATACTCAAACATTATATATTCACATCTTAGTATTCATATACCGCACTCCACAATATGTAAACCATGCATTTAAGGTAAACATCTGCATAAGAAAGGACTATTAAACATTTGCACATGAAAATATAAGTTTTAGACATTTTTTACGAAAAAGTCAAAGTTGACTAGAGTTGACCAAAGTCAATGGACGGTTAACCTTTGGGCAGACGATCAACGCTTGACTATACAGTCAATGCTTTGACCAGATGGTCAACACCCAACAATAGACATAGTCTGTCCTGAGTACACACTGTTTATCTTGAGTAGACACTATTTGTCCTGAACAAACTAATACTCTGTAGAATGCTGAAAATGACTTTTCTACAGAATTTACAGTCTCTCAAAGGATTCCTCATACTATAATCAATCTCCAAAAGCTCAAGAACATTATCTAATACTTATAAGACTCTCATATGATAAAAACAACGCACTACAATCACAAATTTATATAACTTCATCAAAGAAACTATCAAACATTCCCAAATCACCAAGAACACAAGAAAGGAATAACTCACTATAACATTGTAGTCACTCAATGGCAGAATTTAAGCATTCCAAGACATTCATAGTTCATCCAAAGTAGAGGAAACATACAAACCTAACAACTTCATCATCACCAACAAGATCCTCAAATTCTAAAGGGTCAACAACACCAAAGAGGAGCAAAACGAAATGATATATCAACCATTATAACCCAATCAACTAATTAACACACCCAAGCATCGATTTCTCTTAATCACCCAAAGAAAACCTACAGTCTATACTTAGGATTGCAAGAAGGGGAAGAATAGGAGTGGGTGAACCTACTACCAAGAGGGGTTAGGGAAATACAAAGGGAAAGGAATACTCACCTAAATCGAGCCATGAAGGAGAGCTCCATCCTAAGCTTCCAAGTTCCTTCTTGTTTCTTTCTTTCTTTTCTCCTGCCGTCACTTCTCTCCTCTTTCTATTTCTTCCAAGCTTTTTAACCTAGTTTCTTACTCTCCCTACCTTATGACACTTAGATGGGTAAGGTTTAGGTGAGCTAATTTCCTTATTGGGCCTTGACACCCTCATAGGCTCTACCATTCTATTCTCACTAATTTCTAATACTAGAGTATCTTGACAATAATATCACACTTACATAAATAACGCTAATACTAATAATGACATGACAACATTACTAATAATATTGATAATAACAATTATAATATAATAACACCCATATTGGATACACTAATAATGATAATGATAATGATAACAATAAATATATCTAGCGCATAGAAATGCACGTGCTCTTAAAACTTACGCATACGTACAAGACACAACTAGTAACCTATTATAATAATCGCAATAACAACTTATAGAACACAATTAATATAAGACTTTAATAAGGATCCTTCTCATGGTATATTCCTAATATTTAGAAAATTGGGATGTTACAATACTTAGGTCAAATTACTTTGTTGGAGACAAAACTCAAATTACTATATCCGATTTAATCATTTTTAATTATTTTAATTTGTTCGATGTTTATCAAATTTTGTCTAGTTTGATATTTCACCTTAATCATATTAATTTGAAAGTTTGGATCAAGAATATGAGAGAATTATAATAATATGAAATTTTATACATTTTTAACTAAAATACAATTTTTATGTACTTGTCTATTTTCTAGTACGAAACATGTTGTATTTTGAGTTAAAAAATAAATTAACTCATCAAATGTACATTTTTTTTAATTCGATTTAAATCAATATTAAATTTTTATTTTAAATCACTAGGATACATTGGGTTATTATATTTGTTCGGATTGATATCCATTCCAAATAAGAAATAATATTATTTATTAGTGTTCAATTAAATTGAATTTTTAAATTAATATTATTTTCAATACTGAGTTAATTACTATTTTTTCAATAAAGTATTTAAATATAATGTTAAGCAACATTTTTTTTGAACCAAATATTAAAGAACATAAAATATATTGCATGAATTATTACAATTACTCATCGTATTTATATTATGTTATATGCTATTTTTATTTTATGTGTAGGACACTTAATTAGTCTCGTAAAAAAAAGTTTATTTAGTTTTTTTAAGTAATTAATTTGAACTTCCTTTTTTTTTTTTTTTTTTTTTAACATTTCAATTGGTGATCGTTGAGAATAAATGAAACTCATTACTAACACTCCATAAAAAAGATGACGCAGACTTGGTGAAAACGAGCTATTTGATTGTGAAGTGTTTGTGAAACTATATGTTTTGATAAATAAAATTGAAAGAAATAAAATATCAAGTCTTAAAAAAACTTAATTACAAGTAAAATAATAATCTAAAAACAGACATAAAATATAATTGTAATAAAAAAAATCAAATATAAAAAGTAAACATAATTTGAATTTAATAAAAATAATGGGATAAATATATAATTATTTAAAATTTTGTGTATAAAACAAAATATTAAAAATTAAGTCAATTTATAAGATAGAATATCCAATCAAATGATGTCACGTATGGATAGTATAATCTCATTTTTACATGGGATTATTTAGATAGACCCTTTTTTGAATAAATAAAAATATTTTAATTTGATATTAAATCTACGGGATATTACGTTGCTCAAATTGACCCTCTAAAATTATAATTATTGGTTATTTTAAGTTTTAAACAGTCAAAAAAATAATTCTTTTTGAAAAAATACCTTTTTTATATAATTAGAAAATTAAATTTAGTTTTGCTTTATTATTTATTTTAAAACAATAAAAATGGTGAAAATAATATTTTGCATAGAAAATTTAACATTTTATTTTATGATTTTAAGTTTTTTTTTTCAATATGAAAATATTTTTACTATGTGATATTTTCTTTTTGTGATACATATACTCACTATTATTTAACACTTATTTTTATCATTTTTAAATTCTTAATTTATTAATTATTTTTGCATCATCCCAAATTCTTCATTTTTAAATTAAAGTTTCCTTTTATACTAAGATTTTCAATTCTCGATTTCTTAAAAATAAACATTTTTTATATTAATTCTTTTTATCTAATGTAAATTATCTATATTCATAATTTTTTCTATTTTTTAATTTGACTTTTGACTTATGATAAAATATACTTCTTTTTCTACTTAAATTTTGAGTAAAACAAATTAACTGTTATCTACTAAACAAATTAGGGAAAAAGATTAATTCATTTAATTAATAATAATAGAATAAATATAATTTGGTATATGATAAAAGATTTGGATGCAAGCATCGTGTTGCTCTAGTTAAATTGTGAACAACATAATTAACTTGTTTCCTAACAAAATTTACCACTAAGAAATATGTGGAAAAAAGATGTATACACCAAGAAATGATGTTGTGGAAGTCTAAGAAGCCCTTTCGTTTAAACATAAAATTATCTATTACTTGTTTGTAATCTAACTCAAAAATGATGTTAGAATAACTAAGGTCAATTGTTCATTTCATAACTTGAAGTAAGACCTAAGCTTCTACGTCTCTCTCAAGGAAGGAACACCCTAAAATAACATGATCCTGACTTTGATGAAGTGCCCACTATTTTCACAAATGTATATGTCGACTCTGAAGATTTGGTGTTCAACAAAGATAGATGTGTCTATGTTGCATTTCAATCTTCCTGTTGCTAGTTTCTACCATGTGATACCTGTTGTAAATTGTAGAGATGTTGTTACAGAGCCTCTAATATTACGTGTTTCACTCCACTCATAATAGAATTGCAAGTTACATATCTTTCTCATTGGAGATTCCCTCATTTTTTTAATTTAAATGCATCAAACTATCATAACAAGTTTCGCCGACGAATCATGAAAGAGAATTTCTGACAACTAAAATATGAGTTTCGTGAAATATAAGTATTTAAAAAATATTTTTTCTGATACAAAATGGATATAAAGTTAATTTTTTGAAAAGTAACTTGTCTAATATAAAATGATCATATCCAAAATTTACACTTATGGCTTTTAATCTCCGCAACGTGAGCTTAATCCAAAGGCCACAATTGTTGATGGAGAGGAGAGGAAGATGACGGAGACTGGAGAGGATCTAATCCAGAACACACAATGTAGAATCTACACAATTAAGCATAACAAATCAAAGTTGCTTAATCCAAAGGCCACAATTGTTGATGGAGAGGAGAGGAAGATGACGGAGACTGGAGAGGATCTAATCCAAAACACACAATGTAGAATCTACACAATTAAGCATAACCAATCAAATATGAAGCATTAAAAATATATTTAAGACATTTAAGACAAGGGTTCCACATAAAACCCAAAAAGTAAAAAATAAAAAAAGATTGAAGGATTAAGAATATATTTGAGTAATCCTTAAAAAGAAAAAAAATTATTAGACCCTCATATTTGAGTAGTTATATTTTAATCCTTAAAAAAAATGTTTTTATTAGTCTCACAAATTTTCAAAAAACTACTTTTAATCCATCTCTAAGTTGATTGGGTTCATAATGTTACACTTTATAACTAATTTATCACTGTTATAATTTATTTTCTAATTAAATTAAAAAAAATGATTTCTTGCAGTCATAAATTCACCTTTCCGTCACCTGCCTTCAGTGATAGTTGTGGGTAGGTTCTTATTTTGCTCCCATTCTATCCAATAAAAAAAATATACTTTTCTTTATATATTTTAACGGTTTTAAATTATTATAAATATTTTTTTAAATAAATTAAAAATAAATAAATTCTTATAATGAAAAAATTATTACAAATTATAACTTCATGAACACATTCAATAAAGAGTGACTTAAAGATGAACTAATAAAAATAAATTTTTCTTTTTAAGGAAGTAGGAATTCATTTTGCCTTACCAATTGTCCATATTTTATATAAAAAAAAATCATTAATCATCATCATAGTTTTGTTTATATCTATAAGAATAGAATAGGTTAGCAAATTTACAAAATTGACCTTTTTTTAAAATTTTTTTTAACAAGTGTCCATTATTAGGGTTTTTTTTTTGTCATTTTGGTTTTAACTTCTTTTTTTTTTTTTTTTATCTCTCTTCCTTTTAATTACATTCTTTCTCTTTCTTCCATTTTTATTCTACATTCATTTTTTTTTCTTTTTTGCATTTTACGGTTCTTTTTAATTTTTATATATTTTATGTATTTTTTTGTTTTTCTATTTTGTTTTTTTTATTTAATTTCTTGTTTTGGAGATTTTTCTTCTTTTATTGTATTTACATTTATTTATTTACTAGTGTGTAAGCCGTGTCATGCATAGGAAGAACCAATTATCTCGCTAAATGATAATGTAAATATATCATACTAGGAAATATTTTATGTAACAAAACTTTATGAAAATTTGTGGTCTTTGTCAAAATTTAATTGGAATGAAAGGATAAAATAACATGTTTTGGTTGCATTTTCATCTTAAAAGAATGATCCACAACTTTGTTAAAAATGTTATAAGGGTTAATATTTATTTAAATCTCTAAATTATAATTAATTGTTTAATTTAGTACCTAAATTTTTTTAATTTTCAATTTAGTTTCTAAATTATTTAAAAGAAGGAGAAAAAGAAAATAAAACAAAAGAATATTATTTTAAAGGGTGGCCTACTAGCTGTCGATAGGGATGGCAATGGGTAGGGTACTATAGTACCCGTCCCCATACCCGTGTTTGAAAAAAGTACCCGTCCCCGGCCCCATACCCGTGCGGGTAACAATTTCAATCCCCATCTCCATACCCTCTGGGTACCTATGTACTCATACCCGCACCCGCGACCCGCACTTTTCATATATATAAAATTAAAAATTATATAAAAAAAAAAACTTAGGGGATGTATTGGATTAGGATTGTTTAAGATTTGAATGACTTTTTTTTTTTTTTTGTAAAAATGTCTTGGGTATTTAATCAAGATTGTTAAATGATAAAAAATAATCTGATGGTATTCAATCAAGATTATCAAGATTTTTTTCAGAGGGCAACGAAATCTTGTGGTATTCGATTAAGATTTTGAATAACACAAAAAAAAATCACCTATTATTCAAAATTATAAAGATTTTATAGACTTTTTAGTTGATCATATAAATATCAAACACAACAAACAATCACATTTAACTATAAGAGACTTTTCTTTCGCATCATAGACTTTTTTATTTATTTCATTTTCTTTGCTTTGGAGGCAATGACATAATCTATCACCCACACATTTTTTTGTTTCAAGGTGAGATTTTTTATATAATTCTAATAGTGATGTGTTCATATCTCAAAATCACTATGAATCAATTTACAAGCCTACAATGTAGTCCACTGTCTCATTCATTTTAAGTTCATAAATTCTTAATGAAATGAAAATTTTCATAAGAGAAGTTGATCTGAGTCTAGAGGAAGTTTTAACTTGGAACAAACAATCAAGTTAAAGTTTTAAAAAACTTTTCTAAACTATTGCAGTCAATTTTGAAAAAATATACAATTTAACATAGGAAACAAAGAGTAATGTTTGGGATGCTATAAAACATAGACAACTTTGGATATTCTTCAAGTTAGACAAATGATTCATGTTTTGATCATCATGTATTTTTGTTGAATTATTTGATTTATATTTTAATGACATTATTGATTTTATAAGTTAAATGAAACATTTTATATTTTTTATTAATATTTTGTTATTATTTTTCACTATTACTTTATGAAAATTTGTGAAAAATATATCTCAAAATGCATTAATAATTTGTAACTTTGATTTTGAGTTCATGTACATTATTAGTAGGTGAGATGGTTCAGCTTATGATAATTTGTGATTAGTCTCTGTTCAATAATATTTTTAAGCACATTCTTGTTGGCTTGTGTTTAATAGTTTTAAATTTTTTTTTTCTAGAAATCCATAAAATCTTTTCAAATCTTATATTATAAATACGTGAAATATTTTCAAATCCTATATTCTAAATCCAAATTATAAAATCCTAATCACACAAGTCTTCTTAAATTTTTTTTAACATTTGTTAGTTTCCTACAAAATCTACAAAATCTTCAAGACTTTTTTATGCCAAAAAAGTCTTTTAAAATCCTAATCCAATACACCCTTATATAATATTAAAATCAAACGAATATTGATTTATATAAATAAATAACATTACAAAAATTATCATTCAATATAAATCTAAACAAAAACTCTAATTAAACGGGAAAAACTAATATATTTTTAAAACTAATTAGTTTATAATTATATATTAAAAATAAAACACAAATAGATATAATATTTTAACTTCATCATCCGAATTAATTTCTCTATATTTTGCAAATGTTTATTTCCATAATTTCTATATTGCTTTAAACTACTAATACAAATAAAAATTAAATCATAATAGAATATCAAAATTAACATATAAAAATAATAATTAAATTAATAAATAGATAATTAAATAATTTAAATAATAAAATTATAATATATTAATTAATATGTATATATATAAGGTGCGGGGCGGGGTGGGTACTACAGTACCCGTACCCGTACTCGCACCCATCCCCGTGAGATTTTGCGGGTAAATACCCGTCCCATCCCCATCCCCAAATATGCGGGTTATTACCCTACCCGTGTATGGGTATTTTTGCGGGTGTCCGTAGGGTTTGGATCCATATTGCCATCCCTAGCTGTCGATAACTTGTTGTTCAAGGAAAAATGGGAAAAAATGTCCCACCTAAAGAATTGATGGAAGCGAATAGTAAAAAGAAATATTTATTCATTCAAATATTACTAAGAGTTCAATTGAGTCCTTCAATTATTAAAATTTTAATTTGGTCTTCTAATTTTTTAAAATAATTCAATTAGAGCATTTAATTTATTCTTAGTAATTTCACTTAAGTAATTTATTTTGTAAAATACGTTTAATTAGATCTTTTATTTTTTTTAATTTGTTCAATTAAGTCCTTTACCTTTTAAAATAAATTTGGTCATTTTTTATTTTTAATTTTATTTTAAATGGTCTAAATTGATCTCATTTAAAAAAAATAAGGGACCTAATTGAACATATTTTAAAAAATAAATCACCTAATTAAAACTTCTAAAATTAGAGGATATAATTGAACCATTTTATAAAATTAAATAATCTAATTGGTTCTTTTAATAATTAATGGACCAAATTAAAATTTTAATAATAATTAAGGGACCAACTTTATAATTAAGCATATCCGTAGTTTTCTACTTTCTCATTAAAAAATATCCAAAAATAATAAAGAATCAATTGGTGGCCTAAAAAAAATTAAAATATTCTATTAATATCAATAGATCATTAAATATATATTAGAATTGTGTTTTTATGTAAGAATAAAAATGGATGCTCTAATCGTTAGATTAGATTAAATTAGACGGTTATGATTAGAACAGTCATTTAAAAATTAATATACATTTATCTCATTTGATTTCTCTGTTTTCTTTCTTTTGTGCACCAAATTTTTTTTATTTTTTTATTTACCAAATATTCAAAAGATTTATCATCACCCCACCAATAGGGATGGCAAAATGGGCGGCCTGGCATAGTCCATCGAGCCAAGTAGTCAAAGCGGGCTAGCCTAAGCTCGGTCCATATTCTGGTGGGCCTCAATTTCTTAGGCCTAGCTCGATCCTATATCAAGCCACCGAGCTTTTGAGCCAAGATGGACTATTTTAAAAATTAAAAAAAAATAATAATAATAAAAAAAAAGTTTTTGTAAAAAACAAAAGAAAAAAATATAATTTAAAAGATAAATTTATAATTTAGAGAACAAAATTATTACTCAAAGTTTTTTGACACAATTTGTATCTCAATTATATTACAAGATCAATCTCTTACTTTATAGGATTTTTTAATTATATATTTTAATTAAATTTTGTGTAATTTATTGTTAATTATATAATATGTGTGAAGAAATTGCATTCATATATATACTATTAAAGCATTCTAATATTATAAATACAATCTCATGTATAAAACTTTCTAACATGCATTATATTATATTTATATTATAATACATATATAACATTCATATATATTATAAAACATTCTTAACATACTTTTTTATGTTTTTTTTAAAGTGACTGAACTTAACTGTATATATAATTGTTATGTACATTATAAAACATTTTAACTGTATATATAACATTCATGTATATTATAAAACACAAAAGTAATCATTCTAACATGAACTGAAGGGTGATTACATTCATACAATGTTTCCACATTAACGTTTTGTAACAAATTTATTAATTACGCAATTATCAATTATGTTATTTTATTTTTAGTATTGAATTATTAATATAATATTATATTATATGTTATATATTTAGTTTTTAATATTAATTATCGGACTAGCCTAAGCTTATTGAGCCAACTCGAGCCAGGCCTACTTAACCCACCGGGCTAAAAAGACTTGTTTCTATTTGACCCCTCATTTTTTGAAGTCCAGCTTGACTCTAATTGTGGCCAGTCTACCGGGGCAGGTTCATATTGCCACCCCTACCTATCAAGAGTTGTCTCTATCACAATGACCACTACTACCAAGATGGTCACTACTGCCAAGGCTACTATCACTGCCATAACATAGTCATCGCTGCTACCACCATCATAGTCATCGTCCCCGTTGTTGTCGCCACCACCATTGACAACAATGGTGGTCTTGGCAGCGGCAAGAACGGCGGTGGTAATCATGTTGGTGGTGGTGATGGTGACAGTGACTCTGGCAACAACAACGGAGATGACAACCATAATGGTGGCGTTGAAGGTGGTCCTGGTGACGGCAAGAATGACGGTGGTAACGATGGTGGTGGTGGCAGCGGTGGTCATGTTGATGAGGGCAACTCTTAATGGCAGTGATGATAAATCTTTGATATTTTAGGACATGATAAAACAAATCTTTTGAATATTTTATAAATCTTTTTTTTAAATTTTGGATACACTAAAAAGGAAAAACAAAGAGATAGTGAGGCAGATATATGTTAATTTTAATTTTTAAATGACTGTCCATTCTCATTCTCATATAACATAAAAGAATTATTTTATCACATCCTGAAATATGAAAGACTTATCATCACTGTCACTAAGAGTTGTCCTCATCATCATAACCACCACCACCACCACTACCACCACCACCATCACCATCACCGCTACTATCATGATCATTGTCTAGGTTGTTGCCATCAGGGTCATCGCCATTGCCACCAATGGTTACCGCCGTCAGGGCCACCGTCATCGCCATCATCATAGTCGTCGTCCCCAGTGATGATAAGTCTTCAATATTTTAAGATATGATAAAATAATTCTTTTGAATATTTGGTAAATCTTTTTTATTTTTAATTTTGGATGCATTGAGGAAGGGAAGGAGACAGATCAAATAAAGTAGTTGTATGTTAATTTTTAAATGACTGCGTTAATCTTTATCGTCTAATTATATATATATATATATGAGTCGCCCCTATCTATCTATCTAATTATAATTGAGAATGTTGATCACAATTGTGATATATTTTAAATTATTTAAACAAAAATGATAAAAGCAAAAGTTCAATAAGTTAACTTATACAAAAAAAGTGTTCAATAAGTGAATATATATACCGTGAGAATCAAATATATTTTCATTTAAAACTAAAATTATCGTGAGAGTTTTATCTTTTTTTTTAATACCTGAGTTTTATCTTTATTTGAAATCTTCAAACATAATAAATTTGATATATTTATGCAAAGCAATTTTATCTAACATAATTTTCATTAATATAAATTGTAGATTAAAAATAATTAAAATGAGAGTTTTATTTCTATTAATCTTCACACGTAAATAATTAAACTGTGAAGACAATTTTTTCTTTTAAAACATATAGCTTCGAATAACAATTGACTAAACATCTTGAATAATTAAATATATGGAAGTGTTTCGTATATTTTATTTCCAATGAATATTTATAAAATATGACCCATAATATTATTAGTGAAATAAACATAATTCAAGCTCAATATTTTATAATGAAATTTAATTTATCAATAAAATTATATTTTAATTTCAATATATTTTTGCATGTATTTATTACCGTGATTCTTTTACAACCAAATTAATATAATACAAATATAAAAATAGATATGTGATACATACAACAATTTATATGACATCATTCATTATTTTGTGTCTATCTCTATCTCTGGGCATGACAATTGAACCCGCATTCGTGGAGATACCCTCGTCTCCACCCCGATTTTAATAGGGAAAAGTCGAGTTGATCAAGTGTGGGTTTAAGTTTTCTCAGCTTAGGAAAGTCAGGAACGGGGTTGGGGTTGAGAATTGTGATCCTCGCTCCGCACCTACACCCACACCCGTCTCGCTATTGATATAGTAAATTATATAAATATGCTAGAGTAATCTATCTATCTATCTATTTATTTATATCTATATAATATTTCAAGTTTTTCTTTTGACACGTCACATTCTCAACTTTTTTTTTTCATTGTCTTTTCTTTGGTATGACTGTATCTGCCCTACTTTTCTTTTTTTGTGTTTTGTTTGATTGACACAATATTTATTGTTTATTATGAAACAAATTTCTATTGATAAAATAAATGAAACAATTTGGTTTATTATGAGAAATAGAAGTGTGCTATACGAAAATGTCACACGTAGCATTTGAGATGGTCATGTATATATTTTTATGATTTGGGATTGTTATGTGTATTGGGGACGGGACGGAGTTGGAAAACTTGACCCAGACGAGGACGAGGGTGGGTAAGATTTTTAAGTCTCGACAGGGAATGGGGACAAGGGTGGGGATGATTTGGGATGTTGGGGGCAGGGGTGGGAGGCTAACCTCTGTCATACCTATCTATCTTTCTCTATCGAATCATTTATTACATTTTAAAATTTTCTATCTCCTCTCTCTTTTGTAAGATTTATTGTACATACTATTTTCAAGATTTTGTTCTCATTTATAAGCAACTAAAAAAAACATGAGCACATATTAAGAAAAAAGTTAAATGCATTAAATTTTACCTTTTTAAAATTATTTTTCCTAAATTACCCTTATTACCTTTTTCAAAAAACTCTTCACTTCTCTATGAGATTCCTTGTTACTATGCAAAGAAAGGGTATTTTAGGCAAAAAATCATTCAATAAATTTAAAAAGTCAAATTTTGCTTATAAAAAGAAACAAAAAAATGATTGGTTTTGTTGCTTATAATTGGAAACAGAAGGAGTATATCATTTCTCATAAAAATATACCCGATGCATTTGCAAAGATCAACGACATATCCAGAAGTTTAGGAGAGGGGGGCTGTAATTGTTTTATACAAAAATTGATGATAAAATTTGACAAAAAAAAGTTTAATGTAAAATTTATAAAAAAATACAAAAAAAGTATAAAATTTGCCAATTTTTTTTGAAATTGGGGAGTAAAATGTGCAATCATGCGATGTAGGGATAAAATAATAGAGTAAATTTTGCAAGATTTTAAAAATTGAAAATAAAAAGTGTCAAATTAATTTGTTAAGAATAAAAATTGTCATAAATAAAAAAAATGAAATAAAAAAAATACAATTAAGTCAAATATCTATATATCTATTCTAAAAGAAGGTTTTGCCACATTGCTAGATGTCACGTGACAAATCTATATTAATTCTACATTTAATTATATTAAATAAAAATATTTTTTTAACAAATTAATATATTCAATTTTTAAAAATTTTAATATTATTATTAAAATTATTTATCTATATCTACTAACATAGTTAGTTATAAATTCAAATATCACCATTCCCCTGTTGTTTATATATTCATGTTTTCTCCTTCCATTCCATCTAGGTATTTTTTTCTTTTTCTATTCTCCTCTTTTTTTGCATTCTTTTCTATTTTTTGCTTTTATTTATTTCTTTTCCTATTTCTTCTACATTCTTTTATTTCTTTCACTCCTCAATTGTGCCTATATATTCATTTTTTTTTATCTCCATGCAGTAGGTTTTTTTTTCTATGATCATTTTTTTCAAGTTGTTTGTATATTCATTTTTTCTTCCTTTATGTTACTAGCCTACCACTAATTGGACCAAGGTTTCTTCATTTTTTCTCCTATATTTTTTTTTCTAATTCATATTTTGCATTCTGTAACACTTTGATTTTAATAATGTATGACTAAATATTTGATTAGGGGTATTAGTTGAATTAAATTGAAATTATGTTATTTGATATGTTTACCGATTAATAATATTATGCTTTTAGTGCTTGATGTGTTATAGTAGGTTTAGATTGTTAATCGTGAGAGTGTGAGACTTGGTAGTTGTTTTCGATAAAAATAAATAATGGACTGTAGTTATAATAAGGGGGGGGGGGGGGGGGTGTCGACTAACAAAGCTTTAAATGACTCCAAAGCTTAAATGCACAAGCTTCCTCTTTTCCACATATTCTTCACTTCTTCATCTTCCTCAAAACCTTCCTCCAACCTAGGACTTTGGTACCCACACCATTGGAGACTTCCTTTCATCGGTTAAAGTTTCTTGGCTATTTGTAGGAGTGGTAAGCTCACTTCCTTCTTCCTCCCTCGACCTCCTTGTTCCGTTCTTTTTCTCCTTACTTTTTGTTGGAGTGATCTGTTATGTATTTTAATGTAAAACCTATTTTCGAGCGTTGTTTTGGGTTGTTTATGAGTTTGATGCGGTGGAACTGATGATTGGAGGAAAACCCTTGGTGAAGCTCAAGATCCCTTTTTCTTCTCAAAATCTAGGTTGGAAATGGTGATAGGTAAGGGAAGCTAACCTATCTTTCTTGTTTCATGATGATTTTGGGTTTGATTGGTTTGAATCTTGTGTGTTCTTGTTAGGGCTTAGTGTTTATAAGCTTAAGGGATGATTATTGATATGTTTGTTGTGAGTTTGGATGCTTGGGTAGCCATTAATGGGGTTAGAAGCTAAGATTTTCGAAAAACTTTAGTTGCAAAATCTATAGTTTTAGCTAGGCTAGAGATTTTGGCCTTAGCTAAATTTCGATAAAACTGGGTGTGCACAATTTTAGCTCAAGCTAGAATTACTAGCCTAAGCTTAATGTTTGGCTAAGCTAAGTTTCCATGCTTAAGCTAAATGAAGGCATAGTGTTTTGTTTTACCTTTAATACTTCTTGAAAGTTCCCCGGTGGATATAATGTGGTTTTATGAATCTTTATAATATGTATATGATGAAATATAATTGTGATCTTGTGGAATGTGATATTAAGAAGATTATGATGTTTTTAGAAATTGAAAATTGGTTGTTGGTGAGATGATGATGTATGTGATGTGAATGTGAACTTGTTATGAAATTGTCCCTATATGTTAAAAGGAATTAGCAATGTCCTTTGGGAAGACTTTTGTTGTTAATGAAAAATGGTATACTTGGGAGGGTGAGTTCCACGCCAGGACTTCGCCCCACTAAAGCGACCTTGGGGTCTCGCCTAGTGGGGTATCTTCTCAAGTACCACCCCTGTGTTTTACTCTAGATGGCGTGTTAGAATGTAGAGAACCACTTCCCATGAGGCTTAGTGACCCTTTAGTGTATAGGAGATATAATGTTATTGTTGTTGGTGATGGTGTGAAACTTGGATACTTGAGACGGACCATGAGTGAGATGGTGGGTACAGAGGTGCTGTATCTCAAACCTCAAGTGATCCAAGTCTTGTTATTGTTATGTGGACTATTGAGACGTATTTGGATCCTTAAGTTGGGCCATTGGAGATGGCGGGTATGGAGGTGCCATATCTAAGACTAGAGAGGATTCCAAATGTGTCATTGGTATACGGTGGGTGCATAATTAGTGCACAAAAATATACCTTGTATGCACAGTTGGTGCATAGGCGTGCATAATTGGTGCACGAGCATATGAGTAGGCACATAAATTGGGAGTGCTAGGTAGGCTCTCAACCTAGTGCTGGGGGTTTTCGTGGTGGCTAATGGGAATGGGCCTATAGAATAGACGAGTGAGCGAATCCCTATAGATGTAAGGTCTTACAAACTTACAGAGGTAAGCCAATATATACACTTGTCTATTTTTTATAAAACCACACCTCCTCCTCATGATCAACCCAAGGGACTCCTAGAATGATCAGATAGTGAGACTATGTTATGGGATGGGGCCTGTGGGGGATCGCTCATATTGTGTTGAGTCTCCATGGAGTAGAGTTAGTGTCTCGTTGTTGAGGTTGACCAATGACTTGTGGTGTTGAGTTATGATGATGATTTCTCTTGAATGAGTATGATGAGATTGTGTGATAGTTAATGAATGGTTGTGACTTTTGATGATTGATGAAGATTGTGATATTTGATGAATAGATGTAACGAGAGGTGATGATTTATGTTGTGATGGATTTGTGTTGTTGTTCATGGTTGTGGGTCTATTTTATAACTATGTTGTATAATTTGGTTGAGATGGTTGTGCCATGAAGTTAATAGTTAGCTTTCTCGTTTCTGTAATTTGAATTGCCTTATCTATATATGTATTTATTATGGTAAGCTTATCCTTGTGTGTGGCACGTGTGGTTGTGACTGTGATGATCCCGACCTTGATGTACAAGGGAGCAGATAGGTTTAGGTGGAATTCTCTTGGAGTTGTTGTAGATGGAATGTGCACAAGCTTGGAGCTACATTTTCCTCCTTTTCTTTGGCCTTGTTTTATGTATGGATAACTTAGGTTTATGTTAAGCTTTTGTTGTGAGAGTTTTATATTATTGAAGTTATATTTCTTTTGATAAAAAGTGAAGTACCTTGAGGTATTGTAAATCATTCAACTCGGTTTTATAAACTCATGTTTTATACTTTAAGCTTGAGATTATATTTATTGATTTTGGAACTCGAGAAAAGTTCACAACCTTTTTAATAAATAGTTTAATGGAAGAGTTTTGTTCTTATAAAATATAATCCAATCTTTCTTTGATGATTTATGTAACGTAAGTGGGATGTTCACATTCTCTCTTCTTTTTGTTTCAACAGAGAATTCCAAGTTTCTAAAGTCAATGATGGACATCTTACGCAACAATAATGACAAACCTTACCAATGACATTGGGGTTTCATGTTATGAGTTATCAACCATCATTACATTAACAATTGAGATATTAAGAAATCTTTTGTTAATTTGATTTCGTTTAGGGTTATAATGTTTACTAATGTAATTATAATATTTGTTCTTTTGTTAATTTGATTTCGTCTAGGGTTATCATTTTTATTTTATATTATTTTCAATATTATTTTTTATTATTGTCCCGTTGTTATTATTTTATGGCGCTTTTATGTTATTATTGTAATTATCTTATGAATATAACAAATTTAAAGATTAAATGTAACAAGTCTAAATGGATTTAAATTTAAATAAATTTAAATTTAAATTTAAATCAATTATTTGATATTAATTTTGTTTTTTTTAACTACATTTAAAAAAAAAACAAATATTAGTTTGAGATCTTAAAATTAAAAAAGAAATTATGGTTTTAATTAATAGTTGATAATTAAAAAAAATTGTAATGAGGTAGAATAAATTGATTAATGTAATTATCTTAAAATTATAATGTTTGTTATTATCTTATAATTATTGTAATTGTTTTAAGATTATAATATTTGTTCTTTTGTTAGTTTGATTTCATTTATGGTTATATTTTTATTTTATATTATTTTCAATAAAATTTATCATCCAATTTGAATAAAAAATGATTTTCAAATTTTTCCATTGTTATTATTTTATGATGTTTTTAAGTTCTTATTGTAATTATTTTATGAATATAAAAAATTTAAAAATTAAATGTAACAAGTCTAAATGGATTTAAATTTAAATAAATATCAATTATATTTAAATCAACTATTTATTATTAATTTTATTTTTTTAAATTAGTCTGAGATCATAAAATTCAATAAGCAATTATGGTTTTTAAATAAAGGATGATAGTAAAAAAAAAAAAACTGAAAAAAGTGTAATGAGGTATTTTAAATTGATTAATGTAATTATCTTAAAATTATAATATTTGTTATTATCTTAGGATTATTGTAATTTTTTTAAGATTATAATATTTGTTCTTTTCTTAGTTTAATTTCGTTTAGCCTTATAATTTTTATTTTATATTATTTTAATAATATTTAAGTTATTATTGTAATCATTTTATGAATATAAAAAATTTAAAGATTAAATGTAACAAATTTAAATGAATTTAAATTTAAATAAATATCAATTTAAATTTAAATCAAAATTAATTATTTGGTATTAATTTTTATCAACATGGATAGTGCAAGCAATAACAATCCAATGCAAGCATGATGGAAGGGAAGAATGATATTGAAAAGGAGAAAAAATCAATACTTTGAATGTTATGAAGTTGTTTTTATCCATCAAGGTATGTAGCTTAATTTTGAATATTACACTTTGAAAAAATATGTTGTTTTTTCTATTGCAATTAGGTTTAATTGTATTTCCATATTGGAGAAATACATTATTTTTGTTCTATGATATCCTCCTTTAAATTTTTTCCATAATAATTGTACTCGTTCATATATATGCAATTTATCCATGTAGTTTTAACTTTCAATTAAAGTTCCAGGCTTTTTATGCAATTTCTTTTATATGAATTTTGTGATTTTCTTATAACTTTTTTTTTCATTTTTTATGATTTTTTAAATAATATTTTTTCCCTTAAGTTTATTGAAAAAAACATTGATTTTTTAAAAATATTTTTGTATATTTTTGAACAAAATTTATTTTTAAAATAACTTAATTTGACTTACAAATTTTTAATAGGAACAATTTAAATATAATTTTTATCTAATTTATTTTTATTAAGTAGTATATACAAGGGTACATAAACGAAAAATTGTTATTAATAAATTAATAAAATGATATTATAATATCCTAAAAATAATTTATATTTAAATAATATCATTAAATATTTAAAATTATTCTTAAGATGTGACGACGTGCGTGCAATTTATATATATATATATATATATAGAGAGAGAGAGAGAGAGGGTGACTCGTATAAGAATTGCGTTTTTATGTGAGAATGAGAACAAACATTCTCATCCGTTAGATTAAATTAGACGATAAAAATTAACATAGTCTTTTAAAAATTAACATGCACCTACTTTATTTGATCTATCTCCTTCTCATCTTCATTGCATCCAAAATTAAAAATAAAAAAGATTTATCAAATATTCAAAAAAGAATTATTTTATTACATTTCATCACCGCTACCAAGAGTTACCCCCATCACCATAGTTGCCGTCACCAGCATCACCATCACCATCACCATCACTGCTACCATTATGATCATTGTCCACGTTGTTGCTGTCAGGGTCACCACCACCACCACTAACATAGTCACCACCACCATCATGGTCGTTGTCCCCGTTGTTGGTGCGACAGCGACGGCGGTAACAACGAGGACGATGACCATGATGGTGGCAGTGATAGTGGCTCTGGTGGTGGCAAGAACCGCGGTAGTAACCATGTTGGTGGTGGTGACGATGACCCTTGACGGCAACGACAAGGACGGTGACCATAATGGTAGTGGTGGTCATGGTGATGGGGCAACCCTTGGTGACAATGATGATAAGTCTTTAATATTTTAGGATGTGATAAAATAATTCTTTTGAATATTTGATAATTTTTTTTTTTAATTTTGGATGCAATGAAGATGGGAAGGAGGTAAATCAAATAAAGTAGGTGCATGTTAATTTTTAAAAGATTGTGTTAATATTTATCGTCTAATTTAATCCAATGGATGAGAATGTCTATTCTTATTCTCACATAAAAATGTAGTTCTCATACGAGTCACCCCCTATATATATATATATATATATATATATATATATATATATAATTTCTAAAAAAGTTATATTCATTTATTATAAAATTGTACATCAATTTATAATTTTTCATTTATTTAGTTGAAAAGGGGAATCTCAATGTTAGTAATTTTCAAGCAGGACATTCATCACATCAAATCATGTCTTTTTATCATACAATTCCTACGTCTAATATAACTAATTTATGTATAATATTTAGTTGAAAATTATATATGTTTCTCTTTGTTAAATTCTATTGTTGCAAACATATGAGCTTTCTTCTTTGTCTTTCTTGATTAGGACAAATACAAGTAAATGATGTCATGAAAAGACCAACAAATACATAGTTTTGAAATATTGTGAATTTTATCTTTTACATAAAATTTTAAGACTTAATTGCAATTTTCATCTCCTGGTTTTCTAAAATGGCGATTTTTATCATCCTATTTTTAAAGTGAATAATTGGGTCATTTGCTTTAAAAAACGCACAAATTTAGTTCATCCATTTATTTTAAAGGGTTAACCGTTAGTGTGTTAACTTTGACTTTGTCTACTTAATTTTTGGAATTAACAGCAATGACCCATATTTTTTTGAATTAACAATAATGGCCCATGACCAATTCACATTAATTCCAAAAATTAAGTAGACAGAGTCAACGTTAACACACTAATGACCAACCCTTTAAAATAGATAGAGAGACTAAATCTTTGCATTTTTGAAACTAGAGAGACCCAATTGTTCACTTTAAATACAGGGAATCGCCATTTCAAAAAACTAGGGGATGAAAATTGCAATTAAGCCAAATTTTAAATATTTAAATGAAAAAAATATTATTTCTTTTTAATATTACTTTATATATATAAATTTTTTAAAAATATTTTATATACTAATTTTAGATAATTTTATTAAGTTGAATTTGAAAATACTCCAACCAACTTATATGAATATTACTCTCTTTCAACCTTTACTTTATAAATGTGACCTGTACTTAAATTTTTATCTATCATTCTTAATTAAGTTACCGTAGCTGAACCAGATTTCGAACCTACTAATGGAAGCAATAGTCCAACCTTATTGAACTAAAGTTGTGGTAAGTATAAGTATCAATTATTTTAATCTTTAATAGTGCATTGAATATATAAATTTAATGATACACTACCTTCCTTTGCTTCGTGCAAAATATCAATAGTCTCAGGATTTATTCAAGACATGACACCTACGATGCATCACAAGGAACAAAGTATATGTACAAGGTAATGTTAAACTTCACATAGATAATTTTTTTATATTATAAATTATTATTTATTAAACATTAAACATTTATATTAAATGCAACAAATCATTGAGTAAAGGGAAACATGTATTAGAAAATAGAGGAGGAATTACTCATTCATTGACAATCAATGAAAAAAATGTGTTCACCTTCCAGTGTATGTGTGGAGATTGGTAATCAACTTTGTTCAAAGTCAATTCTTTCATTTACAAATGATATTGAACCTTTGGAAGATCATGAAGGTATTGTGCACCTTATATTAAGATTACCATTTGAATAATTAGACATATAAAATCATTAATTAAATTTATTCTAACGTAGGGGAAGGTGGGTTTGATGATGCAAATTTGGGTGAAGTTGAAGATGATGATTCGTTCCAATGTGATCAAGATATACATGGTATGTGTAAATCACATATATGTAATATATTTTTTTTAAATATATTTCTTAAACATTCTTTGCCATATGTATAAATAATCTAAATATTTATTCTATTTCTTCTTGGTAGATGAGAATCCAATTCATGATGTGGTTCACACCACTGAAAACAATCAAGGTATCTATATTTCTAATATGAGATTTGTGAAACTTCAATTTCTATTAACACTTAGTTAAATCAATGTTGACATATTTCAATGTGATATTAAGATATGGATGACATGGGAGATCCTACTCATCAATGTGAATATTGTGGGGCTCACATGTGGTATGATGAAAGATTGAGGAAGAACGTACGTACGTCGAGTCCAAAGTTTTCTCTTTGTTGTATGCAAGGAAAAATACAACTACCTATTCTAAAACATGCTCCCAAAATACTCTAGGACTTGCGCAACAATAAAGAACACAAAAGTCGTCATTTCTTGAAACACATTAGAATGTTCAATGCAATGTTTATCTTTACATCAATGACTAGGAAGGTTGACAAAAGTTTAAATACTGGTGCTGCTCCACCCATTTTCAAGCTTGGAGGAGAAAATTTTCATTCTATTGGAAGTTTGCTACCTCCAAAAGAAGGTTCTCCCAAATTTGCACAACTTTATACATATGACACTAAGAATGAAGTTGTTAACAGGATGCAAACTCTTAGGTATTCATTGATTTTTTTTTTGTTATAACATGTTATTCTTTGAAATGTTTCATGTGTAAGAATGTTAATTACACAAATATTAAATATCAAATATTTATTGCAAGTTAGCTAATGACATTGATGAAATAGATAAAGAGATTGTTAATGATATGAGAAAATGCTTGATGATAATAATGTTTTGGTGCAATCATTTAGATTTGATAGAGACTAGTATAAGGATGAGGAAGTTTTTTTTTATGTGAAAATGCAATTAATTCGGAAGAGAGACAAAGATGGAAGAACATACAACTTACCAATAACATCTGAGGTTGCAGGATTGGTTGTTGATAATATTGATAAATACATCATTGAGAGAGATATCATTCTTGAGACACAATCAAAACGAAGAACATGAGACTTTTTACCTATGGCCTTTTTGTAAACTTCTTCGCTTAACAAAGAGCATGAGACTTGCAAATGGTTCTTCAAGCTTAAATCAATCAGAGATATTAGAATTCTCACAATGGTTGTTGGATATATGTGATGGTAATATTGGAAAATCAGTGGATGGAGAGTCAAAAATACAAATACCTGATGAAATGCATATAAAAAACACCTTATTAAGGTTTGATGACTTGGTTGATTTTGCTTACCCTGATCTCTTGAGTAACATGTCAAATATAGAGTACTTTAGAGAAAGAACAATCTCGGCCCTAACTATTGAATTGATTCAAAAGATAAATGATTATATGATGTGAAATATACATGGAGAAGAGAAGATTTATTTGAGTTTAGATTCAATATACAAAGAAGATGGGAATGTAGAAAGTGAGTTAGATACATTTTCCCCTGAGATGTTAAATGTCATAAATTGTTCTGGACTACCTCCACATAAATTATGTTTGAAAGTTGAAATCCCTATAATGCTAATGAGAAACATAGACCAATCCAATGAATTATGTAATGGAACAAGAATAAAAGTAAGAAGAATGGGAGAGCATGTACTTGAGTGCATAGTACTGATTGAGACTTCTGTTAGAGACAATGTTCTTATTCCAAGGATGAGCATGATTACAAACAACTCAAATTTGTCAATCCAATTTCAAAGAAGACAATTTCCAATATGTGTTTGTTTTGGAATGACAATTAACAAATCACAAGGACAAATACTTTTCTATGTTGGATTGTATCTTCCTCGATCAGTGTTTAGTCATGGACAGTTGTATGTTGCTTTTTCAAGGGTTAAAAGCAAAAAGGGTTAAAGATATTTATTAAAAATGAAGACAATTGTGATCTTAATACCACAGTCAATATTGTTTATAAAGAAGTGTTTGAAAATTTAATTTGGGTAATTATAATTTTTCTTTTGTATACTTAATGACATGCAATTTAGTATATATATTTTTGTAGCCATTTTTGTTAACTTTTTTTTTTAGGTCAACTACATCTCTTAGTCAGAGATGTAATTAACATGAAAAGAGTATAAAATTATTTTATACTAATAATGTATGAGAATTAAACTATTTGTTTTAATACAATATTTTTTAAAATATATAAATAAATATTTTTATTTTGTTAAAAATTAAACAATATATATTTTTAAATAATACTCAAGCACATGTTATCCAACTTATACTTTACATATTTCAACTTTGAATTTTAAAAAAAAATCATAATTAAAGTATTTGTCTCACTTTTATAATAACAATTATTTTTTTTTATAAATAAAAATTGTAAATTTTTTTAAAAAATTACTATAAAAAATTTTTTTTAGGTATATATTATTTTAAAAAAATTAAATTATATAACAATCATTAAAAAAAACTCGTCCTTGCTTAGCATGAGTTAGTACACTAGTTTATTACTAAATACATGTATAAAACTAACATATGATCTACAAGGAAAGAAAATTGCTTAAATACTAACTTAAAAATATATTTTTTTTATGATTTTTTTTATTAATATTTAACGTCCATCCTAAATGGAGGATGTTAGCAACCAACACCAAAATATTTTCGACAAAAAAACCAATATTTTTACTTAAAATAAATTATTTTTAAGGATATTATAGTATTTTAATACTTAATTTCAAAAAAAAATATTTTCTCTCCCTTCATTCACGATAATTTATTTTTAAAGAGATAACTAATTTTGATAGGAGAGAGAAATCATTTATGTTTAATTAATTATTAAAATGCCCATACTTAATGATCAAAATAAAATAAATAAGGGATATTTTAATCTGAAATATTGGTTAGCAACCCCATACATACATATTTTAATCTGAAATATATATATGGCGTTTCAAGTGAGAATAGTTTTTAAATGAGAACATGAGAATAAACAATAATAACCCTAGGATTAAAATTAAAAATAATAAACGCATAAGTTTAAAACTTCAATTTCAAGTGCATCATTATGAGATCTTACCCCCTCTCTCTCAATTACGTTTTCTCTATGTTTTTTGTCCAGTTATTGACGACACAACACAACATAACCATGAACATCGCTGCTACTGGCACCACCAACATGGTTACTACCGTCGTTCTTGCCATCGCCAGGGCCACCGTCGCCGCCACCATCATGGTTGTTGTCGACGATGGTGGTGGTGGCAACAACGGGGATGACGACCATGATAGTGGCAGTGATGATGGTCTTAGTGATGATGACCATGTTGATGGTGGTGGTGGTGGCAGCAATAACGAGGACGACGACCATGATGGTGGTGGCGACGGTGGCCCTAGCGATGGCAAGAACGGCGATAGTAACCATGTTGGTGGTGGTGGTGGTGGTGATGGCAGCGGTGGCGGTAGTCATGGTTATGCTGTGTTGTGCCGTCAATAATTGGACAAAAAACATAGAGAAAACGTAATTGAGAGAGAGGGGATAGGATCTCATAATGATGCACTTAAAATTTAGGTTTTAATCTGATGCGCTTATTATTTTTAATTTTAATCGAAGGGTTATTATTGTTTGTTCTCATGTTTTCATTTAAAAGTTGTTCTCATATATATAAGGGAATGGGAGTAGGAGGGGAACTAAAGCCTCTGCTTGCTCCCCATGAATTCGTCCGTGACAAAGATCACTCTCATTTTCACACATTTTCTTAAATATAAGTGTTTATAAATTTAAATTTTTATGTCAAGAAAAATATAATTAATTATTTAATTATGTTTTCCAAAACATTAAAAGAAGAGAGAGAGTATTATAGGCAAAAAATATTTTTAAAAAATCCATGTAATTTTAATAATAATAAAAAAATAGTAATATTATTGTATAAAAATAATAATATATGAATGCTTTAATTTCTTATACGTGAATGACATATATTTTATTTAAAAATATCAGATTTTATTTTAAAACAATAAGATCATATAATTAATTTGAGTGAGAGACAATGAAAAGGGTACATAAGTAATTTGCAAGAAAGAAATACAAAGAAAAAACAAAAGCCCACCCGTGTTTAATGCATTGGCAGAAAAAGAAAATGAAAGAAATAAATTCCAAAAAGCTTATCCATGTATCAGTTGTAAAAAAAATAAAATACTTAATGCTTAACAAACTGACTCGTGTTTAAAAAGCTTGATTGTGGACTAGCCTCTCAGTCTTGGCTTGACCTTTTCTCGCACGACAAGCTCATCAACTTTGTCTCCTCCTCTTTTGATCACTCCCCATTAATTCTGAAGCTCAACCATCTGAACCGCACTCTAAGACAACACAGATTCAGATTTGAGAACTCTTGGCTCAAGGAGAGCGAATTAACTCCTCTAGTCCACATGGCCCTATGTGATTTCCCTTCTTCAGACATCATGGCCAAGCTCCAATGTTGCATAGACGACATGCAAGAATAGGGATGGCATATTTACATTAGATTTAGAACCGAAATAAACGCATGCAAAACAGAGATGGAATGTGTTGAAATATTTTGGCAAGCATACCAAATATCGCACAAGTAGTATAAAAGGGAAGATCTCAGTATTGAATTCACAGGGATTTGTTTGTATTGACTATTAGTAAGGTTATCAGTTCCTAAACACTAGTTTGGTTTTAAATTTGGTTTGTGTTGTAGAACATAAGTAATAGTAGAAAATAAACTAAACACTAACAGATAGTACTAAAGACAAATAATAAAACAAGAAATTTGATTCAAGACAAGGATCAAGCAGTTGAAATGTGTAGATGTGAAACGGTGATGATTGATATGTTGAGGATTTGGTTCAATCGGTTTGCTTCCATGTAAACATACAAAATATATTCTCTATTCAAAGCAACATTTCAGATTACTTTCGATCTAGAAGTGCTCAAAACGTGATATCTCATCAAATCAAGCCTAAACTGCTCAACCTCACTTCCAATGTCTCGGTAAGTTCAATTGAGTGGTTTGGTGGAGCTCGGAGATCTTTATGAAGCTAATGGAGTCTATCCTATGTCTAGAGATACACTCCATTAGAATCCAAACTCAGTTCAAAGTTCAAAAGCATTTGTCAATAACATTCAAACTCTAAAACATGCATATATAACTGATCAAATCATATAACAAGAGTAAAGATAGAGAGTGAACTTTAAACTAAATATTCAATGAATAGATATGAAGGAAAGCATTCACATGTTAGCACCTAGTTCCAAGTCCTTAACATAGATGGACTAGCCTCTCATTGACATGAGAAGCATACAAAAATGGGTTACAAATGGAAGAAGAAGAAGAGAAAAATGGAAGAAGCAACTCTAATAGTGACTTAAGCTCTAAAAATGTTATGAATCCTTTAAAATTACAAAGTGGAGCTTATATACTATAAGTGAAATATCGCTTAGCGCACATGTCCTCTCAGTTCAATATCACAATTCTATAGATCTTCATCTTAGATATAGGGCTCTTGCTTAGCGCAACTAATCGCTTAGCGAATTTCAAGTCTAAGAAAACAATTCGCTTAGTGCAATCTTGCACTCAACGCTTTATTAACCGCCTATCTCGCTTAGTGCGAGGTGGCGCTCAACAAGAGTTGGTCACATTTCTTCTATCTTCCCTTGTTGTTGAACATAGGCCTGTGATGGATTCTTTTTGGCAAGCGTACCAAATATCGCACAAGTAGTTTAAAAGGGAAGATCCCAGTATCGAATCCACAGGGAATTGTCCGTATTTGACTATTAGCAAAGTAATCAATTCCTAAACACTAGTTTGGTTTTTAAAGTTGGTTGTTCTTGAAACATAAGTAATAATAGAAATTAAACTAAACACTACAGTTAACACTAATGATAAACAATAAAAACGACAATGTTGATTCAGGACTTTGATCGAACAGTTGGCGTGCTTGAGTTTTAGAATGGAATAATGGATATGTTGAGGATTTGGTTCAACCGGTTTGCTTCCCATGTAAACATATAAGATATATTCTCCATTCACAGTAATAGTTCAGATTAACTTCGATCTAAAAGTGCTCAAAACGTGATCTCTCATCAAATCAAGCCTAAACTGCTCAACCTCACTTCCGATGTCTCGGTAAGTTCAGTTGAGTGGTTTGATGAAGCTTAGAGATCTTTGCGAAGCTAATGGAATACACTCCATTAGAGTTCAAACTCAGTTCCAAGTTCAACAGCATCTGTCAATGACAGGTAAACTCTAAAACATGTATATATAACTGATCCAATCATATAACAAGAATAAAGATAGAGAATTGAACATTAAACTGAATATTTCAATGAATAGATATGAAGAAAAGCGTTTACATGGTCAGAACCTAGTTCCAAGTCCTCAACACTAATAGATTAGCCTCTCATTGTCATGAGAAGCCTTGAAAAGGTTACAAAATGGGATGAAGAGAACAGGGAAAAATAGAGGAAAACAGAGGAAGCAGCTCAACCAGTTCCATCAGGTCTGAATGCTTCAAAATTATTACAAGTGCAGCTTATATAGTCGAAGTCGCGTTTAGCGCAACATTCCGCTAAGCGCAGGACACTGCATAATGCATCTCAGAACAGGTGTTCCGCTACGCGCAATCTTCCGCTAAGCGCATATTTAGTTCGCAAGCAACTTCCGCTAAGCGAGATGTCCCGCTAAGCGAGTCTTCAGTTCGAATGAAAATGTCGCTTAGCGCAATATAGCGCTCAACGCGTTATAGACCGCCTAGCTCACATAGCTTGATGTTGTGCTCAACGAGTGAAGCGTTGAGCGAGATGTGTCGCTTAGCAAGATATGTCTTCTTCTTGTATTCTCCCTTTACTGTTGAATCTAGGCCTGCACACATAAATTAGAGTATATTTCTCACAAAATAACTTCCTAGGGTTAGAATTATCAAATTATACAAATCTATATTAAATGATTTCAAACTAAGCTAAAATTCCTGAGAATATTGGATAATCACTACAAAATATGATGCAATATTTACATATATAAAGCGATTATCAGCCTGCAAACATGAATTTGAGTATATTTCTTACAAAATAGCTTCTTGTGGTTAGAATTATCAAAACTATACAAATCTAGATTAAATGAATTCAAACTAAGTTAAAAATCATGAGAACATTGGATAATCGCTACATAATATTATGCAATATTTACGTATATAAAGCGATTGTCAGAATGCATCATTGACAAGGACAACCCGCTCTCTCTTGCTCATTTTACGACCCTAAAGCAGCACCTCAACTCCCTTTTAAGTTATGAAGAGACCTTTTGGAAGTAGTGTGCGAAGGCATTTTGGTTGAGGGATGGTGACGCGAACACAAGCTATTTTCATGCTACTACAAATGCTCGTAAGAAGAAGAATGTGATTGCTCAACTCCATGACAATGACCTGGGCATTATAGTGTATGACCAACACAACTCTATGACATAGCAAAACGCTATTTTGACGACCTCTTCACCTCTGCCAGGGCCAACAATGACAACCTTACCAGCCATGTTCAACCAAAGATTGATGTCCAGGACAATGTCATGCTCACTACCCCATTCCAGAAAGAGGAGTTTCGACATGCCCTATTCCAAATGCATAGTGACAAATCACTGGGGCTCGATGGACTTAATCTGGCTTTCTACAAGACGTTTTGGGACATGTTGGGTGACGATATTTTCATTGTAGCTACCGTGTGGCTTCAACAAGGTGAGTTCCCTACCTTTTTAAACAATACTGACATTGTTTTAAACCCAAAAAAGGATAATCCATCTTCAATGTTAGACCTGCGATCAATCTCTTTGTGTAACGTGCTTTACAAGCTTGTCTCCAAGGTGCTAGCAAATTGTCTCAAAGTGCTCCTCCCTAAATGCATATCTCAAGAACAATAAGCTTTTGTCAAAGGAAAGTCAATCCTTGACAATGTTATAGTGGCCATTGAGACCATTCATCACATGAAGTGCAAAAGAAATGGTAAGTATGGTGAATTTTCTTTGAAAATAGACATTAGCAAGCATTCGACAAGGTGGAATGGCACTACCTACTCTCCATGATGCTTCGCCTGGGCTTCGACAACATGTGGATCAAATGGATGCAAATGTGTACTGAGACAGTCGAATTCAATGTCCTTATGAATGGAGATAGTGTTGGACCCATCAAACCAAAGAGAGGCCTGCATCAAGGAGACCCACTCTCCTCCTACCTATTCATCATCTTCATGGAAGGACTCACTACACTCTTAAGGATAGCTAAATGCCACAGTGTTCCATGGTGTTAAGGTGTGTAGGGGCCCCCAACCCTCTCACACCTATTATTTGCTGATGATTGCTTCTTGTTTTGCAGGGCCACAGACGTTGAAGCACACAAGTTACAATCTATCTTGACATCATTTGAGAACTCATCTAGATTGGCAGTCAATTTTGATAAATCATAATTTTTTTTCAGCCGAAATACACCAAACCAAGCCCGTGACACCATCTCTAGCTTCCTAGGTGTTTCTAAACGCTTGGGAATTGGGAGATATCTTGGATTACCTTCTATGATCAGCTAGAAGAAGAAAGTTATTTTCAACTATTTACGAGACAGAATATGGAAGAAAATTGGCCATTGGACGAGTAGACACCTCTCCAAAGCAAGAAGAGAGGTCCTCATCAAATTCGTGGCCCAAGCCATCCCTTTATATTGCATGAGCACATTTCTACTCCCTTATACCCTTGGAGATGAAATCCAAAAGATGCTGAACTCTTTTTGGTGGGGCACTAATCATAGCAACGATTGTAGTATCCATTGGCTCAAATGGGACAAGCTAACTATGCGCAAGGAATTTGGTGGTATGGGCTTTCGTCATTATATGGTTTCAACTTAGCCATGCTAGGGAAGCAAGGTTGGAAATTCACATTTGACCAAGATGCTATTGTTACTAAAGTCTTCACAGCTGGATATTTTCCTAAGGAGGAATTCTTACGTGCTAATTTGGGTAGTAACCTAAGTTTTGTTTGGCGTAGTATCTATGCTTCACAGGTGTTGGTTAGGGACGACGTTAGATGGCGATTGGGAGATGGAACCTGTACCAAGGTCTAGAGCAACCCATGGCTTCGAGTGCAAGATGACCCATATGTTTAGAGCTCGTGTATTGAAGGCTTAGAGGAGATGCGGGTTGACGAACTCTTTGACCCGGTCCAACTGAAGTGGAATGATGGTATTGTTAATCATTTCTTCAATGCACATGATAGTGAAATTATTTTGAAGATGCCCTTCCACTTTGCAAGTGATGAAGACAAGCTAATATGGAGGTTCAACAGAGATGGAGAGTATAGTGTTCGATCTGCATACTACCATGCCATGGAAACCCTCATTGATAGCTCTCACCTTTATGAGCCTAGAGATTGGACTTCCTTATGGCACCTTGATGTACCACAAAAAATCAAGATCTTCATCTAGTGTATACTACGAAATTGCCTCCCCACTAGGCTTCAATTGCTCGAGAAAGGTGTCTAATGCCCTACTGCCTGCCCCTTATGTAATAATGATGTTGATACCCCATGGCACCTATTTTTCGAGTGCACCCTTATGCAACATCTCTGGACTCTCGCTGGCTGTTGGCAAACCATGCGCATTGTGGTAGAATCCTCCAATAGCACAAAGGATTGCATTTTCACCCTCTTGCAAACCTAACATAGCAACCAACAACTCAGTTTCATCATAGGGCTTTAGTCATTGTGGCAAAGTAGAAATGACAAAGTTTGGGATAACCCTAGCAAGCTCTTACATGTCTCTTTTAACTTAGCTCGGGACTATATCAAC
This sequence comes from Amphicarpaea edgeworthii, assembly GCA_014843725.1. Taxonomy (NCBI): domain Eukaryota; kingdom Viridiplantae; phylum Streptophyta; class Magnoliopsida; order Fabales; family Fabaceae; genus Amphicarpaea; species Amphicarpaea edgeworthii. The sequence continues at coordinate 11,848,503 of CM026324.1, forward strand.
CATTGGAGACAAGCACGACAACCCGTGGTAGTTGCCAATAATATGAGACCGATGAACTCATAGCCAAAAACTTGGAAGAAACCACGGCTTCAATATCTAAAATGCAATGTGGGTGCATCCCTTTTTGTTGAGGACAACTAGTTTGGCATTGGCGCATGTATTCGGGACGACAAGGGAACTTTCATATGTGCTCACACTTCCTTCCATACTGGCAATGTCCCAGTTCATGAAGCTGAAGCCTTCTCAGTGCTGACTGCATTACACGGGTCTTGGACCTTGGTCACTCCAATGTAATTTTTTAGACAAATTGTAAGCAGCTTTTTTATGACTTTCACAAGAGTTATCCCCCCCCTCATGGAATATGAACTTCTCCTGAACAATTGCAGGCAATGCATTTCCCTCATAAACAACTCAAGTTTGAGTTTTACCAGAAGACAAGGTAATCATGTCACTCACCTACTATCACAGGCGTCTCAATCTCATACTTGTCCTCAATTTTTTGAGCTTATACCTAATTGGATTAACTTTGAAATTTTTAATGAAATGAGATAATCCTTTTGTTGTAAAAAAAAAAAAAAAAACTGACTTGTGTTTTTCTAAAGATTCCTAAATTTTTATAATATGATACGACTCAATAATATCATAATTAAAATATTTTAGTTAAGATAGATATGATAAATATTAGGAGACAATCATTGATGACAATGTTTCTTTTTGAGTAGTTAATTGTTAATTTTTTTTTAAAATTTTGTTTGTCATTTATTTCCTCTCCTGTAAGTATAAAAATCAAAATTATAAATTATTTTATGGGGAATTTTTTCTTTTTGCTGAAAGCAAGTAAAAAAATATTTTTTTGTTTAGAGAAATTTTAATATTAAAAAATGCATAAGTCATTATATATATATATATATTGATGTCCATAATGTGAAATGAGTCTTAAACACGTATGAAGCGTGATAGACTTGTTGGTTTCAAAGATAAAAATCCTCAATTACGAAAAGGAGTTAAGAAGTAAGATGGTCAAATTGAAGTTATGAGAATGTTGAAAGATTCTTCTGACATAATTATATATTTAGTTCTAGAAGAACTCAGGTACTTGAATTTAGTAAAATAAAAAGATTTCATATTATGTCATGAATAGAATAAGATGAAACCAAAATAAAGTCAACGTTGACAATGTGTTAACACATAATGTAGCGCTAAATATTATAAATAAAAGTGAGGATCAAGAGTCTAAGTCTACAGAGGATTGTAGACAAATAAATGATTGACCAAAATAGAAAGACTCAATTGAGATAAAATTATACTCGTTTTCTCAAGTGAACGATTATTAGACTTGTAGTCTATATACTTGAAGATGTAAAACCTGGTTAGGTTTTTGGACATGTAATCCATACTAATTGAAAAACCAATTAAGGGTTTTGGACCTGTAGTTCGTACACCTAAAGGTGTAAAACTAGTTGGATATAATTGAGTCTTTGTGCAAAAACAAATGAAAATGATGAAATTATGAGATACAAAGCATGTCTTGTTGCTCAAGGATTTTCACCAACACCTAGCATTGATTTTGAAGAAACATATTCACCTGTATTGGATGCAAGTACCTTTAGGTACTTAATTAGCCTGGTTGCACATGAAGGCTTTAATTTGCATCTAATAGATGTTGTTATAGCCTACTTGTATGAGTCTCTAGATAATGAAATTTACATGAAAATCCCTAAAGGATTTAACTTGCCCAATAAAACATGTTCTAGAGAAGAATATTCAATCAGGTTGAACAAGTCCCTCTATGGACTAAAGCAATCGGGATGCATGTGTGTCAACACCCAATTTTGTCCGCTTAATTACGCTATTATAGTTATTACTATTATTGTTGTTGCTGCTATTATTATCGTTATTATTATTATTTGTTTCACAAGTAGTATCTTGCCAAAAAAAGAGAAAAAGAAGAAGAAAAAAGAGCAGCCTCATCAACTAAAAAAGGGCAAGCAAAAAAATCAATCAAGCAGCTTCATCCCAAGCAGTTCCATCAAGACTTCATGAATTAGCAGCTTCATCATCGATTGGCAACTTGATCTCATGAGCAACTAGGCTCAGCACCTAGGGTGGCTAAGTCAGAAATTGCTGCAAGCAACAAATAAAAAATTGGATTAAAATGAGGAAACCCTCCTAGGAAGGAAAGCTGAGAGCAAACCCTCCTAGGAAGGAAACCTCCTGCCTATATATAGAGGTGATCAGCAAAGAGGAAAAGGGGGGAGGAAGCATCGAAAAGAAAAACACACACTGAATACGAGAAAGCACCGAGAGATCAACGAGAGAACAAGAAGGCAGAAAAGCATCGAAAAAAAAGAAATACGAGAAAAGGAATAGCAAAGGAAAAGAAGAATAGCAACAAGAACAACAGAGCAAAATAAAGCAAAGGATAGCTTGGCTTAACAGGTTTTCTTTCAATCTTCATGTAATATATTAGCTTTTTTATATTTTGATTGTAAACAACATACTATCTTGTAACCTATTTGCTCAGAAAAAATAACGAGATATGAATCCAAGAAGAAAATACCATGTTTAAAATTTAAATTAATCGAACCTATCAAAGATATAAGCCTGGCCTTAGAATCAGAATCAAACATTTGTGGTAAAAATCCAAAGCATAAACAAAGCCAAGAACATAAGCCAACACAAACAGAGCCAGGAGCATAAGCAAAGACAAAATCAGGCATAATCAGGGACATAACGAATACCTAGAACACCAAAACCTTCAATCCCAAAGAGAATCCCAATACAAACAGACCCACAAAACAAAGCATGAGCAAATCAGAGGACCCAACCAATCAGATAAACCAATCCAACAAACAAACAGAGTAATCGGTTCAAGGCCAAAGAGAAACAGAGAGAGAAGGGAAAGATACACCCTGGACCTCGTGCCACCGCCTCGCGACCTCCGCCAAACAGCCAAACACTCTCCTCCACCTCACCTCCCTCCGCCTCCAGGACCACCGCGACCTCATGCCGCCATCGTCGCCCCTCACCAAGGCGTCTTCGTCCTCGCCGGCCACCCAATATCGCCCTCGCCCCTCGCGCCGCCGTAGCAAGTCCGATCCCAATCTCGACCTCCTTCCTCTCTCTCGCGAACCTTAGAGCAAACAAGCAGCTGAATGAATGAGGAAACAGAAACCCTAAATTTAATTTCGCGTTTTAGGCCATCTTACTATTTGCACCTTCTGGAATTACTAAATTACAGCCTTTAAGTTTTGGGCCAGATTTCTGTTTACACCTCCATTTTACTAAATTACAGCTACTCGTCTTTGGGACAGATTTCTATTTACACCTCCATTTTACTAAATTACAGCTTCTCGTTTTGTGGCCATATTTCTGTCTACACCTCCGTTTTACTAAGTTGCACTTTCTTTAATTATCAATAGTTGTTTAAATTAAAATCATTTTAAAAAATAATAATAAAGATGAATTGGCTTGGGTGTACACCTCTGTCAATTTTTCAAAGTATTTTTTAGGATAAATGAGTTGTGACAACTCAAGAGTCCTAAATTAAAAAATAAAAAAAAGAATAAAAATATCTTTTTCTTTCCTTTAGTAAAATTAATTATTCTTTTCTAGTAATGTTTTGGTGAGATAAATGTCTAGAAATTATAAAAGATTTTGCTTAATTAATTAAAGGTAACCGTCTTTGTGACGGACGTTGTAGGGTGCTAATACCTTCCCTGCACGTAATAGATTCCCGAACTCAAAATCTGGTTTCAAAGACCATTTTTTTTTTCTAAAAAAGGTTTTTTTGATGTTTTCCTTAATAAACATTGGTGGCGACTCCTCTGATCCATACTTTCGATTCAAAGCGCCGTCCGCCGCGATTCCAGTTACGACAATGTGGTATAACCGTCTTAGTGAGTATCTAAAAGAAGGATATAAAATGATTCCATTTGTCCATCTGAAAATGGATTTGCGATAATTGTTGTCTATATAGATGACATAAATATCATTGGAACTCCCGAAGAGATTCCAAAAGCAATTGATTGCTTGAAGAAAGAGTTTGAGATGAAAGACCTTCGCAGGATAAAATTTTACTTGGAATTACAAATGGAATATTTAAAAGACGAAATTCTTATGCATCAAGAAACGTATACAACGAAGGTGCTTAAAAGGTTTTATATGGATAAATCACATCCATTGTTTACTCCAATGGTTATAAGGTCATTAGATGTGGACAATGATCCTTTTAGACCTAAAGAAAGGGATGAAGAACTACTTGGTCTTGAAGTACCATATCTCAGTGCTATAGGGGCATTGATGTATCTTGCAAATTATACACGACCTGACATATCATTTGCAGTTAATTTGTTAGCAAGATATAGTTAATCACCTACACGAAGACATTGGAATGGTGTGAAGCACATACTTCGTTATCTTAGGGGCATTATGGACATGGGTCTATTTTATTCCAATGCTTCAAAATCAGACCTAATTAGTTATGTAGATGCTGGTTATTTATCAGACCCTCATAATGGTAGGTCACAAACAGGATATCTGTTTACATGCGGTGGTACAACCATTTCATGGCGGTCTGTGAAATAAACCATAACCACAATGTCATCTAATAATGTAGAAATTATAGCATTGCATGAGGCAAGTTGTGAATGTGTTTGGTTGAGATGCATAATCCAACATGTACGAGATATTTGTAATTTATCTTCAGGAAAAATGACACCGACGATCATATATGAGGACAATGTTGCATAAAGGAAGGAAACATCAAAGGAGCCACTATAATGCATATTTTACCAAAATTCTTTCTAACTCATGATCTCCAAAAGAATGGTGACATAGATGTTCAACAAGTTTGTTCGCGTGAGAATTTAGCAGATTTCTTTACAAAGTTATTTCCAAGGAAGATTTTTGAGCAACTGGTTCACAAGATTGGACTTCGTCAACTTAAAGATGATTGTTAGCAAGAGGAGGAGAAATTGCAATTTTCTCCTCCTATATTTTCAAATCCGCAACGTTGGTTTAAATAAAAAGTTAGATGAATTTTGGCAAAATTAGGATTTGAACTTACACCTCTTTAGATTTTAAATGTCAAAGGTGGTGGTGGTGACGGCAACAATGGAGACGACGACTATGATGGTGGTGGTGACGGTGGCCCTGGCAGTGATGACCATGTTGATGGTGGTGGCGGTGACCATGTTAGCAGTGGTGGTCATGGTGATAGGACAACTCTTGGTGGCGATAATGATAAGTCTTGGATATTTTAGGACGTGATAAAATAAATCTTTTGAATATTTGGTAAATCTTTTTTTTTTTTTTTAATTTTGGATGCACTAAAGAGGGAAGCAGAGAGATCAAATGAAGTAGATGTATGCTAATTTTTTAAATGACTGCGTTAATCCTTATCGTCTAATTTAATCCAATGGATGAGAATGTTTGTTCTCATTCTCACATAAAAATGCAGTTCTCACACGAATTGCCCCCTATTAGGTCTAGTAAGTCCCTTTGGAGTTGTGTAGCGTTTTATGTTCAAAACGCTTTAGAATTAGAAAAAGGCGAGCCTATGATGGTTATAAATTACAAACCTCTCAATAATGCTCTAAAATAGATTAAGTATCCCTTACCTAATAAAAGAGATTGGAACCTTCGCACAAACTTCTTTGGAAAAGATTTTAATTAATTCTTTAAATTGGTTTTTTATCTTTTCTGTTTTTAATTGTTTCTCTACTCATTTATAGAGAATTTTGGGCATGAAATAAATCAAGGAACCATAACTGCAATAGCTAGAAGCATTGAGTTTGCTAGTAAATTCCCAAATGAAATACGAGATAAAACCTAATTACAAAGGTTCTTAGGATGTCTAAACTATGTAGCTGATTTCATTCCCCATATTAGAATTATTTGTAAATCTGATACATAGATAATTTTATGGCAATGGTTCTTACCAGAAAAGGTTGTAGGTAATGAAAACTCAATTAGCCCTAGGGGCATTGCAATTTTAAATAATATTAAAGATTAATTAAATAAACTTTTATAAATTTAAAATTTGTATATAATAAATATTTTTAATTTTTAATTAAATAATGATTTTTTTTTAATTTTAAATATTTTTTTAAAGAGAGATGTCGAGACATTGAAATTATATAAATTATTCTTCCTTTATTTTTTAACATCTCCTATTATTAGTTGTAAATTTTTTTTATATATATTTTACTTTTTATTTTATAAATTACTCCATTTATTTAATTTTATTCAAATTATTAAATTCTTGTTAAGAACGCAAGAAATAATAAATAAATATATGATAATAAATAAATTTTATCTCAAAGTTTATATATATAAACAAACAAATGTTTCACAATTGTTATCAATTAGACTATTGTCTTAGTGGTTACTTTGGCATTTGAAAATTAACTAAAGAGGTGTGAGTATAATTAATTGTTGAATTTGATTTTACAGTTATAAAAAAAATAATTTTGTTTATAAATTATTTAAAATATATTTGTTTTTTTTAGATTTTGCTATATTTATATCCTGTTTTTACTTTTATACTGACTAATACACTTTCCTATAAATCTAAAAAATTAGAAGGGTACTTAATTAATAAAAAAAATTAGAAGTATAAATAGTAAAATTGAGTGCAAAATAACTAAATTAATGCATTTTAAATAATTTAAAAATAAATTAAAACTTATAAAAATGACATTCAATTATAATTTATTTTTTTTTGCAAACATTTGATTATAATCTGAGGATTAAAAGTGTAATTATTTAAAATATATTTGTTTTTTTGTGCAAATCGGACGGCTACTGTTCCTTTGGCACCGTGCCTAACAAGTTATGTCTAGGAACAAAGAATCCTGAACCCAACCAAATACGGTAAGAAATAAATAAAGAAGAATGTTATTAAATTGTTAACTCAATTTTGTTTTCTCCATGGTGGGGCGGCTTGGGTACAATTCACACAACCAACGACACATAATAATAGTAATAAGTCATAATAAGACTGCTTCGATTCAGAGAAGAAAAGATTTGTTGAGAACCTCAACAAAGCACGCGCGCCAATGGGTATTCCGTCGGAACTGAGGGGCATGCTGTTGCCCAACAAAAATGCTGTCCTCGTTGCTTCTCCCGCAGAGGAAAAGAGGCTTTTGAGGAGCAAAAAGTGCACTAGCGGTATTCACTCTTTTCTTTATTTTTCCCTTTTTTTTTCTTTTTTCTTTTTTCTCTCAAGATATCATGGAATAGAACACGGATTAAATCGATGATTGTTGTTGTTTTTCGGATCCTTAATTTCTGTCTCTAAAACTAAAGATTTGGGATACCAAAGGGTTTGTTTCCAATTGCGTATTCTGTCACAACTAATTGGAAACTGCTACCCATTTGTTATTTAATTGCAATTTTGCAGTGGAGGTGTGGAGAAGGTGTTACTTATGGTTATGGACAATTAGTCTGTTTGGATACCAGGCTAGAACTAGAAGTGCTTTTGATAGCTTCTCTACCGGAAAATGCTCTCTATTTTGTTATAGAATTTAGGTGGGAAAGAGAAAGAAACAGAAAGAGAGAATAGAACAGAATAGAGTGGATAGGGGGAAAGAGAAGAGAAACAGGGAGGTCAAAGAAAGGTGCACTGCACTCTGATTATCATTCAGTCTACCTCCAAAATAGAACGATACTACTTTATTTATAGGCAGCTACCAGATAGCTATCAACTAACAGTAGCTGAGGTGTGTGATATTGGGTCAATTATGATAAAGTTCATGAAGTTTCGAGGTTTTTGGGAAGTCATGCAGGACTGCAGGAATTGAGATGGTGGTTGAGTGTAATGACTAACGAATGCTATAGGCTTCATTTGGGTACAATTACAGTGGGAATTCTTATAGTATAATTTGAGGGTGAAATTGGATATATGCAGTAGTCTCATAGGAATACTTTTTGTTTGCTCTTTTATGGGGATGGGGTATAGAATTTTTTACGTGTAACTAACTTTTGGATTGTCTCTGTTGCAACTTGTGCATCCTACTTATGTGGGGACGCAACAGGTTGCATCAGGTTGTTTTCTTGGTACACCTTGTACCCTTTCAATATATCTTTTATGGCTGTTAAAAAAAAAATAGTAGCTGTCTAACTAACTAACATCCTTTTCTTATTATTACATATCATGTTTCAAGTAGAGAAACTCTCAAAAACACTTCTAGCTTGTATCCAAACAGACTAAATGTGAAATTCAGATCATGGTCATGGATCTGAACAAAGATGAAGGGGATGGATGCTTCACTATATGCGTGGTGTATGGAACCTGTTTTTTTTTTTTGTCTAAAGCAGCTGTGGTAATAGTATTGGAACAGGGGTTATGTTTCTGGTATAGAAACAGAAACAGTGCTCTGTGATTTTCTTAAGTGTTCTCTGATTTGGCAGATCTAGTTTCTTGATATTTGGCTGGTGGTTTTGTTCTTTAATGATATTAGATATACACAGAGACCATGCAAGGGCACTTGTAGGGGAGGATATATATCATGTATTTTTCCTATTTGGTTTACCTTATGATCACAGCTTGTGACATAAGTACATAACAAAACCAGATATAATGAATTCACTTTGTTTGCTGTGCAAAAAAAAAAAAGGTAAAGGAAATAGCTTTAACTTCTTCGAATTAAATCCTAGCTTTGAAATAAGGGTAAGAGAGACCTACAAACATATAGGATAGAAGGGGAATGGTACTGTTAATCTATCTATTAGTTATTAAAAGGAAAACAAGATTTTGCTTTGGAAAATAGGTATTGAGTGGTGACAAAGATCTACTACTTGCTTTTATATTTCTGCCGATTCGAAGACTTAATGTTGAATTATTTTTCTGATGATTAATAATGCATGTTTTATTGGTCATACCCCATACATCAAATTATTATATTCATTCCTCTGCATGTCTATGATTTTCATCAACAAAGCAGGGACTGTGTATGCTACAAATTCTGTAACATGATTATGATATCTTGTTGTCAAAGGGTGCCAGAGATTTTGAGAAATATGAATTAACTTTTGGCATCTTCTTAATATGCAGAAGGCGTGCATGCTGGATTCAGGGCTGCTTCCATTGCTTGTGTCACCAGTGCTGTGCCTACAGTATGTAACTTTTTCCATTTTTAGAATTTAGATACAGTGCTACATTTTTCATTTTCAATTATAAAGAGATTTTCAGTTAAGCAATGTTTATGTTTCCTGTTGAGTGCAACTTTTTCTTAATAATGTCCTATATTCTGTTGGCTTGTTGGTGTTTATGCCTACATGAAAATGAAAGAAAGTGTTATATTGTCAAAAGATAAGACTCCACCATTTTTCACTGGACACAAATTTACCCTACCAGTTGGCATTAAGTAACAAATTAACTGAATTTTAAGGTTCACCATGAATGAGTTTAAGGTCTTTCTAGACTTTCCTGTCTTTATATAGCTTTCAGCCCTTGGGTTCTGTGCACTTGAGTTATGACATCTGCAACTCAAAGATGCTCTTTGTCCATAAAGCTTTTGTGACTAAGAGAAATGTTATTTGTACAACAAATTTTAAAACTAAGAGAGAAGTGTGAGATGTAATAAACGATGTTGTATGGGTTGTATGAATAAGACATCTCTATAGTTAAAGGCTATAGATGAAGTATTAAATAGCTTGGATCCAAGGGCATATGCCACTCTGCCTTTTCCTGTTATATATATCCCTCTGGCTACTAGTATAATGTAAGAATTAAGAATGTTTTCACCATCACCCTAATACTAGTTGGAATGTGTCAAAGTTAATGTTGATTGTTTTAAGTTTTAACTTCCATACAACTGATTTGAGTTCAAGACCAATTTACCTTTTGAAACATCATCTTTTTGAGTTACCAAATACTGAAAAATAATTAAAAGTGTGATTAAGAAATCTGGCAAACTGTAGCCCTCCGGTATTTGTTGACGATGATAAATAATGTTGGATTTCGCTATTATATCATTCTATGCCACTTATTAATGGTATGCTGATCTACTAAGTTTCTTTATTTAATGTTGGAATTTTGAAATTTGCAGTTGGCTGCAGTTCGTATGATTCCGTGGGCAAAGGCAAACCTGAATTATACTGCTCAGGCACTTATCATATCTGCTGGTATGATCTCAACTTACAAGAACCAAAGAATTAATTCTAGATAATGCTATTAGACTTTGTTAGCACAAAAATAAATCTTTTCATTGAGTTTTGCATGGTTATCTGAAAGGATAATAAAACTTAGATACAGTTCTGTATGTGCTTTTGTCGCTGTTCTCAAATTAGAATTGGAGCTTTGTCTCTGTAATCTATGTTGACCTTTAACGTAAACTTTTATTACATAGATTACTGAAGTGAAACTTCAATTCTGATTGGAAATGAGTAACGACAAAAGTATCTAAGAAACTGTATTTATGTTTCGTACTATTTGAAGTTGGCATCAAAGCTAGAAGCAATTGATTTTATTTTGATTCCATCCTATTAACAAATCCATACATTTGTGGTGTATGCACGTACAATAAAAAAGGCTTGCCTCATTTTCAAAATTCAATGAAACAGGAACTGAACACATTTATCTGCTGTTGAACCACTTGTAAATGAAATTCCTGACTTATTTTTCCTTTAGTTTGACTTAATTTGCTAAGTGTTTGAACAAATATAATGTTTAACACTGGATGGTGGTTGGTGAACAGCATCCATCGCTGCATACTTCATCACTGCTGACAAAACTATCTTGGAGTGTGCAAGGAAAAATGCCCAGCTTGAAAACGCTTTGAGACAAAATCAACAATAGAATTGTCTTAGATGGTGCTACTTGGTGTAATACAATCAGCAGGCCTATTGCAAAGTTTTTCTTTTTGGGTTTGTATTAGATGGATTTCAAGGTGTATATGCAGTTGTTGACTCGGTGTGTTTGGGATACTGAAAAACTTAAATTATTTCAATAATCGATTATAATTAGAATCAGTTTTTGTTTTGGTAAGTTTGCTGAAAAGTGATTTGAAGATAATGAATTTCATTTGGATGCAACAAAATAATAGTTTTTACATGTTTAAGAGTGTAAAAGCAGCTGAAAGAAAAAACAAGCTGTTTGAAAAATAATCATAAGCTATAAATTTTCAGTTTCATCAAAATAGGTTATTTTTTCAAAAAATAATCTTTTTTTTTCAGATTTAAGCTATTGTGTCAAACGTTAAAAATTATTTTACAAACAGCTTATAATCCCAAAACAGCTTAGATTATGGCTTTCAAAACAAGCTAGTTGTTTTTCTAGCTTTGGTTTCATCTCTATTTGTCATCATTAAAAGAAGATTTGGAGCCTACAAAGTTCCATGAGCAGTTTCACAATCAAGCCTGATTCTAATGGCATTTGTTATTTCATTAGCACATTCCCCTGCCCCAACATTATCTGTTTAAAATGTCTCGATTCTAACCACCATGTTCCACATATTTCCTTGGGCAGCTTTGTCTATCTCCCATTGTTATTGTGGCTTCACATCCATGAAATAGCTCAAACCCTCCCAGCAGTGACCAGAACTTAAACTCATGTCAGCTTGGAGCTTGTTCTGATACAAGCCAAAAGTGTTTTTGAGAGTTTCTTTATTGAAAATATAGTTTTTTATTTTCTATTTCTAGTAAAAGAGTTTTCAAAAGTACTTATAGTCTTTTGTCCAAACAGACTAAAAACGTACCTGACTGATGTTTTAAAAATTTAGGGTAATCACTAGAGGCCAACCAAAAGCTCTCTTTTAACACTCATGCTAGACATAAAACTCCTTTGTTCATCTACAATCCAAATAACTACTGATGCACCACATATGCAATCTATTTTGCCAAATTTGTGGTCAGACATTAGAATTTTGCTTTGCTAAAATGATCTTAAGGAGCAACGAAAAGAAACTATGAGCAATATAAAGAAGGAATAAAGTGCTAACCATCTCACTCAGATTTTATAATAAGTATATGAGAAATGTTAGCAACAATATATTTGATACTCTCTCTTTCATACATTCTTCTTGTACTTTGTTAAAATTTATTGGAAATTACAAATTTTGATACGAGCTTCACATATCATTTAATGATGATCTCGTGTGATCTGATTGTGAAACTTATCAAAATTGGTTATTTCCAAAAAAAAATTAACTAATTACAGAAAGAGCAAAAAGAATGTTAGAGATAAAGTGTTGCCAGCACTTCTATATGTATATATAATATGCCACTTCATTCTTTTTAAACGTTCACAAATAAATGAGTGCCTTAACAACCTCAATGGATACAAACAAAATAATAAGAGACTCTAGAATGAATGCATCTTTAGCAGGGTATAGTTACTTGAATACTGAAGGAGGAAATTATCATAACTATAGTCTCCAAGCTGTGTCAATTGAATCTGCATCTTCACAAACTCACCAGTTGTATCATCATTTTCGTCCTCAATATGTGGTGAGCCTCTAAGTGGTTTTCCTGAGCTTATGGCTCAACTTCCTATCAAGTTAAAGGGTGCGTTTGGGATATATGAAAAGATTAGATTATTTCAATAATCAATTATGTGCATAATCGATTTCGATTATTGTTATAATCGATTATAATCAGGATTTGCTTTCGTTTGGATAAGTTTGTTAAAAAATGATTTGAAAATAATTAATTTCATTTGGATGGAACAAAAAAATCAACTTTTGTATAGTAAAAAAGTGTATAAAAGAAAAAATAAATTGTTGAAAAATAATCATATGTTATAAATTTCCAGATTCATCAAAACAACTTATTTTTTTAAAAAATAATTTTTTACATATTTAAGTTGTAACCCTAGACATATTAGATTATACCAAAACTGCTTCGATTAATAAAAAACAACTTAAATTGTTGTTTCCCAAACATGCTCTAAGTGTCTTGAGGAAATTAATTTGGATATGTTTAGGTAAAGTCTCTATAGAAGTACTTCTAGAAAAAAAAATGTGAATAAAAAATTAAATGAGCTTCTTCATAAGTTAAAATTGACTTCTACAATAGTTAATTGTAGAAGTTCTCTCATATAGCATCTCTAAAAGATGACAGAACTCCTACAAATTAACTAATGAGAAGTTAATTTTTATTTTTTTGTAATAATTGTTAGAACCAAGACATTGGATGATGTTTAGCCCCTAATCCTTTGATGGGTTTTGATGATAACAAATAAGATAATATTTGATCAATTAATGATTTGAAAGTGAGTAATTTCAGGGAATCAAAATGATCATAGACAATGGTATAATCTCTTCATCTCACTCCTCTATTTTAATTGTCTGATAACACTTAATAAATTATCAAGCACCCAATATGCTTTTAATAAGACTAAGAAAAAGCTTCAGAACGGACCACAAGTAGTTCATGAAGACAGACGATACAGGTCTTGGAACAGACCATGCGAAGTCTTGGAAAGACTCACACAAAGTTAGAACTAGACCATACAATAGTCTTAGGACAGACTATGTGAAGTCTTGGAACAAACGATACAAGTCTAGGACCAAACTATGCATAAGTACTGAACCAGATCATGTATGGAATTCGGTCAGACAACGCATAGTCAAGCTAGACCATGTCTGTCACACTAGACCGTGCATAGTCAAGATGTCTGAGCAAGGCCAGACAGTGTTTATCAAGCCAAACAATGTTTGTGAAAAGAACATGATCTGTTACACGTGCTGAGGAATATGTGCTTAATAAACAACTCTTTACTTTAAGAAGGAACTGTATGTTACAAAAAGAAAGAAAGATACTCTCTAAACTTACTTTCCTCTATTCCTCGTATTGCTTGCATGTCTCGAAATGTGTGAAGTTTGAAGGTACAACCAAAGGACTAATCAGCTTTGAGAAGCACACCAAAAGTTAAAAGCAAGCTATGAAAAGACAGGAACCTACTTCTATCAAATCAAGCTCAGCTAAAGCAACTTCAACACTCATCTGTGAGACAACGGAAACCTCTCTTCTCCAACATTCAAATCTATGAAGCTCTACTATATAAAGATTCTTCCATGCAACGAGAAAAGAAGGATGAACGAATTGGAACAAATCTATTTGAAGCAAATTTGAAAAAGCAAAGCAAAGCACCTTGAGCAAAAGCAAGTATATAGTGAGAAGCTAGAGCTAAGAGAAAGAGAATACCCATGCTCTACAAGCTCATACAAATTCAACACATATTCATATTCTCTCTCTGAGAGTTATTTGAATCTTATTAATATTTGAATAGAAAGCCAGGAGTGGCTTAGTGATCAAAGAATACTTGGGAAGTATAATCTTAGGGTGAGATTCATACTTATAACCGGTAGTGGTTTAGAATACTAGTTGCCAGTAGTGGCATAGATAATACTTGTATCCAGAAGTGGCAATGAAGAATACTTGTTTTGTGATCAGTTGATTATAGTGGAACCCTTTAACAACTGTTAAAGGAGAACTAGACGTAACTCAATTGGAGTGAACCAATATAAAAACAAGCTTCTACTTGCTGTCTTGTGATTACATTTATTTATCTTGCATACTATGCTCCTTTGAAAAGATTTCTAAAGTTTTGTCTTACAAAGATATATTTGCTTGTTTTAACCCCCCCCTCCCTCTCCCCCCTTCTAGTGTGTTCTTGTGTATTTCAATAATGAGAAGTTAATTTTAGCTTATCGAGAACCTCATTTCAATTTTTTTTTTCATACTAGAAGTGCTTCTAGAGAAGCTTACTCAAACATGTCCTTAGAGCTTGGTTGGGCTCACTACTTTAGAAGGACTTCTAAGAGAGGAAAATATGAAGAAAAAATGAAATTAACTTCTCTAGAAGTTAACATATTGTCTTCTTCAATAGGTAATTTATAAGAGTTCCACATCTTTTATATGAAGTTATATGAGAGAGCTTTGTTAGAACTAAGACATTTGATGATGTCTAACCCCTAATACCTTGATAGGTTTTGATGATAACAAATGTGATAATATTTGATCAACTAATGATTTCAGACTAAGTGATTTTAGGAAATCAAAGTGAGAAAAGACAATGGTAAAATCACTCAAACTCTCACTTACGTCCTAACTGTCTGATAACTCGTAATGATTAATCAAGCACTATAATTGCTTCTAATCAGACTAAAATAAGCCTTGGAACAGACCATGCATAGTTCATAAGATCAAACAGTATAGTCTTGGAAAGACTCATGCAAAGTCTAAGACTAGACCATACAACAGTCTCGGACAAACTATGTGAAGTCTTGGGGTAGACAACATGAGTCTTGGACTAGACTATGCATATGTACTAGACCAAACTGAAATACACAAGAACACACTAGAAGGGGGGGGAGGGGGGTTGAATAGTGGGTTTAAAACTTTTCGCAAATACTGTTAGTTCACAAATTGCCCTCTTGGATATATGTTAGTTTAAGACAGCAAGGCAAAGCTTAGAAAATCTTTTCAAAAGAGCACAATGAGAAAGATAGATATTTGTAAACACAAGACAGCAGATAAGAGCTTGTTTTTATACTGGTTCACTCAACGTCTGAGCTACGTCTAGTTCTCCTTTAACAACTATTAAAGGGTTCCACTATAATCAATTGATTACAAAACAAGTATTCTTCACTGCCACTTCTGGCTACAAGTATTCTCTATGCCACTACTAGCTACAAGTATTATAAACCACTTCTAGTTACAAGTATGAATCTCCCCCTGAGATTATACTTCCCAAGTATTCTTTTATTACTAAGCCACTCCTGGCTTTCTATACAAAAATGTATAAGATTCAGGTAACTCTTAAGGAGAGGATATAATCAAATGTTGAATCTGTGTGAACTTGTAGAGGATGGGTGTTCTGTTTCTCTCAGCTCGCGTTCAAGATTTGCTCTCAGAATGCTTTCTCTTGCTGTCTAGATTTATTTCATTATTCAGTTCATGTTCAATCGTTCATCTCTTTCTAGCTCCTCTTTTTTTTTTTTTTTTTTTAGAGGCTTCCTTATAAAGTGAGTTTCATGAATTTGAACGTTGGAGAAGACTTTTTTTCCGTTGTCTCACACAGTAGAGTGTTGAAGTAGCTTTGACTGTGCTTGATGTGACAGGAGCAGGTCTCTGTCTCTGTTGCAGTTTGTCTTTTAGCTAAAAGTGTGCATCCCAATGCTGATTAGTTCTTTTGGCTATACCTACACACTTTACATAGTACGAGACATGCAAGTAATACAAGGAATCGAAGAAAGTAATGTCAAAGGGTATCTCCCTTTGTTTCTATTGTAGTAGTGCCTTTATTTAAGTAACGAATTAATTATAAAACACGTATTCCTCAACACATATGACAGATTATGTTCTATTCCAGCATAGACAAAGTCTGGCTTAACAAACATAATCTAGTCTTGATTGAGTATGGTCTGTTTGTGCACAGACAACATTTGGCTTTAACAAACACATTCTTATTGAAAAGACATGGTCTGTTCTAGCCTTAAACATCGTCTGGTTTAACAAACACATTCTTAATTAAAAGACATGGTCTGTTCTAGCCTTAGACATCATCTGGCGCTTGGCATCAGACATCGTCTGGCCAGTTAAGAACTTATTTAAATCTGTTTATAGCCAATTTCAGTGCTAAATTTAACTGTTATAAGTTCTCAAACAGTTAGAGTGTAGGATTTGAGTTGAGAGATTATACCATTGTCTGTTCTTACTTTGATTTCCTAAAATCACTTAGTCTCAAATTATCAGTTAATCAAATATTATTACACTTGTTATCATCAAAACCTATCAAGGTATTAGGGGTTAGACATCATCAAATGTCTTGGTTCTGACACAAACCATGTATGGAACACGATCAGACAACGCATAGTTAAGCCAAACGATGGTTGAAGCTAAGCCAAACGATGGCTGAAGCTAGGCCAAACCATGTCTTTCATTCCAGACCATGCTTAGTCAAACCAGACTATGTCTGTTAAGCCTGTTAGAATATATATTATCTTGGTAGTTATTATCTTTATATTATCTTTATAGTTATTATCTTTATATTATCTTATTAGTTATTATTTCTCTTTATCTTTATATGATGTAATCAATTACTGAGGGTTTCCTCAATATAAATAGAGATGAGGTGGGCTTTCTCCCACACACATTCAGTAAAATACATCATTCTAATATGGTATCAAAGTGCTAGGTTCAAATTTTTTTTTTCCTTTTTCTTCTTTCCTTCAAGGTATGCCTTGTTCCGGCGAACCTTCCCACCCTCCTATTTGACATTTTTGGTGAAGTTCTCTCTTGGCCACAACTCTCGCAGTGACTTTTATTACTGTTCCGTTGATCCCGTGCGAAAAATTAACCGGGACAGCGAACTATAGTACTTGGGCTGCTTCTGTTTAGTTGTGGTTCCAAGGCCAAGGCTGTGTTACCCACTTGACCACTCCAACAACGTCGGTTCCCATCGCGGAGCAACCACATTGGACGCAAATTGACGCCTCATTATGTAGCGTTCTCTGGTTCTCCCTTGCCCCTAACCTCCAATCACAATTCTAGGCATTTACCACCTGTTATGATGTGTGGACCAAGGCCAAGAAAGTTTATTCAAACGATGTTCATCGTTTCTACAGTGTACTCACCAACTTGATGAATATTAAGCTGGAGAACACGAACATGCAAACATATCTTGGTAAACTTGATCACTTAATTGCAGAATATTCCATTCTCATGCCATTTACTAGTGATGCAAATACATTTTACAAACAACGCGAGCAGTTCTTCATGGTGGTTGCTCTTGCTGGACTCACACCGGACCTTGAGGTAGTCCGCAATCAAATTTTATCGGGTCCTACAGTTCCTACTTATGACATGGTACATGAACAACTGTTGTGTATCTCCACTCCGCATACTTTTGGACACCCATCCACGTCTACCGGAGATTCCTCTGCCCTCGTCTCCCACTCCTCTCATCGTGGTGAAAGACGTGGTAATGGTTCTAGACGTAATATTTGTTGTACCTATTGCAGAATCTTTGGTCATATCGAAGGCAAATGTAGGAGAAAAGCTCGAGTGCAACCTCAGTCAGTTAATGTGGCCACAGTCACCCCTTCTACTTTCGATATTACTATCTCTACTAAGGAATATAATGAGCTTCTTCAGCTTCGAGCAACCAACAAACTTGC
The DNA here is from genome assembly GCA_014843725.1 of Amphicarpaea edgeworthii. NCBI lineage: Eukaryota > Viridiplantae > Streptophyta > Magnoliopsida > Fabales > Fabaceae > Amphicarpaea > Amphicarpaea edgeworthii. The sequence goes on from CM026324.1 coordinate 11,866,631, forward strand.
ATCACCTGTCACCGTTGTGGCTCAGTCTAGTAATCCTATGGCTTTTATTTCTCAGTCCCCCTCTGTTGGACCTTGGATACTTGATTCCGGTGCCTCTAATCACATGACTGGTAACCAATCCCTCTTCTCTTCCTTAACCTTTTCAAACTCCTTGCCCTCTGTTACTCTCGCAGATGGCTCTTGATGAAATATTTTGTCAAGCGTACCAAATATCGCATAAGTAGTTTAAAAGGGAAGATCCCTGAAGTATCGAATCCACAGGGAATTGTCCGTATTGACTACTAGTAAGATTATCAATTCCTACACACTAGTTTGGTTTTAGCATTGGTTTGTTTTGTAGAACATGAATAACAGCAAAAAATAAACTAAACACTATAAAGATAAATAACAAGATAAGGAACTTGATTCAGAACAAGGATCGAGCAGTTGGAATGCGTAGATGTGGAACGATGATGATGGATATGTTAAGGCTTTGGTTCAACCAGTTTGCTTCCATGTAAACATACAAAATATATTCTCTATTCAAAGCAATAATTTAGATTAACTTCAATCTAGAAGTGCTCAAAACGTGATGTCTCATCAAATCAAGCCTAAACTGCTCAACCTTACTCCCAATGTCTCGGTAAGTCCAGTTGAATGGTTTGGTAAAGCTCAAAGATCTTTACGAAGCTAATGAAATCTATCCTATGTCTAGAAATACATTTCATTAGAATCCACTCTCGGTTCTAAGTTCGAAAACATATGTCTATGACATCCAAACCTCGCAATATGCATATATAATAGGCCAATCAGATAACATATAATAAAAAATAGAGAAAGGATGGAGTTTACCCTATGTCTAGTGATATACTCTTTCCTATTCTCAGTTCCATGTTCAAAAGCATATGTCTATGACAATCAAACTCCACAACATGCATATATAACGGACCAAATCATATAACAAGCGATAAAATAGAGTAATGAATTTTAAATTGAATACTCAATGAATAAATATGAAGGAAAGCGTTTACATGTTAGCACCTAGTTCCAAATCCTCAACATAGATGGATCAGCCTCTCATTGTCATGAGAAACTTACAAAAATAGAAGGGAAGAACAGGGGATGGAAGAAGCAGCTCAATCCTATAAAGTCTGAATGATCCAAAAATTATTACAAGTGCAGTTTATATAGTCAAATTTTCGCTTAGCGCAACTTTCCGCTAAGCGCAGGACACTGCATAATGTATCTCAGAACAAGTGTTCCGCTAAGCTCAATCTTCCACTAAGCGCATATTTAGTTCGAAAGCAACTTCTGCTAAGCGCGATGTCCCGCTAAGCGATTCTTTAGTTTGAATGAAAATGTCGCTTAGCGCAATATGGCACTCAGCGCGTCATAGGCCGCCTAGCTCGCGTAGCTTGCTATTGCGCTCAACGAGTAAGCGCTGAGCGAGATGTGTCGCTGAGCGAGATGTGTCGCTAAGCGAGATATGTCTTCTTCTTGTGTTCTCCCTTTACTGTTGAATCTAGGCCTGCACACATAAATTAGAGTATATTTCTCACAAAATAGCTTCCTAGGGTTAGAATTATCAAACTATACAAATCTATATTAAATGATTTCAAACTAAGCTAAAAATCCTGAGAACATTGGATAATCACTACAAAATATGATGCAATATTTACGTATATAAAGCGATTATCATCTCTCAAATTAAAGTTCGGGGCATCGAACAAACCCATCCCCTTCCTCAACTTTCTTTACACCCTGTCTTATTTGTTCCTGGTTGTCCTTTTAATTTAATTTCTATTAGCAAACTTACCCGCACTCTTGATTTTTTTGTCTTGTTTGAAAATAATTATGTTCTTGTACAAGATCGACACAATGGACGAACGATTGGAGTAGGACATGAGTCTGGAGGATTATATCAGCTTACGCCTCCGGTTGCCTGTGTCTCCTCTATCTCTCCAGCTCTCGCACATCAACGCCTTAGGCACCCGAGTCTAGAAAAATTACGTCTTTTAGTTCCTAATCTTTCTAAAGTTTTGTCTTTTCAGTGTGAGTCGTGTCAACTAGGCAAACATAGTCGTACTAGTTATAGTCCTCGTGTCAATAAGTGTGTTGCATCACCTTTTGCTTTAATTCACTCTGATATTTAGGGCCCTAGTCGAGTTTGTTCCATATTAGGATATTTTTATTTTGTCACATTTATTGATGATTTTTCTCCTTGTACTTGGGTGTTTCTAATGAAGAATCGTTCGGATGTTTTTCTATTTTTCAAAGTTTTTCTATTGAGATTCAAAATCAATTTGGCCCCTCAATTAAAATTTTGCAAACTGATAATGCAAAAGAATATATGTCATCTCAGTTTCAGTCCTTTTTAAACTCCCAAGGGATTCTTCATCAAACATCTTGTGCCCACACACCACAACAAAATGGTGTTGTTGAACGCAAAAACCACCACTTGGTGGAAACCGCTCGCACACTTCTTCTTCACTATAATGTTCCACTTCGTTTTTGGGGAGATGCTCTCCTTACTGCGTGTCATTTGATTAACCGCATGCCTTCATCGGTTCTTAACAATCAGATTCCTTACTCCATCTTATATCCTAAACAGAATCTTCACCATGTTCCTCTTCGTGTCTTTGGAAGTACATGTTTTGTCCATGATCTCACTCCAAGTAAAAATAAACTCTCTGCCAAGTCCCTAAAATGTATTTTTCTAGGATACTCCCGCCTTCAAAAGGATTATAAATGTTTCTCTCCTCAACTTCAGCAATATCTTGTCTCTATTGATGTTACATTCTTTGAGACTGCTCCTTTCTTTTCCTCCACCATTGAAAATGTCCCTTTGGAGGTCCCACCTATTGTTCCAGCACCACTTGTTGCTCCCACTCCACCTTCATTACTTAAATACCACCAACGGACACAGGCACCATTGGCAGTGCCACCGGATCCTCCAACATCATCTCTTGCTCCAAACGTCCCTCTACCACCGTCTCCTGCACCTAAACTTCCCATTGCGCTTCGCAAAGGTATTCGATCAACTCGTAATGCTAATCCTTTATATGCCTTTACTCTGCACTATGACCGTTTATCTCCCTCCTATTACTCTTTTATCTCTTCTTTGGATTCTGTGTCTATTCCTAAGTCTACAGGTGAAGCCATGGCTGACCACAATTGGCAACAAGCGATATTGGAAGAAATGGCTGCATTGGATGCTAGCAACACATGGGAGCTTGTTCCCTTGCCTCCCAACAAATCCATTATCGGGTGTCGTTGGGTTTATACGGTGAAGATTGCACCAAATGGCACCATTGATCGCTACAAAGCTCGGTTGGTGGCTAAGGACTATACTCAAATTTTTGGTTTAGATTATAGCGACACTTTTTCTCCCGTGGCCAAAATCACCTCTGTTCGGCTTTTTCTTGCTATGGCTGCCATTCGACACTGGCCTCTTCACCAACTGGACATCAAAAATGCCTTCCTGCATGGTGAGTTGCAAGAAGAGGTGTACATGGATCAACCACCCGGTTTTACTATTTCTGGTGGCTCACACCTTGTCTGTAAGCTTCATCGCTCCCTTTATGGTTTGAAGCAATCCCCCCGGACTTGGTTTGGTCGTTTCTGCTCAACTCTACTTGAGTTTGGTATGATTCGTTGTGAAGCTGACCACTCGGTATTTTCCCTCCATTCTCCGTCTAGCTTGTGTATTTATCTCGTTGTATATGTTGATGACATCGTCATCATTGGCAATGACTCAACTAGAATTACTCGTCTCAAGTCTCACCTCCACACTCAGTTTCAGACTAAAGATTTGGGTCCACTTAGGTACTTCTTGGGAATTGAAGTTGCCCAATCCTCATCTGGTATTGCCTTTTCCCAACGAAAATACGCCTTAGACATTCTGACGAAAATTGGAATGCTTGATTGTCGTCCAAGTGATACTCCTATGGATCCTAATGTAAAGCTTATTCTGAGTCAAGGGGCGCCTTTGAAAGACCCGGGAAGGTATCAACGACTTGTAGGTAGGCTTAATTACCTCACTGTCACTAGACCAGACATTACATTTGTTGTTAGTGTGCTAAGCCAATTCTTGAAAGAACCTTGTGAAGGTCATTGGGATGCCATCACCCGTGGCCTTCGATATATCAAGAATGCACCAAGTCATGGACTATTGTATGAAGATAAAGGCAATACCAACATCATTTCTTACTCTGATGCTGATTGGGCAGGATCACCATCAGATAGGAAATCCACCTCTGGATAGTGTGTTCTTATTGGAGGAAATATGATTTCATGGAAAAGCAAGAAGCAAAAGATAGTTGCCAGACCAAGTGCCAAAGCTGAATATCGTGAGATGGCAGTAGCCGCTTGCGAGATTACATGGCTTAGGGAACTTCTCCAACAGTTAAAATTTGGAGACACTATAGCCACTAAACTAATTTATGATAATGAAGCTACCATTCACATAGCATCGAACTCGGTGTTCCATGAACAAACCAAACACATAGAGATAGATTGTCACTTTGTGAGAGAGAAGATACTCTCATGAGCAATTACCACTGATTTTGTCAATTCTAAAGATCAACTTGCAGACATGTTCACTAAGTCTCTCACAGGTCCCAAGGTTAACTACATTTGTAACAAGCTTGGCTCATATGACATATATGCTCCAGCTTGAGGGGGGGTGTTAGAATATATATTATCTTTATATTATTTTGGTAGTTATTATCCTTATATTATCTTTATAGTTATTATCTTTATATTATCTTATTAGTTATTATTTCTCTTTATCTTTATATGATGTAATCAATTACTAAGGGTTTCCTCAATATAAATAGAGATGAGGTGTGGCTTTCTCCCACACACATTCAGTAAAATACATCATTCTAATCCAAACGTTGTTTGTGCAGGAATAGAATATAGTCTATCATATGTGCTAAGGAATATATGCTTTATAACTAATTCTTTATACAAATAAAGGCACTGCTGTTGTAGAAAGAAAGGGAGATACTCTTTTATGTTACTTTCTTCTATTCCTCGTATTGCTTGCATGTCTCGAATTATGTGAAGTGTGTAGGTACAACCAAAAGACCAATCAACATTGGATGCACACCATAAGCTCAAAGCCAACTATGACAAAGACAAAAACTTGCTCCAGTCACATCAAGCACAATCAAAGCTACTTCAACACTCTTCTATGAGACAACGGAAACAAATCTTCTCCAACGTTCAAATCCATGAAGCTCACTATATAAGGATGCATCCATACAACGAGAAGACTAATGAACAAAAAAAAATCATTTAAATCAATCTGTATAGCAAGCAGAGCACTCTGAGAAAAAGCCAAGAACACAAGCTAAGAGAAAAGAGAATACCCATCATCTACAAGCTCATATAGATTCAACACTTGTTCATATCATGTCTTTGAGAGTTATCTGAATCTTATACATATTTGTATAGAAAGCCAAGAGTGACTTAGTGATTCATACTTGTAAGTACAAGTAGTTTAGAATACTTGTAGCCAAAAGTGGCAGTGAAGATACTTGTTTTGTAATTAGTTGATTATAGTGGAATCATTTAACAGTTGTTAAAGGAGAACTGGACGTAGCTCAGGTTGAGTGAACCAGTATAAAAACAAGTTCTCATTTGCTGTCTTATGATTACATATATTCATCTTGCTTGCTGTACTCTTTTGGAAATGTTTTCAAAGCTTTGCTTTGCAGGATATATTTGCTGGTTTAAACTTACATATATCCAAGAAAGCAATTTGTGAACTAATAGTGTTTACCAAAAAGTTTTCTAACCCATTATTCAACCCCCCTGTCCCTTTCTAATGTGTTCTTGTGTATATCAATTGGTATCAAAGCACGGTCTCTGATAACTATCTTCACACATACAGAGCTAAAGATCCTCCAATCTTCAAAGGTGAAAACTTCACATACTAGAGACAAAGAATGGAGACATACTTTAAGTCATGTCATATTAACATGCTGGATGTCGTAGAAAATGGAGACTACATTCCAATTGATGAAAGTGGAGTTGAAATTCTAAAAGAACAATGGACTGAGGCACAACAGAACAGATTCGTTCTGAATTCCAGAGCAAGAAATGCAATACATGCATGCATCTTAGAAATTGAGCACAGAAAGATAAGTCAGTTCAAATCTGCCAAAGACATATGGGACACATTCATAATAACTTATGAAGGGTCACAAGTAAAAAGGAACAAGGTAAGTGTTCTCACTAGAGAATATGAACTCTTTGCTATGGAAGAAAATGAAACCATAGCTAGTATGATGTCTAGATTTCAAACTATTTTAAATGAGCTTCAAAACCTTGGTAAAAGATTCAAAAATTTTAAGCATGTTGACAAAATCCTTCACAGCTTGCCCAGACAATGGAGACCTTAGGTCACAGCCATTAGAGCTTCCAAAGACTTAGACTATATGCCTCTCGAAGAGCTTATGGGAATTCTAATGCTACATGAGCAAGAGCTGCAAGGAGATGTCAAGATGAAAAAGGGCAAGTCTTTGGCTATGAAAGCTCATAAGCCCAATCAAAAAATACTAAAAGAGTCATCTTCATCAAAAAGTCAATCTTCAAGGCCACCCAAAGGATGGACTACCAAAGCTCTAAAAGCAGAAGAATCAAAAGTAGAGTCCACTTCTTCAAGTGAAGAAGAGTCAGGAGATGATGATGAACTATCCTTCATCTTAAGAAGAATCCACAAGATGTGGAGAAAGAAGGGTGGTTCAAGATGGAAGAACTACAACAAGAAATACTCAACAAACCATGAGAAGAAATAGAAAAATCCTATCGTCTGTTATAAGTGTAGGAAGCTTGGACACTTCAAGTCAGAATGTCCAAAGCTCAGCAAAGGAAAAGAAAAGGTCAAGAGGAGATTTCCCAAGAAAAAGAAAGGACTGATGTCCACATGGGAAGATCTAGATGACTCAACAGATGAGGAAGGTTTTGAAGCATCAAATGAGGAAGCTAATCTCTGTCTGATGGCAGACGCAACCTCCACATCGTCTGCATCTGATGATGAGAATGCACCAAATAGCACTAACTCTGCATCTACATTCGAGGCTTCAGAAGATGAAGAACAAGAGGTAGACCTCAATGATCTTATCTCTCTTCAAGAAGCTTATCAAGAACTTCTCTCAAATTCATCCATTCTTTCAAAAGCCTACTTATCTATGAAAAAGAAATTAAGAAAACTCTCAAAAGAGCATGAAGAACATAGGTCTTCTTTCACTAAGATATCTGAATAATGCTCCACATTAGTCACAGCCAGTAATGCTCTAACAGATGATTTTCAAAAACTAACCATTGATCACCAATGCTTAATTAAAAGCAACAGTGAATTCTCAATAGAAAAAGAACAACATAGAAGGCAATTTAATGAATTGATTAAGGAAACTGATGAATTAAACAAGGTAAGAGCCTTAAGCAAAGATGAAGTTGAAACTTCTCATTTACACAAAGAAGCTGCATCTTTTAAGAGCACTCTAAGCAAATTTGTCAATGGGTCTGAAATTTTTTTCATATAACAGACATCTAAATGAAAAATCTGGCCTTGGATTCACACGAAAGAAAGAAGCAACCAAGAAGAAAGCTTCTTCTAGTAGATCACATTCTGAAAATGGACATGTAAAGTCCAAAAGCAAGAAATTGCCTACAAGAAACAAGTCATCTGCTTATAAGACTAACACCAAGGACCCAAAAGAATATGGGTACCTAAGAACAAAATAATTCTTGTTGCAAATGTTCTTAACAGCAGGAAAGAAACACTAATCATGGTACCTGGACAGTGGTTGCTCACATCACATGACAAGCACAAGGTCTATGTTCCTAAATCTAACACCAATGCATGGTGGTACAGTCACTTTCGAAGGTAATCGGAAAGGGAGAATCAAGGGTACTGGTAAGATAGGTATTCCTCCGAGTCTCTCTATTGAGAATGTATTACTTGTTAAAGGGTTAAAACACAATCTACTAAGCATAAGTCAATTTTGCGATAGTGGATATGA